>JAHTLZ010000204.1:71607476-71625278 GCA_023846285.1 Phrynocephalus versicolor
TCCAGAATCAATTTCCTCCCATTTCACCAGTGAGATCCAGCTTCTACACTGTGCATTACATAGACTGTATGGGTTAGTATCCAGGCACATCCTTGGAAGCCAGTCAGGTAGAGATGAAAGAGCATCAGAATGGATGGGGGGTGGGTGGGTGTGGAACCTTTTGCGACCAATGAAATTAAAAGAAAGCAAACCTTTTGGTGTACCATTGTTGGACTCTCCTTGAAAAATCTATCATTTGCCTTTCTGACAAGCTTCCCACAACACACGATGAGTGTGCTTGACATTTTGTGGCAGAGAGGAAAAGATCGTGCCCTCATTATATAAATAAGTGCATGCAGGAGAAGAAGAAGGAAGGGAGTAAAATCCTTTCCCTTTGCTATTTAACCTAATTTGGATGAAAATGTCAAAACGATATATTCAAATGGATATCTCACCTGAGCAATAAGGAAATGGCATTAGTGACTATCAGAGATCTGATGAAAAAGGGGGAGTATTTTCTACCAAGTGGGTGACACTCCAAGTACTTCCACTGGAGGAAAATCTGACTCTTGATCACTATTGGTCACTTACATTTCATTATTACTTAGGTGCAGTGTCCTTGCTAATCAGTTCTTCTGACATACTCTAATAAAAGAGCAAAGCACTGTTTGAAGTATTATAGGGAATAACAGAGATGGGCTTAGCTATGTAGAGGGTGGGCAAGACTGTACATACATTATGGATTGGGCTAGTTCATTCAATATCAGCCTGAATTTCAAAACACAGCTCTTATTAAAGCTGAGCTGAAGTTTGTGACTCCATTAAAGAATTACCTCACAAGCAGGTACATATCATTTTCCTCCAGCTCCATGGCATAACTCTGTCCCCAACTGACGAATCTATGAATCCATTTTTTCTCCACTTTAAAATGCTATAAAAAGTCCCACCAGCATCTAGGGGACACAAACTTTCAGAAACCCTTGCCTCTGTCTCTTCTCTACAAGCCCTGCAAGTTTGGTTGAGATTGGGCCTCAGAGTCCTGAGCTATGTGCCCCCAAAAAGGCCCCACAAGGAAAGCGCCCATTTTATAGCCCAAAGAATTAACAAATTAAAATTGCTAAAATTCATCAATTCTTATTTGATGAATTTTTATCCATTTATTTTGAATACAAATCAATGAATTTGGATGAACTGGCCATATTCATCAGAAAACAATTCTTTTTTTTAAATTAATCTACATCTCAATATATTAACATGAAAGGAGAATTTTTACGTTCTAAGCAACAATTTTTTAAAATTTATTTTAAAGATGTAATTTGGCTCTTTTTAGCTGGAAAATGGGCTAAATAACCAATAGAGGTATATTTCACTATGGAAAAGGCTAAAATTATGTTCTTAGATAAAAATACTTACACCAATTCTGGCAGAGGAAATGTGGGTAGATTTGTACTAAAGCATCACAATTGCACATACAGCGTAAAGCAGAAACAGAAAAACTAGCATCCTGCTAGTTTGTCAAATTAAAAAATTAAAATTAAAATTTTAATTTTTCAAATTAAAATTGTCAAATTAAAAAGCACTAAAAAAATTGGCATGGCTCCCACTTATCATGATATTTTAAAGCTTCCAGTAGATATAATATAAATTTTGAATTAGCCAGCAGGCGAAAACTGCCTTAAATTCTATATTATAAACTACAATTTGTAACCTGCATGATGTCATTATCCATTGCAATGCTCTGGTCATTTAATGGGCATCCACACCTTATACTAGCCCCTGCCCTGTGTTCAGGGCAGGGACTAGTGGTAGAGTTCCCCCTCCCACATCTTCTAAAGTATTTTCCAGATTGAAAGGGAGCCATAAAGATCCCAAGAATCTGGAATTATTTTAATGGCCCACCAATAGTCATGTCATATGATCGTGTGGTCCACATCACTTCTTTACCAAATGGTCTAGGAATGATAAGAGTTGCAGTCCAAAAGATGACTAATGCGCCAGGCTGGATGTAATGTTGAGAAACCATCAGTACAGTGGTGCCTCTTAAGATGAATTTAATTTGTTCTATAGGTCAATTTGTTTTATGAAAATTCATCCTACGAAACACAGTTTAACGTGGTTCCCATTGGAATGCATTGAATTCATCTTGTGAGGCATCCCATAGGAAAAATTTGTCTCATGGAAATTTCATTTGTTTCATGAGCTTTACGTATTATGGAGCATTCGTTTTACAAGGTAGTACTGTATATGCTAAAATTGCTTCCCTTGATTCAGTGACACTTAAGAGTGTAGGACATTCAAAATACTATCCCAAACTTGAAATATCTGGAAATTGAGCCATGGCAACTGGGCTTCTTTTCCTGAGAGAAAAGCAGTGGATGAGTAGCGAAACATTTTGCTCTCTCAAGAAAAGAAGTCCAGTTGCCATGACTCAGCTTCCAGGTAAACTCACATGGATGACTGAGAATCTTCACAGAAAAACTTGAAATAGTTTCTGCATAAGGAAACAATGGCAGATGTTTGCTTGCACACGAAGGAATTCTAGCTACATGCCATATTCTGTTTCTGTAGATAAGTGGAACCTGAGAGATACTGGCAATAGTGGCATAAGCTTTATTGTCATTTCTAAACATTGACATTCTTGAGGACCATCTGTTGTTTAATTCATAGGGCAAGAATAATTAAAATTAACATAAAGAGCAAGTGAAGAAGAAAAAGAAATTGGGGGGCGGGAGAGGAAATCATACATGAATTTTCCCTTCCTCCAAAGCAGTCTACCCCATCCTCTATAATGGGTTCCACTGAAGGAATGTTTACAAAGAATTGATTTACTTTGAAAATTTTTGTTACACCAAATACAGAAAGGCAGCTACCCTTCGCTGAAATATGCCACATGTGGAATGGCAAAAGGATTTTAGCTGCTAAAGCAAACTGCCATGACCTTTGAGGATATTTTGCTGGAGGGAACATTAGCAGGTCATTCTGAATGATGTCACTGATGAAGGCTTTAATAAACAAAGATACACAATAAGGAAAGCTAAATAATAAACAAAAAATCACACACAACCCCCTAAAATTTATTAAAGCCACACAGGTGGCAGACATAAGGCCACTATTAACCATCAACAATATACAATAAGCATGGGTCCAATACACAAGTACATAAAAAAATGGAGTAAGGCTTTCAAAGGCCTTGGTGAAAAAGCCATGGAGGGTAGGATCTGATGCAATTCCACTGGAAGAGAATCCTGTGAGGCAGTGGCCACTGAAGATTCTTGATTGACCCTTTCCAGCCACACCATAAGCATCATCAAAGACTGTGAGGTGCAGGTGGGATGGGAAATCAAGAGGTAGCAATGTAGCAAGGTTCTAACCTGTTTGGGGCTGTTCAGGGTTGGGTTTTCCAAACTGCAACCGTACTGCTGTTCACCTATTCAATCCAGCCATACTGCCAGACAAGGAATGCACAGTCAATACTGACTGTGTGCTCCCTCCGTGCATCTCAGTGCGAAAGGACCTCTGGACCAGCACCAGGTAGGAGACTTCTCCACCCCCCATTAACAAACCGAACCAAACCAAACCAATTTTTCTCGGTTCAGTTCGGTTCGTGTTAAATTTGCCCTTAGGGTTGTTATTTGTTTTGTTATGTAACAAAACAAATAACGAATAACAAAACAAAAAAATCATTTCATGGCCATCTCTAAAACCTATATGTGGAGAAATTAGGGCTATCCTCTGTCGTATCATACCACCATCCTTGGATGAATCAGCTCTTGGTGATTTTCACTGGTTGTATATCTAAGCAGGCATAGTTAGGATTGTGCTGTTTAGCAGCTCCAATTTCCCCTTATATATTGTAGCGTTAATTTTGGCTGGTGGTTTTGCCACGTTCTGCTTTATGGAATCATCCTGAGTGCATTAATCCCCCATAAAAAATAAATGACTTCTATGAGAAAGCGGTTTTATAGTTGGGAGCGCTACTATGAGCAGCTGGAGCATGAAGCACTCTCAACACTTATGTGCCAATTTTGCATCAGCAAACTGTTTCCCAGTATTTCTGCTAACACTTTTTTGGCTTCTCATGCCCAGTTGTGCATTCTGTGCCGTGCAGACTGCTTCACCAGGAAAGAAGGCCTGGGTGGAGGTACAAGAGAGAACAACAATGACAAACCCTTTTTCATTTCCAAGCAGGAAATAAGGTCCAGTATAAAGCAAAGTGTTCTGCTTATATACCGCCCCATACCACTACAAGTAGTCTCTGGGCGGTTTACAAATTTAATTACAGTGTGCAGGCTACACATTGCCCCCCCAGCAAGCTGGGTACTCATTTTACCGACCTCGGAAGGATGGAAGGCTGAGTGAACCTTGAGCCTGCTACCGGGGATTGAACCCAGGTCGTGAGCACAGTTTTACCTGCAGTACAGGCATTTAACCACTGCGCCACGAGCTAACAGTTACAAAAAGTTTTGCTCTTCTATGAGACTGGCATTTATTTCACTTTTGATCTTGGGCAGATAAAACAGAGCGGGGGGGGGGAGTCAAAATTAATTAATTAATTAATAACCAAATCAAAGTGTTGGGCTTTCCACCCTTTCCATCGACCCTTAATGTGTTTTTTGAACGCTGCCCAAGTCAAACTATTTATTTGAACTAAAGTAATCAAGATTAATGTCAGCAGTTATGACACACACTGTTTGCTAAAGAACACATAGAACAATTGCTCAAGGCAAGCTTCATTAAGAAATCAGATAAAATTAGTAGAACTGATTATATTTCGAAATTCAGCAGCAGCAGTGGTAGCAGAAGCAGCAGCTCAAAACTGCCTTTCAGGATGCTCCAGTTAACACAACCAATCTTGTTCACAATCAAGTTTGGTAATCCCATTAGGCAATTATATTTTAATCATTGGGATAACTGCACAACCAAACACACACCCTTATGATATTGGGGTGGGTTTTTTTTTTGGCACCGCTGGTGAAGGGTATAACAAACTTGTTTTTTTTTTCTCCCCCCCCCCCCCCGAGAAACATGCATACAAGTCAACTCGACAAGGGATTTGCTGTGCCACGCTATTTAGTGGGGTGCATGAAGGCCAGCTAACATCAGGCATCTAATCTGGCCTTAATTGAGGAGGGAGTCAGGACGCAGCTTACATTGTTGCTCTACTAGTAGAAGCAGAGGCTGAAATACAGACATGACCTGGAAAGACAAAGAGGCAGCTTGCACTCTGCAGTTATGCATGCTACACACACACACACACACACACACAAACGAGACACAGCTCTGCAGTGTGGTGTCTTGTTGTGGAAATATTGCTCCTTGTTAAAACACAAAGAGTTTTGTCCTTTAGAGATCTGTCAGTCTACAAAAACCTTATGGTACCAGTGTTTCAATGATATTTGAGCATTGCTTGCTGCAATGAGATTATGTTCTATTGATGGGAACTCGGGTGTAACACAGCTCTCCACAGAAAGCAATAGGTTGTCCTATTTTCCTGCCGCAAACGCTATGTATTTTTATGAACAGCCTCTATCTTGCACACCAGGAATGCTTCTGTGGCTAAAGCCATAATAGGATTTTCCTAAATGATATAGAAATACAAATATCTTGACTGAGTGCTCTCTCTCTCTCTCTCTCTCTCTCAATCTCTCTCTTTCAATTTCTGTCTCTCAATCTCTACCCTCCTGCTCCATCCCCTGGTTTATTTAAGCAGGCAGGATTTTGCCTCCTCCACACAATCTTTTGAAAGGCCCTTTTCAATCTCCCGTTCTCCCTTATGAGCACTTCCTACAAAGGTGTCAATATGCACTAATTGTGTTCTGCTTGGCCCACTGGCAAATCAAAACGGCAAATGGAATGAGCCAATATGGATTCAAATCCCTTTACTTGCCAGCATCAATCTCAGCTGGAAAGGATACATGAAAGCAAATAGCGGTACGCCGGGAAACCCTGGACTCCTTTCACTGACCTCAAACAGAACAGTAATGTAGATCCTATTCATTTGAGATTCTTACTTTCTGAAGAGGCATCAGAGACACAATTACAGTACAGCTTCTTGCAGCTAATATCCTGGGAATGTTTTGCTTTAGAGGACGGAACAAGAAATAATACCACAATACAAGCAGAAGAGGAGATATTATAATCACATTAGGGGGTTGCTCAGGCAGACCTTGCTAGCACCAAAGCAAATCTACTGGTTCACTTAGGCCAAAGAGCAGAAAATATGTTCAGTGATGCTCTACAACTCAAACCGTGGGAAATAAAAAACCAATAATTCAGCTATTTAATATGGCACAGCAACAGTCTGGGGCAATCTATGTCTCTCTGTGTAGGCTTGTTTGCTTTTTTTAACTCAACAAAACCCCTTTTCTGATTATACTGTTCTGGTTTTGAAGGTGTGCATTTGTCTTCCCTGTGTATCAGGGGGCTATCAGAACATAAGAATGGAAGAACATCCATGCTGGAACAGGCCATCCAGTCCAGCATTCTGTCTCACACAGGGGCTCACCATTTGCTTCAGGGTATTCCCAAGCAAATGTCTTCACCTGCTTATGATTCCCTGCCAATGGTATTTGCCTCCAACCCGGAGGTTGTTAGGCATCCATAATGATAGCCATTAATACTAGAGAGGGGCACGAAATGAAAAAGAAATTCGTTCTGCTATTCATTATTTGTTTCCTTACGTAACAAAACAAATAACAAAAAATGTGATGAAACTGGAATGAACAGAACAGAACCACGAAAATTAGGTTCATTATGTTTCATTTTCATTAATGGTGACACGCAATGAAATGAGCTGTTTTTTAATGTTAAAAAACGTCCTGAATATCCGTAAAAACCCAGTGATAATTATTTATTCTGCCTGATAATACCTACCAGGGGGGTTGGGGTCATTAAACGTACATTTATGTCTTTACTCAGATTGCTGAATTTTTTTTCCTTTAAGGGGAGTTAGGGGACATCGACCCAAAATGGCTCCCAGATGCTTAATATTGATTTCTTGGGTATTAAAACGCCCTGGACATCTGTAAAAATGCAGTGATAATTATTTGAAATTATTACCTACCAGTGGGTTGCGGTCTTTAAAACGTTTGTTTTTGTCTTTCTCCCATCATGATGTATTTTTTCTTTTCCCTTTAAGGATGACACAAAATGGATTCCAGCCACAAGATGGATGTAAGCCATGTGATGGGATCATGTAAATTTCAACCAATAGCATGCCCAGGTTGCAGACTGGGTAGGTGTGGCAGCCACAGAGGGCATAAAAAGCTTTGGCAACCCCCATCCTCCTTGCAGTCTGTGGTGGGAGTTATGGTGGGATTGCGGTCTCTGCAACTCATTACTTTAGGCCAGCCAGGCAGGTGTGTGTCTCTGTGTTCCTGCTGGCTGCAGCCTGGCTCTTAGGGGAGACAAAGAAGAGATTTCTCTTGCAGCCTCCCTGTGTGCGTGCGTACCTCTCGGTGAGTACCCTCTCCTGCCCTGCAGTACAGTCACTCTGCGGCTGCCTTACACCCTGGGCAACACCCGCCGCTGCCTTTGCAGCCTCCCTGGTACCTAGTCTATACTGTGTCTCTGCCAGCATCATTTTTTTAGTGTTTTCCCTCTTGTCTGGGACATTGGGGAAAGTCTGCACGCGGAAATGCTTTAAGCCGTGCAAAAAGCAGGTAAAAACAAAAAATGAAAAATGAAAAAATGAAATGATTTTTTTTCAAAAAATTCACAAAAACCTAAAATGAACCGAAAGGGGCCCGCAACAAAAAATGAAAAACTGAAACGTCATTTCTTTCAGTTCGTGCCCATCTCTAATTGATACCCTTGTTCTCCATGAATTTGTCTAATCCTTTCTTGAAGCTGTCAAGGCTGACAGCTGTCACCACTTCTTCTGTTGGTACTGCATGTGCTGTCAAGCAATGTCTGACTTGCAGTGATGCCAAGCCTCTGAGTTGTTCAAGGAATGGCTGACCATTGTCACACACACACTCAGCAAGTTGCCATGGTTGAACCGGAATTTGAACCCAGCTCCCCTAAGACTTAGTCTGATACACTCTCTTTTATGCTACACTGGCCCCAGATATCTAGTTTTTTTTTCTGTACATAGGCTGTCCATGGGTAGATCCTGCTTCTTTTCACACAAGTTGTTAATATCAGAATTTTCATTATGAAGCATTTGAAGTTGATGATTTGTGTTGTTGGTGAATCATAGATCTAGGCTTGGATCCAAGATTGAAGGGAACCTAGCAGGATGCTATCTATTCTACTTGCTCTCCACTGATTGTGATGATGACAATACTTGTTAGACACTCCAGCCCGCTAGTATACTCCAGGGGATTGTGGTTTTAAAAGGCATGGTGAATGCCATAGTTTTATATTTCTTATTTTTTTTAATCAACAGGATTCTGTTATCTGGACTTTATGTGGCATACATAGATACCTGGATAGAAAACCACATCACATATACAACATCAGAGGCTCCCAGCTTCGATGTTTCCCAGAAATTCTGAAATAACATTTTTATGGTGTATTTATTTATTTCTGTCTGCACATGTTGCCATTTGGGTGAAATTAGCAGGAGCTATTTAGTTAGTCATTGCAAGGAAATGCAAGGTGAATTTGACTTTGAGCCAGCTCAGGATTTTCTTAAAAATAGATTTATAAGCCAACTGTCAGAATCAGTTTCCCAGGGTGATGTTTAGTGAGACGAGAACTAAATGACATCAAATTAAAATATAACATCCAAATGGCCACATAGGCAGAAGCAGCCATTATCAAATGACACAATCCAACAGGACATGTAACAACTAAAAATCAACAATACAAGATGTGGGGATGCTTTAGCAAGAGATACACCAATGCACAGTGGTAGAAAATCAACCTACTGGGAACTGAGGAATTCAAATACATTGGTTCCATTACCACAGCCAATGGGAGTCTGAGTTATGTGGTCACTTCAAGGATCAACTGTGGCTAGCTAAAACGGCATACAACATCAAGAGTCATGTGCGACAAAAAGACCAGTGCATCATTATACAACCTGTTGTGCTCTATGGTGCAGAATGCTGGCCAGTTACTAACGAATTTGAATGTCGCCTTGGTGTCACGGAGACAAACATGATGCAATGGGCCTCCGGCCTCACTTGAAAGGATCATGTGCACAATGGTTAAATGCCTGTACTGAAGGTAAAACTGTGCTCACGACCTGGGGTTCAATCCCAGATATCAGGCTCATAGTTGACTCAGCCTTCCATCCTTCCGAGGTCGGTAAAATGAGTACCCAGCTTGCTGGGGGGGGGGCAATGTGTAGCCTGCATATGGGGTGGTATAAAAGCAGAACACTTTGCTTTGCATTGCAATGAGGACATCTGAGCAAAATACGACATTGCATCAATTGCTGATAAGATGTCCTGCGTGCCGATCTGCAAACTCTAACCAAATAGGATCTCACTCTGGAGGTCAGTGAATCCCAACCAAGGGGATAACCAAAACATCACTGGATGAACACCCTTGAGAACGACACGAAGTTGTCCCAGGTTCACCCGGATCTATCCCATGATCATGCCAAGTGGAAGGCCAAAACAAGAATAACAGAGCCCACTACCAACTAGGACAAATGCTAAGAAAAATATGATGATGAAGAAGAGCTTTCAATTCTTACCCATTATGCTTCACCATGTGGCAGTATTCACTGAACTTAGAGTTGATAAAATCATTCATCAGGTCATCCTCAGAAAGCACAAATTAATAAGTAGCATTTCTCGGGGACTGGGGAAAACAACACTGTATGATTCCATGGTGAGCATTTGCCAAATCCAGCTTGTGCTCCCCAGTTAAGAACCATCAATAGTAATACCTAATAGTATTCTCTAAGCTCAGGCAGGGAAGGGAAATGGGGTTGTTATCTATCAAAGCACATTTTAGTTTTTGACAAGTAAAAAGCAGCATTGGGAACGCAGCAAGGCTGCAATGAAAGCCTAAAAAGAAAACTCATATAACATCTGGTGTCATTTATCCCCTGTTGGCCTCTCATAGTGCGATGTGATGAGCTTGTTCTGATTTAAGATCAGATGATCTGGTTTGAAAAAGTGGAGAAAGTAGTGGGAGGAGATGCAGTTGCTCTGGCAGCAAACAGGGGATACACAATCTGCTCAAATAATTGGAAACATGGCAGATTTTCGTTAACTGATGCCAGTGGCATCTTCGTTTATCCATCTCTCTCAGCTGAATTTGTTAAGTGCATTATCTTATTGGTTTTAAAGTTTTCATCTCACTTATTTGCAGGGGGGAAACGTGAACAAATCAGTCATGATGGATTGCCTAATTTTCCTGGGCTGAATAAACCCAGTTTTATAAGACTGTTGATTCCTGGGTTATTAGTTAATAGAAACATTTATCAATTTCTGTGCAGAAACAAAACTAAAAAAAATCCTCAAAAAGCTCCACATATAGAATCAGCTAACCAACATAAAATCAATTGCATTAGAAACTTCCTCTGATGTTTCCACATAATAATCACGGTTGAATATTCTTATGGTAATTGCATCATTCTAAGAAGGCTTGAGTAAAATTATTATTATTATTATTATTATTATTATTATTATTATTATTATTATTATTATTATTATTATTATTATTATTATTATTATTATTATTATTATTATTATTATTATTATTATTATAGCTTTTTCCTTCATTCCTATTTTATTTTTCTTCTTTGGACAAATGTAAAAACTGGTCAGAAGGAAAGGATTATCATTAGATCAGCAATTACACCAAACAGTCTTTGATCAGGAGATGGCGAAAAGGAAGTGAAAAAGTATTTCCTATAAAGCAAGCCTGGTGAATCTATTACTCATTTCCTCAACTGTTCATGAGGTATTAGATCTTGTAACCCTAGCTCTTGTTGACACTGGGCAGAACATAATTGGAGGTGTGTGTGGGTGTGTGTGTGTGCGCGCGCGCGCGCACGTGCAAGCATGTGTGTGTGTGTGTGTGCAGAAGATCACATTAAAATGAAAACAAGACTCCTGTACTTGTGGCAGGAAGGTGGGTAACATGTATAGTATCAGAGGCCAATTTCATCTTACCAGCACCATAGCAAGTTGCACCTGCATGACCTAAATTCAGTGACCACCAGGAAAATTCCCCTTTCAAAGCAAGCACAGAAAGAAGCAAGTGTAGTTGTGCTTCCTCTTGCCTGACAAACATGGCCCCCTG
This sequence comes from Phrynocephalus versicolor, assembly GCA_023846285.1. Taxonomy (NCBI): domain Eukaryota; kingdom Metazoa; phylum Chordata; class Lepidosauria; order Squamata; family Agamidae; genus Phrynocephalus; species Phrynocephalus versicolor. The sequence goes on from JAHTLZ010000204.1 coordinate 71,618,664, forward strand.
TGTTTGCAGAAGCACAATGTTAAGCAACAAAGATTGTGGTAGAACTTCTGGATAGCATCACTTGCAGCAACATAGTACTTATACAGTCAGCAGGCAAGGAGGTTGCAATCTATCAGAGCAAGAAGGCAGTGGGGAATGCCAGAAGTGAGTTGACAAAGCCAGAGTGCAGCTCAGCTGGCTCTATTACTCCCTCCTGTAGTTAACAGGGAAATAGCCACTGTTTCTAAATGCATCTCCAGAAATATATCCGTTAGACATGGGCACGACTTAGCGGAATTCCCGTTTCCGTTTCCGTTCCTCGTTTCCGTTACGGAACGGAAATGGTAACGGGAATTACTCCGCCAGAACTCAAACTCGAACCGACTAAAGAATAATTGGGTCTGATTTTTTTGTTGTCGTTCCTGGCATCGCAGTGATCCCGCGATGCCAAGTGGCACAGAAAAAAAGTTTTAAAAATAAATAAAAAAAAAAACAATTCACGGCCAAAAAGCAGGTGAAAATATGCCTGCCTGAGTGAGGGCTCAGGGCACCTACCAGAGGGCTGGTTTCTGGTGGGGGGTCCCTGGCCTCCCCCCTCTCCTCCTGTCCCTCCTGGGCTGCACTGGGGGCGGGCATCCTCGTCGTCCCGCCAAAGTCACCTCCTCGCTGCCTCACCGCCATTCAAGCGGCACAGAAAAAAAGTTTTTAAAGTAAAAAAACCCCCGATTCCCGGCCCAAAAAGCAGGCAAAAATATGCCTGCCAGAGAGTACACCTACCAGAGGGGTGGTTTCTGGTGGGGGGCAGTCCCCGGCCTCCCCCCCCTCTCCTGTCCTGGGCTGCTCTGGTGGGGGAAATCCTCGTCGTCTCGCAGTCGCTCGAAACAAGCCGGACTCGCCGGCGGCCGCCGCAATTCAAGCGGCACAGAAAAAAAGCTTTAAAACCCCCAACTACCGGCCCCAAAAGCAGGCAAAAATATGCCTGCCTGAGAGGGCACCTACCAGAGGGGTGGTTTCTGGGGGGGGCGGGTCCTGGCCTCCCTCCTCTCCTGTCCTGGGCTGCTCTGGTGGAGACTCGAAAGCAACAAGTTGGACTCGCCATACCATGCGGTGCGGGCGGGGGATCGAAAATGGGGCGGCGACTGCAATTTTTTTTTTGAAATCGTGGAGTGGTCCAAAAACACACAAGCACCACATAGAAACATGCGAAAATTGCTATTTTAAAACTGCCAGAATTTTTACAGTAGCAGTGGGTTTTTCTTGCAACAAAATGTCTCCTCTGTCCTCTCTCCATTGATTTTATTTTATTTTATTTTATTTTATTTTATTTTATTTTATTTTATTTACACCTGCACAATGATGGGCTGGCCATGTGGCCATGGGAGTGGACCATGCAATTTTTTGGAGCCATTCCACCAATCGCATGGCCACTTGGCCACTGAGACTTCTGGGATGTGCCATAAAGCCCACTAACCCTGCCCTAGCCCTAGCCCTAACCCTAACCCTTACCCATATGCCACACTGGGCCACAGTACACTGTCCTCTTAGTGGGTCAGAGAGGCACCCAGAGGTACACCCCACTACCCCACCCTAACCTCACCAGTAACTAGCCTAACCCTAGCCCTTGCGCCAACCCTGTCCCCTAAGCCAGATCTGTACTTGCATTGCACTACTACACGCAAGTACGCTTCACTTCTTAGTGAGACACAGCAGATGCAGAGAGTCTGCCAGTTCGTCACTTGTGGCTCTGGCTGACTCCTGCAGGCTCGGCTCGGCAGCATTTGTGTGCCATGCAAACCATGCCCGTCGAGGCCTGACTGATGCAGGGAAAGCACCCCAAAAACAGGGGTGCCTCTGCCAGTCTGCTGTGTCTGCAACTTGGTATGCATATCCATATGGCTATGCATGCCCTTTTGCAGCAGGCGAGGAGAGGAGGCCCCCATGCCATGAGGGGTCTCCAGGAGCCTGCTTTCCCTTCCTAGCGTATGAGGAGAGGAGGCACCCCACCCCCCAGAAAGAGGTACCTCCAGGAGCCCACTTCCCTTCATAGCGGGCCAGAGGAGGCACCCACCCCACAGTGGTGCCTCCAGTATAACAACAGACGAAAAAACAAAAAACGAAGCGACTATTTTTTGCGAAGTTTCACGAAAAACGGAAACGAGCCGACACAGGCTGCCTCCGACACACGACAACTCGAAAACGTCATTTTCCCTAGTCGTGCCCATCTCTAATATCCGTACATTGACCTTACTTGGGGAGTGCAAAATTTCATCTACATTCTTTTGATTTACCAGCTTACTAAGGGAGGCAGGAATCTGCCATAGAACATTCTAGTGGCTTCCTAGAAAGCAAACCAGTCATATGAGCTCTAAATAAAATGCCATTGTTTCCTTAATAGTGGACCAAATCTTGCCCATTCATTAACTACTATCTTCTCTTTCGCCCTGAGCTCCAGTATTGGATATGTAGAGTTACTCCCTGGTCCCACATTCTAGATTAGACTATGCTGGCGGATCCTCTCCTTTTTATTCCTATAGCATTTTAGGCCCCTATCCCACGTCCATTTAAATGCAGATTAAATTTGTAGATAAACCGTGTCCAAAAATGCTGTCCTCACGGCCACTGGGCTTTTTGAAAACAAAACAAAAAGAAAACCCAGTAATGCCCCCTTAAGCGAGGTTTCCAAGACTTACCAGAGACGTACAGGCTCGGTCCCACATGCCTTTAAAAGCAGTTTAAATTACTAGAAAAACCTGTGTTAAAAATGTCATCCCCACAGCCACCGGGCTTTTTGAAAAAAAAAAGGAAAAAGGAAACCTGGTAATGCCCCTTTAAGTGAGGTTTCTGTGACTCACCCAAGACGTAGGGAATTTTTTGCCTCACTTTGATAATCCACCTTATAAGGAAGCAGACAACGTGGAACCACGCAGATGATCCGAGTTTCATCTTTTTTTAACTCATAGCACCGACCGGCTGTTCCTGGGGCCGATCGGCACTGTTTTTTCTAATTGCTTTTCATCTTTGGAGAAACAGGAAGCTCCATGCTGTGCCCTAAGCATTAATTTTCCCCAGGCAAGTGGTCTGTTTTTTTTCAAATGCTGGTGCCACCTGCTGGCCAAGGGGGCTGAACTGCACTTTAAAATAAAAGAAAAAACAGCTTTCGACATGGGAACTCTTGTCCCACATTTAAATCAGGTGATGGGACGAAGAGGAAAAGCCGGACCCTCAGAAGATCAGGATCAAAACCCAGGTGAGATAGCAGGCATAGGGAATGTTTTTCCTCGCTTAAAAAATCCACCTTTTAAAGAGACAGACATTGTGGGCCTGTAAATGATCTGGTTTTCTTTCTTCTGTTTTTCTCATAGCTCTGACCAGCTGTTCCTGAGGCTGATTGGCGCTGTTTATTTATTTATTTATTAATTTCCCCCCACCCTCCTCGTGACAGGCAGCTGGATTGGGTGCTCTTTGTTTTAATTTCTGCCAGCCAGTTGGTCCTTTGTTAAAATCCTAACACCACCTGCTGGCCATGGGGCTGAACTGCACTTTTTAAAAAAAATCTTTGTATGTGGGAACTGCTATCCCACATCTTCATTCATGTGACAGGAAAAAGAGGAAAAGCCGAATCTTCAGAAGATCAGGATCTTCCCCAGGTGAGATAGCAGCCTAAATTATTGTCCTTCATTATGTGGTACTTGTGGCCTACAATTAAAGGTTGAAAGTGTTATTTAAGGAATACCATGCCTGGAACTCTCCAGGCAGCATGGGCAGTTTGAGCTCTCAAAAAAAGTAATTTTCCCAAGTGCTTCTTGTGATTCTCTAACCAGAGGTGTAAAGAATACAGGACTAAACACTTTTGTTAAAGCCCTTTCTTAACTGAATGAGAAATATCACCAAGGAATGCTCAAGCCGTGCAAAATTCTTTGCCTCCAGGTAAAATGGAATTAGACAAGGGATGCTGTTTTTTCTCTCATCTAGGCCTCAGCAATTTGTGCAAATTGTCTCTCAGCAAAATTAATGCCCTTCCACTTTGAGAGATATGCATAGGAGTACTGCCTGATCATAAAAAGGAAGCAAAGCAATCCTGCTCTAATGTCAAAGTGTAATAAATATTCAGTGCTCCTTCTGCCAGGGGACCTGTTGCCAATGGATCAATTCAGAGGCACGTGGAGACCCCCAGGTTCATGGGGGCAGTGAACCCAATCTGGATTTTAGTCCAACAGTTACAGGACATATTCAAAGTATTGAACTCATTGCTTCGGATACATAACAACACAACAGATAATGGCTGCTGAGTGGGGATGTGCGTTTTGGATTTTTTGGCTACAATTCCATTTTTTTAACATCTAGGATCCTCACTCCAGGTCCCAGACCTTACAGCTACCTAAATTGTGTTCACCTGGAGAGAAGGCCCTTGCAGGCCCGTTTCGGGCAGTGCCAAGATGGGGGTAAGTACATGGGCCCCCAGCTAGAGCACCCAGGCCCAGCCCAACCTGCATCTGCATATCACAGATTTTCAATTATTGCAGGTCGCGTCAGGTCCCTAACCCCCACGATAGGTCACTGTACCTTCAATATAACAATGAACCCACCCACGATTAGCCACAACTCCAGAATCACGACTATCATTCATGACTTCTCTCCATCTCTTTGCTGTACTTTTATGAGTTTCAGGTAAATGACTATAATCTCAGTTGTAAGAAGAAAATTTCTTCAGTACAAAAATAAAAGTAGCTTTAAAAAAACCTTTATGCAAGTAGACTTTGCTGTTGAGTGTTATCTTTTGTTAGTTCAAAGGTTTTTGGAGATATAAATTCTTCTCAACTGCCCTAAGGTGGTGGGAATGTAAATTGAATACTTTACAATTTGTAGTCTGTTCCTACCATAATGTGCATCTCCTCCATGAGCGAGTGTTTGGGGATTTTTCAATTACTGTAGTCTGAAAACTCTGAGAGATTCTTTAGGGCAGAAAAAAGCTCCTTCGCAAAGTTGAGCCACTGATGTTCAAATTAGCTGCCAAAGGCACTATAATGATCTGTGCTCCAGATTTTGCTAAACAGGGGAGGGGGAAAAAGAAATTGGCCTATTTCATCATGGGAGGGAGGGACTCTTTTCACCAACACCCTTAGTACCCAAGGCTTACACTTTTATGGCACAAAAGTGAGATGAATGGTTGAGAATAGATAACACTGGGGTCAGGTTCATTATTAAAGAACTAAGCTGTACTCCAGCATTCAAAAACAGATTCATATGAGTGTGTGCAGGGGGGTGGGGAGTGCTAACCTTGTCCCTTTGCTCTTCACCTGGAAAGCAGCAGTCTGAAAAGAAATATTGCAATAATTGTGTGCCCTCCAGTCAGTGCTGTCAAAAATACTCCAAAAAGGCTTACCATTCCCCTCTTTTGGGGGTATCCTGGGGCTGTGCAGCTTGCCCAAGTTTACACAGGGATGGAGAGTGGAGAATTGAATGACCAACCTCTGTCTCAGCAGCCAAACTCACTAAGGAATTTTCTGACTGATAGGCCACAGTCAGTAAGGATGGGATCCCACCATTCTTCTACTCTAGTATTAAGTACAGGAGCTCCTCAGGGTTGTTTGCTAAGCCCCTTCCTCTACTCCTTGTACACACATGATTGCATCTCACTGTATAACACCAACACAATCATCAAATTTGCAGATGATACAACAGTGGTGGGGCTCATTAGTAAGAACGATGAGTCTGCTTATAGGAAAGAAGTACAAGGGTTGACTCAGTGGTGTAAAGAAAATAATCTTATACTTATCACCAAAAAAAACTAAAGAACTTATAATTGATTTTAGGAAGAAGAAAGATGTACATCTACCATTGTACATAAATGGTGAGGAGGTGGAGAGGGTTGGTAGCTTTAAATATCTGGGCACTTACATCTCAGAGGACCTCTCATGGACTGCAAACACCAATATGGTTGTGAAGAAGGCAGAGAAGAGGCTGTATTTCCTGAGAATGCTCAGGAAGATGAATTTATCTCAGCATCTACTTCAGTCTTACTATCACAGCACCATTGAGAGTGTCCTAACTTATGGCATGCTATCATAGTATGGGAGCAGCTCTGTAGTGGACAAAAAAGCTCTACAGAGAATAATTAAAATTGCCCAGAATGTTATCGGGCTCCAGCTACCAACCCTGGATGACATCTTCACATCTCGCTGTTCGAGGAAGTCACACAATATTCTGAGAGACTCTACTCATCCTGCTCACAATTTCTTTGAACTGTTGCCTTCTGGCAGAAGATACAGAACAATTAAAACTCGGACCACACGTCTTCTGAACAGAGCTATAATTGCACTTAATAATAAACTCAAGGACCACCAGCAGTGAGCACTTGGACAGGATTACCTAGCCTATTGTGTAGATGCTTATGTGTTTTTTTTTTGGTGGGGGCGTTGGTGGGGGGGAGTGTTCGGGGATTTTTATGTGTGTGTGTTGAAGGGTTTTTTATTGTGTGTGAGAGTGCCTGGGGATCTGTGTGTGTGTGTGTGTGTGTGTGTAATCTGGTCTCTGGGTGTCTGAATGTCGTTGCATGTGTATACTGTGTATATACACACAATGACAATAAATTATTATTATTATTATTATTATTATTATTATTATTATTATTATTAT
>JAHTLZ010000204.1:71631791-71660606 GCA_023846285.1 Phrynocephalus versicolor
TGTTGCCTCCCACCCCACAAACATTTTTGCTGCTTCCCTATTTTTGCTGCTTCTATCTTTTCTCTCTCTCCCCCCCCCACCCCACTTGGCCATCTCCACTGCTTCTTTTACTCATGCCCCACATTTCCTTTCCCTACCTATGAAGTAAATCTTCATTTACTTCCCCAATTGCTGGTCCTTCAGGATTACACAGGCATTTCCTGTGGGTTTGTCAGGGAAACTGACTATACCAAGGCATTACTAATTTTCTGCACCGCAGTGGCCACTCCCTAGGAAAGCCTATGAAAACTATCTAGCCCTGAGAGGTCTCAGAGCCATGCATTTTTTTTTAAAGTAGCAGCCATCCTCTGACAGTAGCAGCAGCATCTCTCCAAAGTTTAGAGGATTCAGAGGTAACAGTAAGCCTGCCACTCTCGGCCTGAGACAGATGCCTTACTCTAGCTAATGGTGGGACTCGTCGTGTTTAGAGGTGGGCACGAAACAGAAAACCCATGGTTCGGGTTCATCTGTTTTGAGCCCACCATTGGCTCGGTTTGGTTCGGGCTTATATGATTTTTTAAAAAAAAAAGTTGTACGAACCTGAACCAAACCGAACCGGTTCAGGTCTGACTTACTGGGTGGTGGCAGCGGCAGCAGTGGCAGAAAGATACTGGACCCAGCGGCAGCACCTCTTTTTTCTTCTTCAAGCATTGGGGCCAGGTCGGCACTGGTTCTATTATTTATTTATTTTTTCGTCATTTTAGAGTGCTGAATTGGCCACCCCTGGAGCTGGGTCAGCGCTCCTTTTTTTAAAAAAAAATTAAATTAAATTAAATTAAATCTTTTATTGTTTGTTTTAAAAGTCTCCAGCGGGGGCTTTTTGAGGCACTGGCCTCAAGCCAGTGCCTCAGTTTTGTTCTGTTTTGTTTTGTTTTTTCTTCAAGTGCCAACCGTGCAGCCCCTAGGGCCAGGTCGGTGCTCCTTTTTTATTATTATTTTTTTATTTTTTTGGGGGGGGTTAAAAGTCCCCAAAGGGCTCAGCGCCTCATTTTTTTTCTTCAAGCGCCAACCACGCGGCCCCTGGGACCTGGTGGGTGCTCCTTTTTGGGAGGGGTTAAAGTCCCCAGCCGGACCTACCTTCCCCACCCAGACCAGGAGGACTGTGTCAAGGACAAGGTGGGGTTCTTTTTTTACAAAAAATGAAGCGAATGAAATGGAAATTTCCATTTTGTTTCATTTCATTTTTCTTTGATGAGTTGGTTCATTATTCATTTTGTTAGCTAACAAAATGAATAATGAATAATGAAATGAATTAAAAGTTCATTTTGTGCCCATTTCTAGTCATGTTCATTCCAGGTCAACATGAGAGTCAGCCAGATTATTTTGGTGCTAGAGGCTGCAAAAGCCTGCATTCTGTTTCCTCATCTCTGAGTATAAAACTATAATAAAGACGTCAAATAACTGGCAATTTGTTGACTTTTCATGACACCCCAAATCTGCTTTCAGAGGTAGCTGTCCCACTGTGCCTCAGAAATGTGGAATGGCATTAGTTCCACTCTTCCACATTTGGATTTTTTTACCCTCAGTTTCTGTCCATCTCGAATATGATCAAAAGTGTATATTGGCAAAGGTTTTGAAAAGAAATTGAGATAAAATCCAATCCAATCCGCATTAGCCAGATTCAACAAGTATGGATCTTCCAGTTTGAAGAGGATCTTGATGTAACTTATGATGACTCCTGGAAGTTAAGCCATAGCAGCTGGAGTTCTTTTCTTGTGAGACTGAAATATTTCACTACTAATGCAAGTAGCTTCATCAGTCTGACGAAGCTACTTGGATGAATAGCAAAACATTTTGATCTCACAAGAAAAGAAGTCCAGTTGACATGACTCAACTGGATAACTTCACCTGGATGACTGATGACTAATCTTCACAGATATACCAAAGACACTGTTTTTAAAAATGCTGTATAAAAGCTGAAGGCTGTTTTGCAGCATACCATCCAGTCAGCTGCAGGATAATCACTAAAGCACTGAAAAAATAGATTGCCCAGTTGCCTGGGAATTGAAACCAGGTCTCTATGACCTGGAAAAACTCTGCCTCTGAACCTCCCTGACTGTTTGTGGCTGATCATATCTAATATGGAAAGATTACCCAAGCTGAACAGTCTTTGGAAATCACATTTGCCCTGATGCTGCACATGTGAGCCTAAGCAAAATGGGGCTGTAACATTCCAAGGAAGTAGCAATGTGATTTGTTTCCTCTTAACACTCTCTAGTGCCATGCAGCCCACAGCGTGAACAGCATTAAAATCTGTACTCAAGATGTATAGGGAAATTACATCAGATTTATTTATAGGCAGTCATTTGTGTTGAACTAGCAGGTTTCTGTTGTGTCAGCAATTCTCTCTTGCATGTGTTTGTTACTAGGATAGGCAAAGAGTACAACCCTATTAAATGTGAACATTACATTTCAATGAATGGTAAAATGTCTTCCTTTCCTTGTTCTGCAAAATGAAAAGGGGAGAGAAATCCATTACCATTCTGCATTCCTGACAGTAAGGTGCAAGTGGGCAGCCAATGCCAGAGTCAAAAGAGGACTTATTCTACTTCCAACATTGCTTTCCATCTTGCAACAATTGTATACTTTCCATGATTACATTCAGGGCAATGCAGTAACAAGGCCCGTTTCTCTGGAGAGCAAGAGACATCTTGTTGACATCTTGATGGGGAAGAGGACAAGGATAGGTCAAGGGGCAACCCCAATTTTGGGGGGGAGGGTCTCCAACATCAATCATGCATTTTGACAGGCAGTGCATTTATTAGCATAAGACAATCAGAGCAGGAGCTGCAAAAAGTCCTCACATTTCCAATTAGAGATGGGCACGACTCAAAAAAATGGAGTTTTGTTTGTCATTTGGTCGTTTACGGGTCCGTTTCGGTTCGTTTTCATTTTCGTGAGGCTTTTTGCAAAAAAAAAATTGTTTTCATTTTGTTACGTAACGAAACGAAAAACCGAAAACAAAAACAAAAAATTGCTGTTTCGTTACCATTTAGCACAATTCAATGTATCAACCGTAACGACAACGAAGCAGTTGATGAAATTTTTCATGTTTTGGGTCGTTTCGTTTCATTTTGGAGTCAAAATTCATTTCATGCCCATCTCTATTTCCAATTTCATTTCAAAATGTTCCATTGGTGGACCTTGTCTCCAGGCCACTGCAGGAAAACTGAGAGTGGCTGGCAGCCCACAGCCAAGTGCCACTAGGTGAAACACAGCTGGCAGGAACCTGTGAATGTATAGGATTTATCCAGAACATGTGTTGGTACCAGGGTGCTCTGTTGAAATTACAGGCCCATGGCATATGCCCAGTGATGTAATGACCGACATCAGCCTTACACACTCAAGTCAATCAAGCGAATGCTTCATCATATCATATGGAATGATTCTCTTAAATACTTTCCTGTGGTAGATGCCTAGTTGTTTTTTATCCTTAATGACATTTTCCCTAGTAAACTGGCTTGCATACATTTTATTATATATTCTGTCTTGGAGGACAGGATTGAAGCACAATTCAGCTGCAGATCTGTTCAGTTTCTTTTGATGGGATGGTAGAAGAGGCACCACCTTGTATTTTACTTTATATAGTAAGGAATCTTTGTGGGGAGCTGAATGCCTTGTATTCACCATAATCCTCTCAAGGTTTTCTTCTCACCCCAAATTTTAAACCGTTTCATTGCACCCAATAGAGAATGCTTGATCTTCCATTAGTCGAAAAAGAAAAGAAAAATGAACACATTAAAACTTTCCCCCAGAAAATGGTCATCTCCTACATATACAGAGTATCTTTTCCTTCATTCATGTGTGCATGTGCGTGTGTGCAGTGCATGTGTGTATGCATTTTATGCTTTCCTTTTTATATGTTATCTGTTTAGCTTTATATACATTTTGACACAACATTTCTTTGGCAGTGCACTGCTATCTGAAATGTTTTACATGCACATTTTAAAGCCATCTTGCTGGGAACTATTCTGTGTTTTCTGTGTACAGAGTTTCAAGTCATTACATGATAAAATGGCAGATTCCAGAATTTGCCAGACAAAGGACTATTGGCTTTCCTGAAGTTTTGGTTTTAAATAAGCAAAAGCAGAAATATGATTAAGCGAAGGGAAATTCCAAGTTTGGCCATTTTTCTATTGATGGCCATTGTCTCACACGGTAACCCCTTTGTCATTTCATGAAGTTTACCATATAATCTAGGTCAGTGATGGCGAAGCTTTTTGAGACCCAGTGCCCAAACTGTGATTCAAAATCCACGAATTTTTCGCAAAGTGCCAATATAGCAATTTAACCTGAATACAGGTGGCTGTGACTGGGCGATGTCGGGTGCCCACAGAAAGGGCTCTGAGTGCCACCTTTGGCACCTGTGCCATAGGTTTGCCAACACTGATCTAGGTTATCACATGAACTGTGAAATAAGTCTTCTGAAAACTTAAGTCTCAGATTAATACACCAAATGAAACAGAAAGTTTTGGCCTTCACAAAACTGAAGCCTTCATTTCTCATAGCTTCATAATATTTTAACTTCCATTTGATTACATTTGTGTTCAATATGAATTACAAATGTTGTGACCTTAAAAATAATCATGTGTTTTTGGTATTAACCATGTCAACTGCTGAGGCCTTTTGGAATTTTAAACTCCACATGGAATAAATACTTATGTCAACATGAACACTCTTTGCCAACTTATATGCTGTGAATCACATGCGTTAACATGATAATTGTTTCCATACATGCAAGCAGTCGAGCTATAGCAGAGAAATGCTTTAAAATAAAACCTACTGCAAAGGCAGACTCCATTATTTTGCATAAGGGGAGGCATGCTGAAAGGCAGCATGGAAGTACAAATAATAGGAAATAAGTCCCACTGTCTTTTCCTATATTCTACAAAATGGATTAACCATGAGAGGTCCAAGGCCTCTCACTACTTTGTTAAGATCAATACACTGTATAGAACTTTCTCCCATTTTTAAAATTTAATGATTGTTTAGCCTCCTACAACTCACCACTTAGTTTGGTTGCAGAAACACTGTCTCTACCACCCATTCAAATTTTAAAAAGGATTGGTGATGCCCATTACATCCTAGGCTGTAGTTATAGTAAGCAGTAAGCTCTGTTAAACTAAGTGAGCTAAAGCTGGGATCAAAGAAGCTTATATAAGTGTTGTCTTATAAGCATATTGGCTTAGAAATATAAATCTACTTATTGAGTGAATCCATCCTAGTTGAAACTAACAAATGAGTATGACTTCTGCAGAAGCATTCTAAATTTTTCACAGCAAGGGGCAGTTTTCAGTACATGACACTTGATCATTCAGTAGTAGCTTTGGTACCAATTTACACATTTCCATTCTGGCTTACTAGAGCATCAGGAACAGGTTTGAAGTAGTAATGATCATACATAAGCGGGCACAGAATTTGTATCAACCCAAATGGGATTAGAGCTGAGTGAGGAGATCAAATCTATCCATCCTGAAATAAATCAACCCTGAATGTTCACTGGAAGGACAGATTTTGAAGCTGAGGTGCCAGTACTTTGCCCACCTCATGAGGAGAGACTAGTCCTTGGAAAAGTCCCTGGTGTTGGGAAAACTTGAAGGCAAAATGAAAAGGGGATAGCAAAGAATGAGATGGCTGGATGATGTCATCAATGCAATCAACATGGATTTGACCAAATTCCGACAGGCAATGGAAGACAGGAGGGCCTGGCATGCTCTGGTCCATGGGGTCACAAAGAGTCGGACACAAGTTAATGACTGAACAACAAAAAAGAATTGGAAAAACAGTAGTTTGTTGTCACTATTCACAAAATCCGAACAACTTTTACAAACTTTCCAATGAAACAAACCATTGTAGTTTGTGGAATTTGGGGTTTCCAGAGACATAGAAAATCCCCACATGTGAGACAGAAAACTTGCTGCAAGTCTTCAGCTGAATCTCTTTCCCACTTCCTCCCAGTATGACAGATACTAGATTTGGGACATCCAAGTTATAGCCCCCCCCACCTGCATTGGGGAGCTATAATATGGACATTCCAAATACAATCCTTGCCACATTTGGTGGAGGTGAGGAGAGTCAGCCGAAGAATCAGTCCAGGTTTGGTGAGGATTGGATTGGGGATGTCTGAGCTACAGCTCATGTACAAATTGTCAGTGTCATTCCGATCTGTGATGGATAAATACAAATCATCATTTGGGGTTGGCTGGGACTGGGGCTGTGCATTGTGAACCTGTGTGAAGCTATTTACCACCTTCCTGAAGCCTCCTTGAAAGCACCTTGAGTAGAACATGGATCCAAAACTTTATCTATGTATTTCTTTTGAATGTCTCTTCACTGTGCCCAAGGCAGCCAACAATACTAAAATGTAGAGATGGGCATGAAACGAACAATTTTTTGTTTCCATTTTTGTTTTTTTGTTTCATTACGTAATGAAACAACAAACGAATTTTGTCTCTAAAATGAAACGAAACGAACAGAAACACCGGAAATTTTGTCGTGTTTCGTTTCCGTTACTGCAATATGAGTGAATTGCTTAAAATCCTAAAAAAAAAAAAATCACAAAAAATTGAAATAAATGGTAACAAAATGGTAATGAAACAAATGAAAACAAAAATGATTTTTTTGCAAAACTTCACGAAAAACCAGAAACGAACCGAAACAGACCCTCCAAACGACAAACGACATGCCATTTTTTTTATTTGTGCCCATCTCTACTAAAATGTAAAATACCAGTCACAAAATTTATCAGGACCCTTGTGTGTGTCTGTCTGTCTCTCTGTGTTGCTATGTCTCTCTTTGTGTGTGTACTTCCTTCTCAGATGATTGTCCTCCACATAATGTGTGTGACCCACCATGACATGTAACAGACAAACTTGCATGCTCTTTTCTCTTGCCTGTTGACTGTTTTATCACATTCTTACCCTTCCCAACTTCCATTCAGATTTAGTTGCAGCATAGGAATTGCTTCCATAGACATTATTGGAAAAGGCTGGTTGGCTTATAAAAACTCACAGGTATGCTCTAACTGTGGTACTTTTCCAAACCTCTAGATTTCCCATACTGCCCTCTGACTTATCTGAAGTTCTGAAGGAACCTTATACCATGCTTAACTGCAGGATGGTGGATACCAGGAACAATTTGTGCCATCTGACTATGGCTAGAGAAAGCAATGAAGTTCCATTCTTAATGGTGGGCATTCCTTGGAGATGCACAAGAGTGCTTTAGAAGAAAGGGGAATTTTTGAAACTGCTCTGGAGATTCTTATTCATGGTGCAGATGTTAAATTGGTGTACTGCAGCCAAAACTGTGCTCATGACCCAGTGTTCAGTCCCAGGTAGCCAGCTCAAGGTTGATTCAGCTGAGGTCAGTAAAATGAATAGCCAGCTCGGTGCGATAAATAATTATTTGTAAACCACCCACAGAGTGCTTTAAGCAATATGGGGTATTATATAAACAGCATGCTTTATTTTGCTTTGCTTTTCTACTGATGTAAGAGGAGATTGCTGGGAAAATATGTATAGTTTAAGTTGCTTTTAGATACAGGGTGCCATGTATTCTTTAGACATAAAGGAATATATTAGTTCATCATCAGGACTTGAAGCAGTACTTAGAATATTAGATTCTTTATTATGTGTGATATGTTTAAGAGGAGTGAGTGATGTGCCACACGGAAGAGCTACGAAAATCCAAAACAAGTCAAATGAAAATGAACACCACCAAGAAGCGCCCTCTGTTCCAGATTTTACTGTCCATAAGTTTCACTCCAGTTTAATTTGGGTCAGGTTTCCTGCTAGTGTACCCTACTTCCAATGATGCATCAAATACGTTCTGTGCCACAAGTAACACTTTATGGCAAGCAGCAACCAGCAGGTGCTGGCCAAACGAGAAGCAGCAATACCTTTAGCAATGAAGACAACTTGGCAGTGGGGGCTGGGAAGCAAGAAGCCTTAGAAAGGGGAGCTCCAAATCACTAGGGCACATTTCATTAGAACAGATGAAAAGCCCAACATTAAATTTAATAAATTCAAAATTGTCAGTGTGAAACAGTGCCATCAATGAGAGATTTAATAGATTACACCTACAGTGGGCCTTCGTATAACAAATGGTTTGTATAACATAAAATCTGTACAACATAAAAAAATCCAGAGATAGGGGAAATTTGCTTAACAGAATCGTCTATGGGACGAATCCGTACAACATAAAAATGGTCGCAGTTAGGGATTACTCCATTTTCAAGGCATTCCTATGGGAAATTTGTATAAAGAAAAAAATGCTTAACAGAATTTCATTTGGAATGAATGAATTCCTTTATGCAAGGTACCACTGTAATCATCAAAAACTTAAGTGAAATAGTGTAGTTGCACACGTTTACTGCTACTCTTTCTCGTTGAAGATGGGTTCATTGTTTCTCCATGCAGTCGCCTGCAGTTTACAAGGGTGGTCAAGCTTGATAGCAAAGGCTGGCTAAATCTCAATCATCGTCGTCATCCTCTCAGAACTGCAGAGCTGAAAAAGAGCCCGTGGATCACTGAGTCCCCTCTCGAGGAAGCAAAGTGGGGACTCGAACTCCCCGCCTCACCTAAATTCCTGAGCTCTCCAGCAGTTCATCAGGAATGTGGGCACTCAAAAATGGCATACAACATGCATAAATGGAGGTGGATATAAACTAAATCCCAACAGATTGTGGGATTTCTCCATAATTCTTTTCTTTACAAATGAATCCTGCAATCTTTGAAGTGAACCTGTGAGTTATTGAGCATTTAAGAAACATGCCCACCTGCCATCTTGCCATATAATGCTTTTACTGTAGGTTTTTTAAAATTATTATTATTTTTTAAATTTTATATATATATAAAATTTAAAAAAGCGTGATCTCTATGTTTTCGTAGATTTTCACGGGTATAGGTATGCATGTTAGGGTGGATTCGGGTTTCTTCCCGTGTAGAAATCTGGTTGTTTTGGCGACGTTTCGACGAGGTCTCACCCGTCATCTTCAGGCTGGTGCTCTGGCTTCTTTCTTCTTGAAGCAAAGCGTGATCTCAGTTGAAGTCCTTCTATAAATACTGCTGGGGGGTGTGGTTTGCTTGCTCTGTGGCTGATTGTAGGTTTGTTTGTTCTTTTGTGATCTGCTGTGTGGCTGAGGCGATCGTTAAGGGATTAACTGCTGGTGGGTTAGATGGCTGTTTAGAGGCATCCTGTTTCTTAACGACCTGGGTGATGGGCATTCTGGCAGCATCCTGGGCTTTGGTGGAGTGGGGTCCTGTGTCTTGTGAATTCATTTTAGTCTGGCTACGTGTCTGTGGTCTCCCAATGTTTTTTTGGGGTGTGTAGGTGTGCTCCATGTGGTGACTGGAGTGGGGTGCAGCAGTAGATGGTGCAGTCGTGGTCTTGTTATTGGATGGTGGTTTCGTTTCATCTGTGGGAAGGGTCTGGGTTTGTGTTTGGTGTGGATGGAAGGTGGTGGCATCTTGTGTCCTTTTGGACCTGGTGTCGGTCTTTGTGACAGAGGCTCGTCTGTTGACCAGGGCTAGTTTCCAGATGTCAGGCAAGCGGGAGGTGTCATCACGTTTATTCATGTTGTTTGGGTGTTTTTCTATTTCAATGGCTTCCATGATTATTCGACTGTTGAAGTGTTCAGTTTTGGAGATGAGTTTGGTTCTTTCAAAATCAATTTCATGACCTGTTGTTTTTATGTGCTGGAAGAGAGAGGAAGATCTTTCTTCTTTTTTGACTGCGTTCTTGTGTTCTGCGATGCTGGAGGTTCCAGCAGGTGCAGAATGTGGCGGCCAGACTGGTGGTGGGTGCTCGTAGATTCGAGCACATCACCCCACTTCTGGCTCGCCTGCATTGGCTACCCGTTGTCCTTCGGATAAAGTTCAAGGTCCTGGTTTTGATTTTCAAAACCCTCTATGGCTTGGGACCAGAATACCTGTTGGAGCGTATCTCTCGGAGGTCAACTGGGACCAGACCCACGAGAATGGTGCAGGCATGTTCACTTAGAGTGTCTCTGTGTTTGGCCCCATGCTGTGGAACCATCTTCCTAGTGAGCTGCGCCTTGCACAGTCCCTGCCCGCCTTTAAAAAGGCTCTGAAAACATACCTTTTAAAAGAGGCATATGGTGACCTCCTTACTTAATTTTTTTCCTTCCCACCCCCGTCTTTTCACCCACTTCATCTTCTCAGTGGAGGGATTGTCTCTCCCCATTTTTATTGCACTTGCTGCCTTCTTTGTCTTCCCTTTTCTGTTGCTTTGTTTTAATTTGTCAGCCGCCCAGAGTTCCGTCTGGAAGATGGGTGGGATATAAATATAACAAACAAATAAATAAATTATATATATATATATATAAACACCCTACTTTCTTGAAGACTGTCAACTGAAGTGAGATATTTGACCATCCCTGTGGCTATCCAGGCATCAGCTGTATTCCCTGATACAGGCCCTTTATCAAGACCCGCCCTTTCTGTCTCCTCTATTTCCATGAGAGAGGCAAGGGTATCTGACCCATTCTTGAACCAGTCTATGAGAAAGAGAACTGGCCTAAATGCCAGATGTGATTGATTTGAGGGAATGAGTTCCAGCAATAAATAAGGCTGAGACTGCAAAACAAGAAACAACATTGAAAGTAAGAGAATCACTTCCCTATTGCCCCTTTAGAGTAACCGAACAAACATTGCAGAGCTGTAGAACATTTCCTTCCCAGGCTAGTTTCTGTTTGATATGTTTAGTAGCAGGAGTAACAAAAATATGATCCCCCAAAGTGTTTCTTACAGTACCCCACTGTGGTACCTCTGTTCCAAAGCCAGTTGTAATCAAATAATCAATCCAATATACACAAGCTTTTTTTTTTTTTTTTTGCCTCCACACATCATTCCAAAGTGCCTTACGGAACAGAACAAAAACATAAACCATAAAATAAATTATACCCAGCACTGTGAATAGGATGCAATGTAAAAAGAATAGAATGTCTCACTGTAATGAGAAAGTGAAAGCTTGGAATCCAGTTGGAAACCCATACTGTTCAGTGAGAAAAATTAAAATCCTGATCTGAGGTGTTGGATTTTGATGTTGGTCTAGGTTAGGTGGTAGACAAAAGCCAAATTATTAATGAGTATTACATTCCCCTATAAAAGGGATGCACTTGGAATCTACTTTCTCTCCTCTGAAACTTACACCTAAGATGTTACTTTGGATACTAAAGCAACAGTCAGAGGTAGCAAAAAATCAATTAATTGCACTGCATGGGATCTGATGTTTATAATTATGGCTATACAGTATCACATACATAATTGTTGAACTCTTCTTAGAAATATCTTCTCTGTTTTACTTAGATATACAGTATTTTATTATTGTGTTGTTGCAAACCATTCCAATAGACATGAGCACGACTTAGCGGAATTTCCGTTTCGTTTCCGTTCCTTGTTTCCGTTACGAAACGGAAACGGTAACGGGAATTACTCCGCCAGAACTCGAACTCGAACCAACTAAAAGAATAATTGGGTCTGATTTCTCATTGTCGTTCCTGGCATCGCGGCGATCCCGTGATGCCAAGCGGCACAGAAAAAAAGTTTTAAAAATAAATTTAAAAAAACCAATTCCCGGCCAAAAAGCAGGCGAAAATATGCCTGCCTGAGTGAGGGCTCAGGGCACCTACCAGAGGGGTGGTTTCTGGGGGGGGGTCCCCGGCCTCCCCCCTCTCCTCCTGTCCCTCCTAGGCTGCGCTGGGGGTGGGCATCCTCATCGTCCCGCCAAAGTTGCCACCTCGCCGGCTCGCCGCCATTCAAGCGGCACAGAAAAAAAAGTTTTTTAAAGTAAAAAAAACCCGATTCCCGGCCCAAAAAGCAGGCGAAAATATGCCTGCCTGAGAGGGCACCTACCAGAGGCGTGGTTTCTGGGGGGGGGGTCCCCGGCCTCCCCCCCTCTCCTGTCCTGGGCTGCTCTGGTGGGGACTCGAAAGCAACAAGCCGGACTCGCCATGCCATGCGGTGCGGGCGGGGGATCGAAAATGGGGCGGCGACCGCAATATTTTTTTTGAAATCGTGGAGTGGTCCAAAAACACAAAAGCACCACACAGAAACATGCGAAAATTGCTATTTTAAAACTGCCAGAATTTTTACAGTAGCAGTGGGTTTTTCTTGCAACAAAATGTCTCCTCTTTCCTCTCTCCATTGATTTTATTTTATTTTATTTTATTTTATTTTATTTTATTTTATTTTATTTTACACCTGCGCAATGATAGGCTGGCCATGTGGCCATGGGAGTGGACCATGCAAATTTTTGGAGCCATTCCACCAATCGCATGGCCACTTGGCCACTGAGACTTCTGGGATGTGCCATAAAGCCCACTAACCCTGCCCTAGCCCTAGCCCTAACCCTAACCCTTACCCATATGCCACACTGGGCCACAGTACACTGTCCTCTTAGTGGGTCAGAGAGGCACCCAGAGGTACACCCCACTACCCCACCCTAACCTCACCAGTAACTAGCCTAACCCTAGCCCTTGCGCTAACCCTGTCCCCTAAGCCAGATCTGTACTTGCATTGCACTACTACACGCAAGTACGCTTCCCTTCTTAGTGAGACACAGCGGATGCAGAGAGTCTGCCAGTTCGTCACTTGTGGCTCTGGCTGACTCCTGCAGGCTCGGCTCGGCAGGATTTGTGTGCCATGCAAACCATGCCCGTCGAGGCCTGACTGATGCAGGGAAGGCACCCCAAAAAGAGGGGTGCCTCTGCCAGTCTGCTGTGTCTGCAACTTGGTATGCATATCCATATGGCTATGCATGCCCTTTTGCAGCAGGCGAGGAGAGGAGGCCCCCATGAGGGGTCTCCAGGAGCCTGCCTTCCCTTCCTAGCGGGTGAGGAGAGGAGGCACCCCCCCCCAGAAAGAGGTGCCTCCAGGAGCCCACTTCCCTTCATAGCGGGCCAGAGGAGGCACCCACCCCACAGAGGTGCCTCCAGGAGCCCGCTACCGCCCTAAACCAGTATAACGACAGACGAAAAAACGAAAAACGAAACAACTATTTTTTGTGAAGTTTTGCGAAAAACTGAAACGAGCCGACACGGGCCGCCTCCGACACATGACAACTCAAAAACGTCATTTTCCCTAGTCGTGCCCATCTCTACATTCCAACGGGTCAGATAAGAATATAGGCTGGGCTTCATACATTCCCATGCCAAAGAAATAAAATGTCTGTTGAACTTAGTGGTTTAATTTGTGTGGAGTCTTTGGAGATTGAATATTTAAAGTGATATGGAATTGTAGGGAAACATAAGTTTTGCAAAGAATACATTAAACCATTTCCCACAGTGGCTGGTTTGGGATTACCATGCTTATGTGGGCAAAGGTAGTTAGAAAGATTATAAGAGAGGACATGTCAGCATGTGGGAAGCAGCCTTTTCATTCATCAGAAAACACATTTGCACTTCACTTCACTGAACTAATTGTGGTAGGGTGCCTCATTGAGGGAGCTGTTTGTCATCTGTCCATTAATTCCCTTATATATAATATCTTGTTCTCCAGGCTGTTGATATTGAGTTGGCCCTGAAAGGCATGTCCCTGCATACCCAGGGTGGGAATTGTGTGGTGCATCAAGCTGTTCTTGCAACTCCTGGAGAAAACTCTCCTCTCTGGAACCATCCCCATTGGTAAATGAAGCATAAGAAAAATCACATGCCTGGAAACACTCAGAGGGATGTAAATAGATATGGTATGGTATTTTGATAATTCTTTGGCTTCACATCTGATAATTCTTCATTCTGGTAGTTCTAGCAAACAGACAAGATGCCATTCAAACACCTAAATGTGGCTCACCTAGAAGAAATGACTCAACTGTGCCTAGCTTTCGGTACAGAAAGAAATCTCTCAGATAGCACTGGGGCAGGAACAGGAAACATTGGTGAAGCTAAGCTTAACTCAACCTCAAAGCCTTCCAGTTCAGGCCTTTCTCCCAGGTGCCTGTCAGGTAGAACTCATTGTTCAAGAAATCTTTAATGACAACGACAACGACAACGACAACAACGACGATGACGACAACAACAACAACAACAGCAGCAGCAGCAGCAGCAGCAGCAGCAGCAGCAGCAGCAGCAGCAGCAGCTTATTATGAACTGAATGTGGTTTTACAGCATTTGTGCTGTGTGGCTGGAGGATGAAGCAGGGCAGCTGACCCATTTAAGGTCAGAGCAAGGCTAATCAGTGTGGCTTTCATTGCCTGCTCAAGCACTGGTCTGCACGTAAGTACTGAAATAATAACTTCTGAACAAGGCTAAAGGCCAGGCCAAAAATCTTCAGAATTTTTAGGGTGCATTTGCAGAAAACATGCATTGTGGGAACTGGTTCCGGAAATGAGAATTAATGTGTTGCAAGAACTGGTTTGCATACGACTCCTGTAGCCATGCTGACATAACATTCCCATCAATGTCCACAGTCATTTTAAGCCTGCATTTTGCTGCCAGCTCCCATTTGAAATTCAGCACTGTACAATGTTTTAATGGAACAATCTGGCATCAAAAGAAAGCACGGAATGAAAGCCAGCAACCAAACAAAAAACAGAGACACACAAAAGGAAGGAAGAAAACAAATATGCCTATGGAAGGGATAAAGAGCCAAACTTCTGATAGGTCTTCCATTCTGCAAGTGGGTGCCAACCATCCTTGGGCAGTCAATTAGCCAACGGGCAATTCAAAACTTTGAAAACCTTCCACATCGCTGCTCATTCACACACAGGAAGCAGAACAGATAGACAGAATAGCAAAATCAAAACAAAAACATCCAAACCCACCATCTAGACTCAGGATAAATTCAGGTTTCATATCTCTATAAACCAAAAGTTTATTTTTTATTCTACAGCTATTCATATAGGTATTTGAATAATGTCCCTGAATGCATAAGAAAATGCTGGGTTTCTGATTCAAGAGAAGTGCAGCAATCAAAGTTGTGACCTGCACAATTGTAACCATAAGATCATATGAAACATGGCAATGGTATTACTGAAGACAATATACACATTTTCAAACGTGAATCGAGACACTGTTGAGTGAATTCTGACCAAAATGGTTTAGAATGCCTGGCTCACCTCCAAGTTGCCAAGCATTTAGCTTTAAGGGGGATTTTATATCACCACACTATAGCCAAGTAGCCAACATATACCCCACAATGAAGCTGGTAAGGAAATAGCCTTGCAACCCCAGACCTGAAAAAACAGGCATCATATTGGATTTAAAATTGGGCAACAACTTTATTAAACCAATTTAATCAACAGTACCTAAATTAAAAGGGGGGGCTGCCATAGTGCAAGTAAACTTTGGCCTGATTTTTCCTTGACCTTCAGGCCCTTACAATTTTAGGTGAGTTCCTACTTGGAAATGTGCTGTTAACTTTATTGAGCAGATTTCCATACTTTGTGGGACTAACTCCCAAAGGCAGGCTTGAGTAAATTTACCACAACCTATTAACTTATTACTGCTAAACTACTACAATAACCCCCCCCTGCCTATTGCAGGGGTTAGGGACTGACCCGACCCACGATCATTGAAAATCCACAATATGTTGATGTAGGTCGGGTTGGGCCTGGGGAGGGCGCAATGTTTAAAAGTGCTTGGCTCTGTTGCTTAAAGACATTTTATACATCGCTCGCTACTCCCCCGCACCCAGGGCATTTTAAACATTGCGCGCAGCTTCCCAGCACCCCAGAGGTGCTTATATACAGCCCCAATAGTGTTTAAATCTTAAAGTTTATTACACAGGCTATGCATCCCCCCCCCCGTGAACTGGATACACATTTTACTGACTTGAAAGGACAGAAGGTTGAGTCAACCTTGAGCCAGCTACCTGGGACCAAACCCCAGCTTGTGAACAGTTTTGGCTGCAGTATAGCAGTTTAACCACTGCACCACAAGCCACCACTACAGGAGCACTTTATATATTCACCACAAGGTTAAAGCTATGTAAGACTGCAGAATGGGCAGCTCTGTTAAAGTGTATCAACTAGGCAAAGAATCTTTGGCACTATATTTGTACAGTAACCCCCGTCTATCGCAGGGGTTAGGGACCGACCTGACCCCCTATCATTGAAAATCTGCAATATGTGGATGCAGGTCAGGTCAGGCTTGGGTGGGCGCGTGATGTTTAAAATGTCTTTCAGCAATGGAGCCAAGAGGTTGGCTCCATTGCTTAAAGACATTTTAAACATCACTCACCACTTCCCTGCACCCAGGGCGGTGCAGGGGAGCGGTGCACAATATTTAAAATTACTATCAGCAATGGAGCCAAGCACTTGGCTCCATTGCTGACAGCATTTTAAACATTGAGTGCAGCTTCCCAGCACCCCGGGGGGGGGGAGCAGCATGCAATGCCTCCATGGAGGCAAGCCCCAGGCTCCAGCTGATTGGTGCAGGGGTACAGAGAAAAAACTTTTGTTTCCCCACCCCAGTACCCATCAGCTGGAGCCTGGGGCTTGGGGAAGGGGGAGAAATGTTTAAAAGGCCCCAGCTTTTAAAACCTCCTCCCTCCCTCAAGCCCTTTCAGGACACTGCGGTCCTGTGATATAGCGGTACCGCGGTATATTGTATTCCCTAACTAGTTAAAGTTCTATCAAAGGCTGCCCAACTCCCTTTAATGGGACCATCCAATGAACCACAAAAGACTTGCACTACTTGCCAGTTGTGACCGATGAGAGCCAAGTAATTAGAATGGGATGGGTAAAAACTCGCCATCATACAACAGCCAATTAGTATGCCCATTAAAATTCCCATCCGGCCCCAAAGAAACCAGCTACTCTCATTCTCACTACCACTGGGGAGGGTGGGTGTGGTGCTGCAAAAGCGGCAAGAGGCAGGAGCAACAATGGGCAGCCTTATTAAAGACTTCCCCAAGCCTGTAAAAAGCCCACAATCATATGGGCTATTCCTCTTGCCGCCTGCATGGGTTGTGGCTGCAAAACATCCTCATCTGGGACCTTCAGCCCCATGGAGCTGCCCATGTTGCCATCCCTAAATACATTAGGGAACATGGAACCTATGGGCCACACATGTCCCACACATGCGGTCCAATGCCATGAGGAGTGTGCAGACCTCTACACTGGACAAACCAAACAGTTATTAAAGAGGAGAATGGCTGAGCATAGGAGGGGCAACAGCCCAGGACCAGAATCAGCAGTGTACCTCCAATTGAAGAGCAAAGGGCACTCATTCAAAGATGAAGATGTACACATATTAGGCAGAGAAGATAGGTGGTTTGAGACAGGTGTCAGGGAAGCCATTCATGTGTGTATTGAAAACCCTTCTCTCAACAGAGGTGGCAGGCTCAGGCACAATCTGTCTGCTACTTAAAAAGTGGCCATTTCAACAATCCCCAGACAAATCAAGAATAATTCACACCACCAGCAGCAAGGCCATGGCTAATGACTCATACTTTATGGGTGTTGGGAAGGTTGTAAAGGTGGGCCAGTGCCCACCTAATGAGCCCATTGAGACTACTGTCCACCTAACGAGCCTATTCAGGCCAATGTTCACCTTATGAGCCTTTTTCAGACCAGAGGGACATGAGGTCAAAGTGAACTATAAAATGGTTGACTCTCAACTAGCTTTCCTCAGACTGATGAAGCTGTTTGGATGAGCACTAGGTGAAGGAGTCACAGATTACCTTCAAAACAGGGGGAGGTGTGAGTGCACTCAAGGTTTAGTGTAAAGTTTTTAGGTGCTATCTCAGGTCCTGAACATGAGCTGGGGGTATGATTCACCACCTTAGCTTGCTCCTGTAAATTTCAGTACATTCACCACTCCAGCAAGCTCAGAATCACTATGTGCTCTTGCTCCAAAACCAGGTGTGGTTTTTTTGCACCTTACTGTATGTGAGGGCGCATATGGCTCCTGGAAATGTCCTACTCCTTTTTAAAAAAAAAAATTATTTAAAAATTACATAAAAAAATACAAATTACATAAAAAAGACAAACATCAACAACAGTGCACCCCTTCACCAACAGGATCACTCTTCATATTTACATTCGTCATCCTCCCTTCCAGAACAAAATCGATTGTTGCGCAGAAACCTTACCCTTATCCCGTACAAGCACATATTCAATAAGTCTACCCCATATATCATAGAAAATATCTCTTTTTAACTCTCCTTTTTTAACCTTGAGAGAACAAGTCAATTTATCATTTAAAGCAATATTCCATACTTCATTATACCATTCTTCTAAACATAGTTCATATTTAGATTTCCAATTTCTAGCAATTATTAATCTAGCTGCTGTCAACAAATTTGTAATCAACTCTTTAGTTTTAACATCATAACTATGATCCACAAATATTGATAACAAAGCAATATCAGATTTGGGCTCTATAGTCATTTCTAGGATGTCAGTTCTTTAAAAATACTTTTCCAAAATTTCTGTATCTTTTTACATTCCCACCACAAATGCTAAAAGGTACCAATCTCATTATCACATTTCCAGCAAGGCTTAGGAAACTTTGCATTCATTTTATTCAATTTCACTGGCGTCAAATAACACCTTAAACATATTTTAAAGAAATTTTCCTTTATTCTAACAGACATAGATCTAATATTCTCATTCTCCACATTTTAGCCCAGTCTTCTTCTCTTATTTCTTTTTTAAAATCTTGTTCCACAATAATTTCAATCCAGATCCTCCCCTATTTTCATCTAAATCTGAAATACTTTTATATAGTTTGCTAACAATACCTTTTACTACTATTTCCTTCTGAGTATCCTCATAAAACAATAAGAGTTGTTCATATTTTGTGTACTCTCTGCATTTATTGTTTTTCTTTATCCAAGTATCAGTCCATTTCTTTAATTGTATAAAATTAAACCAAGATATATCCCTACCTTGGAGAATTTCCTTCATTTGTACTTTCCCTCTCACATTGCCTATCCAGTCTTTCAATCTAATCACTTGTTTATCCCTAAATACTTTTTTGAAAACTTTCAAATTTATAGGGAAATTCTCCATTTCAGTTACAGATCTCAATGGTGAGTCCGAGGGACATAATTTTTCTTATGTAAATACCATGCATTTAACATAGATCTAAGAAAGGGGTTATTAATCTCATTTAACTTTGTTTTCTTAATAGTGCTGTGCCGAATAAGTATTTTCCAATATCCTCCATTATTTCCGATGATTCCATTTTCCACCATATTAATCTTTCTGGACTAAACACAATATCCCCAATAAACCTTAATTGATTTGCTAAATAATAATTTTTAACATTCAGTAAACCTATACCACCTTTATTTTGGGCCATATACCAATATTTTTTGTTTATTCTAGCTTTATTACCACTGTTACAATAGTTATTAATTAAATCTTGCCAAAATTTAAGGTCATCCTTATTTAACTGTATTGGAAGCATCATAAAGAAAAAAAATTAACTTTGGTAAAATTTTCATTTTCATCAATGCAATCTTCCCAAACCAAAAAAGTTTTAGACTTGAATATTCTAACATTTTATTCTTAATTTCTTTCTTCAGTTTACTATAATTAAATTCCTTTAGTTTCCGTGTGTCCTTTACTAATTCTATACCTAAATACTTAATTAAGTTATTTACCTTACATCAGTAGTAATGGGTAAACACTTCTTGTTCTTCCTTGTTATGATTAAACAACATCACCTGAGATTTCTGCCACTTAACCCTCAATCCAGATATTGACCCAAATTTCCCCAAATGATATTTAACTCTATCCATATTCTCTAGTGGGTTTTTAATTGTCAATAAGGAATCATCTGCAAATAAATTAATCTTTACTTTATTATCAGTACCTAATCCGCTAATTAACTCCTCATTCCTTATTTTATCCGCAAACATTTCAATCATTAAACAAAATACAACTGGGGAGAGGGGGCAACCTTGTCTAGTACCTCGGCCCAGAGATATCTGACCTGAAATCCCATCATTAATTATTATCTCAGATGTATTTTCAGAATATAATTGATCTATCACCCCTCTAA
Source organism: Phrynocephalus versicolor (assembly GCA_023846285.1). NCBI lineage: Eukaryota > Metazoa > Chordata > Lepidosauria > Squamata > Agamidae > Phrynocephalus > Phrynocephalus versicolor. Next base: position 71,651,800 of record JAHTLZ010000204.1, read on the forward strand.
ATTTCATTCCAAACCCCCAATTTTCAATCACTATTTTTAGTGTTGGCCATTCCACACAATCAAAAGCCTTAAATATATCCAATGATAGAATACCAGCCTTCTTTTTATTCATTTCTGTATCATATATAATATTCAGCACTCTTCTTGTTAAATTAGGCATTTGTCTTCCCTTTAGAAACCCATTTTGATCTTCCTTGATATATTTTGTAATAAACCCATTCATTCTATTCGCTAATATTGCAGTACAAATCTTAGCATCTTGATTTATTAATGAGATAGGTCTATATGAACTAGGATCCATCACATCCTTGTTAGGTTTTGGAATGAGAATTGTTAATGAATGTTTCCAAGATAATGGTATTTTATCTCCTTGTAAGATTCTATTGAAGAGTATTTTTAATCTTGGTACTAAAACTGATTTAAACAATTTATAAAAATCTGAATCTAGTCCATCACAACCCGGGGTTTTACCATTTTTTAGCTTATCACTAATTGCTCCAATCTCTTCCTCTTGAATTGGTTTTTCTAGTTCCCTCATGTCTGTCTCTAGTATCTTTTCTTTAACAATTTCTTTAGCATACTCTTCTATGTCTGCTTTGAGACATTACCTCCCTTATATAAATCTTCATAAAATTCTTGAAATATTTGCAATTTTTCTTTCATCAGGCTACAATTCTTTCCTGATTTATCTCTAATCTCACCTATTGCATTTTTTGCTCTTCTGGCTTGACATAACCGTGCCAAAAATCTAGAGTTTTTATTACTAAATTCAAAATAATTTCTCTTCATATACATTAAATCTCTCTGAACTTTGTCTAATTCTATGCTATCTAATTCTTTTCTTTTAGCTTGAAGTTCTAAAAACGTTCTATTATCTCTATTTACAAGATACTTATGCTCCAGGTTTTTAATTACATCTTCTAATTTCTTAATATTCTCCTCTTTCAATCTTTTAAATTTACACATTTCCTTTATAATTAATCCCCTCATTACTGACTTCATAGTGTCCCATATCAATCCCATTTCACTTCCAGCTGCTTCATTTATAGACCATATTTCTAGCCACTCATTTTTTACCCTTTCAATTACATCTACACTAGAGTTCATTCTCCATCTTCTTGCCTCTTTATAATCTTTTTTAACCTTCATTTCCATTTCCATTAGAGCATGGTCCGTTACTTTTATAGTCTTAATTTCTGTTTCAATTATTTTAGAAAGCAAATTATGGGATACAAATATAAAGTCTATTCTAGAATAACTTTTATAGACCGAAGAATAATATGTATATCTTCTCTCATCACCCTTTAATTCTCTCCAAATATCCTTTAGACCTGTGGTTTTCATTACTTTATTCAAAATATTAGTTCTATTAGTCAAATCATCCCTTTTAATATCAGATTTATCCTTTACTTTGTCCAGTACCATATTAAAGTCTCCTGCCATAATAACATACCCTTTTTTCACCTTCTCCAATTCTTTTAGAACATATTCATAAAAAACTCCTTGCTGTACATTAGGTGCATAAACATTTACTAGAGTATAGTCTTCTTCTCCCAATAAACCCTGAATTATTAAATATCTACCATTGTCATCCTTTATTACTTCTTGTACTACAAATTCACAATATTTAGAAATTAAAATTGCAACTCCTTTAGATTTTGTAGTCTCATACCTTTTCTCGTAATTGTTGATATTCTGTAGCTTGAATTCGTTGGTCCCATCTCTTGATTGATGAGTCTCTTGTAGGAAAATAATGCCCACTTTACTCTTCTTCAATAGACTCCTACTCCTGGAAACCACCTGCACTGCTACAGACAACTCAGAAATCTGGAGCAGAGCTTCTGATGTTGGGTAGTGCATTTACCAAAGTATCCATTTTCAGCGGGGCCCATATGGTTCCCTGTGTGCTCTGGCACATTTGAAGGGGGCTACAGACTCAAAAAAATTCCTCGCACATCACCTTATATTCATTCCTGAGTCTGCCTATATTTTTAATAGTGGGTTTATGGCTCTGCCTCCCCCCAAAAAGTAGAGAACAGTTGCAAGGGATACATAGGAAGAGATAATCCTAAAGGTAGGCATATTCCATACCATTTAAGAACTTTTAGGCTACAATTGACCCACTGAAATGGGCCCATAAACACACTATGAAACAATGTTTGTCAGCCTCACATGGCAGCATTGCTTGCAGGTATAAGCTTCCAGCTTCCAATCAAGGGCAATGTCATGTCAAACAGGTGCCTACAATATAATATGAATGTTACTAAGTCATAGATTATGGTGGCAACTCCCACCTTTGCCAGGAAGAGTTGTTTTTTTCTTTTCTGAAATGCCAATCATAATAGGGAGAAAGCACCTTTTGCTCATGATGTCAGTGTTGCTACACTGGCAGGATCAGGTGCAGGACTACTACAAACCTGATCTCTTAGGAATGTGGGACCCCATGGAGAGACAGTGGGGGAACAGGCTCTCTATATACACATTGATGGAAACCCTTCCTTTTAAATGGCATTATGAAGTAATCTCTGGGACTTGAAAGCCCTATATCTCTTGCAATAGAAGACTTCAGAAAATGGTGTTCATAGCCTTCAAAGGCTGAGAGACCCAGAAATGTACTAAGACGGGGGTCGGCAACCCGCGGCTCCGGAGCCACATGCGGCTCCTTGGATCCTTTGCCGTGGCTCCGGGAGGTTCCCCTCGTGGAAGGGGTCCTGCAGCATTTAAACTAGGACCGCGGGGTAGACTCCAGCTCGCTGCCGCTGCCGGCCTCCTCGTCTTCATCTTCCTCCTCCTCCTCCTCCTCCTCCTGGTGCTGCTGCAGCCGCTGCTGCCGCCACCGGTGCGCCACTGCCTCCTCGGCCGTGGTGAAGGCTCCCGGGCCCGGCCAGGGCCAGGATGGCGTTGGTGGCGTTGGCGTTGGAGGGGTGGTGGGGGTGGCGTCGGTGGCCGCCGGGGTCTCCTCCCGCCACCGTGTGTTGGTAATCCTCCTCCTCCTCCTCCTCCTGCTCCCCCTCCTCCCGTCACCAGCCCAACCGCCGGCAGTGGAGGAGGCGGGGGCGGGGGCGGGGGCGAGGGGGAAGCGGCCACAATGGCCGCGCCCACCCGGGAAAAGGGCAAGGGGAGGCGGCGGCGGCCAGGCCCAAGCAGCCGGTCGGTTCGTGGTGATGGTGGCGGTGGCAGCGGCGCTGCCCGTTTGTCCTGCCCGCCTTCGGTGCAGGAAGAGCGGGCAGGTGTGTGTGTGCGTGGGGGGGAGGGAACAGTGTTCGCCCCGGCGGGATCCCAGCAAGAACGGGGAGAGGGAGGCGGAGGCGGCGCTGCCCGTTTGTCCTGCCCGCCTTCGGTGCAGGAAGCGCGGGCAGGTGTGTGTGTGCATGGGGGGGAGGGAACAGTGTTCGCCCCGGCGGGATCCCAGCAAGAATGGGGAGAGGGAGGCGGCGGTGGCGCTGCCCGTTTGTCCTGCCCGCCTTCGGTGCAGGAAGAGCGGGCAGGTGTGTGTGTGTGCGTGGGGGGGAGGGAACAGTGTTCGCCCCGGCGGGATCCCAGCAAGAACGGGGGGAGGGAGGCGGGAGCGGCGGCGGTGGCGCTGCCCGTTTGTCCTTCCCGCCTTCGGTGCAGGAAGAGCGGGCAGGTGTGTGTGTGCGTGGGGGGGGAGGATACAGTGTTTGCCCCGCGGCGGGATCCCAGCCAGAACGGGGGAGGGAGGCGGGAGCGGCGGCGGCGGCGCTGCCCTTTGCCCGCCCGCCGTCGGTGCAGGAAGAGCGGGCAGGTGTGAGCTTTTAGGTGCCCAGCAGCAGCAGCAGCAGCTCGGCGAGGCGGATCCTGGCAGCCAGCGGCCCCTGGAGAGTCCGGGGCCAGAGCGAGGTAGGCAGGCAGGTGAGCACCACTTGGGATCCTGTTTATTTTATTTTCTATTTTATTTTATTTTTGGCAGGGAGCAGGGGACGACGATGGCGCATTGGGGAGGAGGAGGCAGGGGAAAGTGGTGGGGTTGCCCGCAGCCCTGCCTCCTCCATGCGGGTTAATAACCCCGAGGGGTTGTTGAGGAGGGCCAAGCATTGTACATGTGCAGTTGGCATCTCTCTCTCTCTCTCTTTTTCCGCACAAGAGCGACGTGGTGGGTGGATTGGGGGGGGGAATTGCTCGGGAATGTGTGGTGGGGGATGGAGTTGGTTTGGCTTCTCCTCTCCTACTTCTTCAGGTATATCGGAGGCGCCTTTTGGCGTGGGAACCGGGCGGCCCAGAACTTTGGGGTGGGGGTGTTATATTTGTTTTAAATGTCGCAATGGTTTTGCGGCTCCCAGTTTTTTTTTCCCCGTCGGAAACGGGTCCAAGTGGCTCTTAATGTCTTAAAGGTTGCAGACCCCTGTACTAAGACTACACTCCTATGGATGCAGATCCTACTGATACAATGGGGCTCTTAGGTTTTCTGCTGCAGCTGCCAGTGCCAGGGGTGCCCAGATTTTGGACATCACCAGCTTGTTAAACTGCAGCTTCCATCACCACTCCTCTCCATCAGTTCTGCAGACTAAGCTGGATAGAAACTGTAGTCTAGCAACAGGACAAGGGTGACACTCTCCTCACCATCATCTTAACTGTTCCTCAACCTGCAAGCAAGCCCTTTTATTTACTGATTGATTGATTGATTGATTGATTGATTGATTGATTGATTGATTGATTGATTTACATACCACAACCATCTAGTGAAAAGCTACTCTGGGCAGTTTACAAACATAAAAAATACAATAAAATACAATAAACTGATTTGTGAAATCAGAATCATTTAATTTCACATTGCAAAATCAGGGAACACAGAGTAGACAGAGGAAAACATAACAGGAGGGATACTGGATGGAATTCATGGCCTGGCACAGGGAGGGCAAGTTTGTTTTGCTAGCGTCACAGCCTTGCTACATAGACAGCGTCACTTTTCCTTCCATCCTTTTGTTTTGTTTCCTTTAGCCCATTCAGTACCGGACTCCCAGTGACTACCTCATGGCCTGAAGACATGTGATGGCTCTGGCTAGCAACAGATGGGCACAGGTGGGACCACCCGCTGATGGCTCTTTAGCTCCTGTTTGTGCTGCTTATTAGAAAAACCCTGCATATTGAATACATGCCGTCTTATTGTGTTGAGGCTGGCATGGGGGGCAGAGGAAAGTTTTCAGTGCTTTTGTCTGTTTTCCAACCAAAGAAAGTCAAGATAAGGGCTGCTCCTTGTTAGTAGTAATTAGAAGCGGGGAGTCAGAGAGGAAACATGGTTGTTGGGACAGACAGACAGCTGTCCCTAATTAGAGCCAAGTCATAGACTGGGACCTAGAAAAAAGCTGTGTCCAATCTACACTGGAGAACAGTGAGTACCCCTGAATGAAACTTCAAGGTGGAATTAAAGAGGTTTCATTTTTTGCTTCAGTGATACAGGAAATGAGCTGAAACTTTTTCAAAAGGAATACCATTTGGAGATCTGAGTGTGATAAGGCAGTTAGTTCTGCTCTGCTCTGTGATTTTTGAGCTGTGAGGCAGGTTGCTCACGCAAAGGCATCTTAGTGGGGCAGGAAGTTGAGACAGCAGGCATGAAAAGTGAATAATTCTAGGAGCTCTTCGGCTGATTCACACACGCATACCCCTCCACAATTTGCATCTCAGGCTTGCCCTGTAGAGCATTCCGCGGTATCCCACTTCCTCCCTTTCCCCTCAATATTCTGGGTAGGAAATGAGAACAAGAAGCACAGGATTTGCATTTAGAATGAGAGAGACACTCATGCTCTTTCATGTGTTTATGATTCTCCACCATTCTTATTACAAAAAAACAAAAAAAGCCACAACTTTTGCTGAGTTTAAGGCAGAGCTTGGGAACATCTAGTTGCAAGTAGAATAGTTACTCATAAACAACTACATTACAAACAATGGTATGCTGTCAAGTCAGTACTGGCAACTAGGCATGGCCCTTTCATTTCAGAATGGGTCCAGTTCGGAAACGTATCATGGCAGCACAGGTGCTGTTCGGAACTTGAGTTCACCCTCAGAAACGAAATCACCCATTGACTTACCTTGGTTTACCTTGCGCAGGGTGATACTCCACTGAGGAAGTTGTCTTTCGGACACATTCTTGTTCCTTCTTCAAGGCACTGGCCAATGAGGAGATGGCAAAAGCATGCATTATCCCACCTACCTGTCTGATTGGCCAGCGCCAGGGAGAAGGAACGATGATGTGTCAGAAAGGTGACTTCCTGGTTGGAGTATCGCCCCACACGAGGTAAACCAAGGTAAATCAATGGATGATTTCAGTTTGTAGGGTGGGTCCAAGTCCTGAATAGCACCTGTGCTGCTGTGATTCTTTTTGGAACTGGACCCATTCCAAAATGAAAGGCCCATGCATACTGGCAACTCTTTTCAGGGTTTCCTAGGTAGAAGTGGGATGCTATTTACTTCTTCTGGGGGTGAGCTGGGACTGTGCAGATTGCCCAAGGCCACCCGGGTTGGCTCTCATGGGGTGCACAATGGGGAAGTGAACTCCCAGCTTCTGACTCCACAACCACAGACCTAGCTCACTCGGAGATCCAGTTGGCTACATAATACTTTATTTCTGCATATAGCAACATGCCAAGTGACTTCAGTGGCTGTATTATAGAGATTATACATCTAATTTATTGAATCTTGGAGCACGCTGTTTGATGTGCTCTCAGATTAAGGCAGTATGTAGTACTATGGATATAGATAGTGCATGAAACCAGTGCCTAGCAGTAGACTTGCCGAATTTGTTCCTTACCCATTTATGTGTAAGGAGAGAAAATGAAACAAATCAATATGTATATGTTGCTGCCAGTCTTTTACTTCAGGGAAACTTTTGTTCTATAGGTCATTTATATCACCTGGGCATAGGGGGTACACACCAGTGCATCTTCTCCTTCATTGTATGACCTTCTTTATATAATCCCTGAGAGGGTCAATTAATTCCAGATTGCCAGCATCCTGGAAGACATAATTGCCTCCTAATAAGAACCAAGTTGACTGTTTTACTTTATAGCCACGTGCCTTTTTATGGAAAATGGCATGCCAATGCAAAAATTCTCTCTGTTTAAATTCTACATGGAATGAAAATAATGGGCAAAGCCTCACATTACCTGATAATCACAGCATAGCTTTTTTCCTTTTTTCATTTCCTTGCACCCTTTTATTCTATAGGGTTTTCCAGGCTTCCCAATTTTTTTTGCGACATACTGGAGGCTGCAGTCAAGAGCAGAGACTGCCTGCCCCTTGGAATCCTCAGTTCCATCTGTGGTAGTCCATTCCTGGTTCCTGCCCGATCTCGCCCCATTGTTAACCAAAATCTTAGTAATCATCATCAAGAATTTATTGTACGAAATATACAAGTAGAACATGGAGTTAAAGAAATAGGGAAATAATGAACTCTTTCTGAAGATCCAAGCCCATAGGTCACAGAACCTTTAGACTGAAACCTTCAAATGTGTAAATTAACATATCCCAAGACATTAAATCAAGTCATTTTGCAGTATACAGCTTGATTACCCGATGTAATCAAAGCCAGACGTGCTGTTTGGCACCAGCTTTTTCCAGTCAGTGTATGCACTGCTGTTCTGATCCATTCTTGTTTTTCATTGTTTTCATCTGTTTCACAGGCATTTTAGGAAGAGACAGTGTCAGAAGCCACCAAGGGCAAAAATGCAACATTTACTATGAATCAAGAACACAGAGGGATGGACCCCACTGTATTTGCGTGTCTTGATCCGGAAGTCTTTGCTGCATTCATCTGAACTGTGTTTAAAAAACATGGCAATTCACATTTAAATAAGTGTTTTGAAGCATGTTTTCTCTCCAAATATGCATTTCTAAATGTACTCTTTCCCAAAATATGCATTTCTAAATTGAATTGTTAGTCTCATTCCATCTTGCTGGATGAAAAGCAGTTCTTAAATCCACAGTTTGTAAACTTCACTGATTCAATGGGTTTATACTCTAATAAGGACCAAGAAAGTACAGAGCATATTAGTATTCTTTATATTAGAACAGAGACACATTATTTAATCCTTTTATACAAGGAAGCATCTGGTTCATGCCATCTGAGTTTCAAAAGCATTGTATGCATAACTAACTTTATATGTTTATAACAAGAAAATATTTTTTACTGTATTAAATGGAACTTACTTATTTCAGCCTTACTATCGTGAAAGTCTCATAATGCAAGTTTTTGCCAGTGTAACTCATCTGTTGTTGGTGCACCTATTTTTGTTTCACATTGCTTTCAAACATCTAACTACTCTGTGGATCTTTGAACTTCTAATATGTAGCAAAAAGTGAATTTTGCCAGGAATTCAAACTCTACACCAAATTCATCTTTGATCCACATGAAAATCCAAGATAGATCTCTAATACTTTCCCTCTTGAAATTCATTTCTCTTCGGTGTCAATGAATTGCATTCTCAAGTCCTGTCCAAACTGGCTATTTGGGTGATGGGTTGTATTAGGCTGCAAAGGATTGGTTTAGGTGTGAAATGCCTTTTGGTACTTACTCCCATCAGAACGAAGTAGTGACCTTTGGTTTGTTCCATGATAAATTAAACACTTTGCATCATGCAAAGTGATTGTTTTTTACATCTGCTAGATCATTGCTGATATAACAAATAGTTTCAATTTTAAAAAATCTTTTCTAGTTCATGTATTGCTGATTGAGAAGCTACTTACAGTTGCTATTTCAATTGGCAATATACAGATTGGTTGTCCAGAGTGGCCAGATAGGCAGTGTATTATTATTATTATTATTATTATTATTATTATTATTATTATTATTA
>JAHTLZ010000204.1:71665089-71677577 GCA_023846285.1 Phrynocephalus versicolor
TCTCTCTCTCTCTCTCTCTCTCTCTCTCTCTCTCTCTCTCTCTCTCTTTCTCGCTCCCTCCTTGCCTCCCTCTCTATCTTTCTCTGATTTGAGCAGTTCTGAGGTGATGGATGACTGGGCTTTGGAATACTTGATAAATGGCTTGATTATTTTAACAATTAAATATGTAATGAATCTTTGGAAAGGTTCCACACAATTCTCATTTTCAGCATGGTTAAATATGGGCTTGCATAATTAATTTCCAGGAAGGAGAAAGAAAAGTGGAAGAACGGCGAAGAGACACCAGATATTTTATTAAATGCCATTCATGGGAAACTCATTAATATTCACAGTGTGCATAATAATCTCACGTAGATGTGGATGCAATGGTGGTTATTTTCTTGTCAAGCCATGGAGCTCAGTCCTGAAATCCATAATGCAGTGTTTCTGATAAGCCCCACAAATGGAATGCTTTGTACACATTCTCGAAGATATAAAGCTTTACAACTTTCTGCCACATAATGATAGAAGGCTAAGGAAATAAAGGACAGTGTCTTAACTGCTGTAATTGATGGAGAAATTGCTGTTTCTAAGTGCAAAAAGAACTTCACGGATTATGAGATTATTTTGCAAGCTTAAATTTCAGGGCAGAAAATAGGATGTGAGGTTCCGTGTTAAACCATAATCTGAAACCCTACACTTCTTGTTCATTAACTGTGCTTATTCTGGCATTATTCACACTCAAACAATCCCCTGTGAAGTACAGCTGAACCAGCACGATCTGCCCAATTTTGTCCTTGCATGGGGACCTGCAACACATTATTTCTGAGCACTCTGCACAGTTGTCAGGTTGTGTTAAAAAGCTTATATGCATAAAAACTATGTACCCATGTAGTTTCTATGTTTGTTTTTCTATTTTCTGTCATGTGCAAATATGAGAGTCTATGCATCTGTTGTCCACTCCAGGCATGTTCCAATGGTCATGCAAAGAGGATTATGCATGCACAGGGTTGCACAAAGATAACTGCCATGCATGCATGCACATTCCAGAACCTATGATATGATAATGATTGATATACCATCCCTTGGGCACCTCTCTCTCATGTCTTGAAAAACCCTACTAGGGTCGCAGAAGCAACCCGACAGCCATTATAAGAATAACAGGTTAGCCTGAAACAGCATCATCTCTGTCACTGGTGGACAGATACCTAGAACTCATGAAAAGAGGGCATTGCTTTAAAACGAACAATTCCTTAAAGTCACACAATAGTAAGGCTGTTTAAAATGCTGATGCTATTCGCTCCCCTTGTGTCAAGGTCACACATTTGCCCAAGGCTGTACAGGTAAAGTCAGAAAGATGAAATCATCTGATCAGGTTTCATGACTTTCAAAGACTAAATGCCTTCAATATTTAACTTCCTTTTAAATCCACAACCTCCAAAATCCTCAGAGGATTTAGAAACCACTGAAGTCCTCACCTTAAGACTTTTCTGAACCATACTGAGAAACAGAGAAAGCATCTTTAAGCTTCTGTTTCAATAGAATAATAATAAGGAATACCAGCATACATTTTGAAGATGACAGGAATTCAAAATCCCTTTCCAAAGTAAATTATAAAATCATAAATACCCTCCCTGGGTTAAAATGAAGAAAATATTCAATTAAAATCCAGGGGTTTGCAAATATGATAAGCACATACTACACTGTCTACACTGCATCTTCTTTCAAAGCATGGACTTGAAATATGAACCAAACTAGATGTGCCATCAACTACGCCTTTGTATTTAATAATAATAATGGTTGTTGTGGTTGTTATTTAAATAAGAATAGCATTATAGGAATATAGGGGCTTATCCCTCCCCCCCAATGACATACTGACATCATGAGGAAAATCTCCTTTAAGAAACTTAAATTAAATTGGGGCCACTAGCCATGGCAAATCCCCAAAGCTCTTGTTTAAATCATTGAGAGGAAGTGGGTATAGTGATGGACTAGTGGCAATGGTACGCCACACACTATGAAACCCTGACTAGGATTACCATAAATTAGATGCCACTTGTTGGCATTTGGCAAGAAAACAAGCTAAGTCTCAGTGTCCATACTGGAGCACCCTTCACTAGAGATGGGCACGAAATGAGCAATTTTTCGTTTTCATTTTCGTTTTTTCGTTTCGTTACATAGCGAAACAAAAAATGAATTTTGTCTCCAAAATAAAACGAAACGAAATGAAACACCAGAAATTTTGTTGTGTGTTTTGTTTTCATTGCGGCAAATACATTGAACTGTAATGAATGCTAACGAAACAGCAATTTTTCATTTTTCATTTTCGTTTTCATTTTTTGTTTCATTACGCAACAAAACAAAAACGATTTTTTTGTAAAAATTCACGAAAAATGAAAACAAACCGAAACGGACCCCCCTAAACGACAAACGACAAACGAAACACCATTTTTTTTTGAGTCGTGCCCATCTCTACCCTTCACTATAGTATTGCATCTATGGTTTTTATTTACAATGATAAAATGTAACTCGAGACAACTATAAGGAGGAGGGGGGAAAACATGCACAAAATAGCTAGTTCTTTTTATATGACAGGTAATTACAGTTTCCCTACATTATTAATTTCTGCTGTAAGAGCCAAGGTAGCCTTGGGATTTACTAACTGCTTTACATCTCTTACCCTTGACGACTGCCCTTTCAGGTTTGCACAGAGGCTGAGACCTAACACAGACTTTAGATGATGGAAGCCTGCAGTGTTTCTACCTGTTCTGTGGAGAAACAGAAAATGGCCATGCTGTGCTGTCAATCTGTTCTCTTTCCCTATCTTTCCCAAGCCCGGAACACACTTCAGAGGAGAAACTACTTGAAACAGAAGGCACAGCCTTAAATATTTAACAGAGAGTAAAGGAAAGCATCTTGTCAAGCAAGCTGTTTGTAACTTTATCCAAACTATACTGAGTCTCACTTTGGAGAGGTTGCCAAAACTACTGCTTTGTCCAGGCGTGACACCGTTTTTATTTTTCGGCAACTCTGCAATATTGAGAGTTAGCCTGATTCGTAATTGTTGTCTTCTCTCTCTCCTCGTCACTCCTCCCCCCTGGCGAAGGGGAGGGGGGGGCCCCATTGACAGAAGGAGATCTGACCCATAAAGTAATTAGAAGAAGAATTTGCCCTTTCCTCCACCTTTTCATACTGAAAGTCTGAAGAAACTGAAAGGCAAGCTTTGTTTACTTCCTGATCAATCTAACTTCTGTAACAAGGACCATCTCTGACTGCTTCTCTTCGCCACAGCTGCTAGAAGTGAAACTCAAGAGCCTGCCCCAGGCAGGGCAGCACCTCCTCAGAACTGGTTGGCCCTAATGGATTAACTTGTTCCTTGCGCAGGTGGGAGTTTAACAAGGGCAAGACTAAACTTTTTTACACTTATTACAAGGGCACTGGCGAAGGGCATCGAATGTCAAAAAGGAGCCCAAACAGGGTCCGGGACTCCTTTTCCTGGTTTCTTTTCACATGGACGCCTTCTAGCTGTCTCAGGTAATCTGCGCTACTCCTTAGGGAGTGCCCGACCATCTGATCACATTTCTCTGAGAGAAGCTCCTTCTAAAAGGAAATGACCTGCTCTTCAGAAGCTCTGGCATTCTTCTTCTTCTTCTTCTTCTTCTTCTTCTTCAGCACTGAGCAGGGGTTTTGACTGCAAAGACCCACAGTCTTCAAACCCCTGTGTCAATATGTGAAATGAAGGTGTAGAGGGAGTAGATGCTTCTCTGGGCTTCCTCTGCCAGAATCCTCCTTCTGGAATGCTGACTGGGCATACTGTCTGGACAATTCTGTGTTTCATGGTAACACTTTTAAGTTCTATGGGCTGTTAGCTTTCTTAAATATCTACTGACGAACCTTGCAAACACAATTTCATAATATGAATCTTTTCTTACTGTATGTATTACAGTAGTCCCCTGTTTATCACGGGGGTTAGATTTCCTAAGGATCCACAATAAAGGAACATCTGTGATGTGCAGATGCCATCATTGTTAGGGTGGTGATGGTGTCCACCTATTGGGTTGGGTCAGGAGGTCTCAGCTGGGGCTGCAGGTTGGGAGGCCTCCATGGCCAGGACCTCCACCAGGTCCAGAGGCCTCTGCGAGGGCTGGAAACTTCCGTGGCTGGGTCCAAAGGCCTCCACTGGGGCCGTGACCTGGTTGGGAGGCCTCTGTGAGGGCCACCATCACCAAAGTGGTGGGATGGTGGTGGCGGATCCCGTGATATAGCAGGACCACGATATTTGGGGTGCAATATGGCTGGGGACTACTGTATATGTATATCAAAGAACATGAGCAATTATAAGAACCAAAAATTGCTACAATTTATCCATTGAAGACCTCAGTGACAGCACCAATATTGAAGTTTCTTGTAGAATTGCAAAATTCAGGTGTCCTTTTAAAATCCAAGATATTATATTCATTTGGGTTGGGTATCAAGAACATATAAAAATCACGAGGAATCTTTAAATCCCTAGAATAAAATATCTGTTTGCATGTGTAGATTCACTCCTCCCACACAAACATAAGAACATAAGAACAGCCTTGCTGGAACAGGCCACAGTTCATCCAGTCCAGCATTCTGCCTCACACATTGGCTCACCATTTGCTTCCGAGTATTCCCAAGCAGATGCATTCAACTGCTTAAGGTTCCCTGCAAATGGCAATGAGAGATATCCTGCCTATCTCTCGAATCCAGAGGTTGTCCTTAGGCATCCATAATGATAGCCATTGATACCCTTGTTTTCCATGAACTGGTCCAATCTTTTCTTCAAGCTGTTAAGGCTGACAGCTGCCACCACTTCTTCTGGCAGGGAGTTCCACAGACCTGTGGTCCTCTGGGTGAAATAGTACTTTCTCTTATTTGTTTGAGATCTAGCACCCAAAAGTTTCATGAAGTGCCTCCTTGTTCTAGTGTTGTGTGATAGGAAAAACAGTTTTTCCTTATCTACTTTGTACATACTGTGTATGATTTTATAAACTTCAATCAGGTCACCTCTTAGACACCGTTGTTCAAGAGTGAAGAGGCCCAACCATTGCAGCATCAGATGATAAGGAAGGTGTTCCAGTCCCCTAATCATTCTGGTTGTCCTCCTCTGCACTTTTTCCATTTCCATAATATCCATCTGGAGGTATAGTGACTAGAGGTGGTCACGAAACAAATTAAAAAAATATTTTTATTTCTTATACGTTTCATTACCTAACAAAACAAATAACGAATCACCCTCTCAAAGAAAAACAAAATGAAACAAAATGGAAATTTTCATTTCATTTCATTTTGTTTTTCATCCCCTCATCAGCGTCTTCTCTTACCTTCCTGTCGTTGCCGGCTGGGGACTTGCCACTGCGGCTGACCAACCCCTGCAGGGAGGGCTTCTGAGGTGGTCAGGAGGCCTACCTTCTCCAAAATAAAAAAGCACTGATCAGCCGGCTGGCTGGAGCTTGAACAATAAAATAAAATAAAAGAAAGTGCTAACCTGGCCCATGGTGTAGCTAGTCAGCGCTTGAACAACCACCACCACCACCACCACCACAACAACAACAACAAAAAAGCACCGACCCAGCCCGCGGGGCCCCTGGCCGGTGCATGAACAATAAAATAAAATAAAATAAAATAAAATAAAAATTTTAAAGGCATTGACCCAGCCCATGGGCCAGCTAGCCAGCACATGAACAAAATAATAATAATTTTTAAAAATTTAAAAGCGACTGCCCCCCCCACACATTCTGATTCCCTTATTTCCTAAGTATGTCATCTGAAGAGGATGTCAATTCAGGGTTTAAAGTTGCTTTGCAAAATATACAGCTCAAAGAAGCCTTATTCAGTCGTTCATATCTATGTATGTACAGTTTTTTCAGGAACCCAAATCACAAAGCTTTCTATCTTTAGAGTGGTTACTGTCTAATGTCAGAGAGTGACAGAAACGACCACAGAATGAGCTGGAGTTCAAACATTCCTCCTTTGTCTGGGCTTCATAAAATACATAGTGTATTCCAATCCATCTCAAGGGTGTGGATGGTGACAGCCATAGATTCTATGGGATGCCAAAGCGACAGGTGCAATTTTCCCTCTCCTCAAAATATTCACACTCCCATTTGGGCAGCTTTTTTTAAAAAAACCTACCATTTAATGTTGGAAATGAAGAACCATGTTCCTGGATGCTCCATATCACCCAATTCACCTACAAAAAAGGGGGGCTAACCCCAATATTCTATTTGGGTGTGCAACATGGATGTGGGTTCTTGATGGGTTTTCATCACCTGGGATGGCATAGCCCATATGGAGATTTGCTGGGGCATAAGTGATCCCCACCTTGCACATGTCGGGCATATGGGCAAATGCTCTCTGAGAATAAGGTGTTTTCCTATCTTTCTGAGCATATTCATCACCACGACCTCCAACTGAGCATTCCAACTATGGAGAGAAATGATGTTTACCCGATCATGAATTGCTACCATTACTAGCCCCAACGGTTGAATGCAATGCTATGAAAGTCAAAACTGAAGCTGTATTGTTTTTCTAATTGAGAATTTCATGGGATTGAATGTGTCCTTTTTCTCAAGCAAGTCACCATTTTAAAAATCTATGCCTTTGCCAGGAAAGAGCAGCTTTTCTACCAGGACAATGATTTCAGGCTTCCTCGTACTTCCTTGCAGGTTGTTTAGCTGAACCAGAAATAAAAGTACTGTACAAATAAGATAAATCCAATTATCCAGATATGTAGCTTCATATTAAGGCAATCTGAAATAAATACCACCCCTATTCATATGCATGTCGGATTATTCAAATGTTCACCAAGCCACTCTAAGGCGTAAGGTTTTTGCTATTAAAATAAGAATCATGAAGCTTTGTGAGTCTCCTTGGCTAAACTTGTCCTATAAACTAATTAATGCCTTTCTTCCATCTATATACTTCACGTTTGTATGTTCCCCTATGACAGATATTTGTAATATCCTTCCTATTAACATTCAACAATATCCATCTTAAATAATTAAAGGATAAATTAAAAATAATTTTTCATCTTGCTTAACTATGCAGAGGATAATAAAGCAGAACTTCCAGTTCTCAGCCCTTATCCCCCCCCCCCCTTTTACCAATTATTCAAGTTTTTATTTACACATATTCTAATGATTGCAATTTTAAGCCTTGTTAATCCAAAACAGTGTATTATGGGATCCTTATATCTGGGGTGACGAGCAATAGGAATTAGAAATGATAAGAGCAAAATGGAAGTTGGATTTCACTTCCAGACTTAAGGTCAGAGAAATTAGAAAGCAAGCATACATAATACCCAGGAATAGCTCGTGGCCTGAGAGAAGGTCCACAGGCTGGCATTCGTGTTAACTTAAATATTTGCTCTGCTTAACTTTGATTTGATTTGTAGTACATTGTAAATTGCCTCCCTGTACTGTGAGGATATAGGGGAGCCATCCAAAACATGGCCTATAACTAACACATACCAGGCAGTGGAAAGGGCATTCATAGTGACTTTGGGTATCGAGCACAATGGAAGCCCTAGTGCAGTTTTAAAATGATGCCAACGTGCACTTTTTAACACTGCAAAAAAGTCTTCGGTTACTGGCCAGCCAGAGCTGGGAAGCTTCTCAGCTACTGGCAACATCAGGGTCTGGGACTGACATGCAACAAAAACATAGTCACTGGAGCTGTCCTTCATATAAGAACACCATTACTGCCCAACCAGTACTGGAAGGCTTCCCAGCCACCTTAGCTCTGGCCAGCTATTGACATTATTCTTACTGGCGTGGTAGAACAGCTCCAGCTGCTGTTTTTGTGTGCAAACTGATGAACATCATGAAAAACGTTCCAGTTTAATTCACTGAGCCTAAGGACTGTAATTTTTATAGATTCCGTTTCATGATTTACAGTTTCTCGTAATTCACCTCATGTTCCTTGTATTGTTCAGCTGACTGAGCCCTTTCCAACCTTGTAGTCTCATCTTCCAGCACTATCTCTTGGTTCATCTTGGACTGCCTCCTCATACGGTTTTCATAGTAAGAAATCGTCTGCAGGGACTTATCATTGCTACCATTTGTGCAATACTTACAACAAAAGGTGGGTTGAGTGTCACCACCATTTCCGCCTCCACCAGTGTCAGATTCAGAGAAGCTCTTGTACTTCATCATATTAATAAGCAAGCACTCAATCTATTTCAACCCATTAAGAAGTTGGGGAGTTTAAATATATCCAGATTATTTCAACTTGTTTTCGTAATGGGCGGCTTTCATTGTTGCTTGCATTGGGTTGGTTATTTCATCCTGATGTTCTTGCAAATTGTTTTAAGAATGGAAAGTAATCGAAATACAACTAGATAGGCAGAGTGTGTGAGAGAAGCAGTCCCCTTGCTCCTATTATGCAATATGTTATGAGTCTGACTTAGAATGTTATTTAGAATTTAGAACAGCCACACCTGGATCTCTCAACTTGCCCTGTCTGAGTTAACAGTGCAAGACTGAACAGAGTCAGAGATTGTTCTGATAGCAGAAATTACTGTGATCCATACATCTCATTAAAACTAATGGAACATCTTTCTTTGCTTTCATTAACTCTGGGGCAGTGCCTCACTGCAATGCAAATCCACCAAGATCTGCTACAGGATACAGCCTTATAGTTTGCCAAGTGCGTTGTAACCATTGCATTCCCTGCTTAGCCTCTCCTATTGTCCAAACCAGATAAAAACAAAAGGATAGCTTGAGGATTAAATTTATGGGAGTAGATTTTCCTGGAGCAATATGATCTTTAGCTCACATAACTGTATGCAGCAATTTTGCCCTGGGCAAAATATATTTTGTGGATCATTTACATCAACATTTCTGCCCCCACAAAAACAGTGTCCCTTCAATCTTTTTGTGATAACACCATTAGTCAGGTAGTAGTTTATTCTGCCTCGTATGATGCCATTTCAGTCTATTAAAGAAAACAGGAATAAGATTCAGAATTCTTCTGTGATTCACATCCTGAAATCATTACTAGGAAATATATTCCAGTAACAGGATTACCATGCAAATCCACAGTACTTGGACCTGTCTAGTCTTGGTCTTGTCCCCCATAATATTTCTTTTTATTTTAATGTTATTTGTTTAAACCACTTTGATTTTTAGAACAACTCTTGTAATGGGCAGTTTTGCTGGGCATAGATTTGCTTGTGTAAATTCTGGTTTGCTGTGGGTGGCAGTTAATTTGACACCCAAATCCTTTTCCATCATTGACTGATATTCTCATATTTTCCATATTTTTGTTATGTACCTTGAGAAGAAGCTACTCTGAAAAGAGTCTCTCTTTTTTAAGCCAACTGCTAATTATCATTTCCATGAAGGTTTGATGGTTTCAGTGATTTCTGCTAAAGCTAATGAACTGATTGTTCCATGAAAATGTAAATGAGCACAATCGCTATCTGAACTAGGTTTTGCTTTTCTTTGGTACCAAAATCCTTGAAAATTATACTACCAGTGTTACTCAGCCTGTTGAGTTCTGTATATGTGTAATGTTGTGTCTTCAATATTAGCTGACATATCCCTGTTGATTTGGCTAAAGAATACATTTTGTCTTGGAAAAGGCCCAAGGCTCAGAGGCTTCCACGAATGAGAAGGAAAACTCCAGGAAGTCTGGGAACACAGGGTTGTTGATGTGCTTCATCCCAGAGCTTAGCATCATTATACTTTTAGACTACAGATGCGAAAATCCCTAACCTGACATGGCCTGTGGTCATGCCTACTGGGAGGGGGCTGTTGGGGGAACTGTCACCCCCAACATATCTCCAAGCTGTGTTTTTCCCTGTTGACTAAAGTAAAAGGAGCTGCTACCATAAAACTGTTCACCTGATTGCCACATAGTTTATTGCCACATATGTTAATGCATACTGTATTTTGTTTTTGCTTTTGTAATATATGTAGTCCATTGTTTGTAAGCCGCTTAGAGTTCAAAATTGAAGATAAGCGGGATATAAATGCAATAAATAAATAAATAAATAAATAGACATCAACCAGCTAAACCTATAAATCCATAAGTAGGACCATCCAGAGCCTGGGGGGGGGGGCTCAATCCTGAAACAGTCCTACCCTCTAGGAGAAAGTGGCTGCTTTGAGTACCACCAGGATGTCTTTCGTAGTAACTTTTGTGTCCTGCCTGTGCTCAGTTTCTTCCCACAGACCTCATGTTACTCACTGGCTGGAGTCCTGTTGGTGCATACATGTAAGACATGCAACTAGAGATGGGCACGAATAGAAAAAATGGATTTTCATTTGTCGTTTGTCGCTTAGAGGTCTGTTTCGGTTCGTTTCCGTTGTTCGTGAAATTTTTCAAAAAAGTTGTTTTCGTTTCGTTACCATTTCGTTACCATTTATTCCAATGTTTAATGATTTTTTTAAGCATTTAAAGCTGCTCACTTCATTGCAGTAACGGAAATGAAACACACGACCAAAATCCCCACGTTTCTGTTCATTTCATTTCATTTTGGGGACAAATTTCGTTTGTCGTTTCGTTTCGTTGCATAATGAAATGAAAAACGAACAACAAAAACGAAAAATTGTTCATTCTGTGCCCATCTCTACATGCAACATCATTAACCACTACTTCTACCACTAATTATTAGTTTTTCTGGCACAATGCTCCCTAGGGCTCCCTTTCGTCCTGGCAAAGCTTTAGAGGGTCTTTGGGTTGGTGGGGTACTTGAATGCTTGAAAATCCCCACGATAGGTGTCAGTCCAGGGAAAATGGAAAACACATGAAAACTTTTAGCTTTCTAATAGCCATATTGCTTGAGGCACTGTGGGAGGTCAAACCCAGTAAAGAAATGCTTCTGTGCTCTATCCCAAACCCTGGTTTATTGTTTCCACAGAACCTTCTTGCACTCATTCTTTTTCAAGTGTTCACTTCCTCAGTCTGTTTTTTAAGCACCCATAGTACAAAGACCTAGAACAGGCATGTCCAAACTTCGGCCCTCCTGATGTTTTGGACCACAACTCCCAGAATTCTAAGCTTAAATTGACAATGACAAAGGACTGTGGGAGTTGTGGTCCAAAACATCTGGAGGGCCGAAGTTTAGACATGCCTGACCTAGAATGTAGGTACAAATATGGTGGGTTCTGTACACTAGCCAAGTTGTTTTTCTCTTATATAACATTTGGGTGCACTAAAAATGAATGCCTGTACTCCTTAACAATTGCTTGAACTATTTCCTTCCATATGCTTCAGAACATCCATTCCCTTTTTTGCTGAACCACTGCTGTCTGCATTCTGATACTCTAGTGAACGTGACTTCACTCTGCTTTGAGAGCTTGATTCATCCATGCTCATGTATAGATCCAAAAGGGAACCCACAGTAACAATGCACTGATCAGGTAAATTTCCTTGGTCAGCTTTGTGCCTTTTATACAGCTCTTAAAGCCATGGCACCTTTTCCTTGTCAGAGAAAAGGCCTCTCATAGATATGGCCTATCATTTTGCACTTTGAAAAGCTATGAAGATATCTGCAGGATTGGGGCCTATGATGTCCCCATCATTTTCAGCTTCACACCTGGAGTCAACACATTAACCTCCACTGCTGACCTGGTCCCTGTTGCATTTGCAGAAAGAGACCTTCATGTCAGTTACTTTATTGACATTCAACTCATATACACCAAAATACAGAGATTTCTTCCCTATCATTCCATGCTTAACTTCTTCCTCTCTCTGATAACTTTTGAAATTATTAGAATGAGAGACTCTATAGCTCTTCTTTCAGACTTTTTCAAAAGAAGGATGGTCACCAGTGGTAGAAAAAAAGAAAGAAAGGTATTGGGTGGTGGTGGTAACATTTACCCCTCAGTATTTTGGAACACTTTAGTTTTTAAAGGTGCCTTCCAACAGGTGTGATGATACATCAACCCATCCTATGGCTCTGATTTTGGCCTAGCAAGTACTGTGATGATGACTGCCATTTTTAGAAACTTTGTCTTCTATCCAGGGGTCTCCAAGCTGGGCAGGAAGGCTTCCTTTATGCCCCTGCCTGGTTAACTGATAAGAATCCTCTCCTCTTGATCCATCTCCTTCAAACTGCTTCAGAAATTAATCTTCCTGCCTTCTCCTTGGTTAAGGTGCACATGAGGCATCTTTTACCTAATGAGGTTTCATTATTATGATTGGCCACATGCCATTGTTTTAGGGAGGACGTCCCTCCCTTTGGAAAGCTGCCAGAGGAAGATCCTCTCTAAGTCTTATTTAACAAAAAATAAATAACTCTAAAAAGGGACATCATGGAGCTTGACATTCCACATCCACAGTGAACATCTGTACGAGAGATTTGGCAGATAAACAAGTTGCTAGATCACAGTCTTTGAATAGCAATTATGAAAACAATTTCTAACTTTGCATATAAGATTTGCATGAGCAATTCTAAGCAAATTAGTGTCCCCTTCTGTACTCTTTTGTGTGTGTGTGTGTGTGTGTGTGTGTGTGTGTGTGTGTGTGTGTGTGTG
>JAHTLZ010000204.1:71677587-71688750 GCA_023846285.1 Phrynocephalus versicolor
GTGTGTGTGTGTGTGTGTGTGTGTGTGTGTGTGTGTGTGTGTGTGTGAAGTTGAGCTGATGTAGCACTTCCTCGCCCATCCTGACCTGGAACAACCCTGTGGGGGGGGGGGAGATTTGAAAAGTTTACTTTTTCAGGCTATAATTCAACTAGCTTGGCTAGTAGCCGTTGTGGGTAGAGATGGGCACAAAATGAACTTTTAGTTCATTTAATTTGTTTTGCTATTCATTTTTCATTTCATTATTCGTTTTGAACCATGGGTTTTCTGTTTTGTGTCCACCTCTAGTTGTGGGAGATGTAATCCCAAAAGTGACTTTTCATAATATTCTTATACCGCTACACCATTCAGAAATCGATTCATCTACTCCTGCCATCAAGTCAGTTCTGACTTAGGGCAGGCCTTTCCAGGATTTTCCAGGTAAGGAATACTAAGTTGCTTACCATTCCCTTCTTCTGGAGACATCCGTGGGACTGTATCACTCTGGCTCTACAGGGAGATGTCTAAACTATTGAACTGTCCAGCCATCATTTGAAGAACTGGAAGTAAAAGTCAGCCACTTTTGAGTTTTCTGCTTTGGTGGACATCTTTTCTCCTCTTGACTATATCACCCAATCTGTCTGTTTCATCCTACCTCAAGTCAAGACCAGCTCAGATTATCACCTAGTTTTTAACTGGGTGTATGCACGGTGAAGAATGGTGCTTGCAGTAATGGCCATTGGCTCAATTCTCAAATATGTTTTTCAGATGATCATAGGTGACCTGTCACTTCCCCAGCACCCTAGAGAGTTGAGGAAAAAAGAGAGAGAGAATCAGGAAATATAAGTGATATTGGTTCAAATCCTTTTGCACAGTTCTGTGGTCATAAAGCTGTTGAGGCCATCTGTAAAGGACATTAGTCTTTTAATTTTCCTGTTCCACCATTACCACCATCCCAGTTCTGAGGCCCATTAGGAATCCCATTTGACCTAGAAAATCTACTGGGAGTCTTGGGCTAGAGAGGGGAACCCTTTAATATCTTAAAATTGCTG
The DNA here is from genome assembly GCA_023846285.1 of Phrynocephalus versicolor. Classification (NCBI taxonomy): domain Eukaryota; kingdom Metazoa; phylum Chordata; class Lepidosauria; order Squamata; family Agamidae; genus Phrynocephalus; species Phrynocephalus versicolor. The sequence goes on from JAHTLZ010000204.1 coordinate 71,678,616, forward strand.
CCAGTGGTCCTAGTGACCTTGGCCACTACGGGCAGGCAGCCCCCAGGAAATTACGTCCTGAAAAAAATGTGTTCACTGATTGAAGCCAATAATAATAATAATAATAATAATAATAATAATAATAATAATAATAATAATAATAATAATAATAATAATAATAATAATAATAGTTGTCCACCAAAGAAAAGTAGAATAATTCACCTTACAACTTTCAGGGTCTTCTTTTCTACCTTACTGCATAATGGACTCATCTGAATGTATGCCTTGGCCCAAATATTACCAGTGAAGAGAACCTTATCTCTGTCAGTCTTCCAGCAGGGTATGGAGTGTGGCAAGGAGAAGATAACAACTAACAAGATCGGTTCAGTATTAATTAATCTTACAGGAAGTTAGACTCGATGCACTGGAGGATGAAAACATGCCTGCAGTCCTAGAAACATCCATGTGGCTTTTGTGATATACAGTGGACCCTTGTATAACAAGTGGTTTGTTCAACAGAAAATCCGCTTAAAGGGAAAAAAAATTCTGGAGCTAGGATAAAATTGCTTAACAGAATTGCCTATGGGGTGGATCCGTACAACAGAAAAGTAGTCGCGACTCGCGATTAGGGATTAATCCATTTTCAATGCATTCCTGTGGGAAATTTGTACAAAGGAAAATTTGCTTAACAGAATTTCATTTGGAACGAATTAATTCCTTTATTCAAGGTACCACTGTACTAAGAAGCCAAAGGGCAAGGCATGGTATGCCTCCTTTCCTACACAAGGTGACTATATGTAAAGTCTTCTCTCTACCCTATTTCTCCTTGCCATCTTCCCCTCAGCATGGTTCCCTTGCCTCCCTTTTTTTTTCTTTAGTGGTGATAGCACTCTATTAAACCCTGTGGGAGATGGGAGTCCTCAGCATGAGACAAACAAATAGCATTTTTGTCAAATTTCCTAGACTGACACAATGTAAAACTAATATGAATGTCTGTAAATGACTGTTTGAAACTCAAGTTGATCTCTTCTTGTGCTGCCTGAATTAAATAGCTTGTGAAGCTTTGAACAAGAATACGCTGATGAATTGCTACAGTGTGCAAAGGCTTTAGATGGATTTTTCTTCTTTTTGGTTGGGGGAGACTAGGTTGCTTTGGGCAGGGAAGGGATTGCAAAGATTTTAATTAAACATAGAGTACTATGTACAATGGTAAAAGCAACAATGTTTTTTGATTGCCATTGAACCACTAAGAGAAAGAAACTAAGCACTAAACACACCCAGATACTTTGTGGCAGGAAAAAATGAAGGCAAAGGTTTCACACTGAATTAAATGTGATTGGTCTATGAAATTACTGAAAAATTGTAGTAAAATGGGAAGGAATTAAATATTTTAATGAGCAATTAATTAGATTTCATTTGTCACGGGCATGGAAAGTAAAGTCACCAATATTTGAAATGAAGCAATTTTTAAAAAGAAGGCTGGGAATGAGCATGCATGAATATTTATGTTGGTAAAAAAATTATATGAGACATTTTTAACTCAAATTGACCAGAAATTAAGATGAAAGCCTGGGGAGGTCATGTGTACATACAGCCTTGTGAAGCCAGTGAGATGAGGATGCAGTACAATGGAACCTTGACTTATGTCATTAATCTGTTCCGGAGGTCTAGACTTAAGTCAAACATGACTTAAGTCAAATGAACTTTTCCCATAGAAAGTAATGGGAAAGTGGATTAATCCGTTCCAGATGATGAAAAAGACCCCCGAAAACAGCAAATTAACCCAAATTTGACTGGGATAGGAGATTCCTTCCGGGGATGTAAATGAAATGTCTCTTCAAAGAGAGGAGGAGGCAGTGGAATTATAGTCCACAAGTTATACACCTCCACTTTTTAATGTTCATAGCAACAATGCCTAACACTTAAGTTTTACCGATTTTTAACCTGACGTTCCAGGTTCTAAACAACTCTATGCTTACCATTAGAGCCCCACAACTGTACAGCTCCCCAACTAAAATGCTTCCATTGTGGACCAGACTTCTGCAGCCAGATGTTTTACAAGACTGAGCCGACTGTCTAACCAGCGAGGCCAGCCCCGAGCTCCCGGCCCTTCTTCTCCTCCGGCAGAAGGTAGGAGCAGTTTGGAGGCGGCAGCCGCGATGCTGGGTCGTGGCTGCCCCCCGATTCCAGTGCCTTATGCTGGGGCTCCGAGCTGTAAGTCAAAGCCTGTGACTCAAGTCAAACAGGCCCCTTCTTGCTGCAAGTCAAATATGATGCAAGTCAAGCAGCATGTAAGTCAAGGTTCCACTGTACTCGTGTTCAGTGATAGTCAAAGTATGGCCTTGCTTCCTAGCTTGTATATGTATATTCTGACTCGTTAAATACTGACACACTTTATTGGCATATGTCTTTTACTGGGTTGCAGCCCACTTCTTCTGATTAATAGGAGGTTGCTTAAATTGGAAGATAATTATAAACATGCTTGAGGTGGGGGCCATGTATCTCGATTCAAAACCCAGCAGGTCAAGTGTATAGTGGCCCTTCCACACTACAATTCCTTCAAGAAGGACTGGTGATTCTTTGTGATGCTGGTAATAATATCTCTTTGATCTACTTTCTTAAATAAAATGGCTCATAAATCCCACCTATCAGGAAAGGCAGAACTACTGATTATTTTAGGATGGAATGCATCACCATGGGTTTTCCACTCTCTTCAAGAACAAGGAGATCAAAGAGATATTGAAATCGTGATTCGCAAGTGCCTCTTGATGGTTGCTACCGTGCACAAGGGTGTTGTGCACTCAGTGCGCTGTGTAATTCTGCTCTTCAAAGGATAGTCAAGGTAAAATCACAGCCTGTTTTTGAAGCATGTTCTTTCTTCCCGAACAAATGGTTTTGTACCTTGCATTGTGGACACCAATTGCTCTAAGCTCATTTTAATCTCTTGTGCTGTGAACCTTTGAGTTGGTTCTACAATTACTAACTAGACTAATTTGTATCCTAACAATTTAGAAAGCAAGGTGCGAGAAAACGGAACACACAAATCCCAGAACTAGTTGGAACGACAGTTGTTGTTTCTAAACGCTGCAAAAGCAATTTTAAAAAGTTCACATTTGCCTAATCTATAAAACTAATTTATGGCAGTGGAAGGAGGGAAAACAAAGGTTAACAATTAATGGCCTGAGTTATTTAAAAATGACTGAGGTAGGCACATTTTTCCTTCCATTTTGATGACTTTTCACATGCAAATTCTGGCCTATATTGTGCTAGAGTTTACAAAAAAACCCGAATCTTTGCAAATACTGCAATCCTTACCCAGCACTAAAGGGAAGGAAATGTAGGTTGTTTTTTTTAAAGGAAACTTTAAAAAATGATGCCAATACCATCTTTTTCCCAGCACAGTACAGGACAACTGCTCTTGATTTTCCTTTCCTTAGGCCAGTGAATTAATTGACTGCATACTGGTTGCTGCACTTCACTACTGGATGAATTCTCCAGTCTGCATCCAATTCAGAGTTTGGACAGTTATTTATTTATTTTTGTGTCTCACAGCTCCCAGAGATCCTCAAGCAGCTTGGCTGCAAAACCTATGCTGGCTGGAGGATTCTAGGTGCGGTTGTCCACAAAAGTCACTTCCCCAAGGCCTGAGGTCAACCAGAGGTGAAATGTGCCCTGTTCTGTGAAACGTTCTACCACACATGTAAATATACCACCTGCTTCCATGATTTGTAGGAACATGGGTGAAAAAAGTAATAAATAATGTTCTTCACTTGCCAATCAACAGAGGTAACTGGCACTACAATCCTTCCCCCTTCTTCCTAGACAAATTTCTGTCATAAGAACATAAGAACATAAGAAGAGCCATGCTGGATCAAGCTGAAGGCCCATCTAGTCCAGCTTCCTGTATCTCACAGTGGCCCCGCCAAATGCCTCTGGGAGCACACAAGACTAGATATCTGTCTCTTCATACCACTCCCCTGCAACTGGTCCTTGAAGTACCCTGGTTGTAAGACTGGAGAATACACATCTCCATCATGGTTTGTCACCTGTCTCCTCCAGGAATCTGTCCAACCCCCCTTTGAAGGTACCCAGCCTAGATGCCATCACCACATCTTGTAGCCGGGAGTTCCACAGACTAACAACATGCTGGATAGACCAAATGGTAGACCACAAAAAGGACTGAGGTAGCTTGATTTTCAGCAAAGGCTTTATCTCTTAATCCATGCCAGTCCCAGCACCAGCTTTCAAATCCTGCCACAATGTGGAGCAGCAATTCACGCAGGTAATTTCCTCACCTCCATACTGTATGTAGAAATAATAAACATTATATGCCAAATACTGCATTTATGTTGCTTAAACCAAGTAATAAAGTGATTACTGAAGGATTTTTTTAACACAATTTCTGCCAGTTGTTCACAGTTGTACTTAAAATTATCAAAAATATTTTTGAGGGTTATGGGTGGTGCCTGCAACAGCAGCAACAGCAGCGACAAGAGCAGCAACAACAAACAAACAAACAAACAAACAAATAAAATGTCCCATCAAGTCATTCTGACTTATGGTGGCCCCCTTCAGGAGTTCTTGGCTATAGAGTACTCAAAAGTGATTTACCATTCCCTTCTTCTGAGGGTACCTTTGGCGAAGGATGGACACATCATCAGGACTCACAGTGGGGAATTGAATTCCCAACGCTGTTGCAAACACTGAGCTATCCAGACAGCCACCTTACATTAAATGGAAATGGAACCAGAACAGATCTTCTGACTCTCTTTTTTCTAAGGAAGCCAATCTTTCACTCAAGGTCAAAGAGACACATTTATGTGGGACTGTTGAGAAAAGCAATCCACTAGTACATACTGTAATTTCATTACACAAGTTTTACACAAACATACAAGTTTCTAGAGGGCTAGCTATCTTTGTTTGAAATCTATTCCACCAAAACCAACAAAATATCTTGTGGCACCTTAGAAACTATCAAGTGTTATCTTTTGTAGAATGCAGAATGCTGAAGCCATCCTCTTAAGAAATAAGCCATAATCCAAATGGGTTTATGCTAAATAAATAATTATGGTCAAACAAGACTCTTGGTATAATTGCTGCAGCAAAACTGACAAGGTATGAGTACACTTGATGTGAGAACTAATCAGGTATGAATCAAATGTTGTGTCTGTCTATTACAACTGAGTGCTCACGGCTAAACCCAGTCTATGGTCATCAGCTGTTGGGTGGCTAAAATGCTGCAGTAAATTTATCAACTGGCTAAGGAAAGAGGGGAAGCCACTCAGAATTGGAACACAAAGTCTGCCTTTCAGATTTATTTATTTATTTATTTTCATATTTATATACAGCACCGATTTTCCCAAAGGAACTCTGGGTGTCTGCTTTGCTATCACCCCATACCATTCAACAAGAAAGGAGAAATTAATAGATCTGTTCCTCTCAGTCTTTCTGTGCTTGTCCTCAATTGATCTGTTTGCTAGTCTAGATACTGGGCTCCAGTTCCACATTTCGCCCAGAAAACAAAAAGCCTTGAGGAGAAAAAAAGGAGGAATTGTGGGGATATCATTTGGAAATGATACCCGTCAAATCCCAACATTCTTAATTTGCTTCTTGTGAGGATGTTAAAAGGAGCCCAATATTGCTGATATAGGTTTAAAATATCAATGGAATGGAGCTAGGGTGTTAGCAAGGAAATAGATAAGAAGGAAAAAATAGTGCCATCCCCAACTGCTGTCTTTTGATCATAAGAAAGTGACAACAGCAAAGCGTTTGTACATTGGTTCTGGGAAGATCATTGAATCAAAGAAAAGTTAATTAATCTTATCAATCATCTCACAATAATCAAATTAACAAAAAATGTCGTCTGATTCCAGCCACAGTGGCTGTGTTTTATCATATGAACAAATGGTTTTCCCTCCGTATTTTAAATGACTGAAATTTGAAAAATAGATTTGTTAACTTCATAAAGGGCAGCAAATGTTATTTAAAAAGTGCTTGGTTAACTTGTCACTGTTCTGTCCTGAAACCTGGCATAATACGTACAACACGCTTATTGATATAAATTGTTCCTCCTTAAGAGAAGGCTGGCATAACGATTCCCCAGGAAAGATTCATTACAGAAAATCTCAAGTAATTTTCATTCCCCCCCTGCCCACCAAAGATTTGATCTTTCTAACAAGTGTTTATGCGCTATATTATTGATGGAGATATATTTCAGAGATCATGGTGGTGGGGGAGGGAGGTGCCATTTTTCATGGTACAGAATGGAGAGTTCATGAAGCCTAGGTGTTAAAAAGAGCAAACTATTTTAAATCGACTGCTCTGAATATTCTCATCACTAAAAAGTTTGTCTTCTAGCCTGAGGTAAGGAGCTGACATTTAGGTCTATGTAGCTGAGAGAATACAGAATCTTCTAGACCTGGAGTGGGACACAGTTTTTTTTAATTTTTGCCTTCTTTTCCCATCAGCCTTATTCATTATAGCTGATGAGAATGGATTTCTTAATCCTTTCTTTGAAGAAGCAACCTAGAATACCATTTGCTGAAACTCATGGGTCTTTCTGTATACCTGTAGACTTTGATGTTCTCCATACTTCTACATTAGAACATACCTAAATTTGTTCCACTGGAGTTGACTTGCAAGGGGAATGTGCTGCATCTTAGCTCAGCACATTGCACTTTTGTGAATAATAAGACCGAGCATGTGGATTTAGGATAAACCAGTCCTATCAGAGCTCTTTCACCCAGGAATGCTCATCACTTGAAGACTGTAGCAAATGCATCTGCTGGTGATGAAATATTGTATGGACAGGTTACCACAAACATGACACTGCAGGGAGAGTTTTCACATCCCTGTACATCACTTCAAAGATGCTGTTTTCACACATGCACATGAATAATAGTAGATTTTGTTTGAGCTCTAAGGGCTTTAGGAAAGAAAAGTGTTAGGCGGTTCCTTTCATTTCCCTGACTGCCATTTTATAACTCTGTTCCCAATTAAATCCCAAGAGAATAGCACTACAACACAAAGATGAAGGGGGGGGGAGAGAGAGAGAGAGAGAGAGAGAGAGAGAGAAATTACCTGGGATTCCCAATGCATGTTTGAACATGTATAAACACTCAGTGTCCAATAATGCATAGCTAGCTTGTTACAACTTTTAAGTGGAGTTATGAGGCCATACAATTATTTGTGAAGTTTATAAGCCAGCTGTCTGCCAGATCAGTGAGAAAAGAGAGAGAAAGAAATGCTTTCTCTCTCTTATTTAAAAGCACGGCTAAAAATGCTGCACTATATAACAGAGAACCAGCACCCACACAGTTAAAACCCCTTCAAAAATAGATCAGCTTGCACATCAAAAAGCCTACCTGTATGAAAATGTATTTCCCTGCAAGCAGAAGGAAACAGAGTCCCCCACCCCATCCCCATGGTCAGATTAAGACAATCTGAGATGCTATTTTATGTCAGGTTTAATGATCCACTGCATTGTCAAACCCCATGTATTGTATTCTTAATACAAACTGGAGTTTGGTAAACTTAGAGTACCTTTTTTTAAGGTGTTGCCGAGTCCCCTTTTTCTGAGAGCAGCCTTCTTGATGAAAAGAAAAAATTAAAAAAGAAAGATACTTCATATATTTAATGGGCTGCACAGTTCAGCTCCCATCTAAAAACAAAGAATCATGGATGATCAGAGACCTTGAAATTGCTTCTCCATAGTGAGCACCTGGACTCAGCAGGCACACAGGTCACCTGTTCACAGACTTCCACATTTTTGTCTAAACTGAAAAAAAAGTCTAATTTCACATCCTTATATAAAAGTGTGTGTGTGTGTGTGTGTGTGTGTGTGTGTGTGTGTGTGTGCGTGTGCGCGCGCGCGCGCATGTGCGTGCGTGCATTATTCAATGTTATGCTAATTTGGCTCATTTTTAATATATGTTGGGGCGCTGGTGAAATAATTTTCTCATTGTAAGACCTTTAATTAAAAGGACTTGGAAGTGGACAATTAGCAACTGATAATTAAAGGCCTTTTTGCTGCAACTTCCTTAGATCCTAGAGGGAACCTGGTATCTCTTGGCAGGAAGTTCCAGAATGTAGGCGCAGCCGCTAAGAAAGTTCCCATCATCTTCCAAGAGCCAACACCTGTGACAGAAATGCTTCCTTAGCGCTATTAATTATATCCAGATGGCAGAGTGAAGGACTCTCTAAATATGTCTACTGTACAAAGAGGGAGTTATCCCCAGATAAGGAGAACATGAAGCATTCAGGTTCCCTCCACTCATGCAATAATTCTATGCAAAAAGATCAATATGTGGAGAGAAACTTTCCCCATGCCACCCAGATATGTGAACGTAGGTGGACAATTTTGATAACAAGCTTCATGGGTGGGTGAGGCTGAAGGCAGAGGAGGAGGAGGAGGAGAAGAAGAAGGAGGAGGAGTTATCTTGAATAATTTCATGACTCCCCTCACATGTTTTCTCCAGCATGTGCATAAAATGTGTGCATGGGAAAGGGGGCATAAACCTTCTCCAAGTGATGCTTTTGGATATGTCAAATAAGGCCTTAGTGTCAATAGGATACCTTGCAGGATACCTTGCAAGTATTTTCGTGTATGATTCTGTTACGACCAATCATCACAAAATATATTTCACTGCAATGCCAGTTCAATATATTTTGTGGTGATTGATTGCTGTACCTGTTCACACACACCCAGTTACAAAACATCTGTGTCGGTATAAAAGGTCTGAAAATCAGTCAGTCGATCAGCTGTGGTGACAGGGAACAGCTTTCATTCCTTAAAGAAACAGATTGTCTCTCACATTTTCATTCACAAATGAAGCCACAGAATGCCCTTCCTGGTCTTCACACATGACAAAGGACAGGACAGGAATGGGTTATTTTGGAAAACATACCAAGTTACATTAATTCTTGCTATTTAGTTTTGTTGAGAGTGTTGTACCAGATATAGAAAAGTTATCCCATTGGATTATTTAAGACAAATTTTACTAAGGTAATTTTAATCTTACATACAGATATCCATTGCATTTATGAAGTAGCAAATAATGATTCTCCCTTGTGATCAAGTCACTAGATGAGGGAAAAGTAACCCCCCCAAAAAAACTTTTTAAATATATACAGTATGAATCTGTATATTCATACTGTATATGATGCATGGCAGCCCGCCGGGATGTCATTCCCGGGGCAGAGATCGCTGGACAGGAAGGAAGGGGCCTGCAATCCGGTCTCCGTGCACGGAGGCCAGATCCCAGCCCCCTCTCTCCGCCCTCCGCCTTAATGCATGACAGCCCGCCGGGCTGTCATTTCCGGGGCGGAGATCACTGGACACAGGGCTCCGATCCAGCCTCCGTGTGCGGAGACCGGATTGCAGACCCCTCCCGCCACCTGCCGCCCAGAGAATGACAGCCCGCCAGGCTGTCATTTCTGGAGCGGAATGCTGTACACAGGCCTCCGATCTGGCCTCCGTTCACGGAGACCGGATTGCAGGCCCCTCTCTCTGCCCCCCTGAGATGCATGGTGGCAGGCGGTGGGAGGGGCCTGCAATCCGGTCTCCGCGCACGGAGGCCAGATTGGAGCCCCATGTCCAGCGATCTCTGCCCTGGAAATGACAGCCCACAGGGCAGCCATGCATTGAGGCGGAAGGTGGAGAGAGGGATCTTTCCCATGCCGGATGACAGGGCACTGTCATCTGGTGCGGCAAAGTAAGACCACCGTTTCTGAAAAAAGAAAAACGGAAATGAATTTTTTAAAAAAAAAACCATAGGAAATGGAAACAGAAACGGAGGGAGATGGGCTATGAACAGAACGGAAATGGAACACAATTTTTCCGTTTCGTGCCTATCTCTACTAGATAAGCCTTTGATTCATAAGGATGTTTTTAGTGGATCTGAATTTAGCAGGATTCAGTTATAACTGTTCCATAACACCATGGAACATATTTTCCTGTTCTTCTCACCAGTTCAACAAACAAAGAATCAATTCTGATTTGAAGGAATTGTGGTGATAGTGTATTTTCTCAGTTGTAGCTGATCTATACTGATTATTTCAGATTTGCAGGTCTCCTGATTGTTTTTACGATGAACAGTATCAATTACTTCCATCATCATCATCATCATCATCATCATCATCATCATCATCATCATCA
>JAHTLZ010000204.1:71688760-71710864 GCA_023846285.1 Phrynocephalus versicolor
TCATCATCATCATCATCATCATCATCATCATCATCATCATCATCATCGTGTGCCATCAAGTCCATTCTGACTTTTTCAGGGTTTTCCTTGTAGAGAATTCACATAAATTCTTTACCATTCCTTTCTACTGGAGGCAACTCTTGAATTGCGACGTTTGCCCAAGGCCACACAGGCTGGCTTTACTCACAGAAGTCACAGTGCAGAACCAAGCTCTGGCTTTTGGTTTGATCTCTTAGGTAACACTGAAACCCCAATGCAAAAAATCCTCCAGTCTAGGTCTATGAATGGAAACATATATTTTTAAGAAAAATAAATACATAACTTAAGAAATTAAAATGTAGAATAATGAGTTGCCTTTGTGAAAGATGGCAGTATATAAATCATAACTAAACTAAACTAAACTAAACTAAACTAAACTAAACTAAACTAAACTAAAACTATTTTTAAAATGAGATGATCCAGAGCATTCCTGGGAACTACAAAAATGTTTCATGGACTGCATGTTACCAACTTATGTTTTAAAAATTGTATTTTAAATGTAAATATAATCAAATGGAAATATTCCCCATTCTTGGATGCACACACAGGGTAAAGGGGTTGGAGGGTGTCAGGAAAGCTGAAAGCAATGCTGCAAAGAGGCTAGACTCCATTACAATCCTGGACACCTAGCAAGGACACCCAAGGCAGAAAGGCTAAGGATCAAAACTAAGAGGCATTCACACACACCCTCAAAACAGTTATTGGGCAGTAGTGGTATTTGAAAGTGACACTGGCAGAGGAGGCAACTGAAATGATACTCATGCTAAGTTTTGTTAGTACAGCACAGAAGTTGGCAATGGTAAACCCTGCTGAATCTTCCTTACCCTGAAAACCCTGTGATGAGACAGTACAAAACACAACATAAGATAATACTTCCAGGTCAGAAAGTACTCAATCATCTACTGAAGAGCAAAGGATAAAGCAAGTGGCTCTGTTGCTAATGACAGTTCTAGATTAAAGCTGAAGGGACATCTAGTGGCTGATGTGTACATAAGTGAAAAGGATTTCTGGTGCTGCACAATCAAGGCAAAATGGAAATCATGAAGCAAGAAATTGTAGAGCCAAAATTTGATGAAATTAAACTTCACATGAAGAATAGATTTGCATTACTGAACTCAATTGGCCATGAACCAGAAGAACTGTGGGTTGAAACCAGGGATATTAGAAAAGAATACAAAAAAGATATTTCCTGTAGGGGGAAAAAATAAAATAAAATAAAAGCCTAGATGAATGATGGAAGAAACACAAAATTGTAAAGAACACTCAAGAAGCAAATGTTAAAGGTGACAGAAATAGTACTTTTACCTTATTGGGGTTAGAAATGCCTGGTGTTCAAACTGGATTCTGAAAAGGAAGAGAAACTCACAATCATATTGCAAATATTTGCTGGCTACTTGAGCACACTCAAGAATTTCAGAAGATGATTAGTCTATGCTTTATAATAGTTTTGCCAACAACAGGGCAAAACCATGGCTATAATGAACTGACTCAAATGACCCAAAATAACTTTCTATAACTACATATTTTGTGTCACTTATATCCTTGTCATTTATTTTTCAAGATTTACATGAACTGGATCTAATAATCAATATGACACAGTATGACCAGAGTTATCACAGAGAGGACAAAGATTTGACCAATGTTACCACTCTCTGGGTCTTTCAGCTGTGGAAACCAAACCTGAAATAAAATTAATATTATGTGGAAACTGATCAAATGCAAGAGTTAAGTTGGGTCCATCATTATTTCAAAAGAACATGCCATCAAATTAGAACGGAACAGTAATATATTAAAAAACCACTAACCTCTTAATCCAGTGTGAGACATGCTTATGCATAAATACCACAATTATGAGGATCTAGTTGAAGCAGGAAATTTTGCTATTCAGCTCCAAGGGCAGCTTCAGGCCAAAGAAGGTAGATCTGCCTCCTGTTGATGGTTCCTTCTGGCAAGCATAGGAGTGATATAAAAATATCTGTTATGCATCCACTAGTCGGGTTTTGTTTCCCACACCCCTCATGGGAGATGCAAATACTTGCTTCTCCAAGCCAGGGGTAAGCGGCATGAATTGAAGCAGTCTCTCCACACTAGCAAGAAGGGTGTTTTGTACAAAGCCATGTAATAAACAAGCAGAGGAAACTGGCCAACAATTTCAATCATGTTCATCATTCTTGGACAAAGAATTTTCCAGTAGCTTTAAAACAGAAGTGCATCATCATGCCACAACAGACTCAAGAAGAATAAGTAATTTAGTGAGTATTCTTTCCATTTCTAATTGTCACAGCATAGTTCTCCCAAGGTCTCCAACAAAGCCCAGAAAAGTTACTTTTGGGGACTACTGTTCCAAATACCTTCCTCTGCTAAGAGTTCATATCTCTTGAGACCAGGTCTTCAGCTGGGAGTCAAACTAGTGAACGCCCTCTGGCAATGACTGTGATCCAGCTGGACCCTTTTACTGAGAGAAGAAGCCCAAATCAGCAGTGAGAGAGTGATATTGACATTTATTGAGGTGAGGACTTAACTTTTCCTTCCATCTGCAGACCTGTTCCAACAGACCTAAAGCTCCAGAGTTTTCTTCAAAAGTATGGCTCACCCGGACACTAGTATAGCGTTACTTGTGCATCCTATGGATGGAGTAGTCACTCAGGTTCCCTTTCAGTAACAGTTTCTGCATGAAACAGACACGGGTTGTTTGATAAACAGCCTCCTTTTTATTAGGAACAACACACGGAAAGCAAAGCGCAACAGTGCACAAACCCATCCATATATTCTGGCATACGTGCAGTTAAAAGGGAAGAAGCAAGAGTTTCACCTAGTAGGCAATATAAATATCATAAGGAAAAGCAGGCTGTGGGTTACTATTGGTTAAAAACTAGAAAGATTGGCAGGAACCCCAATGTATTTATTTATTTAATTTATTTTAGAGTAATTTTAACCCACCTTTCTCCTTGCACAAGGACCCAAGGCTACTTACAGTAATGAGGGATAATATACACTCCAGTACAAGACATGTTCAAGTATTGAGAAGAGGGAATTTGGATGTTTGTGTTGGTTCATATGCATAGTAGAAGTGGGAATGAAACAGAAAACCCATGGTTCGGATTCGTCTGTTTCGGGCCCACTCTTGGTTCGTTTTGTTTCAGGTTTGTATGAATTTTTAAAAAAAATTCGTACAAACCCAAACCGATCCAAATTGGTTCGGGTCCTTACCAGGTGGCAGTGGTGGCGGCGGTGGCAGTGGGCGATCCTGGCCCCTGCAGCAGGGGCTTTTAGAGGTGCTGCCTTGGAACCAGCGCCTCTCAGCTGAGCTTTCTTTTATTATTATTTTTTCTTGAATTTGGAGCACTGACCCGGCCACTCCTGGGTCCAGGTTGGAGCTCCTTTTAAAAACTATTTTTATTATTGATCTTTTTGATTTTAAAGCACCAACCGGGTGGCCCCTAGGACCAGGTCAGCGCTCATTTCATTTTGTTTTTTATGATTTTTTCTTCATTTTAGAGCACCGGCCCAGCCACCCCTGGGACTGGGTTGGTGCTCCTTTTTATTATTTTATTTTATTTTATTTTATTTTTATTTTTATTTTTTACTGCCAACCATGTGGCCCGCCTACCAGCTGTAGTGCAGGCAAGTCAGCTTTTTCCCCCCTCCTGCCAGCGGTGTTACAGCCAGGAGGACCGAACCAGAAACACTCCAGGCAGGAGACACCATCTGAAGAAAAAACAAATTGAACCAAAATAGAAATTTCCATTTTGTTTTGTGTTGTTTTTCTTAGAGGGGGCAGTTTGTTATTTGTTTTGTTACATAATGAAATGAATAACAAATAACAAAAGGAACCAAAAGTTCGTTTCGTGCCCATCTCTAATGCATAGCACTAAAGGTGCCCTGTGTTCCCTTCCCTGGCTAGATCCACCACTCACCAGTCTTCGCACACTCCACTCCACCTCCTCTTTGGCTGTTTGACCAATCTCCGGCAGGACCATGGGCTTCCCTATCCTGCCTGCCTGGCTGATCACCCACTCAGACAAGGAGGGAGAATAGCTAACACCTTATTCCTGCTGGGAATTGGTCAAAAAGCCAAAGAGGAGGAAGAGAGAGGTGTGCAAGCTAGTGAGTTGGACTTTGGTTGGAGAAGTAGGGGAAGGGAACATGTAGCACCTATTGTATACAAACATCCATGAACCTACGAACTGAGGTTGATGCCATTTGTATTAAAATAAAAACACATACCATATATACCACCATTTCTGTCCTGAATGCATAGTATGAAGAAATCAATTCCATAAAAAGAAAATGCTGCAACAGAAACAGATTCAATGCACATTGACCCATGGCTACCCAGTAGCAATCAAGAGGACTTTTGAGTGCAGAAGCTGGAAAAAAGTATTGGTTGTTGTAATTGTACATATCGGAAATCACTTTTTTATTTTTAAAATCTGATTATTTCTTAGATGTTTTGGAGAACTAACTCCATGCCAAAAGAAAAAAAGAACTAGTCACTTCTGAATAGGGTTAGAAGTAAGAGCCGTTTTATTTTATAGAGCTTAAATAGGAAATCTAAGGTTAAACACATCAACATATGAGATTAATGTAATAGTAGCCTACTGTAGTCAAATGGTTTGTTTGTACTAATCTCATAGGCAGTAAAATGTGTTTTTCTTAGATGGGCCCCAGCTGCAAATAATCACAAAGTTGAAAAAGAGAAAACCAACTCTTACAATCAAGTAAGGATGCATATATTCCTCCTTTTGATCTGGAGGGAAAATGAAATCTCCAAAAAGGTAGCAGTTGCCAAAATGAATAAATAAAGGAAATTTTGGTCTTGTCATATGGTTATTGTGTATATTAATTAAAACAACTAAATCCAAATATTTGGATATCTAGCTTATGGAGACCAATATCATTTTTAAAACTGCAATTTCTTGGGATAATATTGGGGCGGGTTTGTAAAACTGAAAGAACATCTACATATTATCACATCTACCCACTCCCGGGCAGACCTTATTAGGGCTTCTTTTTTCTCTTTTGACTATGTAGAAAAATGGGGAAGTGGGAGGTGTCACAGATAAAGCAGGGAATCAATCATGGCCATCGTGGCAAAGGGTGCAGCAGAGTTTAATCCACATTCCAAGTATGGAAACCCATCCGAGCTGTCTTAACCTGTTCTGGATTGGCATGGGTGAAAACACCTTTCACAACTGAACTGCATTGACTTGAGCCACAGAAGCAAGATCATTCCCTATAAAAGAGATGGCAGAATTGTCTCTGTTGCCTCGGGGACAGATTGAGCAGCTCCCTTATGAGTTCCTGGTCTTTGACCTATCTTTTATCAGGGCTTGGAGAGTAATTTTAAAAGTACTGAACTACAGTTACTATTCTATTTCAGCTATCCTTTCAAAAGTAGATTTTATTTCCTCATTATTAAGATGAGGTATTCAAAAGAAACTAGCATTTTTTACTACACAGCTACTATAATTAAATCAGTCTGATTGGTGTGCCAATTCTGGCTTATTGGCAACCCATCTGAAGGTTTTCTAGGTGGTGAGCAGGAAAAAATAGTTTACCAGTCCCTCCTCAGACTGTGCACCTTGCCTAAAATATTTATTTATTTATTTATTTATTTATTTATTTATTTATTTATTTTAGAGTATTGTACCCACCTTTCTCCTTGGAAAAGGACCTTATAGATGTTTTTTAAACTCTCAACATGTGCATTTCCATTCCATGGAAGCACATGGTTATATCGGATTGATACCACTTTAATTTTTTTTGACTTAGTGATAAGGATTTCTAGCAAAAATGATGGAAAGGAGGCAGCCATGCTTTGGGAACATCATGGAAAGGCCAGGCTCACTGGAAAAGGGCAATAATGCTAGGAAAAAAGCTGGAAAAGAGGAAGACCAAATATGATGTGAATTGACTCCATAAAGGAAGCCATTTGCTTCCTCTTCAATTTGCAAGAGCTATGTTTACAGTATTTGTTCATGCGTAAGACTATATTTCTGTCTAAAATAGACTAAAAATTGAGGTCCATGTTATACATGGAAGTAAGCCAAGGAGAGAACTGTGTGATTGCAAAACTGTAATTTTCAGTTGCAAAAGTAGGGATTGTCTAATACACGGGGGTGTATTATAGACAGAAAAATATGGTAACTGTTGAGGACAGAGCCTTTAAGAGGTTACTCATTTACAGGGTCACAATATGTATGAGTTAACTTGACAACCCATAATGACAGCACAGGATTTCTGAGCATCACATTTTGGTTAGCTATTAGGCGTGGGCACCATATGAAAAATGACACACTGTTTCATGTTTTTGTAAAGTTTAAAAATGTTTAAAAATGAAACAAAATGGCAGACAGTGTGTTATCAAGAACCAAAATGCAATGATGTTTTCAGTTCAGGGGAACTGAACTGAACCGGGGAACCACTGCTGGATCTTGCTTCAGGCTGTCTCCCTGCTTGGTTCTTGCCACTGCCACCCAGCTGGTTTTGACAGCTCGAGCTTTCAAAACCAGCTGCGTGGCAGTGGGAAGAACCGGGGTGCAGAGGAATTCAGCTTTTGAACTTCCCACCACAAAGGCCTCCCTAATCTGCTCTCCTGTTCACAGCAGGTCTGAGAGTGCGAGCACTGACATCAGCACTTGCCCTCTCAGACTGCTGCTCTGTGTCAGAAGCCCAGGGGATTCCCCACAAAGCAGGGCTCTGAGAGGGCAAGCACTGTCGTTAGTGCTCACCTTCTCAGACCTCTGTGTTTGTTTTTTGTTTGTTTGTTTTTGTGTGGGTTTTTTGACAGGTTGGGTTGTGGATAGGGGGTGCCCCCTCCCCACACCCCAACCTGTCAAAAAAGCCACACCTGGGAGGCGGGGTCACAAGTGAGAATGAAGCAAGCAGTGGGAAATTCAAATGGAGCACTGCTTGCTCCATTCTGCCTTGCTGCCCGCCTCCCAGTTGGGTTTTTTTGACAGGTCAGGGTGTGGAGCAACAATTCAGAAGCTGCCACCACCCAGGTGAGTATTTTGGACAGGTTGAGCTGTCCCCCGCCTGTAAAAAAA
This sequence comes from Phrynocephalus versicolor, assembly GCA_023846285.1. Taxonomy (NCBI): domain Eukaryota; kingdom Metazoa; phylum Chordata; class Lepidosauria; order Squamata; family Agamidae; genus Phrynocephalus; species Phrynocephalus versicolor. The sequence goes on from JAHTLZ010000204.1 coordinate 71,695,852, forward strand.
ATAACCCCACCTGGTTGGTGGCAGCTTCTGAATCTTTTTGTTACTCATTTTGTTTCATTATGAAACTTCTATTAAAAAGTTGTTTAGTAACGAAACAAATGCAATGAGTAGTGAAACCAAATGAAACAAAACACTAATGTTCTGTTTCATGCCCATCTCTGTTAGCTACTTCAGTTTCTCTAATGGATAATATAAAAGTGGTATAACTAGTATGTATTCTGGTTAGTAGTGTGAGTATCCAAGCCTGAAATGTTTTACTAGCATTAGCAAGAGTCTTCTAAATTCCTCTGCTATTTCGACAAATAGGCAAGATCTATATCCACATCAATATTTTTCATTTAAATATGGTTTTTTTTCCCCCTTGCTGCTAGTTTCCTGCACAATACCTCTGGTTTACTATATGTTTTATGAACTTGATTGTATTTCTTTATTGGCCCATTAGAAATGTGAGATGCTGAACCTGAGGAGAAACAAATGAGTGGCTTGCATGAGACTTGAGAAGTCTAACTTTGTAGCTATTGGTCCACAGTTCCATCTTTGAAGGGGTTGTTATGCTACATGAGTACAAGGTTTCCAGGAGTGTTGTTACCTTTTCCTAAGCAGCTTGCTCTTTAATGAGTCCTTTGGGGATACAGGTTTCATGCTAAACTTGCTGCAGCAACCTTGGGGTGGATAATAAATGTTCAAGCAGTTGGAGTTATCATTCATTAATGTCGGTGTTTTGGAATGGGAAGATAGCGCTTTGTCTTATAGAATTCTAAGTGTGGGCCAATGGTACTAGGCATAAAGACAGTTATTATATCAGTCATCACTTCTACAGAGTGCTACAGCTGAACGTTTTAAGCCACACAAACATGTTGGCTCTTGCTAAGCAAGACAGTCCAATCTAAGTTACATTGCCTTGTGAATTTAAAAATGTCCCTGGTATTTTTAAAAGGACATTTAGCAATGCAACACTGATTTCCAGCTTTAGATTGTAAGCGTCTGTTAAATCTCAGAAGGACTCCCGTGCAGATAATTAACCATTCATATCTAATTGACTTAAATATTAACATTTACTGGATGAAGAAAACAAGCTGAAAAGGTTAAATAGATTTCTCAAGGTCATAGGAGAACTTTATGGTAGAAGAGATAGTGATGACTCAGTAACCTTTGTTTTATTCTCCAGAACAAGCCATACAACTCTGTTTTGGATTGGAGCTATAAGACACTCTACGGTACAATCCTATACACTTCTGTTCAGAAGTACACCAGTATACTGTACTATTAAATTCTGTAGGTCTTTGTAAACATACACTACTAAGCAGAAAATAAGACAGTTATAGAATTATTACCTATAATTATGAGAGCTTGGTAGGTAAACCTGGCATATATCGTATATACTCGAGTATAAGTCGACCCGAGTATAAGCCGAGGCCCCTAATTTAACCCCCAAAAACTGGGGAAACGTACTGACTTGAGTATGTCTAGGGTGGGAAATGCAGCAGGGCCTGGCAGCTCCTCCTTTGTGAGCTGGGGGAGTGGTGTGTGATGTTTAAAATAACTTTTAGCCACTGATGTAACCGCTTGGCTCAGTGGCTAAAAGTCATTTTAAACATCGTGTGCTGCTCCCCTGTGATGCAGGGGGGTCATGAGAAGTGGCATGCAATGTTTAAAATGACTTTTAGCCACAGTTGACTTGCCTCAGTGGCTGAAAGTATTGACCTGAAAATAAGCTGAGGGCCCCTTTTTTCAGCCCAAAATTAGGGCTGAAAAACTAGGCTTATATTCAAGTATATACAGTAATTTTCAAAACATACCTATTCAGAACACACAAGTAATTTGCTACAGTACTCTTTAAACAGAAGACTTTTGAGGGTACATAGTCAAATAACCAATCCAATAACTGCATAAAGTGCTTATAAAGCACCATATTTAGTTTTTTTTCCTGGGTTTCAGGGACTTGAATTTGGATTTCCCAGAGCTGGACCCAGTGCTCTAACCACTACACAACATTAGCTCATGGTTTCCTTCTGCATTGAAAGGGAATACTTTTTGAGACTGAATAATAGAATGGTTGTCTTTCACAGATGTCTAGTACATTCACTTTTATTTTTTAAACAACCATTGATCAAGGACATGCACATGCAGATAGGTAGAGCCTTTAGAACTTTTTACTTTGCAGTATGACATGGGTACCTCCAGCTGAAAATTAACACTCAGAGCTGTAACTAGTTTTTGTCACCCAGTGTATCTCAGCCTGGTTGGTTAACCTTGGCCATGGGAGACTAGCACGGGAGACAGAGGAAATGAAAGAAATTCTGGAGCCTGCGTGCATGATGGCCAAGTGGTAGGGACACTCAGACTTTTAGCAGTTCAGAGAATTCTTGTTGTTGTATTCTCAAAGGCTTTCATGGCAAGGTTCTGATAGCTGTTGTGAGTGTTTTGGGCTGTTTGGCCGTGTCCTGAAACTTCCAGAAGACGGCCAAACAGGCCGAAAAACTCACAACAGCTATCATTTTCGTTTGTTATTATGTGTCACCAAGTAAAAACCCTTAATAGGTCTTTCAAAGTACCTGAGATATTTGCAAAGATGTACAACAGGGAGTTTCCATGGCTGAGTAGAGATGTGAACCCTGGCTTCCTGAATCCTAATCTGTCACTCTATTCATTTCACCACTCTGGGTATCAGATATTATTCACACAAAGATTTCACACAAATGCAAGATGGAGTAGAACAAAAGCTGCAATGCCTTTCCGTTTTGTTTTGTTTCATTTTTGCTCCGGCTCCCAGACTACGATGATGGCCATGCTGGGTGAAAGTTCCAGAAGCTGTGGTTTAAAAGCAAGATTTCCAGACTCTGATAAGCACCGCACTGTAGTCAGGGTTGCTGCTAGTTTTTTTTGCACCCTAGGCAAGGGGTGGGGGGTGGGGTGGGCAGCGGGGGGGTAGGGCAGGCGGCGGGGGGCAGGCAGGCAGTGGGATGGCAGGGGGCAGGGGTAGCATGGCATGGGGGGCGGCAAATGGCATGGGACGGTGACAGGCACGGGGGTGGACGGCGACAGGCACGGGGGGCGGCAACCAGCACTGAACTCATCATGCTGTTTGCAGCAAGACTGGTAGGGACATATTACCATGGTGACTCGTAGGACTTTGTAGCATACAGTGTGGCAATAGGATCTCATAACCTGATGAAAACTCCCTTGGCCTCCCCTTTCTGTCTGGCTCCCTGTTATGGTATCCTAAGACACATGTGATGTCACACCTCTGCCCCCTAACATTAATGCCAACTAGACATGGGCACGACTTAGCGGAATTCCCGTTTCCGTTTCCGTTCCTCGTTTCTGTTACGGAACGGAAAAGGAAACGGGAATTACTCCGCCAGAACTCGAACTCGAACCGACTAAAGAATAATTGGGTCTGATTTGTCGTTGTCGTTCCTGGCATCGCGGCGATCCCGCGATGCCAAGCAAGCGGCACAGAAAAAAAGTTTTTTTTTAAAAAAAAAAAACCCGATTCCCGGCCAAAAAGCAGACGAAAATATGCCTGCCTGAGAGTGCACCTACCAGAAGGGTGGTTTCGGGGGTTTTTGGGGAGAGGGGTCCCCGGCCTCCCCCCCTCTCCTCCTGTCCCTCCTGGGCTGCACTCGTCATCCCGCCAAAGTCGCTGCCTCGCCGGCTCGCCGCCATTCAAGCGGCACAGAAAAAAAGTTTTTTAAAGTAAAAAAAAACCTGATTCCCGGCCCAAAAAGTAGGCGAAAATATGCCTGCCTGAGAGTGCACCTACCAGAGGGGTGGTTTCTGGGGGGGGGTCCCTGGCCTCCCCCCCTCTCCTGTCCTGGGCTGCTCTGGTGGGGACTCGCAAGCAACAAGCCGGACTCGCCATGCCATGTGGTGCGGGCAGGGGATTGAAAATGGGGCGGCAACTGCAATATTTTTTTGAAATCGTGGTCCAAACACACACACAAGCACCACAGAAACATGAGAAAATTGCTATTTTAAAACTGCCAGAATTTTTACAGTAGCAGTGGGTTTTTCTTGCAACAAAATGTATCCTCTCTGTCCTCTCTCCATTGATTTTACTTTATTTTATTTTATTTTATTTTATTTACACCTGCGCAATGATGGGCTGGCCATGTGGCCATGGGAGTGGACCATGCAAATTTTTGGAGCCATTCCACCAATCGCATGGCCACTTGGCCACTGAGACTTCTGGGATGTGCCAAAAAGCCCACTAACCCTGCCCTAGCCCTAACCCTAACCCTAACCCTTACCCATATGCCACAGTACACTGTCCTCTTAGTGGGTCAGAGAGGCACCCAGAGTTGCACCCCACTACCCCATCCTAACCTAACCCGTAACTAGCCTAACCCTAGCCCTTGCGCTAACCCTCTGTCCCCCTAAGCCAGATCTGTACTTGCATTGCACGGTACGCAAGTACGCTTCCCTTCTTAGTGAGACACAGCGGATGCAGGGAGAGTCTGCCAGTCCATCACTTGTGGCTCTGGCTGACTCCTGCAGCAGCATTTGTGTGCCATGCAAACCCTGCCCGCGAGTGCGTGTCTCTCACTGACTGATGCAGGGAAGCCACCCCAAAAAGAGGGGTGCCTCTGCCAGTCTGCTGCGTCTGCAACTTGGTATGCATATCCAATTGGCTATGCATGCCCTTTTGTAGCAGCGCCGGCGGGTGAGGATAGGAGGCACCCACCCCAGAGAGGTGCCTCCAGGAGCTCGCTACCCCCCCAAACCAGTATAACGACAGATGAAAAACCGAAAAATGAAATGACAAATTTTTGCAAAATTTCACGAAAAACGGAAACGAGCCGACACGGGCCGCCTCCGACACACGACAACTCGAAAACGTCATTTTCCCTAGTCGTGCCCATCTCTAATGCCAACTCTTGAGACATTCAAAAGGCCCACTTGTCTCTCTCAGGTTGTGGGACTAAATCTTGGCGAATGGGATGCTACTGACCTACCATATGGTTTTCTTTGAACAAACTGTTCAAGTTTTTACATCCCACGTCAACCACACACACATATACATACAAACATACAAAGCCTAAGTGGGAATCATATGAGGTGCATTATAAAGTCGAAGAAGGAAAGAACAAGCAGAAGTTCCTGTGTGTCCAAGCACGGTTGGTTCTGTAATCCTGTAAACATGTTAAACACACAAAATTCACCCATGTAAACGGTCTCAACTTGAAGTTAGAGTCATCTCATATAAATGCAATTTTGTTAAAGAAAGGGGGGAAATGGAAGGGTTTTAAAAAATGTAATTTGGCTTTGCCCGCTCATATAAAAATCTCTTTCCCAGTTTGTTTCAGAATTATATTCCTTGAACATTTGATCAACTCATGTACTTCAAAATAAAAACACTAATAATTCAAAAACATAATCAAGCTTCCTGTATACTACAGAATTACTCCACCTCTATGATTCACAGCCACGTCTTATACACAAATGGCTCCTCCATTAAAAACAATCTAATTTAGATCATATCACCAATGTGCATATAAACAGAATCTCATGAAGCACTCACTAATGCATGTGGTGATTTACTCCAAAATGTGCTTTAATTTTAAAGGACTAAATTGAACCTGGTTTTTTCCTCCTTTTTTTTTTTTTTTTTTTTGTTAAATGGAAATGGAGCCTGACTCTGTACTTTTCCTCTTGTGCAGAGATTATAACATTAAAGGTGATAACATCTTTCCAATCAGAGGCCTTGATAAGAATGCAGGATCAGAGTGTTTTAGAGGCAGCTGCTGAAATAATGGTTTAATTCAAGGGAATCGGGATGGATGCAGTCTCACTTTCCTGTGTGACCTTGTGCAACTGAGCATGCCCTTGTTAAGGAAAGGTAGTAGGAAGCTAATTACCCAGTGCAAAGCGTTGAAACAGGAACATTTAGCAAATGTTGTACATTAGGTTTAGTCTGTCATTGTCATTGTGTACTGTATTTGTGTTTGTGGTATCTGGGTAACTTCAAGGTGGAGGAATCAGCTGCCCTTTTAGTGTAGTCATTAATTAAGATTTACTTCAGATCTTGTGTCAAAAACTGTTTCTGTTTTGTTTGGCAGAGAGACAATGAGCAAATATGTGGGGTTAAGATGGGTTATGGTACATAAAATCTAGCATGATGATGGGGTGAAAAGGAACAAGGAAGTCAATTGTTAAGTAAAAGATTCAGGTACTTGGACTAGTAACTTAAGATGAGAACTAGCCTGAGTTACTAGCACAAAAAAAATTATATATTTTATATGATATTTTTAAAAGGAGAATGTCTGTGCTTGGACCTCAGAACCTAATTCAGGGACAAAATGATACATACAGTGGTGTGGTGTGGAACATGAGGTCCTGAGATTGGTTACCAACATAGAGCTTCTGGTCTATAGTTTTAGGGTAGGCATGTCCAAACTTCGGCCCTCCTGATGTTTTGGACCACAACTTACAGAATTCCAAGTCTGTATTTCCAATGGAAAAGAACTGTGGGAGGTGAGGTCGAAAACATCTGGAGGGCCAAAGTTTGGACATGCCTGGTGTCTGGACTGACAAAAGTTGTTCAAAAATGGGGCAACCAGCATCACTAGAGTCGTGTCTGTTGAAGATAGGGCTAGATGAATATGTCAAGCCCAGTGTGGCTAAAGGCTCCTGTTTCCCCCCCTCATCCTCCCCAAAAAAGATATATTTTTCTTTTCTGCACAGACGTATTCATTTCTGTATGTTCTTTTCCCCCTCCCCAAATATGCCCACTTTTGTGCATTTTTACAGTTCTGTATTTAGAGGAATGTACCAATGGCTAAACTGTGTGGGTGTGCTTTTTGGGGGGTGGAATGTGTGCATTTATGCACATTGTGTGTGTGTAAACTGTATGTGCACAGAGTGTAGTATTTTGGGACCTGTTCTTAGGACATAACATTCAGCAGGACAGGCGAATGGAAAACCTATCTGCAACCAAAGGTGTTTCACCTACCTACCTGGAACTTCAAAGTCATTAAAAATATATTGAAAGCTGTATCTAGTTTTTAAGTCAAGGCAAGTGAACTTTTTTCTTGTGAGATCAAAACTTTCGCTACTCATCCAAGCAGCTTTGTCAGTCTGACAAAGTTTTTAGAGTTGAAAGTCAGTAGATTCGATGCCTGCTTCTTGGGAGGAAAGCAATGACAAACCTAGGTAGCATCGTAAAGAGCGGAAACATCACTTTGCTGACAAAGATACCCTGCTATCCTGTCTCCCAAAACATGTCATCTACCTTGGCGAGCCAATGTGTGGCTGGGCAGGAGTCAAGCTTTTCTGTCCCCTCCGAGCAACCAATTTGTAGTTACTGCAGGTGTTGCTTTATGTTTTCCCAGGCAAGAAGGATAATATGGCACAGATGCTGTGGTTCATTGTGGCAGCTGTGCCTCCATTCTCTTCATCCTGTGCAGCTTCTGATTCAGCACTCCTGAGCTTCCCCTCAAACCTTCCCAGAAAACACCCATGCTTATGAAACATGTAAATAGCTTCCTGTTTGTGATCCTGCAGGCACTGTGAGTGTGGTTACATACTTGGGAGCTGCTAGCTCCACCCTCAGCCAAGTCCGTGGCTCACTTCCTCTCAGCACCTTTTTAAAACTACCCCCTTCTTTTAGAACACTGGTCCTCAAATTGGCCAAAGGGTGTGTGTCCCCCTCAGTAGGTCATGAAGGAATTTCGGTGAGGGAGTGAACCTGAGATTTTAATGATGAAGGATGAAAAAAACACATTTATTATCAACTTGAAATTGTAATAGATACCACTGATAGACTTTAGGAGCTTGAAGTCAACAAAAAGAAATTTGCCCTCTTTTATTTCTTCTATGACTCTGACCTGAAAAGTCCCTCACAAGCTCACAGGGACTCTGCAACTATAAATCTGGCAGTTGCTAAAAGAGCAGTAAAAAAACCTTAAAGATGTACCTCAAGAATACTCAGATATTGTCAGGACTCAGGCAGAATATGCAACCCACAGAGCTGTTGTGATAAGGAATAGGATTCTAGTCATTGGTTTGTATTGCTTTTATTATTTTAATCTTTTATAAGATTGAGCTACTAGCTGTTTTGATTTTTTTTAAATTATCAGCTGCTTAGATCTGCTTTAAAATGTGTAAAAATGTTCTGACATAAACAATGTACAGTACTTGGCACTGTAGATAATTGTCTCAAATATTCAGCAGATTGGAAAATATTGTCACAGAGAAAGAATACAGGATGCTATCTTATATCAAGCCAAATTATTGGTCCATCCCTCTTGGTATGAATTGTTTTAATTGACCAACATAATTTCTTTATGAGTTCAGACTGACATCTTTTCCAGCCGCATCTGGAGATGTTGGGGATTTAAATGAGGACATTCTGAAAACAAATCACACACTTTAGTATCAAACTATGACTGAAGCCTTTTCTCCATCAAACGCATAACAACTAGTCTAACCTCCCTTATGTTGCTGAGAGAGAGAGATGTCTGTGATTTTAAAGGGGGGAACAAATGTCGAATTGAAGCACAGCGAATAATTATATGCATGTGAAAAACCAACCATGATTTGGAATGGCATTGCAAAGCAAAACAAAACACCTCATATCCAGCCTTAGCCAGGAGACTTCAACATGCCATGCTAGTGTGCAGGAAGATGGAAATGTCCATGGAAACTGGCAGATCTCATGTCCCTAGGTGTAGCTTCAGGAGCTGCCTGTTGACAAATGCCAAGATTCAGACAAAGGCAGATTGTCTTGGTGTTGCCTTTTTATGTTGGCATTTTGCAGCATTTTTGTGCTGGCATGCACTGTTAAATCTGGATTCATTGCCTCAACAGTTGTAGCTGTGCTGTTCTACAAACAAAAGTTTTCCTGAGAAACATCCCACCCCCCAGGACAATTGTCTCATAGTCATGTGCAGACAGACAGACAGACACAGACACACACATAAACACAAACACACACACACACAAAGTCACACAGTGGAAGCAAAAGCAGAACCAGTGGAAATTGGCTGATGTTCTTATGTGGAGCATGAAGGCCATTTCCAATGTGGAAAGGGAAAAAGAATATGGGGTGAGGAAGCAGCCAGAATCCCACAAGCACCACGGTTAGCCGACTGCCATATGCCCAGACAAAAATGCCAGCAGCAGCAGTGAGCACAGGGAGAACTTGTGTCATTAGCCCCTAACCCAGCAGCAGAAGAAACTCATTTAGCCCCATGCTGAACCTTCATTAGAACAGATCTGCATCAGACAGTTGTGATGTTTTTGGTGCTGGTGTCACACAGCCCGCTGTTGGGGACACAGCCATATCTCACCTCAGCAGGGATTCCTGGATTGGACGTCCTTTTCATTGACAGATGCCAAGATGCAGATACAGTAACAGCAGCAAAAGCAGCTTGTCTCTGTGTTGCCTTGGTCTGTCCCCCCCCCCCCCCGTTTGGCCCACTCCAGCACTAAGCTTTAAGAGAAATCGGCTCTCATGCCAGTGAATCATTGTACAGAGAAAATGACAAGATTTTGTAAGAGCTGTGTTTGAAAACTACTGCAAAAGCAAACAAACAAATATACAAACAAACCCAAGAGCTGGGATTGACAATCATTAATTCAAACCTCGGGACTTTAATAAAAAGTCAATGAAGCAAGAGATGTCAATATATTCTAAGAACAAACATGAGATTTCAGCCTGTTTCCCTGTACATTTTTTAAAAAGGTATGAAGGAAAACAAGCCTTCTGAAAGAAAACAAATATATCTTTTTTACAGAAAAAAAATTTAATTGCTTCAGTCCCATTAGAGCATTTTAGGAACTGTAGAGAAAAATTGATGTCTTTAAAAAATTAGGTTTTGAATTCATGTTTGCTTAAAATCCATAATGGGCCTCCTCAAGAAGACAGTGTGGAAAATAACAACAAATAGTCAAGAAGCCAACGCTTTTAAAAGAATTCTCAGAATTTTGCAAAGTAGTTACGGATGCTGCTTGCATTTTTTGTTCATAAGATAACTTAAAATTTAAAATTTGGAAACATCACACACTACAGAAACAGTGGGGGTGGGGGAAGCACACTTTTTAAAAGAGAAAGCAGAGCTGATCCATTTAAAATCGCTTCTCACACTATTTGCCATTTCAGAGCAACTGTTTTGAACAAACACTGACTGTAATCCTCTCTGTCTGATTTAGACCGTCACTGTCAGTCCAGTCTACCTAACCTCCAGGCTTAACTACTCTAATGAGCAGCACTGATTTTGAAGACTGCTGAGAGGCTGCATTTATTGCAGAACACAGCAGAGGGGAGCCAATGGCCATACAGTCATACATCAAACCCTGTATTAGTCTAGATCACTGTATTATGAATCTGGATTCCTTAACTTATCTGTATTGGCTTTCACTAATGGCAGCTCCGTGCCAAGCCTCTGGAAGGCGGGGCGTCTTTGCCGCCTGGCCGAATAAGGTGCTCAACAGTAGCGCCAATTGCGCAGGCTACGGGTGTGGGAGCACACCTATTTAAGGACCTGGCACACTCTCCAACCCCAGCCTGCGCAGTTGCCGGATCCCCCGCCCTCCTGCCCTTTATTTTGAGGATGGTGATGCTTGGCTGGTCACATCAGGGTCGGATGGGAATTTCTGACTATCGCTCAAATTGGCCTCGAGTGACAGTGAGTTTTCACCCATCCCATCATCCTCAACCCATGGTTGGGTGGCAATAAAATCCTCTAAACCGGTCGTATCATAATTTCAGTAGGTCCCTCCGTCACATGGCATCTTTACGGTGCCGGCAGCCCTCATATAATTAGAAAATATAGGAATTAGCCATAGATCCACCTAAACATCAAGCCAGGTCACATCAAGAGGGCTGCCAATGGTTAATGAGTTTCATTGGCAAGGATGCCCAAGTACCTCCAAGGCATCCCGCCTGCGCCTTCATAACACATGCCATAGAAATCTATAAAGGGGAGGGACTGATATAACATCTAGGACTAACACTTGCGCTATGGCAAGGCTCTCTTTATTTTCAGTTATAACAATAAAATTGAGAGTTATTTGCTGTTATCAATAAATTGTGGCCCTTTGTTAAAACCCCCAAAATGTTGTGTTGCCTCTTTATTTCAGTCTGGGCGGGCAATACCTGAAGGTAACAATTCAGTCCATAGCTGCTAACAGATTGAAGGCCCACCTACTTGATTAGAGAAAGAATTCTCCCCTGTGCCCCATCCTATTGTGGTGATTAGGACTGACTTGAAGCATCTTCTCTCTGCACCAGGACAGGCCCCAAAACACGCCATAGGCCCAATGAGTCTGGCACTGTGCAGCACCTCACAAAGAAGAGTGGTATTTTGCTGATTTCTAAAACCCTCAGCAAAGGACATTGCACATAGAGGGGGGGGGGACATATTATTTTTGTCAACATTCAAGTAACCTGTAGAACTTGGGGTAGGGTGTGGGGAAAGAGATTGATTGACTCGTTGCGCATTTAAGCTACCCAATAATACCTCTCTAGGCACCTTACAATATAGTAAAAGTATAAGATACAATGATAAAGTAATGGATAATGCAACAGAATATGAAAGCAGAATAAATAAAACCAGCAAAACCAAAAATATTATGGCAGACAAAACCAAACTTAACAGGTAGGAAGACCCTACAGCTTTGAAAAAAGAGTGTACTGCAGACAATACACTTGATAAACCTGCTTAGCTGGGTTCCTTCTTGCTACCCAGGACAAGTACACACTTTCCCCACTCCTGAAGCTCACCTGAGTCTGAGAAGTTATATGGTATTGAGGTGCAACTGATCTTTTAGGCATGATGTTTCCAAAGGCACAAGAACACATGTCCCAGTGTTTTTTTGACAGCTGACCAAAGGATGGAAGCTTTATGACTAACAGCAGCTACTCATAAAGGTAAGGAACAACCACACAGTCTGAAATTATCTTGGATGCATAACTATTAATATTACAGTGGTTCTGATGCACTACCTTTGGAAACTGAGGCTATTATCCTTTGGGTGTCTCATAAGAAGACAAGACATACTGAGAAAGACCTTCTCACACACATGGGCATTGTCCATGTAATGAGACTATTCACAACACAGCGAAGTGAAACAAACATTGATGTTAAATTGGAGGTCTCCTACCAACTGTCTTCAGATTAAATAAAGTATTTATATGAGGAGCAAAATAAGTCCATTTGCCATGATGACTCAGTTTCTGGATAACCTCACCTAGATGACTGAGAATCACTCTAGAGTAAGCCCATTGAAACAATCTTCATAGGTTCCATTGATCCAATGGACTTGCTTTAGCCTAGTAAGTTGCAATTTGAGTAGACCCATTGAAATTACTGGAACGTACAGAGAAGGTAACATACTAAGTTCGCATTCATTTAATAGACCTAATCTAGCGTGATTCATATTCTATGCAACAGAATTTTGGCCTATGTAGCTTTCACAGTTGTACCCTACAAAGGCTTCCCTTGGGGGCTGATGAGGGTTGTTGTGATGTCAGAGGCTAGTCCTGTCCTCTCTTTTACAGTGAGGGATAATTCATAAATAGGGGTGTGGTGGCTCAGCAGACTAAGGCTCCAAAACTGTTGACTGCAAAGTCAGAAGCTTGGTGGTTTGAATCCCGGGTGCCACACAGCAGAGCGAGCTCCCGCTGATAACCCCAGCTCCTGCCAACCTAGCAGTTCGAAAGCATGTAGATAAATATGTACTGCCATAAAAAACGGGAAGGTAAAACAGTGTTTCCATGCAGCCATGCCGGCCACGTGGCCATGGACTTGCACAACACTGGCTCTTCAGCTTGAATACAGAGATGAGCACCGCCCTAGAGTTGGACATGAGTAGCATGCATGTGTGGGGGAAAACCTTTACCTTTTTTATAATACATAAAGAGATGCTTAGTCACATCCATTAGATCATCTTGGTTCTTTTGTTACCATTTCCCCTAATAATAATAATAATAATAATAAAATAAATCAAAGTTTTAAATTTGAGCACCGATTAAACCAGGTCAGAAATGCTGTGAGAGGGAAGAAACAATGTCTTGACAACTTACCCATTTAAATGCTGGAGATAACAATCAGGGGGTCCAGGTTACTAAAGGACATCATAAGGCTCAGAACTTAGCCACATGAGCTATTATTAGGAGACTTAGCCTTGGAAATAAGAACTAAAGTACCAGGTGAGTTGTGTTGAAGCGCCACCTACTGAAACATTGCAATAAACACCCCTCCCTCCCTCCTCCCTCCCTCCCTTCCCCCCCCCCCCACACACCATGGTATGCTATCCTAGAAATAGGTATATATCACTGAGTAAATCTGGTTAAACTGGAATGGACGTTGCAAATGAATTGTTGTGTCGAGAGAGGCAGAGATTTCCTCTTGCTCACATGGCAGATGATATCACATTGGCGAATATTCTTGTGAATAAACTGAGCAGTGGGGGGGGGGGAGAGAAAATCTGGAAGATGAAGCAATGGGGATAATGCCGTTTACAAAAGAGACACCACAGCATTTGTGGGAGGAGGGGTGAAAGGATAAACCAGCCCTTAATGCTAATTGCTTCCATTTGCCCTCTGTCTTGATTTAGAATAAAATAGCTTTAAGTGAATATGTCCTGACCACAGGAAGGAACAACGTTAAACATTTTAATTATGCAGGGAACAAAACAAAGCAAAAGAAAAACAATGAGAAATAAAATGTAAAGAAAGAAGAAAAGCTAATTGAGGGAACATTAATGTAAGAAATTTAATGTAACCAATCTGGTTTGCTGTGTGAGGGGGGAGAGAGAAAGAAACCATATTTCCATTTAAAGATGATTTAAAGGGATAGAGCCCAAACCAATACTAATCATAGCGCATGAAACACACAGCCTAGTAAAGATAATTTATTATAGCTGCTAAGACAGTGTAGTTTAACCAACATTTTTTTAAAAAAACTCATTTCCTCATTACCTATCCCCTAAACCCACCAACCCCTCAAAGGATGAGGGAACCATCATATACATATATAATAGTAAAAACTGCTTTTCAGCCTCCCTCAGACAGTCACATGTAAACTGAAGAATGCTTTATACCACAAATGGTATTTTTAAAAATTTGTAGATACTTGCCCCGGGCCTCAGCCTAACAGCTATTAAAAGGCACGTTTAAACAATGTGACTGCCTTATGCGCATTCCCAATTTTTCAGGGAAGATATCCACATGCAAACTCATGATGTACTCTTGTACGTAAGTTAAGCATTTCAAGTTCTCCAGTACTCCAAATAGACACTAAAGAGTAATATGTATCCTGGGAACGTTGGCCGTGGCTATCCAGCATCTGAATTCACAAGTGCTGGACTGCAGATTTGCACATTAAGAGGCAAATACTTCAGAGTTATAAACTGATTCATCTTACATTATGTGAAGTGTGATTGGGAGACGTCCTCCCCACCCCCTTAATCCCTTATCTTGAGCTTTATTCCCTCATCTATGAAACATGAGTTGGATTGCGAACTGCAAGGGAATGATGTACTCAAGATTTGCAGTTTTTAACATGGAGACTTTGAGTGTGTGTATTTAAAGTCAGATGTAACAGGCTGGCACTAGTCATGTCTAAGAAGCACTTTTTTCCAGTTCATTTTTCAAAACTCAAAATGGACTCAAATTCATAAAGTTTGAGTGAAAGAAAGAGAATATGAAACTGACAAGTTTGCTTACACTGTAAGAATGGGTGAGAATTTTCTTACAATTCAACGTGGCTGAATTAATCCACATTTTCAAAAAAAGTGTGGAGGGAAAGGTGACATGAAAATATTTGTTTAATAATAATAATAATAATAATAATAATAATAATAATAATAATAATAATAATAGAGATGGTCATAAAATGGCAACATGGCATTTTGTTTCATTTTTGGGTCATTTTGTTTTCATTTTGTTTTCATTTTGTTTCATTTTTCATTTTTCTTCTTTACTACTATTTTGGGGCCCTGCTGACAGGTCGACACTTTTATTTTATAATAATAATAATAATAATAATAATAATAATAATAATAA
>JAHTLZ010000204.1:71726474-71738331 GCA_023846285.1 Phrynocephalus versicolor
AGATAAGATAAGATAAGATAAGATAAGATAAGATAAGATAAGATAAGATAAGATAAGATAAGATAATTTTTTTATGAATCCCACATCGGGAAAATTTACTTGTTACACAGCTCCCAATATAACGAACAAGCAAAAAGGGTAAGTGCATAAAAAGTACCAAGAGAGAAAGAAAGAAAAATAGATAATAAGGATTAAATAAAAACATCCAATATACAAATATACATTATAAAATTTAGATATTAAAATAATGTGAAAAAGAAGAAAGAAACTACAATTATACCCCTATATGAACAGCAGGTTAGACCGCAGAGTTATAGAGTCTAACAGCAGTGGGAACAAAAGACCTGCGGTAGTTCTCCTTCCCACACTGGGGATGTCTGAGTCTGCCACTGAAGGAGCTACACATATTTTGTGTTTTGTGTTTTGTTTTTCTTTGATTTTTGCCTACATTTTGGTGGGTTTTTTTTTTCTGAGCTTCAAATTTCCCAGAAATTTTACATCTGTAATTCATGACTTTTCTCCATGGATACACAATGGGGAATCAAAGCCCTGCCTCTAAGGCTGAATAACAATAGACACCAACAGGAGAGGGGGTTTAAACGATTTCAAGAAAGCACACCACAGTTTTCATGGCTTCCAGTATATCGCCATATTTCAGTGGCAAATCACTATGATGAAGCACGGAAAAATCAAAATGTCTCCTGGAGACACTTTGTCCTGTTGTTGACCTCAAGCTTCAGCAGTCGGAACGAGACTACGGATTATGGCAGTTTCTGGGGAGAAGATTTGGCCCTTGGGCACCCTGAAGTTGCTCACTCTGGTCAATATCTTTATAACCTAGATCCAATATTAATTTAATATTATCAATTAGAGATGGGCACGACTCAGCAAAATTTTCGTTTCCGTTTTCGTTTTTTCATTTTTGTTAGGTAATGAAACGAAAATGAAATTTTTTCAAAAAACAAAACGGAAACGGAAACGAAACGGAAATTTTTCAAAAAACAAAACGGAAACAGAAACGAAATGAAAATTTTTGCCGTGTTTTTCATTTTTGTTGCGGCAAACACATTGAACTGAAAAGAATGCTAATGAAACAGAAATTTTTCATTTTTGTTTTCATTTTTCGTTTTCGTTAGGTAATGAAACAAAAATGAAAAATTTGCGGAAAAACCCAATGAAAACGAAAACAAACCGAAACAGACCCCTAAACAACCAAATGAAAAACAAAAAACATTTTTTTTGCATCGTGCCCATCTCTATTATCAATATTAATCTGATGTATAACAAGATTTTTTAAAAAAGTATGCATAGTATTCAGGTTCTGCCAGCTGAAATGCAAAAAAGAACATTTGCTGGGCCTAGTATAATAACATCCAAATACAGTGGTACCTTGTAGAAAGGAATTAATTCATTCAAATGAAATTCTGCTAAGCAAATTTTCCTTTCTACAAATTTCCCATAGGAAAGCATTGAAAACAGAGTAATCCCTAATCACAACCATTTTTATGCTGTACGGATTGGCCCCATAGGCGATTCTGTTAAGTAAATTTCCCCTGTCTCTGGAAATTTTTTATGTTGTACAGATTTTATGTTATACAAACAATTTGTTATGCGACGGTCCACTGTACATACAAGCGTGGAACTATCGTGTCTCACAGATGCCACAAGGGCTGTAAGTAATTTTGTTTTTGTATTGTGGTTTAAAAGCGATAGTGCACACCTGCTCAGATATCAGCACTGCTACTTATCTTTTTTATCCCATTTCTTTCAGGCAACCTTGTAATAAATACAGGGATATCCACAGAAACTTGGATTTGGTCCTTATACACGCACCTGCCTGGGAATAAAATCAATCCAGGCCTATGGGAATGCTTGATAACACAATAACCTAGAGATCTTAGAATTAAAAAGTAAATATTGCATGAGTGAACAGCATCTGTCCTATTCACCATTTAGTGGATATGAGTAAAAATGGAAGATTTTTCATTATCGGCCATTCTGAAGAACAAGCCTCTCTGAATTTCATTTTCATCCTATTTGGCCAGAAAGCGTGTCTGTACAACTCTCAGCGCTGAGCAATATTTCCCACTGTGACATGCAACGTCAGGTTCTGTCAGTCATGTCAGCTGATGTGATGTGATAGGGCTTAATGTGACTTGACTGATGTTCCACCGAATGTGTACTCCTGTCATTGCAGTGTCAGTGTAGTGGGTTTTTCTGCAGAAAAGGTACTGCCAAAGTATCCCGGATTCTAGGGTCAAGGACAAGTATACATTGCAGAGACATTTTAAAAAGAAAAGGCAGCCAAATACTTAACATGGATGTCTTATCAAACTAGACTTTTCCTATGGTGCAAAAGAGGCTGGTTCCTATCCTGGGTGTACATTTTTAAATGTCCATATTTATTTGCCATTTTTAATATGATACTTGGTTGTTTGTTTTAAAATATTTGCATACTTACTGCTTTAAGCTTACTTTTTAAAGCTTTAAATATTATATTTTAAATATTGTCCTTTTAATGCTGTAAGCCACCTTGGGTCCTTTGAAGAAGAAAAGTGGAGTAAACAAATTTCAAATAAATAAATAAATGCCTTTGAGTTCCACAGTTGTGTGAACATTGGAGAACAGATGGTTAGCTGTATTTAGAACTTTTTTGGGGGGGGGGGATTTACTGTGACGCCCATTATCCAGGTTGACTGGAGAAATATGTGAGATGTAGTCCAAAAAGATAACATTATTTTTATGGCCACTTAAAAAAATAGAACTAGATAGTGCTAGCAACAGACATGGAGCTGCTGCCAAAATTGGAACCCAACAGCAGAAGCTCTCTTTTCTCACCAATTTTGCATAATTAGCTGCCACCGATAATACCCAGTCTTCCCAGGCAGGATCTTTGAGGGCATTTATGTCAAGAGAGGTCTGTAAGGTGAAAACAAGGGAACAGGGCCTTCTCAGCAGTTGCCCCAAGGCTGTGGAACAATTTTCCACCAGACATCCACCTGGCCCCCTCCCTCAGCTCTTTTAACTGAGCATTAAAGACCTGGTTGTGCAGGCAAATATTTCCTACATGCTAACATGTCTGGATGAATCACAAGCCGGAATTAAGATTGCTGGAAGAGATACCAACAACCTCAGATACGCAGGTGATACTACTACGATAGCAAAAAGTGAGGAGGAATTAATGAACTTCTTAATGGGGGTGAAAGAGGAGAGTGAAAAAAATGGGATGAAGCTTGACATTAAAAAAACAAAAACACTAGTCATAGGATCATGGCCACCGGTCCCATCACCTCATGGCAAATAGAAGGGAAAGAAATGGAGGCAATGACAGAGTTTATTTTCTTGGGGTCCTTGATCACTGCAGATGGTGACTGCAGCAATGAAATTAAAAGACACCTGCTTATTGGGAGGAAAGTGATGGCAAACCTAGGCAGCATCACTTTGCTAGCAAAGGTCCAAATAGCTATGGTTTGGAAGTGAGAGCTGGACAATAAAGAAAGCTGATTGCCACAGAATCGATGCTTTTGAGCTGTAGTGCTGGAGTAGACTCTTGAGATTCTCCTGGACTGCAAGGAGATCAAACCTATTCAACCTGGAAGAAATCAACCCCGAATGTTCACTGGAAGGGCAGATTTTGAAGCAGAGGGTCCAGTACTTTGGCCACCTCATGAGGAGAGAGGACTCCTTGGAAAAGTCCCTGATGTTGGGAAAGATTGAAGGCAAACGGAAAAGAGGACAACAGAGAATGAGATGGTTGGACAGTGTCATCGATGCAACAAATATGGATTTGACCAAACTCTGGGTGGCAGTGGGAGACAGGAAGGCCTGGCAAGCTTTGGTCCATGGGGTCACGAAGAGTTGGATACAACTGAACAACTGAACGTCATTGTCGTCGTCGTCGTCGTCGTCGTCATCATCATCATCATCATCAACAACAACAACAACAACAACAACAACAACAACAACAACAACAAGCATGCGACCTCCGTGCTTCCCAGCAAAGATTCATTCTCACCACCCTAAATGGAATTTTATGATAGCTGCTGTATTTAAATTGCATTTTAATGTAAATTGAGATTTATAGTCTTATTTTACTTTGGTTATGTTGTTTGTTGTTTAATATGTGTTGTAAACTGCCCAGAGCGGCCTTGCTGCCAGATGGGTGGTATAAAAATATAATAAATAAAATATAATAATAAAATGTGTGCAGTGCAGGACAGAGAATTTGACAGATTTCTACTTCCAAGGACAACTCTGTGTCCATTGCCTCGTCCTCTTCTCAGACTAATTGGTTGGGGGAAGTTTTTCCTGATATAGATACGCAATGGAGGCAGCTGCCATTCAACTTTCTCAAGCACCACTGATGAAAGTTAACCATTGTTCCCAGATTACTTTAAATGGGTTGCTTTGACTGAGTCCTGGAGTAGCTATTGAGCTGACATTACAACACCGTGAAAAAGGGCAATGTTTCATAATTCAGAGAACCAACTATGAGCTCAAGACACACAATGAAGTGGTCAGGTGGGAAGCTATCTTGCACCTCCTGTGTACACCACCATGATTGCTAAGCCCCTTGGATGGAGCATAGGATAGATATGTAACAAAGAAACAGAACATAAAAGTGAGACATGAAAATAAACAATATTGCTCTTACTTTCAGGGTAATAAGGTGCAAGTTGTTACAGTGCTTTTCCAAGAGTAGAAAAAGAATTTCCCAAACAGTTCCATTTTTGTCTAATAAACAAGTAACTCACCTTTGCCTTTTTGTTTGTTTGCTTGTTTGTTTGTGTTTGGTTTGGTGAAGGTTTGCTCATTTCTAACTGTTTTAGACCAAGGTGGACACCTTCTTTCAACTCCAGAGGCCAAATTCCCCCCTGAAACCCAGTACACATTGTGTGACCTCACTCCTCCACTCCTCCATCTGCAAGGATCAACTATTTGCACCTCATTATTTTACTGCTTTTCTTCTCTTTTCCCCCACCCTCATTTTATCAATCTCCTGCCATTTTTATCTTCATTTTATCTTCATTTTAGTTTTTTGTTATTAATTTATATATACTTTTGTTTTATTATGTGCCTTGTATTTTGGTTTTAAAAATTTATTCCTTTGTTAATGTCATGTTATCACATGTTGGAAACCTCCCAGGGTAGCCCTAGGACTCGATGGGTGGCATAAAAGTCAAATGAATGAATGAATGAATGAATGAATGAATGAATAAATAAATAAATAAAAATTTGCACACAAACTATTAGTGTTTTTGGGAGACTTACCAGATTGTGGTTAGACACGCATAGAAGACATACATGCCCCACATTACTTGGATTTCCATGTTAAAAAAAAAAGGAAGGATGCTAGCTTTTGCTAAATCTGCCAATGAATCTGATAAAGCTCATTTGGTTGGGGAACCCATGAACACTGAACCCATGAACACTGGAGGCCAAATGACTCAACAAACATCACACCGAGGTCAGCCCTTAGTAAAACCCTGTGTTAGCAAACCTATAACTTTGGATGTTATCATCTAAATGTTTGCCTTGGAGCTCACAGTGTCTGTTACGGATATTCAAGTACAGACAGATCAGCACACAAGACTGTTATTATTTTAATCATATGACAGATAGGTTGCCAGATAGGGGGACCACTTCTTACGGTTGTAGTAATCCATTGCCCAGATTGGATTCCACAATCTCTCCAGTTGTTCTGCATATCTGTAAGATAACATTGAAGTTAAATTTTAGGACTACTGGATGATGTTGTGCTGCCTGGGAATGATGGGTGCTGGTGTTCCACACATCTGGATGACCCAGAGTTGCCACTAGCAAAGGCACGAACAGGTTGGGGGAAAGACCTTATCTCCACCCTCCATTTCCAGCCCTTTTAGAAGCATCATATCATTCTGTTCTTTTGGCAACACAGTTGGAAACTACGAGGTTATGCATAACTGTTGGCTTCATTTTCCCTTTTGATATTGAAGAAACCTATCGTATGCCCAAGCATATTGTCTTATTTGAGTTTGCCCCAGCTCCCAGACTTGACACAGTCATTATAAATGCTTCTTGCCTGTCTGAACAGAAAAGAACAAGCTGCCTACAATGCAAGCAAACTCTCACAGACACCTCCTATAATACCACAATGTGCATGTGCACCTACATGCACATAAATCATTCCCATTGATGCAGCAGTGGTACCCCAAATCCCTTAATTTTTGCTGAAATATGATCATTCTTTTCTGGAACAGTACATGTACAAAAACTCTGAAACTGATGGAAGCAAATGGGACAATTTAATGTGTGATAAAGCCACTCTCATACTATGTATGTTTATGTTTGAACTATGAACACACCTTCATGATACATGTTTGCATATTCACATTTCTTGCAGTTATGCATTATGTTTTTTTTATGTTTGTGATGTTTAAAGGGCCTGTCATGTGTATGCTGGAGACACTGAACTCTTTATTCCTTTTCCTTGGATCCAGGTCAAGCTGTAGGAGCGCTTGGCTACAGTAACAGATTGGATGAAGGTTAATACGTTGATACTCAGTCCAGATCAGATGGAGTGACTGTTGGCGGGTGATTCACTTATTGAAGTTAGTGAACTGGTTCTGAAGGAGTTGCACTTTCCCTTGGATCAGACCTGTGATCTGCAAACCCTCACAGTTTTGTATTTATCCTTTGAAGCGCTAATAGTCCCAGTGGATATCTTGGTTTATGCAATTAGGAACCTGCCGCTCACTGGGACAAATTCAAGGCAGTTAAAGCAAGGAGTGACTGAAGGTTCTTAGGATGGAACTGGACTCATGCCAGTGGTAGTTTGCAGCAGACTTAACACAAGTGCTGTAAGATGTCCCTCAATTTATTGCTCTCAATACTTGAACGTGTCTTAATTGTACTGGACTGTATATTATCCCTCATTACTGTAAGCCATCTTGGATCCTTTTGCATGGAGAAAGGCAGGGTAAAAATACTCTAAAATGAATGAATGAATGAATGAATATTTAGAAGTAGGATATGGATTGAACCATTAGCAAGAGTTAGACTGAATGGATATGAGCAAGAGATTCAAAGAATGGAATAGATGAGGATCCAAAAAGCAGATGGAAGCAAATGTTTGTCTTCATTCCTTAATCCAAAGAATATGACTCCAGATATTCTCTTATTCACTGGTTATTTTTAGCAAGGTGAACTCTACAGGTCCAATAAATGCTGGAAATTTATCCCTGAAACATTCCTCAATAACTTTCCATTGTCTGCTTTTAACTGTCATTGAACAGGCCAATTTCTGTGCACATATAGTACCTTGGGGGCACACCGAAGAAATTAATTAGTTTTGCATTCCTTTAAAAAATTACCCATTTCCTCTCTGAGGGGACAGATAATAGGACAAACTGCATCTTGCCCTGTAAGTTCACACATTTATAAAGCTTGTGATGCATTTTGATAACAAAAACAAGCATAAAAACTAGCGTGCATTGGGAAAATGATGAAAAATGCATAGATTTGGAAATTGGGCCTGAAGATGTTTTGGTTAGTGGGGAACATAGGTTGAAAAGTGCACAAGACTGAAAATGTATAACCCATATGAAGCACAATCCTATATGGGGATACTGACAAATGCAGTGGACACGAGACTGACAGAGTTTTACATCCTTAATAGCACCAAGAAGCCCTGTACACTGAGGAGCTTGTTTGGAAGACAAATGATGATCTGTGGTTTCGGTTCTTTCCCAAACATTCCAGGAAAGGAAGTAACAATAGTCCTCCCTACTGTAGTTTAGACAGCAAAATAACCACACAGCATGAGTGCATACAACATGCATTTTGCAGTCAGAAGTTCTCTTGAGTTTTACCACTTTTTTTTTTTTTGCGCACCTTCAGCAATTTTTTCCTGCCACCCCCGTTCCCATTTCCAGAGCTGTAAGACCAATTGCTCCCATTAACCTGCTTCTTGGAACAATGCAGAGTTGGCAAAGACACACAATTATTATTCTATTCCAGAGGAAATGGAAAGGATTTACGTTTATACGCCAGCATTTTCCTCCTGGTTGCCCCAGTAAGAAGGGCGAGATGATTTATAGGGATGCAAAACTGCTGGCCCAGATGTTATAGTGCTTGAGACGGTTTCCCTTGCGCAGCGTGACAGGCCCTTCTGAGCGTATGCCAATGGGCAGGTAGGCTATGAAAGGACGCGTGTGCCAGCAGCGTCTGTACTGCTGCAGCACGAGGCCAGCAGGGATCTCAATGGCTGTGAAAGTATGTTGGTTGGCGCTCTTCCTTTAAGCAGGTTGTTCCAGGCTGGTATGAATGGAGAAGAGGAGAAGGCTTGATTCTCATAATTAGCTAACATATAAGCATAAGAAACAGCCTTGCTGGAACAGGCCGCAGCCCATCCAGTCCAGCATTCTGCCCCACACAGCGGCTCACCATTTGCTTCAGGGTATTCCCAAGCAGATGGCTTCACCTGCTTATGATTCCCCGTAAATGGCACTGAGAGATATCCTGCCTCTCTCTCCATCCTGGAGGTTGTCCTTAGGCATCCATAATGATAGCTATTGAGACCCTTTTTCACCATGAACTTGTCCAATCCTTTCTTAAAGCTGTCAAGGCTGACAGCTGTCACCACCACTTCTTCTGGCAGGGAGTTCCACAGACCAGTGATCCTCTACCTCATTTAAATTTATAATAGACTTGTGGCTCATGCAAATCACTTTTCTGAAGAGAAGTAGATTGCTTCAGGTCCATGTGTGTGTGTGTGTGTGTGTGTGTGTGTGTGTGTGTGTGTGTGTGTGTGTGTGTGTGTGTGTGTGTGTGTTCCAAGGAAGCTAATAATCAGAGCTAACATGGTACCATGGAGAACAAATACTTATCATGAAGGGAAGACTTCTGTATCTCCTGGTGGAAAGCTGAAAATTCTAAGAAGATTGTCATTTCTCAACATTAGGATTGGAAGGAAATATCCCAGGTTGTTTCTGAGTTGCCCTCAAGGCTGTCTTAAAAGGACAGAATGCTAGATTAAAACTGAGGATATCCAAAGTTCTTGACCCCATATAGCCATAAATCTCTCTTGCATTTGGGCCAGTCACTCTTCTTAAACCTGATCTACTTCACAGGGTTGTTGAGAGGTTAGAGTGAGAAGAGGAAAATCTAATATTCTCCCTTGGATGCACAGGAAGGAAACTGGGTTAAGATCTGCGATATCAATATTGTATGTGGAGGTTTTCTCACAAAGCAAAGTTACTAGTTTCTTGAAGGACTAGTATCCTGCTTTTATTTGTCCTAACTGTAGGCAAAAGGTCAGTAAGCCCAAATTAAATTGCCCCACTCAAATGGGACTGTGGCTTACATGTATTTGTGTTCCTTTCTAATATGTTTGTGACCACTTTACTAGGTAGGAGCAGATGGTCTCACAGGATAGCTAATGAAAACCATGCACATCAGGGAAGGGTTATACACTTTTCTTTACTTGCTTGGAGAACAAGGAGCATCTTTGCCTAGTAAGAGGAAACCCCACATTCTCCCCCAAAGGCCTTGCCCTCGTTCTTATGAAGTGAACAGGAGGTTTCCAAAGCTAAATTCTTCCTAGAAACCTTCTTCTTTTACTCTGCCAGACTCGTTGTCTATCTTATGTATCTGGCTGATTATTCTCCAAGGACATGTTACTCCTGAATGTGGCTTGTGGTACACTGAGTGCATGTCATACTGCAATGCCTTCTAGAGCTAAGCTGCAGTAAAGACTGGCTCAAATTAAGTCTCGAGGGACTTCACCTTGAGGATCAAACTAGAATCCTATTTCCCTAATCTGTTCATGTTGGAGTAACCAAGCAATGCTGTAACTTGTTTCCCAGGCTCAGGATTTCTCTCTGCTGCTGCTCCAGGGAACATTTTAATTTCCATGAGTGTCTGGAAGGGATTTCTTGTTAGGATGAAATATCAAAGATTGGTGAGACTGAAAAACTTGAGTATTTGTTACATTTTTACTATGAGCACTCTTATTAATCCTTTGCTCAGGTATCTGGGAATTCGGAGATCAAAATCACAGTAATGGCTGAGAAGGGGAAGCTGAAAATCATTTTCTTCCTCTTTGTTATTGTCTCTGACAAGGGAATAGTGGTCCATGGTGTGTTGCTTATTGTGGATCAGAATTGTACTGTCATTGGTCAGAACAGACAACAAGGTTGTCCTTTGATGAGTAGCAGTTGACCAACCATATATTTACCTGTTTCTATGATTTACTGTAAGATTGGTATACTCAACTGGATGACATTCAGAGGAGTTGGATTGTATCTCCCAATACTCCCAGCAAGAATAACCAACAAACATGCTTAATGGGGCTTAATGGGGCTTCCTTGTATTGAGTGTCTATAAGCCTCAAGACTACTTTACTTCTTGGTTTTGTAAGGAACGTAACAGCCTATTTCAGTGTTGGCAAACCTATGGCATGGGTGCCAAAGGTGGCACTCGGTGCCCTTTCTGTGGGCACCTGACACTTCCCCTTAACAGCCACCTGTATTCAGGTTGAATTGCTGTATTGGCACTTTGCGAAAAATTAGTGGGTTCTGAATCGGAGTTTGGGCACTCAGTCTCTAAAAGGTTCACCACCACTGGCCTATTGTATAGTAGTTCAATAACTTGATATTAAAATCCCATCTTGAGACAATATGATTCCCAGCCTTAGACTCTCTTCTGCCCACCATGTGGAAGGCATCCATTTTTTCCTTGGGGGAGGGCTAAAGGAAGTGCCAATTCCCAGCAATGGAATGAGACTTCTGCTAGTGGTTATATATCTGTGATGTCCCATTCACACATGCACATTTATTTACTTACTTACTTCTTGCACACTGCTGGTGCTGAATGATGCTCCCAAACTCATGAGCCCACCCCCTGAAGAGCACTGGCTGGGTTTCAACAAGTCACAACGAAGCGCAGTCACAGCGGGCAAGTTTTGCACTGAATGGAAACAAACATTGCCATGATTGCAGGCTGCGGTGTTTCCCCATAAACAAGGGCTGAGTGTGGTGTCTAGATTTAAACAGCAAATTAGTAAGCAGTGACTCTGGATATTGGTATTCATGTCCCCCATGGGACCCTCAAAATAGTCTGTCTTTCTCGCTCAGCACAGAGAAATCTAAACACACCAATTCTTAAGCAACCCAGGCATTTCAGTGCACCGAGATGTTCCTCATGGGGCCTGCTCTTGGCTCACACGGCACTCCCTTTACTGTAGAATGAATCTTAACTGCATGGATTGGGGCTTGTTTGGATCTGGGCATGTTCACTCCATAGAAGGGATTTCGAAGTGGGCACTTTTGGCAAGCCAAAATGATCTAGTTAAGCCCCAGTGTCTCTCTTCTGTGTCTGCCTATATGTAATTACTTCTCTCAGGCTTTATTTGAATGCTACCACACTAAGAATCAATTTATTATTATTATTATTATTATTATTATTATTATTATTATTATTATTATTATTATTATTATTATTATTATTATTATTATTATTATTATTATTATTATTAACCACACAGTTAACTACGCTGGATTTTATATTACAAATCACTAGTCGAACACTTCCCAAGCGTTTAGGACTACGTGATGTATCGGCGAATTATGCGAGCAGATCCCAGTAAGGTGGCTTTCTGCAGCTGACTGATGGTGTCTTTGTCAACTCCAGCTTCTTCTAAATACTTGCTTAGCTCTTTAGGCACCACACCCAGCGTGCCTATTACCACTGGGACCACCTGTACCGATTTATGCCAGAGTCTCTGAAGTTCAATTGATGATGATGATGATGATGATGATGATGATGATGATGAAGAAGAAGAAGAAGAAGAAGAAGAAGAAGAAGAAGAAGAAGAAGA
>JAHTLZ010000204.1:71738341-71749382 GCA_023846285.1 Phrynocephalus versicolor
GAAGAAGAAGAAGAAGAAGAAGAAGAAGAAGAAGAAGAAGAAGAAGAAGAAGAAGAAGAATTGGAAATGCCTGTGTACCTTATGTAGTCAGTATCCAGCCCTCTGGTATATGGGAACTCATTTTGTCATGTGACTTTGCTTTCAATCAAGTCCAATTTAATTTTGCTACAAAGCCCTTGGTGCTGAGTTCCTCCGGTATACACAGCTGCTCTTGTACCTCCATTGTGCCATGACTCACACATCAGAGCAGCTTAAGGTTGGTCCATTGGTTTCTTTTTCTGTCAGGCTGGTATCACAGACCGGGGGGGGGGGAGCCATTAAGAAACATGTAAACCTTTGCCTAACTATTTTCATTTTGAAGAAGGAGGAAAATAAATTTTTTTAAAAGCCCCCCTCTTCTAACGATTGTACATGTACAGATTGCGTTCGTACAACCTTCCTCTCTGTCAGGAGATATTTCTGGTTTCGACTCTTTGTCTGCAGTGTTGACGACAGATGGTGTTTTAATAAAGTCCAGTAGGAATATTACTGTGAGTAAACAATCCAGGGCATGCCAATTTCATAATTGCTGAGTACCGACACAGCCTCTTACCTGCTGAATCCAAATTGGGAAGAAACCAACTGTGCCCACACATTCCGAATCACAGCAGCCAGGTTCACAGCTGTGGTACGCTCCGACATTGTGCTTCACCGCGGAAGGTAAATTGCAGCTCCAATCAGGCTTCTTGGCACCGGGTGCGAAGAGCAACTGCCATCTGGCTTGCCATCAAAGCACGGCCACTGTGATGGGGGGGGGGGGAGAGAGATGAAATGACTTGTCTAGAAAATAAATAAATGAATAAATAAACACAGGCCTACAGATATAAATATATATATATATCTCTCTCGGCAAGCAGGGAGATTGCTATCTCTCCACCATTTACAGGTTCCTTTTAAAATAACATTCTTGGCTTCCCTTGCCAGATGACAGAACTGGGATTTTCTGCTTTAAGTCATTCCCACGCCCTATGGGGGAAATGAGAGTCTAAACCTGTTATATGCTAATTAAGGATTCACACCCACATGACTTGTCAAAAAGATAAATCTTGCTCATTTGTTTTCATCATTAGCTGGGTATTTTTTTTTAAGAAAAAAAGAAAGAAAGAAAAAGAAAATTGCTTTAAAGGAAAAAAAAGTTTAAAGTGTTCTCCCTCTGGCTTCAGCGAATACACTCTGGACACAATATCGATGCAATAAGGCGTGCTCAGGTGCCTTGTCAGAAAATGCTTAGGGACTCTGGGCAGCTCAAGGAATGCACACGGTGGCTGCTGGTTCTTCATACCAGGAAAAAAAAAAAGACTGTGATCGGGATTTGGCAGTGGGGCAGGGGTGGAGAATTAGCAGCTCAAGGAAAGATATCCTAGGAAACATATCCTATGCCAGAGGGATAGAAATGAGGTTTAGTTTGGAGTGCATGTAATTAATATAATATCCATATCAATTTCTTGACTGTGACAGGTGTCAAATGTGGATGGACATGTTGGCTATCCTATATTGCCTGTACTTTTTGGTCGTAAATAAATTTGCTACTACTACTACTATATTGCCTGTATTCAGCTTACCACAAAGGAGAAAAATTCGAGAGAGAAAGAGAGAGAGAGAGAATGGGAATACAGATGAATGTGGGACATTACAAATACAGAGGGTGGGGATGAGAATTACTTGGGCTCCTTTTGGTCTATATCAGCCATGATTTTTTTTTCACCATTCCACTTTTAAGGCTTAGACCTTCTTTGGGGAGAAATAAATGAAAGCCAGAATATGTAGGCTCTGTGTCTAGCCTTACCCACAGTTCACCGTACATGGGTGGGAATATGTCACAAAGAGGAGAGTTACTTTTAACCTTCCACAAACATAACATTACATATGAAATCACTTCTGTGGTAAATGTATTTTAACATTAACATTTTTTGTTTTATGCATTCAAGTGTCATTTGTCTTATGGTGATCCTAACACGGTTTTCAAGGTATGTGAGACATATAAGGGGTGGTTTCACGTTTGATACCTCTCAGGAAATTGCCATGGACGAACAGGGATTTATACACAGAGCTTCACTATAACAACCTCCACAGTCCTACTTATAAGGAAAGGAAAATGATCAATTTAAATATACTTGCAGGCACAGCCAGTGAAGGGAACAGCTCAGCTCCTTGCTAGCTTTAGGTAGGTCAAGATCGAAGATATGCTATCTCAACAGCTGAGGCACAGGAAGGAAGGAAAACAAATCAATCACTTTAAAACTAAACCTCCTGTTCTCAAGTCGTCTGGATCAAGAGGCTAGGACGAATCGTTTTATTTCCGAAACAAAAAATGATGGTTTTTTTTCAGTTCTTGATGACACAGTTTGCTGTTTCATTTTGTTTCATAAGGTTTCATAAGCTTACGAAACAACAAAACAGCACATTGTTTTTCATAAGGTGCCCATCCCTATACTATGTTGTACCTGAAAGACATAAAACTATTTTATTTTGTTTTCTGCCATTTAGAAACTGTGTTGATTCAAGACCAGATCATTGAGTTACAAATTCAAGAAACTTTGGAACTTTGGACCACACTTCGGAAAAGACTGAGATGTGTGAAAGGAGCAAATAGGCAGGCTAATATAGCCACTAGGGATGGGCTGTTCATTTTGGAAGCAGTAGCTTCCAAAACGACCCATGTGAGCCCAGATGCTGTTCGGAAGCCTCCAAAACACAACCAGCCAATCACTTGCCTTCCTGCGAGGTTGCATCAGGCTAAACTCCAACCAGGAAGAAATATCCTGACATCATATGTCTTTGTCCCTGGCATTGGCTGATCAGGAGCTGTGCAGGGAAATGCATCATCCCGCCTCCCTGTCTGATTGGCCAGCGCCAGGGAGAAGGACAGATGACATCAGAAGACTTCTTCCTAGTTGGAGTTTAGCCCGAAGTAACCCTGCAGGAAGGCAAGTGATTGTTGCTTGTGTCTTGGAGGCTTCTGAACAGCACCTGGGTTCGCGTGGGTCGTCCCTCCAAACTCCGAAATGAACAGCCCATCTCTAATACCCACCTTTCAATCACATAGAGTCATGTACTTCTGTGCAGTGGCAATCCCATTCAGGAAAGCGGGCTGAATAAATGTCCTCCAAAGAGGCAGCTCACAGCCCCTCCCCCCCCCCGGTATCTGTGTTCTCACTGCAAGTTACAGGACTAAATGCAGCATGATGCTGCAAAGGCTGTGGATATGTGGATAGCTGTTGGGATAGACAGTATGCTTTCAGTGGACTGGAGGCCTGGAGACTGGCAGTGGACAAGAAATTCAGAAGCAGACATCCCAGATTAAAGGAAATGAGCAGATCCAAGAAACTGTATACCAATAATGGGACGAGCATTTAAAGAAAGGCTCTAAGAGCTCCTGAATTTGAACTCTCATTTTCGTTTCTTCTTTGACTATGCTGTCTGGGGTTGATGGAAATTGTCATCTGATAGTTTCTGCCAAGCTAGATACTGCCCGTCCTTATTCTAAAGTCCACGGACTTTCTAGGCTTGGAAAAATATGAGGTGTTGTGTCATCTCCTGAGTGGAATATGTAACCTACATCCCGTCCACACATAAAGGCCTTAATGCTGCAGTCATTGCTTAATCGGAACCATCCCTAAAATATTACGGATCTGATCAGTAAGACAATGTTGGAATAAATTGTAATTTCTCCAACTCTTGCCTTAATGTTTTTGTATGCTCCTGCATTTTTTTATCTTTTCCCTTTTAGAAGGCTATGTAATAACCTGATTTCTTTGCCAGGAAACTATTCTCAACAATCAGGCTAAATGGCGGTTTACTTAATTTCACTTCATTATACTTAATTAAGAAATCTTGCCACACCTACAGCACTAAATTGCAATGCTGCAATTATTATTACAGACACAGTTCTGAATTAATGCCTTTTATGTATGGAAATACGGAGCTTCATGCGTGGATGTTATCAAAAGTGCATCATTTATTTTGAAATGCTACATACTAAATTAAGTGTAGGCTATAGGCAATTCTTGGAAACACATAGCCAACACAGGAGTAGGAGGATGAACACAGCACACTGGAAATGAGGGTGGTTTTGCAGGTACTGTATCCTTCATTACTATTTGTGATTTTGCACACTCCCTTTGCTCTGCTGTTCTCAGTGAGCACATTAACTTGTTTGTTGCAACTTTTTATGAGCTGCAGTATACTTACAAAGTTGTTGTTGTTGTTGTTGTTGTTGTTCTTGTTCTTGTTGTTGTTGTTGTGTGCCCTCATGTCACATCTGATTTAAGGCAACCCGAATCAGGTTTTTAAGGTAACTGGGATATTTGAGGGATTGTTTTACCAGCACACACACCCCTTGTGGTGAGTTTCCATATCTGAGTGGGAATATGAACCCAGGCGTCCAGAATCCTAGTCCCTCCCTCTACCCACTATACCACACTGTCTCTACATCGACAGACTGATGGGAATTAGTATTACATGTTGTTACATTCCCTGAAAGAATAGCTATGTTCTCAGTGGTGTGTTGGTGTCGGTGATGTTTATAAAATGGTAGTGCTCCATCCCTCTGCTGTTTCCTTCTTTTTCCTCCCTGTAGAAAATAAAGATGCAAATGTATTCTTATGGCATAATGTGCTAAATACTAGGAGTAAATCCAGCAGCAGCAGAGAAACCTCTGTGAGGTAAGCCTTGCCAAAGGAGCAGCAATTACACTGTAAAATATGAGCACCGTTTACTGAACATGAGAGAGTGTCTCATATTCAGTGACTCACAAGGGCTCCCCTTGGAACATGAGCTGCCACCACCTTCCTCATCCACACGTGAACCTTGGATCACAGCTTCCAGTTCAGAACTGTAGTTTCCAAAAGTGTGCCTTATTCTTTTACAAGAAGCCAGGTGGGAGTGCTTCCTGCCCCTCCACTTACCGGACCGTGAGCAGCCAGCAAGCCTCGGCAATCTCTCTCTTTACCAGGCTTCCCCTGGGGAGAAGTCTGAAACACCCCTGCGCCTCTTTTCCTAAAATCTGGCTAACAGGTTAGGTAATTTATCTGTGGCTTTGAAATAAATGGGCCACATCCCTTTTGCCAAGCACACTCCTGCAATTATTATTATTTTTTTTAAAAAAATCCAATTCAAATAAAGGATACATTTGCAGAAAACTGGCCATCTTTGGGGAGAGGGACGTAGGACATGTCATGGTTCCAGGCATGGTCACAACCTGTGAAGCAAAGGGATGACCTGTAACTTCTATTTACAGTAGACCCTCGTATAACGGAGGGTTTGTTCAACGAAAAATCTGTATAACAGAAAAAATCCACCCCCCTCCCCACTGCGGCCACCTCCGCCCACCACCTGCGGCCGCCCGGGAAGAGGACGGGGGCGGTCGGGGAAAGAGGGGAGGGGAGGGCAGGGGAGGGGAGGGGATGGCTCCACGCTGCCCAGGGAAAGCAGCAGCAGCAGTCCCGACAGGCTCTTTGTTTGCCCAGCCACCAGAGCGAGCGGGGAGGGAAGAAAAGGACAAGCACCAACGGGGGGAGTGGAGAGAGAGAGAGAGAGAGAGAGCAAAGTGAGCAGGCGGGCGTGCAGGCGAGCTGTTGCTCCTGCTCCTGGAGACGGAGGTTAGCTGCAGCTCCGACGCGTTGGGCGGACACTCGCGGCGCGCCGGAGGCAACAAGAAGGGCAAGGCCATGCCGCCCATGGGGACGAGGGGTGCGGGGAAGGGCTCGGGGGCAGCGCCAGGGCCCAACTGAAAGGGCGTAGCTGCTTGGCGACGGGGGGCGGCGAGGGGCCGACGCTACCGCCTGCAGCGGGTCAGGACGGGGGCCGTCGTCACGTCCCCAGCCGCCGCCGCCGCCACCCGCCCGCCCTGAGCCCGACGGACAGCAGCTCGGAGCCGAGGCGGAAGTGATGGCCGCTTCACCTGCTGGGCTCCGAGGAGGAGGAGGAGGGGGTGACACGCAGGGAGGAGGAGGAGGAGGAGGAGGACAGAGGGCGGACAGTCAGTCAGTGTCTGTTGGGAAATTCGCCCGGGGAGGAGTCGCCCCCCCCCTCGCCGGTTGGCTGCTGTCTCCCTCTCCGGCAAGAGGTGAGCGGGGGGGGGGGAATTCCTGCGGTCCTGCACCCAAGTCCCCTGCCCGAGGCCAAGCGGCGCAGCGCACCCCCTCCCCCCACCCCCGCGGCCACCTCCGCCCGACCGCCTGCGGCCGCCGGGGAAAGAGGGAAGGAGGGAGGGGAGAGGAGGGGCGGCAGACACGGAGGGGGGTGAGCCGGGGAGGGGCACCCTTACCTGGCACCTGCACAGGGGTCCACCACCCGCCCGCCCCCCCGGCCAAAAAAACCTAGTGCCGCATTGGAATGCATTGGAACGGATTAAATCCAGTTTCAATGCATTCCTATGGGAAATTAGCATTTATATAACGTAATTTGATCTGGAACGAATTGATTACGTTATACAAGGTACCACTGTATTGGAAATTTGAGATTACACAAAGAGAACTGGAGGAGATGAAATGATAATGTCTTCTGCAGTTGCATACAGTGCACTAACCCTAGAAAGGAATTCCTACTGAGTGTAGTGGAGGTCGAATGCCCATAAGAGCAGACTGCAAAATGGGAACTGCTAAACTTAATGCTTGATTGCATTCTCATCTGTAAGAAAAAATAATAGCATATGCAGAAGACCCTGAGCTACAAAATGTATAATTCTTAGACCTTCCTACATGCTGTTTTGGGCCCATTGCTGTGTCATGCACCCCCTTCTTTATCTCTCCTCCCCCAGTCCTCTGCATTGCTTCTGATGGGAAAGAGGACATGGGCAGCTATCCCTGAATGTCAACTCTTGCCATCCCGATGACAGCAACCATTGCACAGCTGGATCCCAGTGGGCAATGCCCTGTTGGCTCATGGTCAAAGTAGGAGAACTCAACCCAATACTGGAGTAGAAGGGGCCTCCATCTCTTAGTCCCTGGGCCCTTATGGGGTAGCTTGCTTAATTTCTGCTACAGCACTTAATGAGAGCAACTAAGATGGAAACAGGTAACAGACCCTTTCTTTGTAACCTCATTGGTTCGCCTGCAGAGCTCCACTCGATTCGTAATTATGCAACTGCCGTATTTTAACAGTTACTTCCTTTAAAGAAGCAAAACCATAGAGAGAAGGAGCATATCCTTTTCCTCCACATTTTTAGCTCTCTCTGCAAGATTAAAAACCATCATGAATTTAGGTTGAGAATAAGTTTAATGCTGCAAGTGTTGTCCTAGGATTGCAGAGGCCCAGGTACAAAGCTCGTTGGATGACCTAAGGCCAGTCGCCATCTCATCTTCTCATCGAGTTGCTGGGGTGACAAAACATGAAAGAGACCCAGTGGCTGAAATCCTGTTGCACAGTTACGCACAAGGCATGACATTTAGCAATGGCTGACGTAAGCAAGGAAATATCCATGGCAGTAGCTGTTTCACACTGAGTTGTGATACTCGGCGACCAATGGATAATGTGTACAAATATGTCTAAATTTTAAGCAGTTTGACTAGATAGCATTAGAATTTAAACCCTAACATTTTGAATCCAAGAAAAATAAATCATCATCATCATAGGCAATGAGGAAGGGAATGGTTAGGCGTTCGGGAGGGATTTATATTTGTAAATGAAGATGTACTAAGGCTGTTGACACTGAGATTTCCTTACCAAACACCTTTGTGGGGAGTTAAATTAGAATGTCCCTTGGTTGTTGTTGTTTTTTTAAATGATCAAATTGCCATTTCTTTGAACTAGGTCAAACTTGGATGAATCTCGGATCTTCAACAATAGGTTTAGGATGATTTACAATAATTATGGATGTTGCATTGATGATTTCTCCCAACAGAAAGATCCCCAGGATGGATTACTGTGCAACGTGTGATCTTCATTAGACTAGTGAGCTCGTTTGTGAGGTTTTGCTGTATGGGGGCTGGGAGGAAGAAGTGATAATAGACTTCTTTGTCATCAAAGGGTAAAGAAATGTGACAATCCAGGAACTGGTTTTAGGACCCCATCTGCTAAACCAGAGAGAAATCAAGATTTTACAGTTCTATAAATATTTTAGTGTATGCCATCATTTATTAACTCTGGCAGCTATCATAAAATCTCTCTGACTTTTGTTACAACGGCATATAAGACCAGAAAATTGCATCTCATGGTAAACCATAAAAACCTAAGTAAAAGCACCATTCCTTCCAGTATATTCTAAAAATATACAACCTCCCTGTCAGTACATGGCAGGGTAGTTACCATCCCAAGATGCCTGTTTCTCTCCCATTTTCTTTATCTGATCCTGCCTAGGTCTTTACAAACCTTTTGGTATCCTTTTATGTTCCATAAATAGCAGCCATTGCAACAGAGCAGCTGAAATAGCTTTTACAGTGTCATAACGGAACTGTAAGTAAGAGACATTGGTGATGATAATGCTATAGATATTGTACAAGGGGAGAAAAATGTACACTGACCTTTTGCCTAATTACTTTGATATGACTTTTTTTATCATTCCTCAGCAAGCTTCTGTAGCAGGCTGGGGGCAGTGGGGGGAGAGAAACTACCCTCAGAGAACATTTTTTTCCCCAGAACTGTGATCACCAAGCAGCGAACAACCCAAGGCAGTAAGTATGGGAGAGAGAGGGAATGTGGAATGAGGTTCATTCTAAGATTAGCATCATCGCTTAGACTGCAGAATGTTTAACTGTGACTGGGGTGGTTTATATGTCTTCCCAAATGGTCTGATCACAGTACACCATTGGCCGAATTAATCATAGGCAATGATTTGAAACAGTCGAGCCATCCATAAAAAAATGTTCCTGAATATGGAAGAATGTATTTGAATTGGGAGTATCTCTCCATTTCGCTCATCCTGTATTGCATCTAAAATAAAAATAAAACATCTCAGGTTCTTTCTGGCTCCATGATGCAATTTGTCAGTGTTAGTAAACATATCAAAGTAGAAGAATGTTAAAAATGAAAAAAAATATTATTGCCCTTTCGTGCTCCCCAGATGCAATACCTACAGTTTTTCGCACGTGGAGAAAATTATGTTGTATCTACTGACCATATAGAAGTCTTGTTTTTTAAAAAGAAGAAGAAGAAGAAGAAACCAGTGTATCTCACAAAAATAGACTGCAACCCTAATTAAGACCTAATGTGGTTGGATAAACAGGAACTTCATTTTTAAAACACTTGAAGCTTCTGGGCTCAGATGGATGGATGAATTGCTCAGTTTCAGGTTCTCCCACATTTAGCAATTTATTATGTTATTTCCATCCTTGAATTTTTGTTGTTGCTGTTGCTGCTGCTGCTGCTGCTGCTGCTGCTGTTTACCTCCTGGTTCCAACCATTTGTACCTACTGTCTTTGTACAAAACTGTCCTTTTGCATTGAGAAGCATGGCATGCATGATCAGCCAGCGCAGAATGACTGGGTGGTTGAGGGAAAAGCAGTCATCTCTCCAATGCGTCTAATCTCTCATAAGTAAGGGTGGGGAATGGCCAGCCATTGCCATTTTCACGGGTGGATTAAACATTAAGCACAATAAGCATGTGCTTAGGAGCAACAAGGGAAGAGGTGGCACCACAGCTGAATTTACAATGGTCCATATGGTGCAATATTGCAAATGGTGCGGCTGAACCAGGATCTGTTCAAAGGGACCACCTCATTAAATGAAAAAAAAGGCACACATATACAGTGGTACCTCGACTTATGAATTTAATCCATTCCGAAAGCATGCTCTTAAGTAGAACTACTCCTAAGTCGGGGTACCTATATAAAAATTGAAAAAATAAGTTAAAAAATAAAAAATGAAAAAAATTGTAAGTCGAGCAGACCACATCTAAAATTTGTAAGGCAGCAGTTAAAATGCCAACAGTTTTCTGCTCTTAAGTCAAATTGCTCTTAAGTTGAGCTGCTCTTAAGTTGGGGTACCACTGTATATACAATAATAACAAGAGCACTGAGAGAGTATAGACGTCCACCAAAAGGAAACTGCCCCCCCCCCAAATAAATGAAAGCAGGGGAAACTTTGTATGGAGTCAGGCAACAACACACATGCTAACATTATTTATAACTTTGTGTCAGGATCTGGTCTACATGGCCCTAGTAACTGCAGGAACTTCTTGTTATTTTACTTTGTCAGTTGATTCAACACCAGATCTATCACATGTCAATCAGTTAAGTGTTGTACTTAGGCACTTAAAAGTAGGACAGCCTATTGAACTCTTTTTAACTCTTCTGGAAATGAAAGGCCATACTGGTGAGGTAATGGCAAATCAGGAGCTGCAGTACTAATGTGAAGTTTGTAGGCTAAACTTTTCAAAATGTGGTCAGTCTTATGACACCACTTCTACCATGTCTGGGCATTATAAGGGGATGCAGCAATTTTTTTTAGAAACAAACAAGAAAACTTTTCAAATATAAATAAAGTAGAAGTAAACAAAAATAAACATTATTTTCCATCTCACTGTAAGTTTTGTTTAATTTTGATAAATATAATTTTATTGTATGGTTTAGAGATGGGAACGAATAAAGAAATGGCATTTCGTTTGTCATTTGTTGTTTGGAGGGTCCGTTTCGGTTTGTTTCCTTTTTCGTGAATTTTTGCAAAAAAACATTTTTGTTTTCGTTCATTTTGTTACCATTTTGTTACCATTTATTTCAAATTTTGTGATTTTTTTTAGGATTTTAAGCAATTCACTTGTATTGCAGTAACGGAAACGAAACGCATGACAAAATTTCCGGTGTTTCTGTTCGTTTCGTTTCATTTTAGAGACAAAATTTGTTTGTAGTTTCATTGCATAACGAAATGAAAAAACGGAAATGGAAACGAAAAATTGTTCGTTTTGTGCCCATCTCTAGTATGGTTTATTATTGTTTATATTTTGAATCACATTTATATGGGGGGACCAAAATCTTTTAAGTGCCTAAGCAGTGATATCTATCTATCTATCTATCTATCTATCTATCTATCTATCTATCTATCTATCTATCTATCTATCTATCTATCT
>JAHTLZ010000204.1:71756399-71768933 GCA_023846285.1 Phrynocephalus versicolor
CACACACACACACACACACACACACACACACACACACACACACACACCATGGTAAGGCAATGTGTAAGGTAATTTTGAGGTAATTTTGGTAAGGTAATTTTGAGGCATAGGCATATCTCTGTGTTGCTCAGGTTACCATGACTTCACTTTTATCCCCACCCCCTTCTGAGAATCCCAAGCATTAAACCTGCACTGATGCTCAAGGCCATTGAATACTGTAGCATT
The DNA here is from genome assembly GCA_023846285.1 of Phrynocephalus versicolor. Classification (NCBI taxonomy): domain Eukaryota; kingdom Metazoa; phylum Chordata; class Lepidosauria; order Squamata; family Agamidae; genus Phrynocephalus; species Phrynocephalus versicolor. The sequence continues at coordinate 71,756,625 of JAHTLZ010000204.1, forward strand.
TTAAACCAGGTTCGAAATTGTTGGTTTGGTGTTTTGAACTATAGTTCCTGCAGGCTCTTAAGGACATGAAATATCAGAAACCTTTTTTGTGTGTGTGTTATTATTTTAGACACATTATATTTGTCAATACATTTATTTATTTATTTATTTATTTATTTATTTATTTATTTATTTATTTATTTATTTAGGATATTTTTACCCCACCTTTCTCTTTGGAAAAAGACCCAAAGTGGTTTACGATAATGAGGGACAATAAACAGTCCAGAACATTTCAGACATATTCAAGTTAAGAACAGGAATTGGTTGTTTGTTATTATTGGTTGTTTACTTTGTTGTCTGTATTTTGCTGACCAGTTCAGCCTTCTGTAAGCCGCCCAGAGTTCCCTTGGGAAGATGGGCGGGGTATAAATTCAATAAATAAATAAACAATAAATAAATAAGGAAATTTGAAGAGGTATCTTAGAACATTAAAAGCTAACATTAGAGCTGCAAAGAGCATGCAAGAAGGAAAGAAAAATCCATTATGAGGGGTGAAAAGAAACATGGAAATCACGAGTGCTCTTATGAGCTCAGTCAATACAATCATGCATGGTAATCCATATAAAGTCAGATAGTAGGTAGTCTCTCATTCAGGGAAAGTTTGCCTGCTTCCGGAAAGACAGCAGAGATGGGGCAGTCCTGGTTTCCAGTGGGAGTGAGTTCCAAAGTCTGGGAGCAGCAACAGAGAAGGCCGTTCCATGTGTTTTTCTGAGATGCACCTGTGAAGGTGGCAGGATGGAGAGAAAGGCCTCTCCTGATGACTTTAGCACCCAAACCAGTTTATAATGCAATATTCAATTTTTGATGTAGCTTGGATCCAGGACGTTTTGTGCTTTGTAAGTTAAGGTCAGCAACTTTAATTGTGCCTGATAGCTGACTGGCAGCCAGTGGAGCTGCTTTAGTAGGGGGTGTAATGTGATCTCTGTAACCTGCCCCAGTCAGCAATCTGGCCACTGCATTCTGGACTCGTTGAAGTTTCTTGAGACTTTCCATTGGTAGCCCCACATAAAGCACATTACAGTAGTCCAGCCGGGAGGTCACTGGGGCATGTGTCACAGTGGCCAGAACAGTTTCTCAAGAAATGGGCATAACTGACATACTAGTTTTAATTTTGCAAATGCACTCCTGGTCACAGCTGTGACCTTGGCATCTAGGCTCAAGGAGGAGTCCAGGAGCACCCCCAAGCTACGCACCTCTTTTTTTTTCAGTTGGAGGGGGTAATCCCATCTAGGACAGGTTGCAACACTATCCCTCTATCTCCTTTTTGACTTACCGGAAGCATATCTCTCTCTTGTCTTGGTTCAGTTTCAGTTTCATTACTAAAGCTAAGCACTGATCGAAAGTCAAAATAGCTTCCTTGGAATCCGAAGGTGACGAGAGGTAGAGTTGAGAGTCATTGTCATACTGGTGACACTTCACCCAAAACTCTGAATAATTTCCCCCAGTGCTTTCATATAAATAACATAGGAGACAGAATAGAACCCTGAGGTACCCTGCAAGTCAGTAGTCATGGTGTTGAACATGAGTCCCCAACACCACTTTCTGCATGCTAGAAGGACTGTCCAGTCTGTTTCACCCACATTCTTTCTTTGGGAGGTAGGGTTCTCCTTCTCTAATTATCCCCTGAATATTATGAATTTTTCAGATTTTGGTCAGTTTGGAAAATTCTTATGAGACATTTTTAACCATGCGTCTTGGTAACTGATACACTGACAAGAAAGCAAAAGGTGCAAAGTTGTTATTCATAATTTTGCATAGATATATGGTGTGTGCACGCATGTGCATGTGCATGTGTGCACCCTGTTTCACTAGAAGGTACTTTCTAATTCATAGGGTCAAATTAAGATTAAATCCTGTTGATTTCTCAGGACCCAGTTTTTAGCCTCTTGCCATGAGCTGAACATGAAGAGGGCACAAGTCATTCTAATGACAGTACGGTTTTCCGTATTTTCATTTTTCTAATGTATTCTGGAAGGATTCTTTGGCAATCCTTTACATTCTCGAGTAGCCAACACTCTTGATTAGCCACCATTAGAGATGGGCACAACTAAAAAAAAATGGTGTTTCGTTTGTCGTTTGTCATTTAGGGGGTCCGTTTCGGTTCGTTTTCGATTTTTGCGAATTTTTGCAAACAAAATTTTGTTTTTGTTTCATTACATAACGAAATGAAAAAACAAAAATGAAAACAAAAAATGCTGTTTCGTTAGCATTCATTACAGTTCAATGTATTTGCCGCAACGAAAACGAAACACACAACAAAATTTCTGGTGTTTCAGTTCGTTTCGTTTCATTTGCGAGACAAAATCCGTTTTTCGTTTTGTTACGTAATGAAACAAAAAACGAAAATGAAAACGAAAAATTGCTCGTTTCGTGCCCATCTCTAGCCACCATATTTATCAGCTCAATGTTAACCCCAAACTTTATTCATTTTATTTTATTTTTCCTATTAGCTTTGCAATGATTTCCAAACCAATGAGGAAGGAGAACCCTTAGATCTAAAATTGAGGCCATCCATACTGATCTAGACTCTGGTTGCCCTAACCCCTCCTCTAGTATCCCGAGCGCCGCACCCCTCAGTCTCCTTGCCTGGTTGAGTTTGGACCTGTTTTTCCAGACCTTTGGCTTGTTGTCAGCCAGCGGCCACCCCTTTCGTCCCTTGCCCATCTTGGTTTATTAAATCTACCGGAGGGAGCATGCCAGAGTGGACTTCAGCCATCTCCACTGCTTCCTTCAGGGAAGGGATTTTTCCCTCTCTCCTTAAGGAGACGGTGGTGAAGCCCACATTAAAGAAGGCTGGCTTGGCATCAGATGATCTGGCCAACTACCTCCCAATTGCCATTGTTTCCTACATGGGCAAGTCATTGAGAGGGTGGTCACCATCCGGCTTCAGTCATTCCTGGAGGAAAATCGTGTCCTTAACACTTTCCAGTCCAGGTTCAGGCCGTTTTGAGGGACCGAGACTGCCCTGGTCGCACTGCAAGATGACCTCCTCAGGGAGGCTGACAGGGGGTGTTGGTCCTCCTTGATTTGTCAGCAGCCTTTGATACCATCGACCATGGTATCCTGCTGGATCGGCTCACCGAGGTGGGAATCGGGGGTTCAGTGTTCTGCTGGCTTCGATCCTTCCTTGGTGACTGGTCCCAGCATGTTCAGCTGGGGGACGAGTTGTCGGCTCCCTGGATGCTCCCTTGTGGGGTGCCTCAGGGGTTGACAATCTCCCCTATGCTGTTTAACATTTATATGAGACCACTTGCTGAGGTCATTAGGGGATTTGGAGTGCGTTGTCATCAATATGCCGATGACACACAACTCTACATCTCCTTTTCCTCCACTGCAGTGGAAGCAGTACACTCCCTTGATCTGTGCCTGGAGGCGGTCATGGAATGGACCAGGACCTACAGGCTCAGACTTAATCCAGAGAAGACTGAGGTTCTGTTCTTCGGGGCACCCTCCTCTGGGTACAATGGCACCCTCCCCAGTTTGGGGGGTGTCACCCTCCGGCCTGCAGACAGGGCCAGGAATCTGGGTGTGGTCTTCGATTCAGCTCTATCCCTTGAAGCTCAGGTGATGGCTGTTTCCAAGACCACTTTTTTCCATCTCTGCCGGATCACGCAGATTCGTCCGTACCTAGATGAGGCCTCCCTGAGAACAGTTGTGCAGGCCCTTGTGATCTCGAGGATTGATTACTACAACGCCCTCTACGGGGGGTTGCCCTTGACCCTTACCCGGAGACTCCAACAGGTGCAGAATGTGGCAGCCAGACTGGTGGTGGGTGTGCATAGATGATCGCATCACCCCAGTTCTGGCCCAGCTGCATTGGCTGCCTGTGGCTCTCCAGATAAGGTTCAAGGTCCTGGTTTTGGTTTATAAAACCCTCCATGGCTTGGGATGTGAATACCTGTCAGAGCGTATCTCCCAAAGGTCAACTGAGGCCTGACCCACTAGAATGTTGCAGACGCGGAAATCACTTACACACAACCGCACCTTCTCTGTGGCTGGCCCCTCACTCTGGAACAATCTCCTGAGTGAGTTGTGCCTTGCACAACCCCTGCCCACCTTCAAAAAAGCACTTAAAACCATGCTTTATCGGAGGCATTTGGCGACCTTTAATTTAATTAATTTAATTAATTTAATTTATTTTTTAATTTATTTTTTTCTTCTTTGATGCCTCTTGACAATGTCTTTTTTAAAAAAATTGCATTGTCTTTCCCTGTGTTTTATTGTTCTTTTAACCCATTGTTAACCGCCCAGAGTTCCTTTGGAAGACGGGCGGTATAAAAATTTAACAATAAATAAATAAATAAAATAAAAAGAATGGTCAACATTATTTTTCTCTAGAATTTGTTTTTTATTGTTGTTTTTGTTGTTGCTGTTTTGTTGTTGCTTTGCTTTGCTTTGCTTTGCTTTGTCTTGTTTTTGCTGATTTGATCTGACATCTCCACTAAGCTTGAATATGGCTGAGAGGTGACTTTTGTGATGATCCCAGCAATTCACAGTGAGGTTTAGTCACTGCTGGATCCTTGGCAGCTTCTCTGCTGAAGTCAGGCTGTAAAAAGAGGTGAGATTTCTTTGTCCACTGGGGTATAAAGTCTTCTTTTCCTGCATTCTACCCCCAGCACTCTGCTCTTATAAGGGGGGGAAAAAGCACTACATGATAAAGCTCATCGATTACAAGGCCGGTACAAAGCAATCTAATGATGGGCCAGCCTTAATGAGAAAAGCGGCTGCTCTTGAAGTGCCATGACTTGGGCAAGCCTCCCACTGAGTGTCAGCGCTTAGCCTCCCTTTTTTGGAGTGCAAGAGCCATTGAAAATCAACAGTGAACAACAGCCTGGTGCCTCCGAACAGGACAGACTTTCAATACTCTGAAAGGGAGGGCATGTGTGCAAATGGGAATGAACATAAGGAGTCCTTCAGAAGAGGAGGGGGTTTTGGCAAATTTATAGACTCCCCTGAAAGAAAGAGATTACAGATCATTATCCAATTGAGGCAGATTGATGGGATGGGGTCAAAGTAATACAGCGCTCTGAAGGGACAAAGCCCGCCTGTCAGTTGTATCCAAGAAAAGAATGAGAAAAGAAGTCGCCACATTGAAAACTGAAGCTTTGGCTTTCCAATGAAGCTGTCTAGTCATCAGTGTGCCTTTTGACACCATCAAGGAGAGACAGCACCACCAGCATCTTGGGGTTAATGCAATGGTTACTATTTAAAACATACTACCATTGATAGCACATAGTAAGGATTAATGACTTGTACAAGTGAGTGCATGGAATGCGTCATATTTGCAGATGACACAAAATTGGGGGGAAATAGCCAAAACCCTAGAAGACAGGGGGAAAAAATTCAAAATGATCTTGATAGGCTGGAGCATTTGCTGAAACCAACAGAATGGAATTTAACAGGGATAAGTGTAAATAACTGCACCTAGGAAGAAGAAACCAAATGCACAGCTACAAGATAGGGTGCTTGCCCCAACATTGGAGACATTCAAGAGAAATCAGGGACAACCACCTGGCAGATATCCTTTGATCTGTATTCCTTTGTGGAGCGAAGTGTTGGACTTGATGGCCTTGTAAGTCCCTTCCAACATCACTAACTATGACATGATTCTACGATATGGTCATCCCTCACTTGTTCATGACAATGAGAAAGTGCAAAATGTTTTTCTGTGTCCCTGAGAGGGATATGTTGTTCTCTCCTGAAGGAGAAGAAAGGTTTTTTTTTCTTTATTAGAGTTTTACATTTGCACCAATGAGTTAAGTTTAAATAATGCAAATGGCATAGAATGAAAATCAGATGCTATCCTCTTTTTTAAAAAAAAAATGAGGCAGAAGATGGGCTGTTTGTGTGATTTTGATCAATTAGCCAGTTCTTCTATACTTGCTTTGTGGGCACGCAGATGCTTAACTTCCCAAACTGAGGAAACATTATTTTGTGCAGAGATACTTTATGCAAATTGCACAAATCTGAAAAGTGGTAATCTTTATTGTCTTCTTATCCCTACGTGGAGTGACATAGTACTACTGCATTGTGTGTTCTCATGTGTGTGTTTAGAAATCAGTTGATAACTAATTTGCATGTGTGAATAAGCCCTGTGTGATTTCAGAGGCCTCCTTGTTTCTGATTTTTTTAATGTTCTTCTGGCAAATAGGTTCTTATCCCTAGACTGACATTTGAGCCCAGTTCACGGGAAACAAGAAAGGATACGAATGCACTGACAGACAACCCTCTTTTCCCATGACCTCTCTTTCATTCAAAGATACAAACAGATCACCTGATGGAGGAGGGTTTTTGCTAAAGTTCATTATTTAATCAGAATCTTCTAAGGTTTGAAGATGTTTTCCTACTGGGAATGAAAATATTATGTAGGAGGGGGAGAAGGTGAACATACTCATAGATAAAACCCCAAATGAACTTTGTTCATCCGGGGTTTTGACAGCTTAACTTTCAAAAGTATAGTTTTGAGCCTCTATGTGCAAACTCGAGTTAGAGCTGCCTTAGAGTGTCCACCACAGCCCTCCTCCCAAGAGGCACAGTGCAGCTAGCAAATGATTAAAGCTAGTGATGTCTGGTGGGTGGAGGTCGGGGGTCCCAGTCCTAGAGCCACCATCAAAATAACTAAGGATATGATTTGCAAATGTTGGTGAATTTTTTAAAAAACAAAGTGAAACAAAGTTATCTTCCACTTGTTCTGGTCAAATTCGTGGTTCAGTACTGCTATGTGCACTGGCAAAGTCTGCATGTGAACTGATCCAGTGACATTTGCCATGGCCTTTGTCTGACTCTCACATCTGAAGGCATGCTGACTTTCTGCTCTTTTTAGCAGGCTAATTGCATCCTGCTCCTTATGTTGCCGCATCAACCGACTGCTCCCTCTTCTTTGAAATCTATGGCTTTGGTGGATCATTAAGCATTGCATGCTGTAATCCCACTATTCTTTTTGAAGCAAGTTAGGTAGCTAGAGTGTTGTACTTTTTGTCACTGTGTTCATAGAACGGTCTCTCCCTTTTGTAGCAACGTAAGAAGGAGATTGTGTATAAGCTGGACAACTGCGAGTCACAAATTAAAATATTGAGCAAATAGAATGTCAAAGGATCTCAAAGTGAAGCTAACTCTCTGAGGGAAATGTCATCAGTAATTCCACCCTATATTGTGGATCAAGAGCCTGGTTCCACTGACAAGAACCAGATTATGTCGCAGTTCAGTTGAAACCAATCTTGAACAAATCCACAATGGCATTTAATTTGCTGTTTGCATTCATGTGTGTGGATTTTTTATGTGTTGCTTTTTAAGTGGGGGAGAAAAACACATGCACAAAGAGCCAGAGCATCATGCAGATGCACACACACAGAGACACATATGCCTGCACAAACACACACAAAGGGGGATAGATTTAGTTATCACAAAGGAGGTGCAAGGGTGGTTCTCCCACCCCAGACCTCCATCTAGAGGGCAAGCCAACAGAGGAGGAATAGGAAGCGCCATGTTTCCTTTGGGTTCCAGTTCCCGGGGAAACTGTGCCTGTGGGGAGTATTTGCCCCAGCCCAACTTTTTCAGCAAGGAGGGAAAAGGGGAGAGGAAAATTGCAACATTTGCTCTGTCGTAGCATATAAAACGAATTCCCATTATTTTTATATGTAGGATCATCCCAAACCCTAGGTGAGTGATTTGGGAGGGGGATTACTCTCTCTTGGATCTGCCCTCCCCCCGATACTCAATCCAGCACCAGGGTAAATCAAAGGGGCAAGGTGGGTGGGGGAATCACAATTAGTTATAAAAATTCAATCCAGGTCAGCAGGACCATTACACTTTCAAACCCAGATCCGGAGTGTTCACATCTGCTGGTTAGGCAACAGGAGGATAGATTTTGGATAGTGCTGATGTACCACTCACCCTGCAACCCAGCACTATCCCTCTCAGGACTGACTGAGTTCATATCAGTGATGGTGTTGAGGTCTCCCACAGTATTGATAGTGGGAGACTCCAACATCCACTCTGACACTGAGCTCTCGGGTCCATCCCTGGAGTTCATGGAAACCATGACAACCACGAGACTATCCCAGCATATCATTGGTTAGATTCATGTAGCGGGCTACACCATAGGCCTGGTATTTGGGGGGATTGTTCCTTCTTAGGGCCACCATAAATTAGAGACAACTTGGTGATACATAACAACAAATTCCTTTCATTTCACTGTATTTACCTCAGGTGGCATTAAAATGGGAAGATTATGCTTTTTCACACCTTATTTTCAGATGTTAAATCCATCCAGGGTCTTCAGCTCTGAAAGAGATTTTTGCAATGCAATCCTATATTGTATGTATTTACTTCAAAGTAATTATCATGGAGTTCAACACGGCTTACACCCGTGGGTATCTATGACTCATAGCCACAGCCACATAAACTAAAGAAACATTTATCACTCTGGGTGGAGGTCTCTTTAAGACAAAACTCTGTCTCTTTTAATGTTCTAGAGGAGCATAGACTAAATCACTTACCACATTATGACAGTCGTATAAAGCTTTTACTGGGGCATTTTATTAGTTTATTAGATAAAATTAAATAAGTGTTAAAACTTCTGAAATGAATCATAACCAGCTTGCAGGATAACAAATATACTGTTTACATCAGATTTGGCACCATCTGACATCTACAGCCACCATATGTAAAACACCCGTCATTTGTTCTATGCCTTTGAAAATAAATTTATTGGAATGCATCAGTTAAACAAAAACACATGACCTTCCTTCCTCAGTCATGAAAGAAGCTAGTGAAGAGAACAAGTTAAAAACATTTAGTTCATTTAAAATGTTAATAAATTATTCATCATTTTGAGCACAGAGAGTCAATGTTGAATAATACAGTAGAGTGCAATCACAAAACAGAAAGTTTGATTGCATCAGAAAGGATTATGATGTAGGGAGTGATCTCCCACCAGGGAATCACTCCAGGCTGGCCCCAAAAAGTTGTAGCCCTACAGCTGGACCAGAAAAGTTCAAATTGAGTAGAAGTCAGGGGGGTCAACCTGGATCACAATTCCCTGTACATCATTTGATTTATGGGATCACATCCAACTAGAGATGGGCACGACTTAGCGGAATTCCCGTTTCCGTTTCTGTTTCCGTTACTCGTTTCCGTTACGGAACGGAAACGATAACGGGAATTACTCCGCCAGAACTCGAACTCGAACTGTCTAAAGAATAATTGGGTCTGATTTGTCGTGGTCGTTCCTGGCATCGCAGCCATCCCGCGATGCCAAGCGGCACAGAAAAAAGTTTTTGTTTTTTTAAAACCGATTCCCGGCCAAAAAGCAGGCGAAAATATGCCTGCCTGAGTGAGGGCTCAGGGCACCTACCGGAGGGGTGGTTTCTGGAGGAGGGTCCCCAGCCTCCCCCCCCTCTCCTCCTGTTCTGTCCTGGGCAGCCAGACTCGAGTCGCCTCGCCATGCCATGCGGTGCGGGCAGGGGATCCAAAATGGGGCGGTGACCACAATATTTTTTTTTGAAATCGTGGTCCAAAAACACACAAGCACCACAGAAACATGCGAAATTTGCTAATTGCTATTGCTAAAACTGCCAGAATTTTTACAGTAGCAGTGGGTTTTCTTGCAACAAAATGTCTCCTCCTCTGTCCTCTCTGTCTCTCCATTGATTTTATTTTATTTTATTTTATTTACACCTGCGCAATGATGGGCTGGTCAAGTGGCCATGTGGGAGTGGACCATGCAAATTTTTGGAGCCATCCCACCAATCGCATGGCCGCTTGGCCACTGAGACTTCTGGGATGTGCCAAAAAGCCAACTAACCCTGCCCTAGCCCCCTAACCCTAACCCTAATCCTTGATTCCTTACCCATACACCACAGTACACTGTCCTCTTAGTGGGTCAGAGAGGCACCCAGAGGTGCACCCCACTACCCACCCTAACCTGAATAGTAACTAGCCTAACCCTAGCCCTTGCGCTAAGCTGCTATCCCCTAAGCCAGATCTACTTGCATTGCACTAATACGCAAGTACGATTCCCTTCTTGGTGAGACACAGCGGGTGCGACCCAACCTTGACTCAGGGTTCTCCTGGACGGACGGTCGTGCACCAGTGCACTGGTCTCACATAGTCTGCAACTGGTATGCATATCCATATGGCTATGCATGCCCTTTTGCAGCAGCAGATGAGGAGAGGAGACCCCTATGCCATGAGGGGTCTCCTGGAGCCTGCTTTCCCTTCCTAGCGGGTGAGGAGAGGAGGCACCCACCCCCCAGAAAAGAGGTGCCTCCAGGAGCCCGCTTCCCTACAGCGGGCCAGAGGAGGCACCCACCCCACAGAGGTGCCTCCAGGAGCCCGCTCCCCCCCCAAACCAGTATAACGACAGATGAAAAAATGAAAAAGAAACGACAATTTTTTGCGAAGTTTCGCGAAAAATGGAAACGAGCCGACACGGGCCGCCTCCGACACACGACAACTCGAAAACGTCATTTTCCCTAGTTGTGCCCATCTCTACATCCAACCACTTCACAAGCAGACCAAATTGTGATCTATTTCCCTATGTGATAACATCCTTACTCTATTTTGTGACTTAAGTCTGCAATCCTGCAGCAGGTTAAGGCAATTCCTGCATCTCCTTCCTTTTGCAAAAGAAATGTCCTTGTTATTGTTACCCGTTTTGGCTCAAGGGAGTATTCTACCCCTCTATGATCCATCCATTCAAATGTATATCTGGCTTCATTGTGACCAATTGTCTCTTGGGCCTGGAGAACAGAGACAATTTGTTCACATAATGCTCCATCCCAAGTTTGAGCGTCATCTCATGTCATTTTGCTGCCAGAGAGAAAGGACCAAAATGATGTTCCTTCATTCCATGTCCAGATATGGACCAGACAGCATCATCTTTCAAATGTAAGGGTGGCCGGTCAGGTTTTGGGAGAGCAAGGCAGATTGTATAACAGACATTGCCCTCTTCTCCTACAGAAAAGAATGTCAGGGCCCCCAGTTAGAATGGCAAGTGGGCTGGTACTTCTGCCACCATCAGCATCTGCTGCCGAGGCCTTTAGGGTGGGTTTACTCTTTCTAATAATAAGACTGTCTCTGGTGCTAACAGTAGCTAGTGAGTTGCATCTGGCTTGTTTTAAGGACATTCAGACCAAAGACGTCCACATAAAAACAAAGCATGGAGTGTCCTAGGTCAGGAGATGCAGGAGGGAAAGTGGGGTTCTGAGGCTTATCCCATATCCAAATCCTGAATCTAGAGAAACATATTAATAGCCATTATGATTATTTCTAGCCAAAAGGAACTCCTTAGATATCATTGCTAAGGAGAGCAAAAACTACAGACGTCCATTTTACGAGAAAGGCATGCAAAAGGCATCGTCAATATACACACAGTCTTTCCTTCTATGCAAATTAGTAATAATACTTGTGATCAGAGTTGTGAATACAACTCAGGCATAGCTTATGAAATGCTTTTATTAATAAAATTCAGTGTGATACTGAAATAAAGTTGCAGACAGGGAGCATTTCCAGCAAAGTAATTCTCCAGGCTCCAAAGAACTGAAGGCTATTTCTTTTTTAATTGTCTTTTTGTTTTCAAAACTGATTACCTACTTAATTCCTAAAAATAATTACCCTTACTGTCTTTGATCTGCAGCAAATGGCTAGATAATACCTCCCTGCAGGCAGATAAGGTCCCAGATTATTCTAAAGGCATGGTGTGTGTAGATCCATGGTCTTCTCTTAACCATTACACCAATTATGTTTCTGTCTTTACTGTGTGGAAAGCAGTGTGCGGGTAGGGCAAATTTTGCAAAGTAGGGTTAATCTGTTTGGTTACTATACCTTTTTGGAATTTCCTACTGCAACAACTTTTTCTGATCTAATTTTGAATCCGGATGATTATGCTGTGGGCCTGTTGAACAAATTCATGGATCAAGTCACTTTGAAAAGCTAGCAATGGATATGAATATCACTTTATTATTATTATTATTATTATTATTATTATTATTATTATTATTATTATTATTATTATTATTATTATTATTATTATTAATTAGGATTTCTTTAAGGAAACATAAATGGAAAAGGCTTCTTTCAAAACATCTCTACAGAGCAATGGAAGCAGTTCAGCATGAAAGCAAGAGTGACATGAAGAAATGTTCTTAGTGACACATGTGTTTCGAGTAGACAAGAGCCTTGCTGGCTGTAGATGTTGTAATGATACAAATTTGGATGGGAGATTATTATTATTATTATTATTATTATTATTATTATTATTATTATTAT
>JAHTLZ010000204.1:71768943-71798128 GCA_023846285.1 Phrynocephalus versicolor
TATTATTATTATTATTATTATTATTATTATTATTATTATTATTATTAGGATTTCTATACCACACCATCTGGCAGCACGGCCATTCTGGGCTGTTTACAAAATGCATCATAAAAATGAAACAATATACAATGTAAAGCAACATAACAAATAAAAAAGAATATGCATGACTAAATCTGCAATAAAATACAAAGATTGGCAGACAGCATAAGAACGAAAGAGAAAGTAATGAAAAGAATAATTGATCAGCAGGGAAAGCAGATCTATAAAGCCATGGCTTCACGTGTTTTTTGAAGTCGGATAGAATGGGAGCCAGTCAAATCTCAGGTGGGAGTGGGTTCTACAGCCGAGGCCATGCTACCAAAAAGGCCTGGTTCCTTGTTGTTGTTTGGCAGGCCTCTTTCAGCATAGGGTCAAGTTACCAGCCTGAGACAAGTGGGTGATGCGGGTAGAATTCTGTGGAAGAAGCTGGTCTGACAGATAAGGTCCTAAACTGTTTAGGGCTTTGTATGTCAATATTAATACCTTGAAGTAAATGCAGTGATGAATCAGCAGCCAGTGTAGCATGGCCAGTGTAAGGGAGATGTGCTGTTGTCTTCTCAACCCTGTTATTAATCTGGCTGCTGAGTTCTGCACTAGCTGGAGCCTCCACATTAACCTCACAGTAGTTTAATCTTGAGACTATGAGTGCATAGACCAACATGGTGAGGGCCCCAGGGTCCAGGAAGATGTGCAGCTGAGCAATCAGCTGTAGGCAGCAATGGGCAGAGCAGACCAGAGAAATCACCAGGGCTTCCAAGGTGAGTGTCTGGTCCAATATTACTCCCATCTGCATTCCCCATCCTGTGTGGCAAGAGTCACCCCCCAAAAGAGATTGAGTTTCTCAAGCTGCCAACCGCTGCCCCCACTACCTGGAGGACTTCCATCTTGTCCAGGTTCAATCTTAGTCTATTTGCCGTCATCCACCCCAGCATGGCATCCAGGCAGCATTCCATGGACGAAACAGCATCCACTGAGATGGAAAGGAGTATAGAGCTGGGTGTCATCAGCATAAAGATGACATGAAACCCCATACCTCCTAATGACCTCCCCCAGTGGCCTCATCTAAATGTTGAAAAGCATGGGGGAGATGACCAACCCCTGTGGTATACCACAATTGAGGGAACAAGGGGTAGTCGTCATCTCCTCCAGCTGTACTCTCTGGGGATGGTCCTCCAAGAAGAAGCGGGACCACTGCAAATAAGTGTCTCCAATCATTAACTCACAGAGTCTCCCCAGGAGGATTACATGGTCGATGGTATCAAAGGCCACTGAAAATTGGGCTTCGTCCATTTCTTTGAATAACAGCTTACTGTAACCCACATATTTCTTCCCAAGGGGAATCTGAGTTTAGAAATAATGAGTTACAAATAATGTCATGATATTTTTGGGTGGCAAGGATGTAACTGAGGAAGATTTCCAAATGTGACAAGTAGCTATGAAGTTATTTTTAAGTCCCAGAAATTGGATTTTGTAGTTGCTCCCAAAGGTTACCTGTGGGAACCTTTCTTCAGGGTATGCCTTTCAGGGAAGTTTCAGTGCAGTGCACACACTCCTGACTTTTGCCAACATGGCATATCTGGAAGGAGGTGACCTTCTATTTCCCCTGATGTTTTGCTTTGAGGCAGGGCCAAAGGGCTGAACTGCACCTGCTTCCAATTAGAACCAGTGTTTTCATTAATACTCCAATGTAGAGATGGGCATGAAATGAAATTTTTTATTTCATTTTTCATTTTTTGTTTCACTTCCTAACAAAACAAAAAATGAACTGCCCTTAAAAACAAAATGAAACAAAATGAAAATTTTCATTTTGTTCTGTGTTTTTATTATTATTATTTACTTTCACAATCACTGATCTCGGCGCTTATCAAAATAAAGAATCTAATAAGCGTAGATCAGCTGGTCAGCAGGAAAAATAAATAAAAAACCCACAGAGCAGCTTCCCCATGGGCCAGCTGGTCAGCGGGATTAAAAAATAAACCTACCGACCAGCTTCCCCGCAGGCCATCTGGTTGGCAGGAGTAAAAAATAAACACTGACTGGCCTCCCCACAGGCCAGCTGGTGGGGACTAACACACACACACACACACACACCAGCCTCTCAGCACGCCAATAGTTTGGCGTGTGGGGGGGAACTGCCGACTGGCCGGCCCAGCCCCAACAGTGTAAAAAAGAAAAGAAACAAAAGAAAAAAGAAACAAAACAAAATATGAAAGGAAACAAAATGGGGGCGGGGGAAGAAACGAAAAATGAAATGAAATACCATTTTGGCATTTCATGTCCATCTATACTCCAATGTGTATTTGTCAACACTAGATTAGAGAATAAAAGGAACGCTTCTGAGATGAACATGCCAGTCCTTTGTCTGCGTGTCTTTCTCAGCTGGCTCTGAGAAAACAGCATCTCTGTGCGCATGTGTGTGTTTCCCGTCTTCCTTTCTGTAATCAAGATCAGTTCGGCTTTGGGATCTTTCCAGCGAACTCCCACAATTACCTCTAAAAGTTATTTTAGAGATGTCTTAGTTGCCATTTTAGGCCATTCTGTTATTAATTCAAAATGGTAAGAGGGGCATTGCTTTTGTTTTTGTCTTTTGTATACATGCAAGCATTCTCATACTGCAAGATTAGCACTGTCTGCCAGCAAGTCTTTTGAATGTATTTTTCTACCATGATGTCCAGGGTAACCCAATAACCAACTAGTGTGCAATGTGACAGATTACGTCTAGAAATAGGATGACCAAAGTGATCTCCTGACTGCTATGAACTGAAGAGTTAACACAGGAAGCTACATCTCAAAGATAACATTCCGGGCTCTGCCTGGGAAGGAAGGGACTCAGATTAAAAGATAATACATAAATAAATCTGTCATAAAGTTCACTTATTTGCCCAGCCCTAGCTAGTGCATCAAAACACTGAAAGTGGCACAGTGACTTATTCCAGTATAACTGACATAGCAATTCCAAAACAGCAATTGGAGTCTGGCATAGCTGTTAATTATTTTCTGATAATTATGTTCTTTAGACACAGGCTTATTTTGGTAAAATTAAAACAGTTCTGTCAGTTACAGCAGTTTCCATTTCCCTAAAGGTAGTGTGTTTTGTTGTTAGAATCTTGGATTAGCATTTAGGAAATGGCCATCGAGACATTTCCTAGGCATACTTTGGGGCATTCATTACTTTTCAACTTCATCTTTATCACAAGGTTGTTGTGTTGGGTAGAGATTGGCAGGAAATGAACTTTTAGTTCATTTTGTTATTCGTTATTTGTTTCGCTAGGTAATGAAATGAATAACAAACCTAGGGGTAAATATAAAACAAAACAAATCAAACCGGAAAAAATGGTTCAGTTTGGTTCGGTTCATTAATGGGGGGGGGGCAGAGATGTCTTCTACCAGGTGCTGGTCTGGAGGTCCGGTCTTCCTGGCTTCAGGGACAGCGACCAGGCAAAAAAAGCCATGGCTGCACTACAACCGTAGGGCGACCATGTGATCGACAGTAAAAAAATAAATCAAATCAAATCAAAAAATCAAAAAAAATGGAGCACCGAACTGGCCACAGGGGTGGCTGGGTTGGTGCCCTAAAATAAAGAAAAAATATTAAAAATAAAACCAGCACCAACCGGCCCCAGGGGCCATGTGTTCGGCACTTGAAGAAAAGCAAAAATCAAAAAACATTTGGACACCTTCCTTTTGCAACTGATTAAAGCCGGGATGAAACTGAGCAGAGGTTGGAGGGGGTGCCCTCTCCAGCTTCTCCTTGCAAGAGGAGACGACCAGGATCAGAGGATGCCCCACCTGATCTTGCGAGCGACAGCCCGGAAGCTGATCCTTGGGTTAGATCCGTGCAGCTGGCGGGTTGTTGTTGTTGGGGGAGGCTTTTGTTTCCTTTCGAACACATTTAATTGCCCAGGGAATCTGGGCAAGTCGGGTCAGCGTTCTCTCTTAAAAGTTGGTAAGGGACCAGATTTGTGGCACTCCCCATCAACAACCAGGTGGGTTTCTTTAAAAAATTTAGTCCCCGCCTCTTCCCAATCTTGCACATAACTTCTCACGGGGCTGCTTCTGCATGTGCGGAATCCACAACCCCCTCCTCTCTTGCTCCGCTGAGGCTGCCCCTCCTCCGCAGAGATTTGAAGGAAACAGGTATCTCCTGGAGCACCGCGGAACTGGTGGAAGGGCGCCCAAGGGCTTGACTAACAGATCTCTGGGCTCCCCATCAAGCCGCAAAGAAGCAGCTGCAGCAAAGGACCCAGCTCCTCCCGCTCATACATTTTGGATGGGAGAAAAACCGTGATGGGGTACTGGGTGAGGGAAACTGCTTTGGCCTTTCCCAGCAGCAATCAGCTGGCACGCATTGGGGAGGCAAAAAAAGTTTAAAACTCCCACCTTTTCCCCTGCAGAAAAGGCAGGAGGTTTATACTTTTTTTTGCCTTCCCCAGCCCTCCTGCCAGCTGATCGCCATTGGGGAGGCAAAAACAAAACAAAACAAAACTCCAGCCTTTTCCCCGCCCACTGGGGTGGGGAAAGGTGGGACATTTCCCCCCCTCCATTGAAATGCATTGGCTCAATGCATTTCAATAGAGAAATTTTCTCCAATGGAACGCATTGGGTCAATGCATTCCAATGAGGAATCGCTGGGGCTTTTTTTTTTTTGTTTTTTGTTTTTCCTCCCCCAGTCCGCGAGACAGCTGATGGGCACTGGGGGAGGCAAAAAGATAAATTAAAAAAAATCCTGCCTTTTCCCTGCCAAATCAGGCACTGGAAATGGTGAGATATTTTTCCTTCTTCTTTTTCTCCATTGAAATACATTGGCTCAATGCATTTCAATGGAGAATTTTTCCCTATTGGAATGCATTGGGTCAATGCATTCCAATGAGGAATTACTGGAATTCCCCCCCACAGCCCACGAGACAGCTGATGGGCACTGGGGGAGGCAAAAAATTAAATTAAAAAATCCTGCCTTTTCCCTGCCCGAATAACAAAACACTATGCTTTATGGATGTGAGAAAAGTACGGTAGTAGAAGCACTCCCCTCCCCCTTTTCTGAGTCAGGCCTTCAGGAAAATCCAGAATCAATGGTTTGGAACTTTTGTTTGTATTGAGCCTTAAGAAGGCACTATTGTGATTTGCATGCAAGTAAAACACCTTACATTTTTCCCTGTTAACTGAATGGATTTAACTGCTAATTAAAACTAGTCTGTAAGCACAATGGAAAATTAATTAAACCATTTAACAAAGAGATGCAAATGAGGCTAAGATGCAACGTGGACATTAGTACAGGAAGAGTCACACTTCTGTTCATTTGTAAGACTTGTATTCCCTCTTTCCCAAATAATAATGCAGATCAGCAGCAAAGCCCCTGAATCCCATCTGGTCTGGGATGGATGCGCTGCCCCTTCCGTCAGGATGAAAGGATGTTTCAACCAAAGCAATGGCTTTATCTACAGGTGATTGGGATTGGTTTACCTCTCTTAATTCCTTCTCAAAAAGTCCCTCCAGTTTTGTTGTGCTTTTCATTGCTAACAAAGGATGTCCTGACCCCAGGGAAGTCTGAGAGTGACAAATCTATAGGGAGAGAAGCAATGAGAAATAACTGGATGGAATCAGTTTATATCCAACATAACAATGTGCTTAAGATGCGGGCACATTTCATACATTACATCTCAGAAGAGAAGTTCAGATACTACTAATGGCTGGAAAACAGGCATCCAGAAACTCCCTTTGGTACAGATTGAAGTTTTTGTGAAAGAGTGTGATTTGGTCGAAGAATACTACACTGGTCCCCTATTAATTTCTTGGTCCTGATTTTAACAAGCTGTGAACGGCAATACGAGTGTTTATGGAATGCAGACTTTGAGAACTCTGATTCAGGCTGACGTGATGCACACTTCATGGTTTAATGTCCTAACTGGAATTCAGTTTTCCATCAGCTCTCACACTTCCTGTGTTTTTCAAGGCAGTTATTTGCTCCAAAAAGTATTGTTAATGTAGGTTTAAATGTTAGGACATTTTCCAATAGCTGGACTTGATGGTTATCCCTTGCCACAGAACTTATTATTAACAATTATCACTGTGTTTTTTTCCCCCAGAAGGATAACTGGGCTAGTCTGTGAGCCTTTTCACACAACCCCTAAACTCCGCAGCAAATGGCTCCCAGCTCCGGAGCTTAAAATTATTTCCCCACCAGCTCCAGAGTTTACAGAAAATTAAGTGCAACCACGCCCACCAAAGCGCATCCCAGCGCACTTTTCAGGTACCTGCTCTCCGGGGGTGAAAAATCCCTGATGCAGATCTAACGTAGAGAGTGCCGGGCTCTCCTGGCTTCTGTTTGTTGTTGTTTTTTTGCCCCCCACCCCTTTAAGAGATCTGAATGCTGCCGGGAACAGAGCGAGACGGCAGAACGGAGGTAAGCCGGCATTCTTTTCTTTCTTTTTTTCTCTCTCCCCTCACGCAGACAGCAGCCAGGAGTGCGGAGGGGGTGGGAACACAGGAACAGCGACAAACCCCCAATATCTCTGGTCCGAATTTAAGTGGCTGGCGGATCTTAGGGGTCGTGTGAAAAGACTCTGTGACAGTTTTGTGGCCCTTGTTCACTTCTTTAGGAGCATGGAACACAGGAAACTGTCTTTTTGCAGGAAATGATTTATCTTAAAGCAGCCTTTTTTGCTCTTCAAGGAATCATTCTAGCCTGGCCCCAAAAAGTAGCAGTGACCAAAAAGGTCCAGCTTGGGAACTGATCGGGTTGAGAATGTAGCACAATTCCCCATTCATTGCATGATTACTGTGATATAGATTGCAATGGGCTGCTCCATAAGCGATGCAAAAATGCAATTCGTTTCCTAAGGCGATCACACCCAAAGTTAAGTCTCTCGTCCTCAGGGCTGTGAGGAGAAGTATGACATCATGTGAGCAATGTCTTGGTGACATTGTCTCTTCCACTAGGAGGAATCAAAAACATTTTGAGAGCTATACAATTTCATCTCATTTTATGCCTAGCAAAGCCAGTATACATCTTACACATAATAGTTGTATATTGGTCATAATATATTTTGGGAATTAACTCTGGTGACTTAAAAGTTTAAGATTATAGATTTAATAGCCATTTAAATTTTGCCTTATGTTATGTTCTGAGGGAAGGGATAATTTTAATATCTAGGATTTTAAGCCTTGTTATTTAAAAGAATATTTTAGGCAGGTATCTGTTTATTTTAAGCACTAGTATTTCAGGTCAAGGAACCTGGCCTTAAATTCTACAACCACATCCTACAATCTTACATGCAATCCTAAACCTTCTCTACCAGTTAATTCTGGGTTTCTAAAATATATCTTTTCCCGTTCAGGCTCTCTCCCAAAAGAAACCAGTCACAGAAACAGTTTTAGATTTCTATGCAACATTACCATCTGTCAATCCACATGCGGTGTGCGTGCGTGCATGTATATTGCTGTGTTGCAATAGGTGTGTTTCTAAATGGATGAAATTTCCTGATTCTTAGCCTTCCCAAGTTACAAAAGAGGAGACAGGAGAACAATTCAGTGCTTCACCCCCACAAACTGTGTGTTTCATTAAACCATTTCACTGCCAAATCAAGTTTTAAGAAACAGCATCTTCTTGATAGGCCCAGGCCTGCAGATTTTCCATAAAATAGCATTAAGTGAGATGGAATAATGTGTGGAATAACAAATGCATTAATTATGTTGTTCACACCATATAATAAAGACATGGCAAGAAGTCGCAACTGACAACAAACTCCTAAACTATACTGAGAAATTGAAGGGGGAGCCATTTTGTAGACCCATAAATAAATATGTATTCTTTTTCTTGGGTCGGAGTATCACATAAACTTCTTGTATGTCACAATTTACTAGTTGTAGACTAATGCTGAACATTTAGTACTCACCTTAAATCAGAAGAAGGAACCATTAAGTCAGAGGTCCTCAAACTATGGCTCATGGGCCAGATCCCACCTGCCAGAGTCCTCAATCCAGCCTGCGCAGCCAATTGCAGAACCCCCAGTTGGAACACCATGTGGGTGGTGGTGGCAGTGGCAGCCTGGAAGGAGCTCTGGGGGGATTGTGCATGTGCTAGCCTGGGCCAGGCTCCTGTGCATGTTCCAGCCTGGGCCAGGGAGACAGAGCAGCCACCACTGCCAGCCACCCAGGCAGAGTGCACCAGGGCAGCCGCCAATCTCCTGCCATCCCCTGCACTTCTGAGCCACTCACCTGCCCCGGGCACACAAGGAGCAGTCACAGCCTCAGGGAGGAGCAGCAGCAGTGACTACGCTCCAGCCGGCCAGCTGAGGCATGGTGCTGCCGGTAGCAGCAGCCTGGGAGGAGCAATGTGTGGCCTCAGCCAGGTGCCCCTCCACCTCCACCTCCTCGCTGCCACTGCCACTGCCCACTGCCAGTGGCACAGAGACACTGGGCCAGGCGCCCACCCAGCCCACTGCTTCTCCCACTGGGAACATGCCTCTCAAGGTGAGCAGAGGGCAAGCTCACCTCCGGAACTTCTGGGGCCACCGCACAGGAGTCTGCCCACCTTGTTGAGAGCCGAGGATTGGGGGGGGGGACTCTGGGTGGCTCCTGAAGTGGCAAGGGCCAGAGTCCGGGCCCTCATTGGCTTGCCAGCCCCAAGAGGAGGTAGTGGGTTTTTTCCTTCCCGGCTTCTTGCTGTCTCTCTCCCACCACCACCTGCCCGCTTGCTGCTTCTCTGACCCCCAACAGTGTCTGAGGGACAGTAAATCAGCCCTCTGTTCAAAAAGTTTGAGGACCCCTGTATTAAGTAAATGCTGCACTGCATAGTCCTAGTATGGCAAGATGGAAAATATGCCAGGTAGTTTCTTAGTTGAGGCCTGGAGCTTAGATACTCTGAGGCTGCATCTGAAGTAAAAGGTGGTGTTTTTATTGCCCCAGTCCTTCAAGCAACATGTCAGGACTCATGCACACACTTTAACACACCCTCTCCATGTGTCTCTTTGAGGCTAATGCCCCCTTCTTGGCTGGGGTAGGGGTAGGGCTACTGTAGAAGACCCATGCATTTCATTTGGGGCTTGGGATAAAATTTAGGAAAGTCCACTAGGTGCAGCCAATTGGATCAAATTAAAAGGAGATAATTTACCTAGTGGTTGCAGTCTTGTTGTGTCTCCATTAGACATGGGTACGGAGCGGCGAAATTTTCATTTCCATTACCATTTGTCGTTTCCGTTACGCAATGAAACAACAAACGAAAATTGTGCTGAAAATGCAATGAAACGAACAGACCATGGAAATTGTGGTTGTTACGTTTCATTTCCATTAATGGCGACGCGCAATGAAATGAGCTGTTTTAAATGTTAAAAAACGCCCTGGACATCCATTAAAACACAGCAATAATTATTTATATTGTCTGATAATACCTAACGGGGGGGGGGGTTCCTTAAAACGTTTGTTTTTGTCTTCTCCCATCGCGATGTATTTTTCTTTTCCCTTTAAAATGGATGTTGCCACCAGCCACAAAATGGAGGCAAGCCATGTGATGGGATCATGTTCAACCAATAGCATGCCCAGGTTGCAGACTGGGCGGGCAGGTCTGGCAGCCACAGAGGGCATAAAAAGCTCTTGCAGCCCCCGTCCTCCTTGCAGTCTCTGGTGGGAGTTAGGGTGGGATTGCTGTCTCTGCTGCGACTCTAGCTTCAGTCCTGCAGCCTCCCTGTGTACGTGTGTGCTGCGTACCTCTTGGTGAGTACCCTCCCTTGCCCCGCAGTACAGTCACTCTGAGGCTGCCTTGCACCCTTTGCAACCTCCCTGCGTACCTAGTCTATACTGTGTCTCTGCCAGCATCCATTTTTTTAGTGTTCTCCCTCTGGTCTGGTGCATTGGGGGATGCCTGTGCACGGAAATGCTTTAAAAATCACGCAAAAAGCAGGTAGAAACAACAAACAAAAAAATGAAAAACGGTAATGAAATTTTTCAAAAAATTCACGACAAATGGAAACGAACCAAAACAGACCTCTCAACGACAAACGAAAAACCGAAATGCCATTTTTCTGTTTTGTGCCCATCTCTAGTCTCCGTTGATGGTCCCTAGAAAAAGGAAGGTAGTCCAGAGCAGAGAATTTTTTTATAAATGCAGTAGAGTAGACCATTATGTAAGACTAATTTGTACAAAATTGTAATCCAAAGCAGCTTAATTACACTGATATCCCCAACTTCTTTATCTTTGGTGTGTCTCTCTTCATGTCATTGTTTTATTACTTCTCCCCTTCTGCTTTTCCAGAAACACACTCTCTTTATCTCGTCCGCTACTTTCTTTGCTATCTCTTTCTTTGCTGCCAATTTTTCTCTCTGTGTTTCATCACCCATGTTGCTCTGTGTCCTCCTACATACCTGTCCTGATACATGTGTTCTGTGTTGAAGTTTTCCTGCCTCAAGCAGGGGCAGGAAAATAGAAAGAAAGAAGGCCAAGAAAATGCACCAGAAAAGACTTATGGAATTCCCTTGTTCTGAATATGCAGGTCCTGTCAAGCATGACAAGCAAATTCTATCTAATGTAGAATTAGATAAAAGATTCTTCTTACAACCCAGGCAAGAAATTCTTTAAAAATACAAGTCCCAGACAGGCCTTAACCATTTAGCATTTTAAGATTCATTGGAGGATTTCCTTTATAGGTTTCACAAATAGAAATGTAAAGGACAGCACACAATTTAAATAAATAATAAATGCATGAGTACTGCTGGCAAGCCAAAGCAGAAGTAAGGAAAACAGGATCCTAAAAAGACCTAATATGTCAGTTTGGTTAGAAAACCCTAGCACATTTTCTTCATTTAAAAATAACAACAAACAAACAACTGAGTAGCATGTTTGTATAGTAAATAATTGGGTCTGATTATTTATAAGTATATAAATAAATAAATATATTAAACTAGGAAAACATTGTGATTTCCTTAGTAAGGCATCAGATGATTGCTTTGATTTTTGAAGCCAGGATGTGTTTGCTTGAACTGAAGCCAATTCAAAAGAGTCATCATCTGAGAGCACCAGTCATAAGACTCACAACAATTATTTTCAGTGACTCAACAACTCTCCAAGAGTCTCTTTTCAAGCTATTTGCAAGAAGGAAAGAAAAGAAAAACTGGCCAGAGCTATAGCGTCATACACTGCTTTGTACAATACCCTTATTAACAAGGCTAAAGACCTTGATTATCTGTATGTGACCCTTTGTTTTTCTAAAATTTCTCCATCTAATTCATTTGTTCAGCAATCTGACATTACATATTCACATGTATAAATTTTAGAGCCACGAGGTTGCCTTCTAAGAGCAGCTAGGCACTGGTTTGAATAATCACTTTCAAGTAGTATGAAATGTCAGCTAACGGCACATTTTTATTTTTTAGTTCTGCAACATCAGCACTTCATACCCCTGCAGGCCAGGTGATGCCCTTGTAGATCTGGCATCATTTCCTTGAATGTTTGATGAGCTAAAACGCTTTGGTAGTGAACAAAGTATTTGGATTTACAAGGAACTGCCTTCTTGCAAATACTGTATCTTTATAGACTGGATCCAGACTCTGAGTCCAACCCTAGCCACCCCAAATACTATACATATAAGGTGCTTCATCTGGAATTTTGATGAATCCAAGGCCTGTCCACAGTGTGAAATTTGGTGTGATCTGGCCAGTCCTTAAAAGTCCTTATCTTCCATGCAATCTATTTTAGCTTTTGGTAAGACAGAACGAAGAGCTATTGAAAATAGTCCCAAAATGAATAGTCCCCAAAAGATTGCATGTCCTACCCCTGTTCCAGAACGACATGGGCCAGCTTTTAAAGTGGAACGGTTGATCATTTTAAGTACAAACACAAGTGGATCTTCTTTTCTGTCCATACAGTGCTATCAGCATTCATATACAGTACACTGGATACAAAACAAAACAAAGCAATCCTACCTGCATCTTCCCCCCCCCCACACACACACACACCAAAAAAATGTCCCAGACAGGGACTCAAAATGCAAGTAAGCAAAGATCAGAGATGGGCTGGTTCATGGTGACTGTGCATCATGTGGCCACCAGAAAAAGGAGCAAGCCAGCCCATCCTCAGAATGGACCAAAGCATGAGACAAATCTCCACCTGATTGCACCCTCTCACACACATTTCTACCAGACCTGTCTATAACAATATTGGGATTGAAAGAAGAGTCCCACTTGACACTTTGGTGTGGAAGAATATGGCCTTTCAAGTTACCTGGCATGAAGTTATAAGGGATTGTGTAAGTCATAATCAGCACTCGGAATTGTGTCTGGAAAGAGATCAGTAGCCACTGAAGATGTCATAACAAAGAAGTCACACATGCTCTCTGTAACTGATATTCTTAATAAAGTAAAGCCAGTTGTTTCATGACATGAAAGGCAATGTCAGTGCAACCAAATTTGCCAGTTTTGGGAAGCTGATATGCTTATGGTGAGAAGGGAAGCCAGAGCTCAAAGGTTGCTAAGAAACCAGTTGACATGACACATTTTGCAATACGTACACATTCCCACTTCGTGGATTAGGTAGCGCTATGAGAGATTAAAGTCTAGTCCTCCTCTTTTCTTTACAAAACGAACAACATTAGGGACACACCTAGGAATTGTAACAGAATGATTTAATCTTCCACTAACATTTGAGGGAATTAGTATCTTTCATTAAGTTTTGAGATTTGCAGATCTCTCCTTGCATTATTAAAGATTGCTGATGTGGAAGCCAAAGAGCAAACTAGGTTTAATTATTATTGGCACCTACCTGACTAATATGCAGCATGAAAACTAGACATTGCTCTATCTCTATAATCTCATATCTGCTAAGATTATTTCCTGACCCATAATTCTTTTTTATAATGATCATAGACAATTTATCACCTGTCATCAACAGGGCCTACCATTCTGCATCTCTTTTTATAATTTTACTCATAGACAACTGTGTATGTTTCCACTAGTGCCCTATCTACATTGTACAAGCTAAAGTAGTAGTAGTAGTAGTAGTAGTAGTAGTAGTAGAAGAAGAAGAAGAAGAAGAAGAAGAAGAAGAAGAAGAAAATACATGGTGGTAACTAATCTGATTGTGTTTTGACTGGAGAAGATGTGACTTCTGTGAAGGAATACACAATGAATCTTATTGATACATTGCCCTGTGATGGACAGGAGGTTATTTATTAATATGTGTATTCATGAATATTTATTGTTATGTTTGAATATGTATATAGAGGTGTGTAATCTAGCCAATATGCGAGCTGGTCGGCATGGCTAATAGGTATAAAGATGTGCTGTAAATGAGGGATGGGTGCTCTCCTGTGTGAACGGGCTAGGTGAAGTTCTCTCCTGCATGACCTAGGGATAGTCTAAGGACAAGCAGACAGTTAGAGAGTCAGACAGTTGGTATCTGTGTATGTCAGTTGGTGGCTACAGTCTCTGGTTTATGAAAGGAAGGCATTGTTACAATAAGACTCAAAAGTATCTTTATTAAGTATCTTTATTATGCTGGTCAAAGCTATTACAATAACACTGAACATCTAAGTGTATAAGATAATAAATGTTACATGTTTTTACTTTAAACCATAAACCTTGGTGTTTTATCAGTCTCTTCATAATAGCAGTCCTTGCTGTCTGACTGGTATTTTGGTAGGGATACCTGGGTAGGAGTAGACCTTAAAAACAATACTAAAGGTGGCAGTTATCCAGTTCGTCACATCCTATATTTTCACAGGTAAGGAAAATGTGCATCTATAATACCTATCACTTTGGAGTAATTAATTCAGTCTAGGCATGAGCATTTCATTTCAGAAGTGGTCTGGTTCCAAAATGAAATGCAGGAGCCCAGCTGGTGTTCGGAACTGGTCCAACCCTCTGGGATGAATTCAGCCATTCCCTTACGTTGAGTTGGGCTCATGCAGGCTTAAACTCCAACGAGGAAGAAGTCTCTGACATCATCGTTCCTTCTCCCTGTTGCTGGCCAATCAGGAGATGTGCAGGGAAATGCATCATCCCACACCCCTGTCTGATTGGACAATGCCAGGGAGAATTAACAATTATGGTGGAGGCTTCTTCCTTGTTGACGATTAACCCTGTGTGAGCCCAACACAAGGTAAGGGAGTGGTTGAAGTCATTCCAGAGGGTTGGACCAGTTCCAAAATGTTCCACTAGGGTTCTCGCATTTTGTTTCAGAAACGGACCACTTCCAAAATGACATGCCCAGTCAGTCTCATGCTTTTGTTAAATATCACAAGACAGTATTGTGGCATCTTGATGACTAGAGCCAAGATGCTAGTCCACGCTGACAAAGCAAAAATTCCTGAAGATGTAGTGAACCGGGATTCCCCACTACAGTCAGTGTGAAAATGGAGTCACTATCATGAAAACACAAGTTCTACAATGAGGTCTGAATCACTTCTCACTGCATAACACCACTGGATCCACGTCACACGAATTTATATTGACACAAATTCCAGCCCTTTCAGTCTCCCCATGCAGTTCATGAAATTAAGATGGCATGAGATTTTTGTTTTTGCTGCAGCAGACCAACATGGCTATCCCTATACAAAACATTTTACCTTCCGGCTATATACTGTATTCCAGGGGTTGTAAACTTTGGCCTGCCAGATCCTGAAGGAGTTGAAGTGTGACTCCCAGAATTCCTGTCCGCTGGCTACTGGCTGGGGTTAATAATAATTCAGATACTGAAAACACATGGAGGGCAAGACATTATCCATCCTTGTACCATTTGTCTACCCTACAGTCTTCTATCCTAATGAAGCAACATGCTTATAAGCTGATCACAACAGTTCATTAAGGACATTTGCGGTGTGTTTCCTCTGGTTTAGTTTAGGTTATGTTAAATTGATTAGATTCTATTTTGATTATTTTTATTTGCTACTCTATTATTGATGTTTTGTCAATGTAATAATATAATATAATATAATATAATATAATATAATATAATATAATATAATATAATATAATATAATATAAAATATTTCCTTTGAAGGTAAACCATCCAGAGTGGTGTCTGCCATGAATTGGATGGTATGCAAGTGCAACAAACAAACAAACAAACAAACAAACAAACAAACAAACAAACAAACAAACAGCCCCTCATCCTTGTATATAAAGATGGAATGAATATTTATATTTTTTCATAACTGACTTGGTTGTAAAGCTGAGTCAACATTTCTCAGAATTTGTTTGAAATGTATTTGTTTTGAGAAGCCACTGGTGTGTGCATAGTCCGGCTTGGCTACATGTACAACCTAATTACTCAAGGCCAGCTTGTAGATCAGGTGGAGGTTGGACGTAGAAATAGGGGCTGCCCCAGAACACAGGGGGTTGCAATTTAGCCATATGAGATCCCGGGACAGTGCTCCTACTTTCAGGATGTTTTCTTAAGCTATATGTAGCCACTGGGATACGTTTTCATTTTGCTTCCAAGTGAACAGGGATTCAGCAGTAAGTTGATTACACCTCAGGAAAGAGGAGATAGACCCTGCTCGTCAGCTGCCATTCATTCGGTACCCTGGAGATACAGCCTGATGGTTTGCCACCCATCTCAGGCAGCTTCTTCAGCAGTATCACAATGGCATTTGAATTCTTACAAAACCAAGCAATCCAAGTAAAACAAAGCTTCTGGCAAAAGTAATAAGCCGGCACTCCACACCTGATTAAACAGTGCTCTTTTTTAAAAAGTCAAGCAGCAAGTATGCCAAGTTTTTTTCCCTTCTTTTTTCTTTTATAGACCCATAACGTCACACCAAAGGAGAGTGCCAGCTCACTGAAGAGGTTGTCACCACTGAGGGAAAACCAGACATGTGGGTTTATATGTGCGCAAAACCTTCCAACAAGCTAATAACGCTATTAAGAACTGGAAATGCAAGAGAGAAGCCCCACTGCTTAACTCTTTTTTAACTTCTTTCACTTCTTCTGCAGTTGTAGAATGAGGTTCTATCTAGACCCTGGTTTTATGGATGCATGTATCTCAGGTGCTCCTTGCAATCTCATACATGATCATTTGGAAATTCCTCCAACTGTGATTATGATGTTCTTGGATTTCCATATAGCTAAGTATCTCTATTCTGCCATCAGAACCATACACTACAGTTTTATGCTGGTTTATTCCATTGTTCTGGGTTCCATTCTATTCAATGGCTGTTACTTGCAGGGAAATCTCCATAAGACTGCAACCCTACATTTGGAACAAAATATACCAAGTAAAAATGATGCAGATTATTAAATGGTTTTGCATTTTAAAACGGTTCACTTCCTGGGCTATGGACAGAATACTGTTACATACCACAGCGGTGGAAGTCCAATAGTGTCGGTATCAGTAGAGAATTGCCAATAATTAGAAAGTCAGTACTTGTGTCTGTCACCTCACAACATTTGTCAAACTTGGCACACAACAAGAAGTATAAACTTTGACTTTGTAACTAAGCACTAGAGATGGGCACGAAATGCCAAAATGCCAGGGCCGGGCACCACCAGAGCCAGCGGCAAGCCTGCCGGGAGAGCCGTCCTGCGAGTTTAAAGACCGTGAGTTTAAAGACTGCAGTCTCCACCACATGGGATGGAGGGGAAAGCGAGCTTTAAACTAGTGTCCAGCCTCTGTCCCGAAGGTAGTAGCAAGCAGCTGCTTGTTGCTATCTTTGGGACAGAGGCTGGAAACAAGCTTAAAGAGTGCTCTCTCTCCACCACCACAGGGGTGGGGGAAGAGCAGGCTTTTTAAATCTCCCCCACAGCCTGGCCCATCAGCTGTTGGGCGCTGGCTTCAGGCCAACGCCGATCAGCTGCTAGGCGCTTGCTTCCCTGCTGGGGGTGAAAGGAAATATTTCCCTTAGGAATGCATTGTTAATGCATTCTATGTGAAAATGAAAAATTAAGCGGAATGAAGCAGAAATTTCTGTTCTGTTCCGTTTTGTTTTTCTGGGATGGGTCAGTTCGTTATTTGTTTTGTTCCCTAATGAAACAAATAACGAATAACAAAATGAATAATAAATTCATTTTGTGCCCATCTCTACTAAGCACCAATTTGCTGCTAAGATTTCTACCACTGGATTTACTCCTGTTAGAGTAAAACTGCTGCTAGCAGATTTCATTTATGTAGTCCATTGTTAGTGGATCACTCCTAATACTCAAATGTTTAGTCTATAGTGCGGCTGCTAGGGATGGACAGATAAGTCAATTAATCCTTCATTCAGTTCTTTAATCTAGCATTCCTGCCATTCAAAATATGAGGAAATCTGGATATTTTGGTATTTCAGTGGGCCTAATTCAGAAGATGCAGCTATTCTCAGTATGTAAAAGATATACAGTATATGATCTAGTAATCTAAATCTTACAGAAGGGGAGCATCTTGGGGAAAAGAGGAGATCGGCCTAATCCAGTACCACAGCTATGGTTGAACACATAGGGGTTTAACACAGGTATTATGCAAATATTAAGATGTACTCAGACTGTGAGTGTAAATGAATGAATTGATCTAATGAAACTCGGTCCACACCCCACTGCATTTGAAAATCTTTCTGTCTTAATCTTCAGTTCCTTCCAATATAAATTAGGGATTTTGGATAAAATCTTTCTGAAACCAAACTGAGGTAAGTGACAAAATTCTCTCATACCCTTCCACTTGTTTTCCTTAGGTTATATAGTATAGCATGTCTGTGTAGACCTGAGCCCAAGGTTATTTCATTCAATTTTTGTGAATTTACCCAACCCATGGGCTAAGAGTGAATTTATTCAGGCCACACTATATTGTGTTTCTATATTACCGGGCTTTGTCACCAGCCCCAACCCACATCCATCACTTTTTAAAATAACTGTCCATTAAAGGGATTGACACCAAAATAACAAAAGTGTTCTGCTTATATACTGCCCCATACCACTTCAAGTAGTCTCTGGACGGTTTACAATTTTAATTACAGTATGCAGGCTACACATTGCCCCCCCCCGAACCATTTTACCAATTTTACCAACCTCAGAAGATTGGAAGGCTGAGTCAACCATGAGCCAGCTATCTGGGATTGAACCCCATGTCATGAGCGCAGTTTTAGCTGCAGTACAGGCATTTAACCATTGCGCCTTGAGGCTCCTACATTACCCATGCTAGATGCAGTGGTTAAAGAATGAAAAATGATATTCTCTTTGTTGCAGAGTAGCAAGAACTTGAGAAACACATCTAAGCTTCATGTTTTTTTTTCCCAATTACAACCCAAACACATTCCCTTTCATCTGTTACCCCAGGGATGCAGGATCTTTGGCTCTCCAGATATTTTGAACCACATCTCTCACAGTCCTTGATCACTGGCAATATAGGATCAGAATTCTGGGAGTTGCGGTCCAAAACATCTAGAGAGCGGAAGGGTCCCCACCCCTGTGTTACACTTTACTTTTCTTTCATTCCAGCTTCCCAGCCCTGCTCCTCCTTCATGTCCTCTTTGATAGGCTGTCTACGTGCACCAACCAGCCAATCGCCTTGTTCGTCTGTTATCAAGAAGAATGGACACGGTTTCTGTCACACACTCTGCCCGCTTAGGAATCACACAGCTCTATTGAGGGCTTCCAAATGGTTCTTCATAAGGAATGAACTCCAGAGTACAAATTTTGATACATTAGAAAATTGTAATATTTTCCTTACATCTACGCCAATTAGTTCTCATAATATCTATCTGCATACTCACCAAAATACACATTTTTGTATCAATTCACATAATAGATTGTATCTCACCTCAGAATGTTTAGTCAATTTAACCAACTAAAGTTCTATATTAAATCTTATCATCTAGTCTTATCAACTCATTTCTCCATCGTGTCTTT
Source organism: Phrynocephalus versicolor (assembly GCA_023846285.1). Taxonomy (NCBI): domain Eukaryota; kingdom Metazoa; phylum Chordata; class Lepidosauria; order Squamata; family Agamidae; genus Phrynocephalus; species Phrynocephalus versicolor. The sequence goes on from JAHTLZ010000204.1 coordinate 71,787,787, forward strand.
TCCAGACAAACCAGACCCATCTGCCTCAACCATTCTGTGTAGTACTTAGTTTCCACTCCCTTTACCATCTTCAGCACCCTCCTCTATATGGATTCCACCTTGTGGACATATTGTGGGGCAGATTAAACTTCTCTGAAGGAACCTGCTATTACTGGATGAGAGTAACAAGAATTATAGCTCAACACATCAAATTGTGGGGCCGATTAACTCGACTGACCTGCCATTGCTCCTCCAATGAATTATTGTTTCCACAGGGGAGGGGGGATTGATCTCTCATAATTTCATTGGCTCACACCCATGTTGGAGATGGCCCTTTTATAAGGTCTCCTTGGCATAAAAGGGGAAAAAAAGAAATAAAAATAAAAATAAAATAAAAGGTGGTCACAAAGTCAGAAATATAACGGATAAATAAGTCCTCATTTACATTCACATAACTGAGCAAAATTCATCTACAGCCTGGAGAAACCTAGCAAATTGTTTAGTATAGCGGTTTTCTCGAATTTGAAGCTGGGTTCCTTAAACCCCAAAGGGGCTGAAAATGTAAATAAGGTAAAGTGAGCCTTTAAATGATCAGCACACATAATGCTGTACCCACAGCATTTTGAGTTGCTGGGCTGACTCAAAGCAGCTGCCAGTTCCCCCTGCGACGCTCAGCGACTTACTAACAGATCTGCAAGTCCCCAAAGTGTGTTGTCTTTAATGTGCCTCCAGTTTTGTTATGAGCCTAGTATTTATGGCATTTTTGTTTATGTACAGCTAATTAAGCCCCCCCCCCCTTATTTTTAAAAGGTAAAAGTATATGCAGAACTATTATTGATGGTGGGGGGTGTATGGAATCCTGGTGAAGAACACAAATTTCATGTTTTGCAACATGTAAACAAAATTCCTGCAGCCCCTGTGTGATTATAACTAATTAGACTTGGAAATCTGTGGCAATCATAATTATTCATTTACACAAATAGTTTACAGTGTGTCTCATTTTTAATTCCCTGTTAAAGAATAAAACAGTAAAAACTAGGAGGGGGTAGGGAGAAATTAGAATGCTGAACATTGCAGAGACACATGCAGATGCATTTAAAAATGTACTAGAAGAAGTAAACTGCCATGGTTGTAGATATGAAAATAATAATAATTTAAAAGGGATGTATAGTGTATTTGACAAGTGGCAATCCATCCAGAAACTATATCTGCATGAAACTAGAGACATTTCACACTCAAAATAAACTGTATCAATTTTTTTTTTTTACTCTTCTCCCTGCCGAGTAAACAATTCTCTTTTATTCTAACACAGGCTTCCTCTTCACAGAGGAGAAAAATAGTAAAGAGGAGAAAAAGACACCATCAACAGCACTGTGGGGGGAACCAAGGGATCCCAAGGTCAAAATGGTGGACTTTGTACTTAGCAGATATAGTTGCACCCCTCCCATCCACCCTGAATGTCCTTGTTTTTGTCTGAATGAACGTTGTGAATACACAGAGAAATAGATCCACAGTTTGAACAGCTTATGGAGCTGTGCAGGTGCAACCTCTTTCCCAGAAATCATGTGGAGCCCAGGGAAATACACTTGAGTCTGACACCAAGATGGAGCTTTTTAGTCCCACTATGGCTTTATACTGAGTAAATCTAGTATCATATCTTTCAATTTTTCTAGCTGTTGCTGTTATTTGCTGCTTCACTATTTCCAATGCTTCTCAAATTTTCCTTGTACTTAGCCAGTATTTTTAGTCAAATATTTCTTGATCTTACTATTATTTAATTTGTCCTCCTGAAAGTTTTTTAAGTTACTCGCATCTGCTCTGAGTCTTTTGATTTTAAGCTCGAGCCTGATCATCCACCGTGGTTTCTCAAGACATTATTGGGGGGCGGGATTCAATTGTGGAATCCCTAGTTCTTCCATTACTAATATTACTGCTGCAGTATAAACAAGCTGATTTATCTGTTCAACTGACATTATCTGGATTGTTGCAAGTGCAGAGTTTACATCGTTCATCAATGGTACCAGTTTTTTTCTAGGCACAGTCTTCAAAATTGGGAGCCTTCCCCAACCTTCATTTAATGCAGCATGTGTCAGTATTTTATTCTTCAGTTCTTGCTGCCTAATAGTGAGCTCTGCTGGTGTTCTAATCCTAATTTAACCTTCTTGTGGTTCAAATTTTTGCACAACATCCATATTTTCTTCAACTTCAGACTATTCAATTCCCCAGGTGTTATTATTCTATTTTCTCCTCCTACTTGAATAATTTGTTGACCCCCAATTTCACAACTCTTCCATAGTTTTGTCTAGTTCAACTTTACTAAACACCTTGTTTCTGATAAAATATCTTCGCTGGTCAGCTAATCGTAATTCAGTTATCTTGAAGTTTGCATATTCTTGTTTCCATAATTGATGCATCCGCTTTTGGTAGCCTCGTTTTTCAGGTTCTGCTCTATAATAGCATTTCATGATTGCCCGATTCTCTGGTAGAGTATATTTCTGCCACTTCTAAGATTGTTCAACTTCCAGTATTTCTACAGGCCCATGCCCTAGTTGCTCACCAATGGGACCCATGACCTGTAGCCCATTTATTGATGGATGTCCAGGTTCATCAACACCCATCATGGTCCTTGTTAACCCAGGCAACAACCAACCTGGTATAGGCTTCTTTTGATTATATTTCACCATGATTCATGGGTTGTTGGGTACACTTAGTTCTGTTCCTCAGTCGAGACCTCTCTGGTATGGTTGGACCCACTGGTAGTTTACATTACTGCCAGTACAGCCCTCAACATCACTGGAGCATTTAAGCCCCCCACCATGAAAACGCGGCACCCCTTGAGGGGGGAGGGGGAGGAGGAGGAGGAGGAGGAGGAGGACTGGGTTGTTATGCTAATTACACAGCTTCCTACACTGTAACCATGAAACAGCAACCAAACTCCAGACATCCATCTAAGAAGCAAACCTGGCCTCATCCTGCCAGGAACTGCTGGATTTAACATCTATGAGCAACTTGCCTGGCAATATCCATCTTGCCATGTACATTTCAATTTTGAATTTTGGATTTTTAAGTTCTTCACACTGGTCCAAACCAGGTTTAAGTGGTGTTTTTAATCCACAGAAGCTTGCTTATTGCTTTTGAGTGGTCTATCTCCTTTCTTTTTTTGGTTTTGTTTTTTATTTTGTTTGGACCATAATCCCATCCTTGACTGCAACAGATTAGTTACTTTTTTACCTTACCTTGGATAGCATGTGTAGCCCCACTTCTCTCACACATTAGATGATTTGATTAATTTGACATTTACTGTATGCATTTATTTTGTAAGAACAACCAAGATGTATGTTTCATAAAGCAGTGACTTTATTAAACTGCAGCGGAGAGTGTGTTATAAATTATGGCTTTGGTTTAAGTACAAGTCTTGTACGGAGGCTGGCGACGGTCCTTCTGAATGAAGTGAGAACTGCATTTTACCTATGAAAATGGAGTGCTATAATTCACAAGGAAGTATACAATTTCATTTTGGTTTGAAGTTTAAAAACAAAACAAAACAGTGATTTGTCATGTTTCATATTTCCAAAGCGGTATGTGGTTTGCGTCTTGGGCAGAGTGTAGAAGGGAAATGTCACATTGTTTATTTCTGTGCCGTTTACTTATCTCAAAAATAGCACAGGGTTTGTGTAAGGATCAGATCTGTCTTTAATAACAGTCAGAGGAATTCCTTTGCTGGGCACTGGTGTTATTTACATCAGCCATGTGATCTGGAAAGATAGAGAGTTAAATCCCATTTGACAATTTTGTCATAACCAAAAGAAGAAGAAGAAGAAGAAAACAGGAGTCATCTGAAACAGCAGCCTTGTTTCCTCATAAAATGAAAGAAATCTATTTTCAATATTTCAATCATATGCCAGCTTTTTTTTAAAAAAAGTCACTTTTAGATGAAAAGGAAAGATAGAAAAAGCCTCTTAGAACATGATCATAAGCTTTCACTTAGAGACATGAGGAAAACCAGCTTGCCTATGTCAGCAGCTCAGCCCTTACCTCCACCACCCTGTCTTCGTTGTCAAATGCGTGATCAAAGTTTCTTCCTATCTAAATGTGAGCTGAGCAGTCAAACATATATTTCCACTGTAACTTTACAGACTTGGAAGGTTTGATTTCAAAGAATAGGGGGCTGACAATACCTTGAGCTTTTAGAGATTAGGAAGTATCTCACCACGTCAGCAGGTTTCTTCTGACCCATATACACTTTTTGTTGAGTTTCTTGTTTTCTAGGAAAATATGGTTGGTGGGAAGAGTCTGTTTCAAGAAACGAATGACACCAATACTGCACGTGGAGTCACAGAACTATTTAATATGTGATCATGTTTCTGTATCTTTTAGTTGTAGACTTTTCTAACTTGTAATGCTGGCAGAGGTCAAGCAACTACCATAATGTATAGAATAGAGATGGGCACGAAATGAATTTTTTCTTGTTTCATTTTTGTTACAGAATAAAACAAAATGAAGTGCCCTTTTTAAAAAATACAAAATGAAATTAAATGGAAATTTACATTCTTTTCTGTTTCAGTTTTGTTTCTAACTTATTTTGACAAGCACCAGCCAGCTGACCCTGTGGGCCAGCAGGTCAGTGCTAGACTTTTTTAAAAGTGCTGACTGGCCTCCCTGTGGGCCAGCTGGCTGGCAATAGGTTTTTTAAAAAAGTGCCAACCTGCCTCCCTTGAGCTGTTCTGCGCTCAGTAAATAGAAAAAGAACAAGAAAAAAGGGCCAACCTAGCCCACGTTCCAGCTGGTTGGCAATAAAAAACACATAAAAACAAAATGAAACAAAACAAAAATGAAATGAATTTTTTTACAAAACAATGTTTTCATTCCAAATGAAACCAATTTTTTAAAAAATGAAATGAAAAATGAAATTAAACGCCATTTTGGTGTTTCGTACCCATCTCTAGCGTAGAATCATTATAGAGTTGTATATGAGGATTACATTCTTAAGACCAGGAGCCAGAAATTGTTCAGAGGGTAAGCTGAATAATCAAGCTCCTCTCTTTGAGGAGTTAGGTTAGGTTCCTGGTCTAGACATTTTATATGGTATTCCCTACATGCTACGAAAGTGGTTCCCAACCTTGGGTAACCCAGGTGTCTTTAGACTACAATTCTCAGAAGCATTTACCACTAGCTGTGCTGGCCAGGATTATTGGAAGGTGAAGTCCAAGAATATCTGGGATACCCAAAGTTAGGAACCTCTTTGCTACAACATTAACAGAGAAAATCAGAAGGTGATGGTTTCAGTCTTGAGCTGTAACAAGGATATTTCAAACATGCTGGAGAATCTTCAGAGGGTTGGCCTGCCAATCTGAGATGGTCAGTAACAGCAAAATGTCATATTAATTAGAAAATTACAAGTTCCATTATTGTTACACAGTATTATAAATAACAGAACCTGGGGATCCTGGTGACTGAGGAAAGGCCATTAAGCTTCTTGCCTCACAGTGTCTCACAGAAGCAGGAAAAAAAATCTATATATACCTTTACCTCAGGAGATTTATTTATTTATTTATTTATTTATTTATTTAGTACCCCACTACCATATCAAACCCATGTGCTTTTGAGGCAGCATTGTGAAGTATTTTTTTAATTTTTTTAAAACAACTAGAAGATTTATTATATTGGTTAAAATCACTTTACTAGAAAAACCATTATTTAGTCAGCTGGCCTAGAGTGCCAAGCACACAGTAGGCATTTATTTATTTATTTATTTATTTATTTATTTATTTATTTATTTATTTATTTATTACACATGTATGCCATGCTAATTAGTGCCGCACACTACTTTGGGCAGCTTACATCCAATGTAGCATAAACCTTAAAAGGAATCACAAATAATATCTCGAAAATAATAAACCACACATAATCTATAGACCAGTGTGGGCAAATCTATGGCACGGGTACCAACTGTGGCACTCGGAACCCTTTCTGTGGGCACCCAACATCGCCACCCGTATTCAGGTTAAATTGCTGTATTGGCACTTTGCGAAATTTGGGCACTGGGTGTCTAAAAGGTTTGTCATCACTGGTATTATTGAATAAATCAAAGAAGAACACATTGGTGGCAAAATGGTGAGAAAAATCCAAATTCTAAGTATAGAAAAGATCTAACATACTGGAATGTTTCAATGCATAGGACCCTGTTTCCTCCTTTTGGAGGAGTGGATACTTTTTTTAGTTGCAGATACAGAATATGTGAGGTTCTTCATTTTAAAAAATTACAGAAAAGATTTGTGTTAATCAAGGATGGACAGAAGAATGCATGAGCTCAAAAAGAGCTGCTACTAGAAAACAGATTCCTAGGGTTCCTCAAAAAAAATTAGCTTTCAAATATGAAATAATGGAGGGGAAAATTTGCAAATAAGTACTAGTTATTCTACCCGCTAGGAACAAGATTCCAATGGAAGCCTTCCGCTCTCCCACCGAGAACTAAAATTAGCCAAAATGCTTTTGCTTACTTTTCTAATCATGCTGAGCAAGGCTTAGTGAATAAAATAATTGGGATAAATGCCATACAGCTTCAGCTACATAAATGGTTTTAATGTTGAAAGTCATTTAATTGCTCGTAGAGGCAAAATATTGGAAGCCAATTAGTATTTTTTTTTCCAAAAATGCATATTAGTAAGCAGGGAATGAGAAGTTTGTATAAGGCTACAGACTTCTTCAGCTTTAGTATCTAGTCAAACATTTTGCACATCTCTGCTGTAGTGATTTTATTAGTGTTTCACAACTTCCAGGATTCCTCAGAGGTAGATACTATGAAGAGTTCTTCAGGTACTATTCATCTCTCTGTGTAAAAATGGGGGAAAAGAAAAAAGGCATAACTTGCAGATCTAAAGGAACAATAGTCCCATGCTGTCTGAGTGATCCCTTGCTTCCACCTAAGCTTTCAAGAAAGAGAGAAATAGAAAGGAAGTGTCTATTATATTTTGATTATAAATCCAGTTCAGTTCAGGAGGCTTTATTTCTGAATAAATAAATGCACATACCATCATATTATATGTACTTTAGTTGTCAAATCCTGAAAGGACACATTGTTTAATGGGGGGGAGAGTGCAAGGTCCAACAGAAAACTCTTTACACTCACATATCACAGATATACTTCTTGCACTGAGTTTATGAAGTATGCAATCAATATGAGTTAACGGCTGTGAAAGATCAAACGTACAAACGATTCAGAGAAAAATAATCCCAAAAGGAAAACATTCACAATTCAACTTCCAAGAGTGGAGATAAGTGTTCATACTGTATGTGCTTCTCAGCACTTGTTGGGAATGGCCCGCCCAAGACATTGGGCTGCCTAAGGCTGAGGATAAGATGGTACTCTCTCTTGGTCCACATGAAACACCCAACAAGTCTAGAAGTTATGTCTTTAACATTGACGTGGAGGATCAAAACAGAAAATAAATAGGATTGTAATTTAAGTGGAGGTCTCCCTTGAGAGGTTAAGCAAGCTTTTCCTAGGGCAGGGATGGCGAACTTTTTAGAGACCAAGTGCCCAAGCTGCAGTTCCAAACCCACTATTTTTTTTTTTGCAAAGTGCCAATGCAGTGCCAATACCCACTACTTTTTTTTTTTTGCAAAGTGCCAATTTGACCTGCATACAGGTGGCTATAAAGGGGCGATGTCGGGTGCCCACAGAAAGGGCTCCGAGTGCCACCTTTGGCACCCATGCCATAGGTTCACCATCACTGTCCTAGGGTGAGGTCTCCCAGCTTCCCAAACTGCAAATCAGTTTGTTTTTGTTTTGTGGCTGGTCATCGTCCCCAAGCATTTTGTGCAAGTGTAGTAGTTCAGTCACAAAGGTCTTCTTGAGTGTTATGCTTAAAGAGAAAATATTTTGTTATCTTCCACATGGTTACTATCTTTATCAGATACAGTGGTACCTTGTATAAAGGAATTAATTCATTCCAAATGAAATTATATGAAGTAAATTTTCCTTTATACAAATTTCCCATAGGAATGCATTGAAAACAGAATAATCCCTAATCACGACCATTTTTATGTTGTACAGATTTACCCCATAGGCAATTCTGTTAAGCAAATTTCCCCTATCACCAGAATTTTTTATGTTGTACAGATTTTATGTTATACAAACCGTTTGTTATGCGAGGGTCCGCTGTAGTTGATTTCTCTAGTTCTGCCTTGAGGAAGCATCCTCCAGTACACCTAAACACAAGAATTTAGCTCGGAACACACAGTGTCAGCCATATGGCAACCAACACTCTGTTCCAACATCTGGAGTCCACTTCCCAATATCTGCTGCCTCAGACAACTGACTTACATTGCCTAACAGAAGACCCAATCCAGTGATGAAGGCATGCTAAGGACTGGAATCTTGGTTGGGGGGAAGCTTGTGAAGATAAGGGATAAGTGTCAGAGGCAAGATGGCAGAAGGAAAAGAAACAGACCAGGTAGCTGAGTGATAAACATGAAAAGGTGGGTGAGAGACAAGACTAAGCAGGCTTGTGAATTAGGGAGTCTACAGGACCTAAGCTCTCCCAATTTAATACTTCAGAGAGGTTCTGCATCTGAAGAACAGCAAATAAGGCACAATCTTTTGTTTTAACCGCTGATGCCATGGTGACCTAGCAATTCAGAAAAGATAGATACAGTAGGACCCCAGTATCAACTGGGGATAGGTTCCAGGCCTTCCAGTGGATAACAAAAGCCATGGATAAGAGAGAATGCCAAACCCCCCAAAACTGCTATTTTGTGATAGTAGCTTGCTTTACAGCTGCTGTTTGTAACAGTAGCTTGCTTTGCGGCTGCTGAATTATTTATTCATTTAGTTTTTCCTCTGCCAACCATAGATACTTGAATCAGTGGTTAATAAATCAGTGGATACGGGGGTCCTACTGTACTGTAGAAGGAGAAGAAACTAGGCAGATTCCATATATTTTTCAAAACAGTTGGACCACTATCCTTTCCCCATCGATTTCTCTTCTAGCTGGCATCTTCTCCCCCCCCCATCATATCTGACAAAGAATTCCATTTGACTCAAAAGTGTTCCATCATGCCTTCATTCTTATAATGAATAATACAGGGTTTCATGCTTGTTGTGGAGATGTAACCCAGGAAATCTTGCTTCTAAATTCCTCATGGAAGAAGCAGTCTTTAATTCAGTCTGGAAAAAGAAATATATTTGATATGCTTTGAAGCACTATCCTATGTACAGTTCCATGCACCATCTATGAAGAGACAATAGATATTTTGTCTCTGTGTTCATGTGCTTTAAGGTTTTATTTGCCACATCTCACATCTTCTGGCTTCACATGTGTCTTATGCCTAATAATTTTATGAGACCCCATGCAAGCTGAAGGACCCTAATCCTTGACAATGATGCCCATCACACAAGAGTTGGACAGATGTTCCTAAATAGGATAATGCAAACAGTCTGGCTTTTCAGACCAATCTACATCAATCTGAGGTAATGGTTTAAATGCTGTAAATATCCATTTGATACTTTTACCATAGTGTAAACAATTTCTAACCATTCTCATATACTGACGAGGCTTCCAAAAGACCATGAGGATTTATTTACTTCCTGTAAAACAACAGGAATTCTTAATCCTGTCAACAGATTACAGAACTGCTTTCTCTTTGGGGCTGGGGAGTGGGGGCTGGGAGGAGAAGAGTTCTTTATGAGATGCTGCCATCTATAGGTTTTCCAGGAAGCTTGCAGCTTAGAAGAGTAACCCAAACAAACAATGGCTGTTTCACAACCCAGTTTTTATGGCAAGGCACTTCTTGACCAATAAAAAGAACTACAAGTTGCAGCTTTGCCTGAAAATAGCAATGTCATGAACAAAAAGTTATATCAAAACTAGAGTGGAACTTCGGCTAGTCATATTCTCTCTCTCTCTCTCTCTCTCCCTCTGTGTGTGTGTGTGTTTGTGTGTGAAGAAAAATGCCTCCTGTTTCATTTTCCCTTTTCAACAAATACTTTCAGTCTTTCTTTGTGAAAACAGCTCTTTATTCATTTACATTGCCCCTGCTTGCCTTCGGTGACATCAAATCTGGTGGGCATTTTGACATCTATCCTACTGATTCCACATATTATTTAAATTGGCTGGAATCACCCATTTGATAGGAAAAAGTCAAGGCGAAGTAGTGGATAGTGAATTAGAGGCAGGTGAACGGCACTGGGGTGCTGAGAACATTATGTGATACATCTAAAAGCCATTTGTCACGATAACCGGACGAGAAAGAAGGTGTTATTCCATTCTCACTTGTGGGATTCTGATAGGAACCTGGCTGGCTAGAATTCCAAATTACAGATTCCTTTTGTTAGATTCAACCTGGTTCTTCTCATATATAA
>JAHTLZ010000204.1:71798138-71817342 GCA_023846285.1 Phrynocephalus versicolor
GTGTGTGTGTGTGTGTGTGTGTGTGTGTGTGTGTGTGTGTGTGTGTGTACACCCTTTGTTTCAACTTATATATCAGTGAAACTGCTCATTTCTCTAGGCTGGAACAGAAGAGATTAATCTTGACTGTTCTATTCAATGCTGCGGAATAATGTAGATTAAAACGAAGTTCTTTAAAACACCATTTGATAACAAGGCCTCCCTCCCTCCCTCCCTTTCTCCTTCCTTCCCTTGCTTCCTGCCATGCACCCTTCCTTCAGGTCTGTTCCTAGTCTATGAACCCTGAAGGGTTTTATTTTCTGTGCTACTTTTTAAACAGCTTATCTAAGGAAAAAGCCATCCTGACCTGTTCCTGTGACTTAAGATCATTCTGCTGGTGGCAGGTTTGTGACAAAAACTTCAGTATGTGCTGCAACTCCTCAGGCAGAGTGCTGAGTAAGCAACTTCTACAAAAGGATCATTTGGTGGTGTTTTTTGTACCTCCAAATACCACAGTGTTCCCCAGTATAGCTCGTATTTTAAAAAGGAATATGAAATAGAATGTAAGGCAAACAAAGCAACCATGCAGAAAAGTAGAATCAAAAAGCACAATGTGCTCATCAGATTAAAAAGTTTGGCAAAGAAAAGAAGAAGAAAGCCAAAGATTCTTTGCTGGGGATGTGATTGGTGAACACTTTCATTTCTATTTTAATTCACGTTCTTTACTGGGGCAGGGGGATGCCTCTTCCATTTTCACATTTTTCATGCACTGGTCCATCTGTTTAACATGAAAGGGGTTATCTTTTCTAAGTTATTTGGTCTAGTTTTTTTTTCTTGTTTCTGTTTTCTGGTGTTAGTTTTTTAAAAATGCTACAGAATCTGTAAACTACATCCGAAAATCAGAAGCAAGGAAACAGACAATCAATCTACTCCAAAAGCAGGCAACAGTACAAACAACACCCACCACTAAACAAAGAGTAACCCAAAATCCCACAAAGATATATACCTTTAACAATAAATAGTAAATTAAAGAGATTTGCTGCACTTGTTCAGCTGTGGTCTGACCAAGTGCAGGAGAAAGTACAAGAGAAGAAGAGGGGCTTTAAGAAATGGCAAGCAGATAAGACTGATGAAAATTTACCGAACTCTATCGCTGCCAAATGAACAACCAAGAAGGCTGTTACAAAAGCTAAGGTGGAACATTACCAAGATCTGTACAATCAACTGGAAAAGTGAGACGGGGAGAAGGACATTTACTGGTCAGCCAAAGCTCAAAAGAAATCACCAAGGTAGTAGACAGTATTAAGTATATGAAGGTCCTCCAGACTCAAGTACCTGCCCATTGATTCCCAGAAAATACAGGGATAAGTTGACACAGGGATAACTTGGCTGACAGAATTCTTCAATGCCATAACAAACAGTGGTTCTGTACCAAATGATTGGTCATTGAGTATAACAGTCCCCTCATTCAAGAACAAGATGACTAGATGATAAACAAGATGGCACAAAACAAACAAACAAAAACTTTTTTTGCAATTTTGTTAGCTTACAAATTGATTTGTAAGCTTACGAAATGGGAAATGGTGTTTCGTAACAAAACATAATGCCATTTTGTTTCATTAGTTACGAAATGGTTCGTAAGTAAAAAAATGGCTCCCCTGGAAGCAAATATGGTGGCTCTCATCTCCAAGGTGATGGTGATATCAGTGATGACATGTGAGCAAGAATGAATGAGGCCTGGTTATGATGGGAAAAACTCACTGATTTGCTTTGCAACAGACAAATGTCAATCCATCTCAAATCCAAGATTTACAAGACAAATGTCTGGTCAGTTGCACTATTTATCACAGAGTGCTGGGCAGCAAGAGTGGGCATAGAGAGCAGCTTCCATTCCATGGAATTGTTTATGTTCCACTAGATATCAAGTATCTCCCTACTCGAGCACAATACAAATGATACTACCTGACAGCAACTAGGTGTGGTAAAAGAGAGGTTGAGAGAAAGCCATGGACATGTCCTCAGAGAAGTACCTTCCACCACCACCCAAACTGTGTACCCCCTGAAAATCAATGGCTGGCAGTCAAACAGAGATGGCAGGACACTGTCAATAAGATCATTCAAATCATCACCCTGTGTCATGAAGATGCAGTTGATTGGGCAAAGTGGTGTTTCAGGATCTAAAAAGCACACCCCACACGTGCCAAAAATGCTAGAAAGAAGACAGCAAATTAAACAAATAACAATGTTTAAAATTTTATCAAACAGGGAAAGCTGCTCCCTGAACTGTTTATTGTGAAAGCTGGAATGGAAACAATGCAGCAAGAACAGCATGAACACATTAACAAACAGCAATCCCCCACCCCCACCCCAAAAAACAATCTTGACAGCGGATGCTATAATGAAATTGGTCATCCTGAACTTTTCCCATTTCTAGAATGGCACTTGAAGGAACATTCAACATTACTATTTCTATAATGACATCATGAGAGATAAAAATGTTAATTAAAAACAAATCCTAATATTTTGTAGCAATTTTCCTTGGAGGCTTACTTATACTCCCAAAAGTCCAGGATGGGGAATGTTCAGGCCTCAGGGTAATTTGGACTACATCCCATACATCCCAACCAGCATCAATATTAATATGTTATTATAGCATCCATATTGTAAAACATTTCCTGGCAGAAAACTTTCTCACCCTACACTAACTTAAGCTTCTCTGAGAGCTTTAGCTCTCTCACTTATGGCTCTTAGTGAAAAACATTCAGATTCAGAAGATGGGTGGGATACAAGTGTAATAAATAAATAAATAAATAAATAAATAAATAAATAAATAAATAAATAAATTTTTACAGGGACAGCTTTCTGGGTTTGGTAGATACCAGCTCACAGTATTTTAAAAGCACCAAAATTTGTTTTTAACTGTTTTGGAAAGATAATCATTAATACTTCATTCAAATATGTGTATAAAGAGCATATGTATTCTGAGAACATAGGAAAATCATTCCGGGGAGCAAGTCTTGGATGCATCCCAGAACCTTCAGCCTTACTAAGTAGAGCTTTTCTACTGAATTTCAATATTTCAGTACAGATGTGTTAATTTAAACTCACAATGGCTAATACAAAGAAGGTAATCTCCAGTGACAATGTTAGCATTTGCTTTTTGGTCTTGTTCGTATAAAGTGGCATAAAATGCAGGCATTCTGCATTCTTTAGGCCTTAGGCTGAAGATTTTGAATATTCTCTAAGCTTTATATCTCTGGTTTACTTTGATGCTGAGAAGACAATGTGTGAGACTGATGGTATGAACCAGGCAAAACTGAGGGCAAAAGACAAATATTGCAAGTAATAACCTCTTGTTGACTCCACAGTGCACATTTTTTCCACCAGAAACAAAGGATTAAAAATAAGAGAAGGTGCATTGCTGTTTTTGTATTACATATGCACTGTTTAAGGTGGTTGCGCGCACACGCACACACGCACACACGCACACACACACAAATGGTATGCACAAATACTTAAGCCAACAGATTGGTTTGAGTAGGTATCAAGTAGAGATGGGCACAAAATGGAAATATAGTGTTTCAATTCATTTCTTTAATAGTTTTGTTACATTTTGTTGTAATGGATTTTTAAAGTACTTTTGTTATGAAATGAAACAAAATGAAACACTATGCTCCCCTGGGTCTCAAAGGCACCAAAATTCTAGGGGAGCTTTCTTAAGCTCTTCCCTGTAAGCCCCCAAAACTTAGAAATGCTTGAGGGTCAGGGGGCTGAGTTAGTAAGCTCCAAAGGGGGTGCCCTATGAAAAATCATTCTAATTGAATCAAGAAGCTGCAATAGCCCCCCCCCCCCAGTGGGTGAGCAATTAGTGCTGCTGCAGCTTGGCTTCTGAATCCTGATTCACTCCATTAGAAATGTTTTTTTCCCCCTAGGGGCATCCCCTTTGGAGCTTAATAACTCAGCCCTGAGTCCTAAAACTCTCCAAAATTGGGGGGCTTGCCTAGAATTACTTGAGGAAGCTACCTTGCCATTTCCATGATGAAACATGGTTGTGGTCCATATATTTGAGTACATAAACATAACTGTACTTGAAAATATGGATCACAGCCATGTTTTGGCACAGAAATGGCAGGGCAGCTTCCTCAAGCGACAAGCTTCCAAAATTTGGAGAAGTATAGGGCTCAGGTCTGAGTTATTAAGCTCCAAAGGGGATCCCAACTCCATGATTTATAACTCAGCCCCTTGACCCCCAAACTTCTCCAAATTGTTGGGGCTTACCTAGAATCACTTGAAGAAGCTACCCTGTTAATCCCATGCTGAAAACATGGCTGCAATCTGTATTTTCAAGTCCATAATGTTTTGGTACATTTATGTACTGGAAAATATGAATCACAGCCATGTATCAGCACCAAAACCACTGGGGAGCTTCCTCAAGCTCTTCCCTGTAGGCCCTCAAAATTTGGAAAGGTTTGGGGGTCAGGAGCTGATTTATTAAGCTCCAAAGGGTGTGCCCCTAGGAAATAATATTTCTAATTGATTGAATTGGGATTCAGAAGCCAAGCTGCCGCCATACTAATCACTCACCCATGGGGAGGCTATTGCGGTTTCCAGATTCAATTAGAATGATTTTTTTCCTAGGGGCACCTCCTTTGGAGCTTAATAACTCAGCGCCCTGAACCCCAAGCCTTTCCAAATTTCAGGGGTTTATAGGAAAGAGCTTGAGCTCCCCTGGCATTAATTCCTATGGGTTATTTCTTTTCTAGAGGAAAAAATGATATTTTATTTTGTTTCATGACAAAACATGTCCTACCATGTCATTACATAATGAAGTAATTCACTACGTAATGAAGTAATTCACTACGTAATGTATTGATGAAATAGCATTTCATTTTTTGTTCCGTGTCCATCTCTAGGATCAAGTGCAGAGCAGCCCAGCTTACATCAATAACTAACGTGTTCACCAATTGAGCAGTACATGCATTCTTGAAAGCTTCACTGTGTGTAGTGCAAATTACAACACAAGGAGTGCTGGCTTTGTCACTTACCCTTTGTTTAGTTGTTGAAACATAATCTTCATTTATCAGGGGTTTTGAAATTTTCATAGTCATCCCAAGACATGTTGATATCTAAGATGAACATCATCCATCCATCCATCCATCCATCCATCCATTGACTGATTGACTGATTTATGTCAAGCTTTTGTCCCAAAAGTTGGAAGCCAAACATTACAAACATTACAACACAATGAAATCAACTATCCTATTAAAACAGAATGCAATTATAAACCATTTGAAACTACCACAGTTAAAAATGATAGCTACAATCTTTAATAGAAGATATTGTGCCTCCTTGCCATTCCACTCTAGGGTGACCTTCGCTCCACTGCCAAACAGGAAGACATGGAGGACTGAGATCACCCAAAAGAAGAACATTTTCCACTACAAAGGATGAGATAGTCGCATTAAATTTGCATTCACAAATAAAAGTTAATAAACTGGAAATGCATGTCTCCTTTTCTAGAAAGTATGATTATTGGAAGAGGGAAAGCAATATACAGGTGGCAAAACCACAAAATTATTTTTACAATAGCATGAAGAAGCCATAGACAAATTGATTTCCTTACCTGTATCTGTTTACTTGACTTTTCATATAATAGCAAGGCCAAAATCAACAGCAACACAACAGAGAAACAAAGTGAAAAGAGAGAGAGAATCCACTCGTGCACAGAAGAGAGAAAAATCAAAATGTGAAGATATAGTAGGGAGAGAAGCACGGATACTGTACAAATGCTTTTTAAATGGTCTTGTAAATTTATTACTCTCTCATCAATGAGGGTCGGTGCAACTACTACCACCACCACTACTATTACTATTCTTTTTTTGTGTTATAGTAAACCTTCACCCCCCGCCCAAGGACAAGTTAATCCCAACAAACAGGATCACATACCTCAAGAAACCAACATAGGAGGTGAAGGACCTTCTAGAACTGTTGCAGAATGCCCAGGGCTGTTTCAAATGCCCACGGCCAGGCTACGAAAAGCAAAAAGATATATTGTCTTTGTCTGCTGTCTTCTCAGCTGCATTATTCATGAATGCACCTCCTCTCCTTTTCCACTTCCACTTCTGCAGGATGGCAGCAGTATAGGAAAGGTTGCAGCATCTGTAACTGTAACAATAAGTGGAACTGAAAGAGGACTTTTTCTAGATTGGCCCTTTTATTGATTGGTCCAAAAACCATGGATTAGATGCAGTTCCTTGGCTCTCTTTTGGCACATGTCTGATGCATTTGCTCATCTTTTCCAACTCTTGGAAAAATTCACTTTTTGAACTGCAAACCCTAGAATTCCCCTCCTAACAACACAGCCATGCTTCTAGGAGTGCCATGGGCCACAGAGGGAGCTGTAGAGTGACCTTCCCGTCATATGGGCAGTATAGAACTCTAATAAATAAAGAAATAGAGATGGGAAAGAACATAAGAACATAAGAAGAGCCATTCTGGATCAGGCCAAAGGCCCATCTAGTCCAGCTTCCTGTATCTCACAGTGGCTCCACCAAATGCATCTGGGAGTGCACAAGACTAGATATCTGCTTCCTGATACCACTCCCCTGCATCTGGCCCTCGAAATACCCCGGGTTTAATACTGGAGATTATACATATCCATCATCGTTTGTAACCCGTCATGGACTTTTTCTCCAGGTATCTGTCTAATCCTTGAGGAAAAGTCCATCACAGGTTACAAACCAGAAGAAGAGGGGGAGAGAGAAAGGGGAGGCTACACAAGAGTGGGATCCAGCCATAATCTTGTTGGAAGATGTAATCCGTTCCGCATTGCCAAAATGTTTTACACACACACACACACACACACACACACACACACACAATGATCAAGAGGAAGCAACATATATTTGCTTAGCACTGAGGATATGCAAAGTGACAGCATTAAGCATTTTAAAATGTGCTAATAGAAAGTGACTACAATATAGTCTTCAGTAACTGTGGCTTTTGCTGATGCTATAACACATGCTGACAGCAAATATCAATTCTAGGTAAATCCAATTAAGCCCAGAAGCAAAACAGCTGGATTAGCAGTTCCCTGCATAAATTATTTTTTTCCTTCCATCTACTTTCCCTTTTTTGCAAATGAGCCTTTCAACATGGAATAAAAACCCTAGTGATCATTTTCCCCCATTGCTTATTAATTGCTGAAGTCTAAAATAAGACACCCTCACAGATACAAATCCTCTATTGTTGCCACACATTGTATTTGATATGGACAAATTACCCAGCTGTCCTTCTGCAAATTGTCCACAAGTTCCATGTTTATGGATGAAACTCTTCTGATTAATGACATCAGCCTCCTCTTGTCTTCCTAGAGATCCTCTGCTTAAGACATTTATTTGTCATCTTTCAGTCAAAGCCTTCCCCACGTGGCTCGCACCTAATACAGACAATGGTAGGCATGCCCAATTTCTTTTTAACATGTATGCATAACAACCTGCACCTAAAA
The DNA here is from genome assembly GCA_023846285.1 of Phrynocephalus versicolor. NCBI lineage: Eukaryota > Metazoa > Chordata > Lepidosauria > Squamata > Agamidae > Phrynocephalus > Phrynocephalus versicolor. Next base: position 71,805,622 of record JAHTLZ010000204.1, read on the forward strand.
TCCCAGAACAACACTTTTATTTAGTAAAAAAAAAAAAAAGACCAATTAAAACAAAAGCATGGTACATTCTAGCTAAAGCAGGCATGTCCAAAGTCAGGCCCGGGGGCCAGATGTGGGCTGTTTACAAATTTTGAGTGGCCTGCGGCCTCTTCTCTCTGCCAGCTCAGCCTGTCATGCATCCCCACCAGCTGGCCCCTCGCCATACTGGATGGAGGCATCAGCTTACAGTTTTATGTTTTGCCTGCCCTCCTTGCCTCTGTCCACCACCACCACCCAGCCACCTTCCCAACCTATCCGCCCCCTGGCTCCGTTGCTGCAGCATCCTCCCTACCTCCTTGCATATTATAGAGACTTGTCCAATGCCTGACTAGGGGGGCAAATGCGGCTGAATGGTCAGCCCCCACCCATTTTGACCTCACCAAATCTGACCCTCCTTTCAAAAAGTTTGGACACCTCTGAGCTAAAGCCTAACAAAGATGGTCAGACGCCTTCAGAAAGGGTCTCCACTCTCCAGAAGTTTGGGTTCTGTTTGTAATGCACAGTAGTTTGATGGATCTTGGCAGAGGAACAGGAAACAGATTATATGAGGAAATTCATGAGACCTGGCTTGTATAGGTCCAAGCAAATATTGCAATTAGTTCGTCTCAAGCACAGTAGGACTTTGAAGGTCAAAACCCACCACTCCCCACCCCCACCCCCACCCCCACCCCCAGCAAAGTCATTTGTGGACTTACTGTGAATGACACACTATCCAAACCCCACATTTTATTCAGGTCTGCACAACAGGTACCAGACTATTCAGTGATCCCAGGAACTGAGGCTGAATAAATCGGTATCATGTCCAGCTCATATTAAAAGCATGGCAGATCTCACAATGAAAGTCAGTTTTGCTTGCACTACTCAAACTCGAGTATCTTCTACTAAAGTGATCTGTTTTTATGCTGATATAGTTCATACAACATGCCTGGAAGCCCATACTCCATGCCGTCTCTGACGACACTCAAACTAGAGGGCAGTGCAAGCAAACTGGAAGTTCCAGGTAGGGAGTAGATTGGTCTCTACATCTAACGCACTGACAATAATCTTCGTTTTAGCCACCATGCCTGCATAAGTGGCAGAATCAGAGGTCTACCAGAGCATGGGGAAGCCATTTCAAACAACTGCTCTTTACATACCTGATTGGTCTGTGCTCATATTACAGTACTACAAGATCTAGAAGGCTGCTGTGTTCCATGGAAATTGCTAATTACATAAACATCTGGTTTAGTTGTACAGTAGCTGTGTCCCTTTAACATTATGCTTCTACAGGAAATGCCTCCTCTACAGGTATGAGCAGACCATCCTGGCTGCGGATCCCATGAGTTATAATCCAAGAAATCAGCTCTTCCCAAGTCTAGAAGGCATCACCTATCCTTGTGTATTGTGTGAATAATCCAGAATAACACATTTCTGCTGAATTGCTTTTTGATGCTGCACAGGAGATGAATCTAGAGTCCAGATTGGGTCTGGATAACCAGATTAGGTGTTCTGTCCATTACATCAAATATTTGATTAAATTGTTAAGTATGACAAATTAGATTAACAATTAACCCTAAATGTACTGATCTCAGAGACACACTGGCTATGGGTAGAAAAGGTTTTGGTATATGACTAGCAATGCTATATGATATAGGCCAGAGATACACTATTTTAGAGCCTTAACTGGACTGTGTTCTAAGGTTTCCAGGACTCAGGGTGCTAACTTTGACTAACAAAAATGATTCCACCCCCCCCCCCACACACACACATGGGCATACAACTTTTCTTCTTTGGTATATCATAGTATTTGATCAGTTGGATTTTACCTAGATTCTGGACCGAATTACCTAGATTCTTCCCCTCACCCATCTCCATAATCAACTAGTCCAGGAGCAACATCCTGTCCCAATGCCAACCCTTGCCTATCCAACCCCTGGAACATTACAAGGATGCTCTCGCCTGGCTTCAGACTTTGGAATTGGGAATGGGATACTGTGTGCTGACTTGGAAACATTGATATAGATACACCTCTGTGTGCTCAGTCATTTGTACATGGAAAAGCTTCATAAATCTCATAATGGATTTCTATCCCATCTGGATTGAGAACATAGACCTGAGTCCCCTTACCTTCAGTGAAATTCACTCCAAAATAATAATATGACTGTAGTATACTGTGTCGCTTAAAAACTGAAAGTATTGTGTGATTTCACTAAAGTTATTTTTGTCCCCCCCCCAATCCAAATAGTAGTGACAAAGATCCCCTCTTTCTTCTCCACCTCTGCTTTTTGCCTTTTTTCATGCATCACATAGCTTGTGGCGCAAAACTGGTACAAATTAGATTGTGGGAACCTGATTACAGTACTTCTGAAAAGCAGTCAAATAAATATACCCTTTAATGGTTCAATATCATTCTTTTCACAATCAGACAGGTTAGAATAACGTGATTTATATCAGTTCACCCAAAGGATTTTTTTTAAAAAAAAATCCCTACCAAGGAAATATCTTCTTCAAAGTTACTCAGTATCAATAGTTATTTTCACACAAAAAACCCTCCCCGCAACATTCCATATCAAACAGTTTCACTGTGAAACAATGTCCACCAATATGCATCTGTTTTACCTTTCTATGTTTCTGGCATTCCTCAGGAATTTTCCACTTCTTCTACATTGCAGACCAGCCACTTGAAGCCCAAACTCCTGCCATCACCAAGAGAGGAGGCAACTAAGCAAGCATTGAAATGCTGGCAGACACATTAAGACAGTCTGCACTGCAATCTCCACAGAGCTTCCTAAATATTAGGAAGTGGTGTCCATCCATGTTTATACTTCTCCCCCCGCCCCATGTGCACTTTTCAAACAGCCATATTTAATTCCACATATTCTAGAACATCTTGGAATGTGCTGATTTAACCAAAGTATTTCTAATCACCATCTATTTCTGGGTGGAACAGACCATGGAAATCTCACACACACACACACACACATACACACACACACACACACACACACACACACACACACACACACACACACACACACACACACACACACACCAAAAACAATAAACAATAAATTGAGCCACATTCTTTGCACAGCACTACTTTTGAATTTAAAGTTACTGCTCCGTCATATTTCCCATCAACTTCCTTCATTTAGGGAAAGGCATCGCTTTTAAGTCTGGTGAAAATTGGCGTTGGAGGAGTGGAATGTGCCTCAGCACTTCATAACTGCTTTGTTTAAGATCCTTGAGTTAAACCCAGTGCGATCGGAGGCTAAAAACTGAATTTTCAGAAGGAGTAATGTATTGCTACAGACAGATGGTTAAAAGCTTTGTTAAACATACATAGGCAGTGTCATTTATTCTGGATATGATGGCATGTAACAGCCGTTTTTGAGGCAATCATCGGCTGAGGGAGCTTTCATTTGCCTTCTCTATCATTACCTACATGGAAGTGGCCTCGATGATGGCCCACTTGTATATCACCATAATGGGCCCATCCTTTTTAATCACTATGCCAGCACGCTACATTGTACCACAGTGCTTGGAAAATCCATATGTTAAATGGCATGCTCAAATACAGAGCTGTTCTTCTTCCTTGCAAAGACCTACAGACATTTACACTTTAAATGTTTTCTCTCTCAGAAATATGTGGGAAACAATTGTGATTTCCATCACAGGCATGACAGGGGAAAAAGTTAAAATAAAATGCAAGAGGGGAAAAAGCTATTTGCATGCTATGAACTTGTTACAATTTTAAGCAAGACTAAAATGACATTAGTCTACCTTAAAATGACCTTGAAATAGCTTTCCTTACTGAGCTAAAGGGACCAATGGTTTAACAACATAATATAATGTAATCTTAGAATGGCAGATAGAGAAGGGCACAAAATGAGCAATTTTTCATTTTTGTTTTCATTTTTTCATTTCGTTACGTAACGAAATAAAAAAACAAATTTTGTCTCCAAAATGAAATAAAACGAAACGAAACACCAGAAATTTTGTTGTCCATTTCGTTTTCATTATGGCAAATACATTGAACTGTAATAAATGATAATGAAACAGCAATTTTTTGTTTTTGTTTTCATTTTTTTTTGTCATTACGTAATGAAATGAAAATGAATTTTTTTGTAAAAATTCACAAAAAACGAAAACGAACCAAAACAGATCCCCTAAACGACAAACGACAAATGAAACACCATTTTTTGGAGTCGTGCCCATCTCTAATGGCAGAGCGGGAAGGGACCTAATGGATCACTGAGTCCAGCCCCTGCCAAGGATGCACAACTCCTAACTTCTGGCTCCAAAAGATGATGTCATCAGTTTCTTGATTTCTAACAAACAAACAAACAAAACAAACAAGTGGTATGCTTTTAAATGCAGTGGCTTTCCAAGATATTACGTTTTCCTCACCCTGTTTCCAATCACTCTTTCAACTGGAGATGATGCCATGTATCAGACCTTCTTAATGCCAACAAGTGCATTTGCCCTGAAATGTCCCATGACAAGGAGAGAGGACTATCCAAGAAAAGAGGACTCCTTGGAAAAGTCCCTGCTGTTGGGAAAGACTGAAGGCAAAAGGAAAAGGGGACAGCACAGAATGAGATGGTTGGATGGCGTCATCAATGCAACCAACATGGATTCGACCAATCTTTGGGAGGCAATGGAAGATAGGAGGGCCTGGTGTGCTCTGGTCCATGGGCTCACGAAGAGTTGGACATGACTTAATGACTGAACAAGAGTCCCCCACCACATCACCACAAAAAAAAAAAACACTTGGTATGAAAGACTGGAACATATGTCTTGGAGGCCCATGTATGGAGAAACAACGCTTAGCTCTTTGCTAAAAAATGGATGTGCTACAGATCATCCCCGATCCTGTGTGTTGCTGTGGAAAGGAGGGGGGAGGTAGAAGAATGGCAGTTTTCCAAACTGGTCATCTCTCCAAGAAATCCTGTTGTTTTAACTTATGCTACTTAAGGGTGACAGCTCCAACAGCTGCCAGTGTTGTTGTTTTCCAAACTACCTGTCTAGATCCTGAGGCTCCCATGGGGTCCCCTTTCTCCTGTAAAAACCCTTGAGGGCTGTGGGATGGGGGCAGGGGCATCTTTAGTTTCTGATGGCAATTTTTGGAAAAAGGATTTCCCCAGCCCAATCCCTTTCTCTAATACAACAGGAATCTTAAGGGAGCCTCACACCCTTTGGAAGTAGGGAACAGGAAGATTTTAGTTGATGGACCCAACACAAATTATGGCACCATCAGTCGTATGTGGCATAGCTATGTGAACAATGTTCCAGCTATTGTAAAATATATATTTAACATAATAGAAATAGATTTATCAGATGCAGAACATATGGAGATCAGAAACATTATGTTTCTCAATTACAGCTACCAGAATCCTGCACCCAGTTCTGGGAGTTACAGACCAAAAATGTAATGTTTCCAAGTTTTAAGAACTTACTTAACAGTAAGAGAACAAGACAAGCTTGGTCTACATTACACACACATTAGATAATGAATACTAATGAATGTAATAAGTGATAATAACTACATTTATTTATAGCACATAGGGAATTTAAAATTAATCTGAAGTCATAATTTTCGCTTCCTTAAACTGTGAAAGCAGTAATTCTCACAAAATAATCCTATATCTCACTTTTGTTCTATCAAATGTTACATTATTAATTCTAATTGTGAAGAGTTGCAGAATATTTACTGATGTACAATGATGGATTCTCTCACAAATAATCTCAGCGAAACAGTCATTGCTATACATTGTAAAAGGTAGCAACCAGGTGGCACATGTGAAGTGTCATCACTGTGTCATTTTTACCTGAAAGTTCTAGCATCCATGTATTAGCTGCTAAAAATTAATTAACAGCAAGCTTATTGCATACTCTTCACAAATATTTTAATATTCATATCAATTTACATATTAGCTTAGGTTTGGGAGACAACCTTATTGACCAGCCATATAATATAATTAATTCATTATATCAGTAATTAGAACAACCACTATCTGTGCTAATTGTAACACACACACACACACACAGAGAGAGAGAGAGAGAGAGAGAGAGAGAGAGTTCAAGATGAACATGATTTATTATAGCAGGGAAAGAATATATTCTGCCACCAAAACTGAGCAACATTTATTGATGTTCCAAATGAGTTTTGTTATTTATCTCTGTATAGCTATAAACACTGTTTATTGGCTAATAACACACATTTGGATGGCAGAGTTGAACTGCACTGATACCTGTTGCATTAAGTCTAACTTCACAAGGCAGATTTACAATCCATCCTGACCAACTTAAAATGGGTTGCTGCCTGAGCTGGAATAGCAAATGGTGGCACCCACTTTCTGGAAGGAAAGGAAGAAAATACCAAAGGTAAACTGGACTAATTCTAATTCCTGGGACATTTCCTCTGCCTGGCTGTAAAAATACAAGCATCACCATTCAAATAAACTGACACTCAGAACAGACTGTCCAACTATGTTAAAAGAAAGGCAGTTTTCCTGTGTGACAGCATGGAGGAGGGAATTCCAACAGGGGCTGCTGAAATTCCCTTTGAAAACAACTACTAAAGGAACAGGAACCTTGTCCTCCATTTCATGGAGCCATTGTAACTCACCCCTCCCACCTGCTAGAAGCATCCATCCCCTATATTTACTACATCCAAGGCCCAGTTCTAATGCCTGCTTTACTCTCGTGTTTCCCAAAAAGCAAATGTCATGGCTCTTTGACTTATCTGATTTTTTTGGTTCATGTTTGCATTACAGAATTTTCTGCATCAAGTCGACAGTTGGACCCTAGGGCTCTTTTCAGCTGCAGGATTCCGATGCAGACATAAGAACAGCCTTGCTGGAACAGGCCACAGCCCATCTAGTCCAGCATTCTGTCCCACACAGTGGCTCACCGTTTGCTTCAGGATATTCCCAAGCAGTTGTCTTCACCTAATTATGATTTCCTGTAAATGACATTGAGATATATCCTGCCTATCTCTCCAGAGATATATCCTGCCTATCTCTCCAACCCAAAGGTTGTCCTTAGGCATCCATGATGATAGCCATTGATACCCTTGTTCTCTATGAACTTGTCTAATCCTTTCTTAAAGCTGTCAAGGCTGACAGCTGTCACCACCATGTCTTGTGGCAGGGAGTTCCATAGACCAGTGATTCACCAGGTGAAAAAGTACTTTCTCTTATTTGTTTGAGATCTACCACCCGAAAGTTTCATGGAGTGCTCCCTAGTTCTAGTGTTGTGCAATACAGAAAACAGTTTTGCCTTATCTACTTTGTCCATATTGTGTATGATTTTATAAACTTCAATCAGGTCACCTTTTAGGCGCCATCATTCAAAAGTGAAGAGGTCCAGCCATTGCAGCCTCAGATGTTAAGGAAGGTGTTCCAGTCCCCTAACCATTCTGGTTGCCTTCCTCTGCCCTTTTTCCATTTCCATAATATCCTTCTTGTCTATATCCTTCTGTAGACAATACTTCAGATGGGGCCTCACCATAGATTTATAAAGAGGCAAAATGATACTTGCTGACTTATTTTCTGAACCCTTCCTAATGATCCCTAGCACTGAGTTTGCTTTTTTCACTGCTGCAGGACACTGGGTTGACACCTTCATTGAGCTGTCGACCAGGACACCAAGGTTCCTTTCCTGGTTTGTTGCAGAGAGTTCAGATCCCATCAGTTTATAAATGTAATTGGGTTTTTTTTTGTCCCAACATGCATCACTCTGCACTTACTAATGTTGAACCTCATTTGCCACTGGTTTGCCCACTCCCCCCGTATCAAGAGATCCCTCTGGAGCTCCTCACAATCTCTCTGTTTTTACTACTCTGTATAATTCTGTGTCGTCAGCAAATTTGGCTACCTTGCTATTTACTTCTACTTCTAGATCATTTATGAAGAGGTTGAAAAGCAGGGGTCCCAGTACTGAACCTTGGGGGATCCCACTCTTTCCCTCCCTCTACTTGAAGGTGTCCATTTAGTGCCACCCTCTGTTTCCTGTCCCTTACTCAATTGCTGATCCAGGACAAGACCTGTCCCTTTATTCCATGACTGGAAAGTTTATTCAAGAGCCTTTGGTGCGGGACCTTGTCAGAAGCTTTCTGAAAGTCCAGATAGACAATGCCAATGGGATCGCCCTTATCAACATGTTTATTGACACTTTCAAAAAATTCCAACAGATTAGTGAGGCATGATTTGCCCTTGCAAAAGCCATGTTGGCTCTCCTTCAACAGCACCTTGCCTTCTATGTGCCTATTAATTTTACCTTTTTACCTCCAAGGACACACTTTGCTCTAAGAACACTCTTCATTTGCTTGTGAGTCACAGGGATACCAGAAATGCAAAACTGTAGAACACATCAGTAGAGTACATATTCATAGTCAGCATGCAAAGTGTGGGTACAGGTCTGCTTATACCCTATCAAACTATTTAGGAAATCATGATGAAAGAACCCAGGTGTTCTGTGTGTCTTGCCTGTTATTTTGCATATAATCTATTTTCAGTAAACAGTGTGCCAATTTTGTTGGTCAAAATTTTGTTCATATCTCTTGCCCAGGCGTATGAAGGTCCACATGATCAATTGAGCACATAGCAGCCAGCCAGAAAAATAGCTAGCATCATGCCGTTCCAAGATTATGCAACTCAAAGGGCTTCTCACCATTATAATATTATGACTGTATGACATTGCAAATCTTTTTCTTAAATATATTGTATGGAAGCATACACTATTGGCTTACTTTGTCAGCAATCTAAATAATTTATCTTACATTGATTTCTGCAGCTATTTCACATTGTTTGCTCAACATAAGCATATCTGCTGGGATAGCCCACACATTCACGGCTTGATTCATAACCACCCATATTTATCTTTATGTATTATTTTTTGTGTCTCTGTGCCAAGAAATCTGGTTAGTGAAACTGCCAGATTCTTTGATTTGATTTTATTTGATTTCATTAGGGACCGTCAGCCGAGCTGCTTAAGTGCCTGACTACTGTTTGCAGTTAAACATTCATTAAGGAATCCCCAGTGGGTTCATTTGTTTCGCTGAGGTCCAATTACAGTGCCACAAACGCAGTTTTTGCAGCAATTAGCTGATTTTTCCTGTTTACGTGCTGCCTCTTTAGGAAGAGGACTAGTTGGAGGGGTCACATTTTTAATTAGGCACAATTTAGGGCCAATAAGAAAAGTGATCATTTAGTAAATGGATGTGCCGGTCTTAAAAGCTCAGTGGTAAATAACACAACAGGGACACCAAGTATATGCCCTCCTGTTGTGAGCTATTCAAAAAAACAGTACCCAACCCTATAACATTGGGGACAGTTTGCATTCTAATACATTTAGAGTATTCTTAGGTGAATAGGGCACCAATGTCCCACATTCACACCATTTGCATACAACATGACTGGAATGGTCAAATTGTTATTATGATAACCATATTGCAAAGACAATCAAACTGAGGAGCTATCATTGGTTCTTCATTGTTAGAAAGACAGAGCCAAGTGTCAGTAAGCAGAATGCGGAACTGCCTCAAGTGACAGTTTCCAGGGGCATAAACGGAGGTCTCTTGGCTGTTCCAACAAATTTCTCTTCTGTATTCTTCCACTGGCCAATCAGTAATGGAAACCACCAACCTGCCACAGGTCCCATAAAGTAGCTTGCTACCTGAAAATGGAAGGTGCTGTCCCAATAGCAGTGCTGAATTTTGATCCCCAACAAAAAAGGAAGAAAAAGAAACAAACAAAAAGATGTCTAACTATATTAAGGAACCCTGTTGGAAAAATAAAACTGTTATTTCTGTGGGGTTGCTTGCTCCCCTGCACACATACACACACACATACACACAATGTGTTTTGTACAGTACTCCCATCTTGTGCATTCATTGTAAAAAGAAGAAAAGCTGAGTGCAATTACCTAAATGCAGTGGTACCTTGTATAAATGAATTAATTTGTTCCAAATGAAATTATGCTAAGCAATTTTTCCTTTATACAAATTTCCCATAGGAATGCATTGAAAACAGAGTACAGTGATCCTCCACCTATTGCAGGGGTTAGGGACCCGAGCCAACCCACGATAATTGAAAATCCATGATATGCGGATGCAGGTTGGATCAGGCCTGGGGGGAGTCTAGCTGGGGGCTCTTGTACTTACCCCCAGTCTGGCACTGCCCCAAATGGGCCTGTGAGGGCCTTCCTGGGCCTTCTGGAGGCCCCAAAAGGGCCTCCCTGCGAGCTGGAAGTGACTTCCAGAAAAATTGAAGTGACTTCTGGATCACCAAAAATCATTTCAGAGGCCTCCGAGAAACATTCCCCCCTTACCCCAGAGGGCCTTTTTTCATATACTGTGGTCCCGCAATATAGTGGGAGCGCAGTATATGAACCGCGAAAGGGCGGGGGACCACTGTAATCCCTAATTGCAACCATTTTTATGTTGTACGAATTTGCCCCGTAGGTGATTCTAAGCAAATTTCCCCTATCTTTCGATTTTTTTATGTTGTGCAGATTTTATGTTATGCAAACCATTTTTTATACAAGGGTCCACTGTAGAAGCTTTTTTGCTACCAGTTAGGCCAAAACCAATGTTAACAGTGAGCTTGCAGTGCTTAGTATATGTGTGCTTAGTCTTTCTTTCTACAAATAGTCAAATAGTAAAAGGAATACATGTTGTTGCTTTTAATGTATCCTACCTGGTTCCTCATTCCTAACTGGGCCATACTCCTCTCTGCACACTTACTTAGCTTTATAAACAAAGGAAAAGATGCTGTGGGAAATGTAAAAGTTACTCTGTGGATTTGTGTGGTTTACCATTTCCTGCTTTATCCATGGTTTGTGGCCCTACCCTAATTTTGCATCATGTGTTAGTGGCAGTGAAGTAGGGTAACAAGCAGAATGACACAATATCACACACTATGCTTGCTGAGTTAGATGTTACAAGGAAAACGAGAAAAGGGAGAAGCCAGCAGGTGAACCATGCCTCTTACATGATGTCAAATCGAAAACCAATAATATCATTTCCATGGACTTCAGTAGTCACAGAACAGCAGATTTTCATAATTTTCCTAAAAATCCTGTTATTTGTTTATGTTCACCTATATATGTGCTGTTCCCTATAATGACATTTTTGTAACACTTATGGTGTTATTTCTGGAATCTGCAACTGCTTATAATACTGCATGAAACTTCCTGATATTTACCCCAAAGTCCTGATGACAATGGAAGTCATTGAAGTATGCTTCATCCTCAAACAAGATATTTTAATTGCTAAATTTCTGTATTTTGTTGTTTTTTCAATATAGGTACAGGCCTTGTAGAGGCAGAGGAGAATGTCTCCTTCAGTAATGTTGACAGCTGTGCTCGTAGTGTTAGTGTCACTACCTGAAGTCAGACGGGTATCAGCTGAGAAGCCAGGCTAACTATGACCCAAAACCATCAATTATGATGAGAAGTAATAAACAAAAGTGTGTACTGAATCGGTTGTCATCTGGGTCAATAAGAACTGCATCAGACGCTATAGCTTCTGGGCATCTAGTAGTCTGTGGGCTACAGGGATCGGAGACCCTGCTGAGGAACCAGGACAGACTGCTGCAAAGCTACAGGAACAGTTTAAATAAAATACTTAGACTCATGCTGAGAAACTATTTATTATTATTATTATTATTATTATTATTATTATTATTATTATTATTA
>JAHTLZ010000204.1:71817352-71856380 GCA_023846285.1 Phrynocephalus versicolor
TATTATTATTATTATTATTATTATTATTATTATTATTATTATTATTAACCACACAGTTAACTACACTGGATTTTGTAATACAAATCACTAGTCAAACACTTCCCAAGCATTTAGGACTATGAGATGAATATTTATTATTATTATTATTATTATTATTAGTAGTAGTAGTAGTAGTAGTAGTAGTAGCAGTAGTAGTAGCAGCAGCAGCAGCAGAAGCAGCAGCAGAAGCAGAAGCAGAAGCAGAAGCAGAAGCAGAAGCAGAAGCAGAAGCAGCACTAAATGCAAGGAACATATATTCATTGTCAAAATGCTGCTTAATTTCGTGTAACTCAGTAGAATTTGTACTGTATAACAAGTCCTCTTACATTTCCTGTTAATGCTTCTCATTTAGTAGGCTTTGTTGTCTTCAACATTACTGGGCTCCTATGACGTTTGCACAAAAGGAGATACCAAAATAAAGGTAGTCTTTGCTCTCAGCTAGCCTTGTCCCCAAGTCTGGATATCGTTTGGCAGTTGACTGCAAGGTCAAAGGTCGTTAAAAACGCAGTCACCTTCTGACCCTTCATTCCCATTTCCTGCAGGAGAACAACCTTTCATCCAAGTACAAGTCTCTTCAGAAACATTTGTTGTGATTTCATGTCTGAACTCTAGGATCAATCTTGAGTGAGAAAGGTGGGGAGGGTGATACTGTGGATATTTGTGTAGAGACCTGAAATCCTACTTCCCTAAACACTGAATTATGTGTTTGCTGTCACAGTTCTGTTTCACTTACCAAAATATGCTACAGCACGGAAGTATGACAGCTTTATTTATAGCCAGCAAAATATAATGCTACAGTAACAATACCTATGCATTTTGATTTGGCTTTGCCATTTTAGCTGCATTAACGTTAAGAAGATGGTTGTGCAATCTCAGCTGAAGTAACCTCTTCCAATAGAGGCCTAGGATAGTGGAAATTATACAATATCTTTGGCACTCTGGATGTAAATCCTCACTCTTTTCATCATCAAATACAAATGTCAAAAACAAAAAAACAAACCTGCTCTCCTTGTTCTACAGAAGTATTTTTCAACGTTGTAGGGCACAATCACAAGAGAAGGGGACAAACAGCACTAGGAAGGTCCATGAAAGCTTGCTTTAAAATATAATAGTCACCACACCTTTGTGTCTTTTTTTAAATTTTGTTTTTGCCTGCTATTTAGTATGTTTAAAAGTTGCATAAATAAGATAAAGTAACATGCTGATTTGATGCAAATTGCACAAAATGAGGATGGCTGCTTGATTTTTAAGATTAGAAGAATCAAGTGGGCCTTTGCCTATTCAAAATAAATAAATAAATCAGCCAGTCTTTTTGTGCTTACTGTATACCAGAGATTTGCTTCCCAGACTGAACAAACATTACTTTTGTACAAATTACATAAAGGTTTAAATGAAAAAAGCACTTAGCCAAAGTAAGCCAGTATTTCAATATACGTCAGAATACACCCATTTAAATCAAGTCTATGTATGGAGAAGTTGGTTCCTTTAAAAAAAAAAAACTTGAAGGATATTGGTGGGACATAGACTGGACTAAGCATAAATCCTATTAAGTCAATGGCTCTACTCTGATCAGGATTAGAAATAGAAGCTTGGCCTTTGCCTTGCTCTGACCTGGTGGGGAACCCCCATTGCATAAAGATATTATTCATAATCTAGTGCTAGTAAAAATGTGGCAGCCAGACTGTTGTCCTACACACATTTCTGAGACCAAATTAATACCAGCTTGGAAGCAACATCACTAGGTCCCAGTTTGCCATCCAAGCTTACTTCAAGGTACCAGTTTTGATATATAACCTACTAAATAGGTTGGGTTGAGGATATATGAGAGACAGCCTCATCCCATATTGACTGACCCCAGGCTGTGCAAACCTCATATGAAATACTGTTCTGTGTGCCACCATTCCAAAAGGCTAAGCTGAATGGTCTTTCCAGAAGCAACACCTGGACTTTGGAACTCTCTCTCAAGGGAGGTTAGGTTGGTACTGTCTCTGTTAGGCTGATACTTCACATCCCTCTCGCTGCAGTTCGCAGCCCCACTGGAGACCGGTTTGAAGGAACGTAACCTCACGTCCTTGTAGGGTCAATCTGAATTCGAAGGAACGTAACCTCATGCCCTTGTGGGGTCAATCTGAGTTCAAAGGAACGGAACCTCACGTCCTTGTGGGGTCAATCCGAGTTCACCCCGACCACACCCCCTGAACTGCGCTCCAAGAGCTTGGGAATCTTTTCAATCCACTTCTCGATCCGTGTTGAAAACCGATTTCAACATGGAGGCAAGTTCACCTCGGCTCGAGAAAGGATGTGAAGTAACCACCTTAGACAACAAATGAGCAGATAAAACAGCCATGTTCTAAGTCTGGCCTGTGGGTGAGAGCCAGCCCATCAGGCTATTTTGACTTGATATGCCACAGCCCGGTGTGTCACTTTTGATGACCCAGATAACCTTGTGGGAGCTTGCGGGTTCAGGGCTTGCAGGGGCTGCTGGCACAGAGCGGCCCACATGGATGGGGGGGGTGTCAGGTGTGTGATGGCTGCTACGGCCGCCAGCTGCAAGCAGGTTCGCCTTCCTTCCCCAGCACCTCTGGACCTGGGAGGGGTGAATGTGGGTGATGTGTATATAACAGTTCCTTCTGGTTTTTACAATTTCTTTGTTTATTTGTTTGTTTGTTGTGAGATTTTTGGGCTGTTTGACCCTGGTCTGGGAGTCGATGGTGTTTTGGGGTCAGTGGGTGGGGCTTGCAAAGGGTCAGGGGGTGGGGCTTCCATTGGGGTCAGGGTCGGGGAGCACCTGCTCCCCAGAAATTCTCAGCCACCAAATTTGGCCCTCCTTGCAAAAAAGTGTGGACACCCCTGAGGTAAAACAATACAGTTCTGAAGAATCTTTGCTCTCTATTGTTGTGTTTGTTTTTTCCAAACTAGTGATATTTAGATATAAACAAAATTGCATAAATAAGACAAAGTAATATGCTGATTTAATGCAAGTTGCACAAAATGACAATGGCTGCCTGAATGCTGAAGGGCATTTTTAACACATGCCTTTAAGCTGCATTTGTTTGTTTGTGTCTTTGTTTGACTTTAATATCACCCATTTGGCAGCCATGGCCACTCTGGGTGCTTTACAATACATTAGCAAGTATAAAAATACAAAGAAAATTTCAAAATCTTTTAAATTTATTTTTAAGAGTGTTAATCTATTTTGAATTGCTCTGGGTGCCTTGTTAGGAAAAAAAATCTATAAAATGCTTTAAAAAGTTAGTAATCAATAAATCAGATTCACTTTGACAGATTCTCTCATCTCCATAAATATTATACTAGACTACTGGAGTGATATTGTCTCACTAAGAACATAGGGTAGGGGGTTAGTGTGTTAGAGGAGGGGGGGCATTCACATCCAACTTGTAGTGACTCTTAACTGGATTTTAAAGGTGAAAGCATTAAGGAGTAGTCTCCTCCCATCAGGTTTTCATGGCCAAGCAGAAATCTCAACCTAAGTATCCTGAGTCCAGTCCATCACTCTGTCCACTACACCACACTGGTTACTTTACTGATTGTCAGCCACTTAGACATTTTATTATAATAAATGGTACAGAAGTATTTTTTAAAAAAAATATTTTTTTTTAACCAGGCGCGGAATTAATTTGGGGGCAGATCTCTCTACCTCCCTCATGTTTCCACTCTTCATTCACATGTTCAAGGTTCCACAGTTACTGGGCGTTGCAACAAATTCCAATGTGCTGTAGTGCTGACGAGAAGATACTTAAAGAGGCCTCCTTGGCAGACCCTATGGTTGTGCAGAGAATGCATCAGGTCCAATCCCCACCATGTATCTCAGAAAATTGGAAATAGAGCCTGGACAGATGTGAAAAAAAAAACTTTACAAGCCAATGCAGTTGTGACCATTGTTTGTTCACTTTTTTATTGTTTCTTTAAGAATTTAGGAAAGAGCATATCTTTCTAATCCCCTCATGGAGATCTCTAATATACTTTGGTGGGCTCCCTCACAAGCAGCAATTAGTCCTCCTTACTTTGCTTAGCCCTCAAAATGGGCTGTGTTCCGATCGGTATGGCAGGGGACTCTCACAAAGACCCCCTTTTCTGTTGCAAAGCTAGCCACGTGTGTGGGCAGTTGTTTCCCTCTGAGGCAGCTGCAATATAATCAAAACCAGCTAAATTTTTCAGTTTAGATAATCCACAAAGCTGCACAGCAACAAAAGCAAAACAGGGAAGGCACTTCTGTAAAGGACCAAGATAGGGGGCGATGACTCAATAAACATTTCTGGAGTGGGTTTTTTTAATCAGCTTGTTTTGTTGATAGATCTTCCTGTCCTCCTTGTGCCGTCTGCACTTTAATCTCTTTCTAGTTTATGAGAACGGCTTTACAGTGCAAAGATTTTCTTTATCTGGATGCAGAATAGAACTATTATCTTTCAGTTATAGGCCAGAGATTATAAATAAAACTGATTTTTTATAGTTTTAAAAAGGCAGCCTCCCCCTCCTACTGCCTCATTAACACCACATTAACTCGTCTTCTGAAGAAGACCTGCATAGTTTATTTAGAAAGATTCCAGCCAAAGACTCACTTCAGCAATTGCATTCATGTAACAGTGAAACAAGCGTTGCCAGGGTGCTGGCTGAAATTGCAGATGCTTTAAGACACTTCCAGATGAAGGGTGACTAGATTTAAAAAGAGAGAGAGAACAGGGTTCCTATGTCTTTAATATTTGTGTGGCAGAGGGAATTTCAGGAGGTGCAGCTTCTGTTAAAAATGGTACCTGCTGCAATTTTCCCTTCTAAGAAACTATTAAAGATAGTTGTCTTCTCTGTCTTCCCTGTCCTCCAGGGCTCCTCCAACTTCCAGAATTTCAAGTACAGAGACAAAAAAAACAAGTTGAAATATACAAGAGGAGATGGAAGTTTAATTGTCATGTGCATGGTGGCTTTGAGCACCCAACTTGCATTACTGTTGCACATATCATATTTTCCCAAGATATTGTCCTTCCAGGTGTACACACATATTATTTTGCAACAGTAGTAAGTGCCTGTCCTTGCAACTTCTCAGGTTGTGTCCCCAAAATCTCAGAGAACAGAGGACTGCTACCTCACAACCCTAAATGAGACTATTCAGATTTCTTGCACTGACTGGAACGTAGTGGGGTCATGAGTCACACATACCCAGACAGGGCTCAAAATCCCCTCACAGTCTATTACATCAGCAAGAATACAGCTGCTGAATTATGCTCGTATAAGGAGAGGTAAGCTATAGCTGCCTAGATACCCTAAGCACATCCGATCTCACCTGATTTCAGAAGCTAAGCGGGGTCGGCCCTGGTTAGTACTTGGATGGGAGACCACCATGGAATACCAGGTGCTGTAGGTGCAAGCCACTCCAGTATTCCTGTCAAGAAAACTCCATGGACATGGAGTCATGAAGGGTCAGTCATGACTGTAACCACACACACACACATACACATATGTGCGCACGCAAGGAGATGTAAATTGCCAATAATTAACCAGCTACAGGTTTTTGGTTCTGGGCCTGTACACCCCAAGTTAAAGTCTAGTGTTACAACTGCAAGAGATGGTGGTAAATGATCATGATCAAATTTAAGAGCTTTGCTTTAACCATGGTTCCATGTTTAAAGATTCCATGGAACTTCTCAGTCAACAGACTTGTAGGGCAAAGCAATATGCACAAAGTTTTCCAGTTCTGCAGCCATGTGCCTGTTTCATGAGCTGTCCCTTTGCCCAGCTGTGGAGTCCAGCGCATGGACAATTCTGCCACAGTAAGGACTTGCATAATGTGAAGAGCCAATAGGATCAATAGGGTATGCTATTGGGATTTTTGGCTGGCAACCACTGAATAAGATTACTTACATTCATGTATGTCTAACTGATTTTAATATGGTAGGCCTTTTGAAGCTATGCATACTTTAAAACCTGCTCCAGTTTCAGTAGCATTTCCTAAAATGCAGTCTGCTTGTCTTTGGTGTTCTATACCCTATATATCACCTTGTGCCCCCCCCCAGCTGCTGTTTGACTGCAACTCCCACAATCCCTTGCATATTAGCTACATCAATGAACATGGAAGGGAGCTTGAATCCAAAAGAAGGGCCACAGAGTATCTGCTGTGGCTACACCAAATGTTTGTGCATATAACACTACTTGGGCTTTAGAACTCCCTTTGTGTGTGTTCGTTCTATTTCTTAAAATCATGCTGCATCAGCCGAACACTGAGATAAGCAGAAGGAGTTATGCTGCGGAGATTTGCTGGATACCATGCATGGAAAGGAAAGGAGGAGGTCCCAGACTGTGGGCATTCCTGCCGCAATAAAATATGTTAAATGGCTGAGCTTTGTGATTGCATCTGAAATCAGAAGCCATGGCCAATAGGAATCAATATCCGGTTAGATAGGAAACAGACAGTTTGATTAATGGATTAACTTCTGGAGGCTCGGTTTTGACGGATATCAGCCCATGTGCCCTGTTTCTGATTCCATTTTAAGCCCCAGGTCCTTCATCCACCTTCTGTGATGTGGTTAATTAATGCCTATATTCATTCCATGGTTTAAGCACCTTTCTAAAAATATGAGCTATAGCCAGGTCTCCCTACCGTTACTTTGCAGGGTTTTCAAGTCTGCCCTTTTGAAGATCATCAGCTCGCTGTCATCCTGTAGAAGTCAGAACCTCTAATCTCTTCCTAACATGCTGGGCCAAAGCCTCTCAAGCAAACACTTGAGCTGGGGAAGTCACCTCGGTTTTCAACGTTTAAGGAGATTTACACCCCATGAGGGTCTGGCCTCAATTAGTTTGCATCGCCTTCCAGCGCTTTTGTGAAATTTTAGCTAATGAGTTGAAGGCTCCATGAGTTTCAAGAACAGCTGGAGAATATCTGCCATCCCCATGGCCTTACTTCTTGGCAGACAAGGATTGCTCCAAGAAGTGCCCAAGAGTTGTTCGCAGAATGACAGAAAAACACGCTCAGCATGGGGTGCTGCTGCTGTGCAGGGAACCGGCTCCCAGCCTTAATTCTGACGGCATGGCAAGGAACACATTAGAAGTGTATCTCAATGCTCCTGCTTTCCATTTTGGCAAGCTCTGCCACTCAATGCCAGCAGGTGCTTAATGCTATTAAATTTATGGGCAGCAAAAGCTGTTGAATGTCTGGGTAGCAAATTAGCAGACTATTCTTTTTAAAGTGGCACATACTTAAATATTTATTTGGAACACTGCAAGGGTACATTAGTAACTTTGAAAGGCAAAAGTGTAGCCATGCTTAAATGCTTGTTTTTAAAGGTAAGGCATCTGCAAGTGGGACATTGATTCGCTTATTTCTTTATTAATGTTTTTCATTAAATGATGGGAGGGGGTATACTGGACTTCTTAGAACACATTAAAATAATAGCTTGCTCCAAATCCAGTCTTACACAAGGGAAACAAACCATAATCCTAATCACCATAATCTCTCCCAAAACAATAAACAAAGGGCACTTTATGATTAAGAAGTCTATCATGTTGCATTTTTCTTTTGCTTCTTCTAATGGAAATTGACCACAACCACCCGCACCCGCTTGGTCTGTGTGCTGTCTTGGCCAAATATGGTCACATTTAGCTTCACAAAAGTGCCATCCAGAAATGGAGGCTTAAAATACAGATTGAGCATGGCCTGCTTCATTTTGGGGAGAGGCCTGAAGGAGATCTTTATGGGTTTGCCTTGTTGGGTTGATATGAGCCAATGAAAATAAAAAGGAGAGGAATGAACAGCAGAAAAAAAAAACAGCCTGGCCTGCTCTTGTGTGCATGGGATATCTGTGACTAGAGATGGGCACGACTCAGGAAAAATGGTTTTTGTTTTTCGTTTTTCATTTAGGGGTCCATTTCGGCTCATTTCCGTTTTCGTGAGCTAATTTTCAAAATTTTTTGTTTTCGTTTCGTTTCATAACGAAAACGAAAAATGAAAACGAAAACGATTTTTTTTTCGTTTTTCCCCATTTAGTGCCATTAAATGCTTTTGCCGTAACAAAAAACGAAAATTGGCTCAAAATTAATCATTTCGTTTCCGTTTTGTTCCATTTTGGAGCCAATTTTCATTTTTCGGTTCGTTGCATAACGAAAACAAAAAACGGAAACGGAAACAAAAATTTCGCTAAGTTGTGCCCATCAGGAAAACCTATCTATGACAAGGAGTTAGACATTATCACCTGTTGATTGCCGTGCATCAAACTCATTAAATGGAACAGAGACTTACAAATGTACAGTATATACAAGTGAAGAGCCAAGAAAGAAGTATCTGATTTCCTCATATTTCTCTATACCAAGTTTGACAACTGTGGTTCTCCAGATGTTCGGGACTACAGATTTCCTGATCCATCACTATTGGCTCTGCAGGCAGAAACTCAAAGAAATGCAGTGCCACAAAAGGGTTATAGTTGCTCTTGTGTGCTGAGTCATACAAGTAGTATGCAATAGTTAATGCATATTTTGACATCTTGATGTGAACCAATTTACAGCTGAGATTTACACTCATGCTTGTAAGATTTAAATGTCAGCAGTCAGGTTCCATCTATAGAATGGTGAGAGTACCAGCTTGTCGCATATCTTGGGCATCAAAGTATCTTGAATCAGTTGTCCACCCTAGATATTTCAAATAGTTTTTGTGGGATGTTCAGCCCAGACAGGTGACATCAGGAAATATCTGGAAGACTCAAGTCAAAGCAAATGAATATCAAAAGCTGTCTCCTTATGACAACTTGCCTGCAGCCATGGTTTCCAGTTTCACTTTGGTTTTTCTGAAGAAGTGCCTTTTAACTAATGTGCTTCAGTCAGATGTTGAATGCATGCTGCATTCTCCCATAATAGATAAAGGGGGCTAAAGGGGAAATATATGTACGGGACAAAAATAAGTACATATAGCACAGAGCTGGAGTCGTGGTGGTGGTGGGGAGAGACTAAAAGAGTCAGTGAGCCCAATCTTGGGTTTCAAGGAACTTCTTATAGGACTCATCCTTCAAGGTTTTAGTCTTAGATCAAAAGGATCCATGATGAAAACAACAAGTATTAGGACTTGACCTAGAAATTTAGCAAGAAATACCTGCCCTCTGAAACAATACACTTCAGTTTTGCTTTTGATGCATCAATCCAAAGCCAATTTGAAGGCCAAATTATATGTCACCCAGGGAATTAGAAAAAGGGATTAATTAACTATGGATGAATTGGGGGTGATTGTCACAAGAGGAGCTTTTCTCCCCTCCCGTTATTTGCAAAATAGCTTGCTTTTAGTTATTGACCAGTCCTTTTGACAAATCCTTTGTTAGATATGAAAGATTGCTTAAGTCATGTCTCTTGATTGATACTATGAGCTGATGTCTAATTGCAAGTTATCGGTTGTGTATGTTTTGCCTCTGACTTTCAATCCACTAGGGCAGAACAATCATTGTAATTTAACGAGTAGCTGTTAGTGGAAAGACATGGACACAAACATATCATACAGTGTAGCAACAGATGTATTTATTTAGTTTAGAGTATTTTATCCCACCTTTCTCCTTGGAAAAGGACCCAATGTGGCTTACAGTAATCAGGGATAATATACAGTCCAGTACAAATAAGACATATTCAAGTATCGAGAAGAGGGAATTGAGGGACATTTTACAGCATTAAAAGACATTACATTTAAGCTACAAGAGAATGTGAGCAATTAAAAGGAGAGTAAAGTTCCATATAAAGTTATGAGTGATGGAAACTAACATTGAAAACATTGTGTAAATGTAATCACATAAGGTTATAAGTAGTTATAAACACAAAGTCCATGTGATCATATAGATTCATATAGAAGACACATAATAGGTAAACCAGCATTCAGGGAAAGCTTGCCTGATGAGAAAGGTCTTTGGCTGTTTCCGGAAAGACAACAGAGATGAGGCAGTCCTGGCCTCTAGTGGGAGGGAATTCCAGAGTCTGGGCACAGCAGCTGAAAAGGCCCTTTCATGGGTTCCCACAAGACTTACCTGTGAGGGTGGCAGGATGGAGAAAAGGGCCTCTCCTGATGACTTTAACACCCGAGTCGGTTCATACTGTGAGATTTGATCTTTGAGGTAGCTAGGACCCAGGTTGTAATATGCTTTGTAGGTCAAGGTGAGCACCTTGAATTGTGCCGAACAGCTGATAGGCAGCCAGTGGAGCTGCTTTAATAGGACTCATGGAAGTTTCCTGAGACTTTTTTAATTTGGACTCATGGAAGTTTCCTGAGACTTTTCATTGGTAGCCCCACATTGAGTAAATTGCAGTAAAGTAGGCAGGAGGTCACTAGGGCATGTGTCACTGTGGCCAGAGCTAGTTTGTCAAGAAATGGGAGTAACTTGCGTGCTAGTCTTAATTGTGCAAATGGCCTTCTAGCCACAGCTGTGACCTGGGCATCCAAGCTGAAGGAAGAGTCCAAGAGCACCCCCAAGCTGCGTACCTGTTTTTTCAATAGGAGGGTGACCCCATCCAATACAGGTTGCATCCCTATCCCTTGTTCTCCCCTTCGACTGACCAGGAGCACCTCTGTCTTGTCTGGGTTTAGCTTCATTTTGTTGTTCCTCATCCAGTTCATTACTGCAGCTAAACACTCATGTAAAGTTGAGATAGTAGCTCCCTTAGAATCCGGAGGTGACAAGAGGTAGAGCTGGGTATCATCAGCATAATGGTGGCACTTAACCCCAAAAGACCTGATAATCTCCCCCAGTAGTTTCATATAGATGTCAAATAACATAGGAGACAGAACAGAACCCTGGGAGATTCCACAGGTCAGCGGTCATGGTGTCGAACATGAATCACCTAACACCACTTTCTGCATTCTTTCCTGCAGGAAGGACCAGAGCCACTTTAATGCAGTACCCCCAATTCCCATTTCAGAGAGATGAGTCAGGAGGATGCCATGGTCTATAGTGTCAAAAGCAGCTGAGAGGTCTAATAAAACCAAAAGGAACACAGATCCCTTATCCATTTCCCTGCATAAGTCATCTTCCAATGCAACCAAGGCCAGCTCAGTCCCATAGCCAGGCCTGAAGCCAATCTGAAATGGATCCAGGTAGTTTATCTGATCCAGAAACCTCTTGAGCTGTGAGGCTACAGCCCACTCTAGGACTTTACCCAAGAATGGGATATTCGATAGCGGTCAGTAATTGTTAATAAAACATAAAAACACAAAACATTTACTGATTATATTAGAAACAGAGCTTGGAAATGATGCCTTGAAATTAATGTAGTAAATGATTAATCCATTCTGTCTCATCCAATTTAATGCTGCAAAGGTTAAAGTGTTACATTTTCTCTGTGTTAAGGATTTGCACGTGCTAGGTCTGTGGGTCACACCCCACCTTGGAAAGATTACCATAGACCTCCCCATGAAGATTAGGTCCATTCTGGTCATTCTTAGTATTGGTATTCTGCATTTTTCTAGGAAACAGGCCCCAGAAGCCCTAGTCACCAGAACCGATGTGCAGCATTTCTGGACATAACAGCTTTCAATTCCATAATGGGGAACAGGAAATGTATTGCTGTGACCCAGAGAACCTCAAGGGAAAGAAAAGCAGCACTGAGAGAGAGATGTGCTGCCTTTGTTTCGGCTGTATATCCAGGCAAATCTGGGATGGATGAATGGATGGATGTTTCCTACCATCAAGTCTAAACACACTAACAGAGCTTCCAAGATAAGTGGGATATTTAGGGGGTTGTTCTAAATAAATAATAATATAAAGGAAGGAAGGAAGGAATCCCAATGTTTATTTCATAACTAATTCAATGAGGTGCCTGTTTCCCTGCTTCAAAACAATGTTAACAGCAGTGAAGAACTCATTTGCAAATTTTTAACATTAACAGGAACAAATTGATCTTCAGATCTGATGCTCCAAGCTGCAAGTGAACAGACTTAAGATAAATAGTTCTTGCAGGTATAGCATGGAAACTGCCTCAGAAAGTGATTTCAAGGAACCCAATCCCCCTTTGACTCATGGTTTGTCCCCCCCCCCCCCCAGCCACCTCTCTCTCTTTGGTGTAGGAAAATATTTTCAAAGATTAATCAGTCTCAACGGCCATAGTTTCTTGACTTTCTTCAGTACTATTTTTCTATTCAGAGACAACTGTACAGTTTGGCACAGGACGATGGCCCAGTATAGCAAATATACACCTTTTTTCCCCTTTATTGATGGCATGCCTTGTTCTGCTGTTCCTTTCCTTGCAGCTGGATCATAAACTTCCAAGTCTACTATAATGGGGCTGGTTTTCACTCTTTGGCTTTACATTGCCAGAGTCTTCGTTATCCTTGAGAGCAAGGGTACAAATTATACTATACTGGATATTGCTTTGGGCTAAATACACACCAATGTCATTAGCAGACTTAGGTGCCAACTTATCCTTACTATTAATAGAGTTTGAATTGCAGCATATATTCTACCACAAATGTCTGTATTATAGAATTTGAAAAACTGGACCATATTCTGAAAACACCAATCAGATATTTTTTTCCTCAAACACAGCTGATTTGGAAGCAATTCATTCACTGATATCCTTATTTAAGAGTTGAGTTTATTTATTCGTTTATTCATTTTTTGTTGGTTCGTTCATTCATTAAGTCAGTCATGTGCTTGTTTATTTGTTCAATTTGCTCATTCGAGTTATATTCCACTCCCATTAGTGCCAAACAACAACTCTGGGAAGTTAGAACAAATATAAAATAAAGTATAAATAAAAGCAAAAATACTAAAGGCACTTCGTATAATCACAAAAACAGATGGTGCAAAGCTATCACATGGGAACCAAAGTGAACAGAAGAGAAAAAGAACAGATGGCTAGCTAGGGTCAGTGTGAGAAGCCTCCTTGTAGAGCCAGGTTTTAACTGGTAGCGGCTAAGCAGAGCCACTGTGAAAAGGCCCTACCTCTTGTTAAAAGATGACTTAAAGGCCTCCTTTGGGGTGGCCATCCAGAGGAGCCTTGACTGGAATGATATGTGGATCAGTCAGGTGACATTAAGGAAAACCTCTCCAACAAGTAACTTGGGCCTAAACCACATGATCAAATCAAGTATAAGAAAAGCCATATGTTACTGAAAATCAGGCACTCTTGGCTGGAAGTGTTGACCCAGCTGACATATCTCCAAAGCCATCAACAGGAAGCCAGTGTATAACAAGAAGGGACAGAAAGAAGATGTGATTGCACACCCATTCACAGACTTTCAGTAATGATCACTTCTCTTGGCCACACTTCCCAAAAAACATGATCCATCAGATTTTAGCCATATAGCAACTGGCTGAAGGAAAATAATGGCTTGGAAAAGAACTTTTTGGAGGATAGTTTTGAGAATCTTGAAGCAACATGAATAACTGAATGTAGATCCTGGAAGTAGGAATGGGCACAAAATGGAAACATTGTGTTTCATTTCATTTAGTTTTGTTTTCCCTGGCATTTCATTTCATTTTAATATGAATTTTTGTTAAAAAACTGTAACAAGATGAAACAGTAATGAAATTATTTGTTACTCTATGAAATGGCTCCCCTAGGTCCTTAAGGCACCAAATTTGGTGGGTAGCTTCCACGGATTCTCCCCTTTAAGTCCTCCAAATTTGGAGAGGCTTGGGGTTCAGGGAGCCAAGTTATTCAAATCCAAAGGGGGAGGGGTGCCCCTGCAAAAAAAACATTTCTAATTGCAATGCTATGTATCTGAAAATAGTTATCCCAGGCATGTAGCAGCATGGAAATTACAGTGAAGCTTCTTCATGCTCTTCCCTTTAAGCACCCCCAATTTGGAGAGATATGAGGTTCAGGGGGCCAAGTTATTCAGCTCCAAATGGGAATCCCCCAGGAAAAAAATCATTTATAATTTAAAAGTATTTGAAAATGCTGATTCCAGACATGTAGCAGCATGGAAATTTCAGTGGAGCTTCCTGAAGCTCTTCCCTTTATGCCCACCAAGGCACACTAGAACCAAAGCGGGCATAAGAGAAAAGGAACAGAGGGCTGTATCTGATGGACACTCTCTTGTAGTGCACCAGGCAGGCAGGCAAGAATTAAACACTGGGCCATATCATTTCGTATTTCACATTTCGACCCTCATGTGTGAAGATAGTGTGTGAGTGGACCTCGCTGGAATGTCCAAGGTATAAAAGACACCTCTATGTTCAGGGCAGGTCTTATAACCATTGTGGGCCATATCAGACTCTCAGGTATGAAGAGAGTGTGTGGACCTCCCTGGCATCATGACCAAGGCAAGTCCTAGAAAAATGTGGGCCTTTTCAGACTGCAGGTTGGCAGGCCTGTGGGAGGCAGGCAGGAATACTAGCTAGAATACTCCAGCTAGGAATAATGCAGTAGGAGGACTCCCTCCAGTTCTATGTTGTTTGTTTTTGGAACTTGGGCCATGCTTCAGAGGGACAGCCGTGCACATTCGTATTGTGCCACTCCAGAATGGGGGTACTAGTAGTGGTGGTTGGTGGGAGTAACAATGTGGGTGGGTGGGAAGGAATGTAGTTTTAGAGGGATATGAGGTGGAAAAGATATAATTGCGAGAAAGGTAGAGTCAAAATGAATATATATGTCTTACACAGACACCAGTACCCCTGTTTCTGTACAATAGCCATGATTTTGCTTTCAATAAACAGGAAAACTAAATTAAAATATGAAGAAGAAAAAGTCCCACAATGTTCTAGGTTTGTTGTTGTTGTTGTTGTTGTTGTTGTTGCTGCTGCTGCTGCTGCTGCTGCTGCTGCTGCTGCTGCTGCTGCTAAAATAAATGTGTTTTATTGACAGTCTCTTTTTCATATGCCTCCTACTTTTTCCCCTGCAATTAATGCATGGTCAGTGAAATGAATATATGTGAAGGTAAATAGAATATTAAACCTGGTCCTTGGCTATGCTATTTTCCTGAAGCTACTTAATTTCAGGTATTTTCAGCAGTTCTTTGTTGCTTGTTTTTCTATTTCCAGATGTGTATAAATTACATTTAAATGAGTGCCTGCTTTGTTCCAGAAATTGTGGAGCCTATACATTTTCCCGATCCTACTTAAGGTTGAGTACTGGGTCTTAAATTCTGAAATGTTCCAGTACACACGAAAATCTCCACTTTGTCCATGTCAAAATTTTAAGAATCTGGTTTATTCCACAATTAGTGAAATCATTAGCAAGATTTAAATGTTATATCATCCCCTATAAAGTAATGCTGGATGTTTGGTTTTTGTTCTAGGAGACGCTAAGTAAGTTCAGCCTCTTCATAGAAAGAAACCTTGATTCAAATAAAACATGAGAGTCAATAATCTATATTCTACATTTTTGGATCTGTTTGTGTTTCTGAACATATATTGCCTCCCCCCCCTTGTGTTTTTAAAACAGAAATAATAAATCCCTACCTAGACAGAGAATTTTGAACCCCAAGACAGGGACTCAGACCAATTACACAGATCTGAAAAGTTTTGCCCTTAGCAATCTACAACATTTTCTTTCATCATGATAAATTTCCAGTGGATCTATCTCAAAAGAAAGAGAAGGTAGTTTTGCTATTTCCCAGGTTCCTTACGACCTGCTTGTTCATGGTTTGATTTCTTCTTCAAGCCAGAGATACTACCCCCTGGAGGAGCCATGAGTTCCCGTGGGAAGATGGGCGGGGTATGAATTCAAAAATAAATAAATAAATAAATAAATGTACATGCTGCCAAAAAAGTGGAGATAGATAATGTTAAGTGCTGCCTAGATGCCCTAAGCACATCCGATCTCGCCTGATTTCGGAAGCTAAGCAGGGTTGGCCCTGGTTAGTACTTGGATGGGCGACCACCAGGGAATACCAGGTGATGTAGGCGCCTGGAGTAGGAACTGGCAAGCCTCTCCAGTAATTCCTGCCAAGAAAACTCCATGGACATGAGGTCATGAAGAGTCGGTCACGGCTGTAATGACACAACACACACACAGGTAATGTTAAGAATAATATAACCAGCACATATATTTACTTCCAGTTTGCATCTCGTAACCTACATGATAATTTCACAGAGGTAACCATTGTTTCAGCAATTAAAAAACCAAAAAGAAATAAAATCATCACGTGTTAAGAGTAACAAATTTATTTCCACAAGAGACCTTACTCTTCCTCTTGCCACCTTCCCAGGTGCATTTGGTGTGTGGGAACATGGGAGAGGGCCTTCTCTGCTGCTGCTCCAAGATGCTGGAACTCCCTCCCACAAGAGGCCAGGCTGGACCCATCTTTGCTGTCCTTCTGCAAGCCGGCAAAGACCTTTCTCTCTAGGCGCAAGCTTTCCCTGAGTGAATCGCTGCCAAGTGTCTTTTTTTTAATGTATTGTTGTACCTGACTGCTTTGAATGTGTTCTGGTGTTGCTTATGTGTTTTGGTATTGTATCCATGGAATGTTACTCTCCTTTTAACTGCTCCCATTCTCTTGCAGCTTTAATGTAATGTTGTCTTTTAATGCTGTAAGATGTCCCTCAATTCCTGTTCTCAGTACTTGAACATGTCTTAATCATACTGGACTGTATCCCTCATCACTGTAGGCCACCTTGGGTCCTTTTCCAAGGAGAAAGGTGGGGTAAAATACTCTAAAATAAATTAAATAAATAATATTGTATTTCATTGTTACTAACATAAATACTGTTTTTGTTATTTTTAATTCTTGTAAGCCACCTTGGGTCCTATATAAAAAGAAAGGTGTGTCAAGAAAGTATTGAATGAATGATGACAGAAAACTAAGGCCAAAATATCTTCATGTGACTAGTGAGAATACATAAGCACACAATTTAAATAGAACATTTTAAGGCAGGGGAATTATATAGCTGGCTCAACTGATGGGGTGGGGGAATTGTCTATGGTTAATTAGCCATTTAACTGCTATCACAAGTGTATAAAATGTAGCTGCTCCATCACTTCTTTAAAACTATCTTTGATAGAATTGCATATGTCTTTGCTAAGATACAAAGCTTTAATATTACCATAAATTATACTCGAATATAAGGTGAATGTACCAGCTTCTCAGGATAATTAGGATATGCTGAGCCTGAAAGTTATCATTCTTTCTTAATCCTTGGAATTTTTTTACCTATAGTCTGCATGTGTGGAATGCACATTAGTCAATTAATAGGCTGTTAAATGACAACAGTTCCAGGCAATTTAATTATGTTGGTAAAACGCAAAATGAATTATTGCATGTCAGTTACTACGTCCAGCTCCTTGCTTTGAAAATGATTAAACTTTAAATATGCTGTTTTATTTAGAGGAAGAGATAATAATATTTAATTGCAAATATCAATGCCAAATGATGTACATTGGGAATCAGTTCCAGGCCTTCACATTGATAATAAAAACTGTGGATAAGAGAGTACACCAAAAAAACCCAAAACTGCTGTTTTGTAACAGTAGCTTACTTTACAGCTACTGTTTGTGACAGTAGCTTACTTTACAGCTGCTATTTGTGACAGTAGCTTGCTTTGTGGCTGCTGAATTATTTATTTAATTTTTCCCCTCTGCTAGCTGTGGATAACTGAATCAGTGGTTAATGAATCAGTGGATACAGTGGTCCTACTTTATTATTGCGATGCAAAGGTCTTTTAAGAAATCAACATACCACCAGTTGAGGGCACATGCTATTCTCTCAGGCAAATTTTAGGTGTTGTCAACCCCAATGCTTTCATAACTGCAGGTACTCTTTCAAAGTAGGGAGAGAAGCTCAGTGAATTAGGTAACTAGTTGAGGAACAAGAAATCAAGAGTCCAATTCCCCACTGTGCATCCCAGAAGAGCCAGCCTGTATGCTGTTGGGCAAGCTGCAGAGTCCCAGGATGCCCCCAGAAGACTGGAGTGGTAAAACACTTCTGACCCCTCTCTATGCAAAAAAAAAAAAAAAGGAGCACCATAAGTCAGAACTGACTTGATGAAACAAAATTATTATTGGGTGGCTGGGGGGATTAGAAGGATTCTACTTCCTGCTATCTCTGCTCTCTACCTCCATAAATACTTTTGAAAATCAGAGTAAAATGAAGTGATGAATGTGCACATACTCTGGTCCAGTGGTTCTCAACCTGGGGGTCCCCAGGTGTTCCTGGACTGCAACTCCCAGAAGCCTCCACCACTCGCTGTGCTGGAAGGGGTTTCTGGGAGTTGCAGTCCAGGAACATCTGGGGACCCAAAGGTTGAGAACCACTGCTCTGGTCTGATCTGTGTACATGAAGATCAGAAGGGATTTGCATTTTTCCTCCCCTGCCATACATGGAAGGAACATTTAGAAAAGGTTGTCCATGTGTCCCAAGAGTAGAGCTTGGCAATAATTACTGCTGAGACTACACTTCCCAGAATCTCCAGCCTGCAGGGACAGTAACCATGATGGCTAGAAAACTGTGACCTGCAGTCCAAAAACCACGTATGTGAAGATTCTCAGTCATCCAGTTGAATTTATCTGCAAGTTGAGTGAGGGCAACCAGACTTCTTTTCTTGGGAGCCTGAAACATTTTGCTCCTCCTCCAGCCAGCTTTGTCAGTCTGTTTGGATGAGGAGTGAAACATTTCAATCTCTCAAGAAAAGAAGTTCTGTTGCCATCACTCAACTTCCACTAGCCTTTCTAAGCACTGGATGAGAACTATCAAGGGTGGATCATTGATCCCCTTGGTACTGTGCAAACCTGCCTCAAAATGAAGCTTGGAACAGTTCCATCATAAAATGTTCTCAAACACTGTCCATTGGCTCTTTTCAACAGGAATGGTTATAAAACCTGGATTTGGTGTGGGTAATAATCTGATTGCTGGACTGAGACGCATCTTAAAAGGAGTAACTCTATTCTTTTCTCCTGCATGGCAAATCTTTATGGATGGAGCAAAGTGACAGACAACCACTGTTTGAGGACTATTCTGAGGTCACCCAATTCCCAGGATTTCTGATTTACAGATTTGAAATTTAGAAGGCACAATGCACTATTATAAAATTATTATTCTGATTGCATCAGTATTGTATCATAGCATCCCAGGTTCAAACCTGAGATGGTCTGATTTATCCCAGGACTGAAGCTCCTGCATTTTTGTGCTTTAGAAAAATGAACCATAGGGTCCCCCTGACCTGAGTAGAGTTCATATTACAAGGAAAGGAAAAACTGAACATATTCAGCAATTAGAGATGGGCACAACTCAAAAAAATGGTTTTCATTTGTCGTTTGTCGTTTAGGAGGTCCATTCCGGTTTGTTTTCATTTTTTGGTGGGGGCTTGCAAATTTTTTGTTTTTGTTTTCATTACGTAATGAAATGAAAAAACAAAAATGAAAACGAAAAATTGCTGTTTTGTTAGCATTCTTTTCAGTTCAATGTATTTGCCGCAACGAAAATGAAAAACACGGCAAAATTTTTCATTTTTGTTTTTGTTTTGTTTTGAAAAATTTTTCATTTTTGTTTTCATTGCGTAACGAAACGAAAAAAATGAAAACGAAAACAAAAAATTGCTCGTTTTGTGCCCATCTCTATCAGCAATTATTTCCTTTATTGAATCATACTCAGAGCAGCTATTTGCACTGACTGGAAAACATATTATTTATTTATTTATTTATTTATTTATTTATTTATTTATTTATTTATTTAATGCATCTTATATGCCATCCACTACCCAAAGGTCTCTGGGCAGCTAATAAAAATGAACAGTTAAAACAGCTAAAACGTTAAAAAGGCAATGGACAATTAAAAACAATAAAAACATTTAAACACAAAACACTAAAATTGCTACCAGGACCCACAATCTATGTTATGTCGGTTAAAAAACTTCAGACATAGGAAGGTTTTTTTAACCTGGTGCCGAAATGTCATCAGTTTTGGTGCCAGGTGGATCTCACTTGGGAGGGTGTTCCATAGCCTGGGGGCAGCTGCCAAAAGATGTACAAGGCATCCCTTCACCTCCTTGAGGGATGGCTCTTTCTGGAGGGCTCCCTGGCTAGATCTTAATTGTTATCTAGGTCCTAAGCCATTTAGGGCTTTGATAAAACTCATACATCACATTGGGAAATCTCAGGATGAACATACAGCTAGTGCACAGTAAAAGGCTGCTTTTGGCTTCTTACACTATGAGTGGGCCACTTCTAATTTATCAGTGAGACATCTCCATGTTTGATAGTCAAAGATATTGAGCATTTGATAATGAAACACAGCTTTGCCAAGAAATTCACTGTATGACATGAGTTCAGGGGATTAATCTACTTTCATCCTGTGAACTGTCGTCTTCCCCCAGCCTCTGGCATATGAACCATTTTCCTTTTGAATTAGCTATTAGCACAGGAACCTTTCCAAATGCTTTCCAAGGAAACGTCTGCCTTCAATTTTCCCACTCATAACGAAGATTTACAGTTTAGTTATCTATTGTGAATAATTAGTTTCCTGGAAATTGCTTGGGTAACATTTAAGGTGACATGGGTTCACCATCCTGTTCTCCTTCCATAATTCACAGTTTTATATTGTAGCTCTCCTTATGACAAACCCTATTAACCAAAACCTTCCAGGCCTTACTGAAAATGTCAGGCTACACACAGAAAAAGCAGATCGGAATTGCCAGTGTGCAGTGCCAGCACATGACTGCTGACTCAAAATCTGGCAGTGGAGGGCATTTTTGAAGCCATAACTCGTCAGCTAAGAGATGGAACAATTAATGGCTGGGGCAGTAGGAAATAAAAAGAAAACATAGCAAAAATGTTTTACAATTCCAACACCCGTAAATTGGAAGTAGAGCTTGGAAAAATGACTGTTTTGGACTACAGCTACTATAACTCCCAAGCCTGGGTATGTCACCTGGATGAAGGCTTCTGGGATTTGTAATCCAAACAAGGAACTTTTCTGGTTAGAAACTATTTTCTCCTCCGTTATAGCCCTCCTGAAATAAGGACAGCGTGACAAGATGGCAACAAGAGACAGTGATATGTGATAGTGAGGATGTTGAGTTTGAATGTAGAAAGCCTTGGGATGTATGAAAACTTTACCTGGCTCAGAACACACCTTGTCCTCGAACTCCATACATTTAAGTACAAGTTTCTAGTAGAACTGACAAAAATAACAACACTGGATGAATTTTGGAATAGCACACAAAAGTGTGCACTTTTGAAAAAAAATGAATCCAGTTTGTTCACTGGAAAATCATGTGTATTTGACTAAGTGCATGTAATGTCTGAAATCTTGTTGGAGTCCACCTTCCTTTGAAAGAGTAGGGATGACAGCAGGGAAAGAAGATTAAAAAACATTCACCTCCTACCCTACAGTTTTTCAAACTCCCCTATAACTGTTTCATTGCACAGAAGCCATGGGAGGTATAAGATGAAAGGAAGGCCATGACCAGATAGATGACTGGTAATGCAAACGAAAAACTTCCTCCTTCCTTCCTTCCTGTGGTTCCAAGTGCTTCTAAAATCTTTCCCTGCTAGTGACATCATCACTTTTCCACAAACATAGTTATGCCCAGAATATTTCAGCTGTCCACGTAATCATTTAAAATAACTGCAGTTATGAGGAAACAGGATTACAATGTTTTCTAGGACTCAGAAGTGGCCTAGAAATATATATATATATATGGAGAAACATGTATAAAATGTGGAAAAAGAGATAATGTACGTAGAAAATGTGTTTAAAAACACTTTGCAATGATAGTCTTGCAAACTGATAGTGAGGAAAGGGGTGGGACAGAATGCAGGTGGGATTTGAATAAATGCAAAAGAGAGTGCGCATACAATTTTTACATCCTTATCTCTAGTAAGTCCATCATTCCTTAAAGACTAATGTACGGAGCCCAAATATGGCTTTCATGGTCAACTTTTTTGTATATACCCACCCTATTATTTTATACTGCAAGGATTGCTTCCCCATTCCCCATTTTGTGTCAAAAGAAACTGAACTAAAGCCTTTTCTACTTGTGCCTTGCTTGTAAGATACAAATCTAAATATCTATCTATTAGAGATGGGCACGACTCAGAAAAAAAGTTTCGTTTTCGTTTTCGGTTTCGGCTAGGGTCTGAGTCGTTTCGTTTCCGTTTTCGTGGGCTAATTTCAAAATTTTTCGTTTTCGTTTCGTTACGTAACGAAAACGAAAAAACGAAAACGAAAACGAAAAATTTTTCGTTTCTCCCCATTTAGCTCAATTGAGTGCTTTTCCAGTAACGAAAAACGAAAATTGGCTCGAAATTAGTCGTTTCGTTTCCGTTTTCGGTCCAGGTTGGTGCCGATTTTCGTTTTCGTTTCGTTTCCGTAACGAAAACGAAAAACGAAAACGAAAACGAAAATACCGCTAAGTCGTGCCCATCTCTACTATCTATTATTATTAAGTCATTCAACTACCCATTCCATATAATCCATGATAAAAAGGTCATATAAATATATGATGGTTTGCCACTGTGACAATCAGCACTCTTGTATTTTCTTTGCTCCTTGACCCTATGAAGTAATCATAAAGCTTAGCCATTTGAAAGTTCCTAGCTTGTTAGACAAATAAGCTTATTAAAAGGTGCCCCCTCCCCAGGTTTGTAGATGCTCTACGATAACCTCTTTAGAAATGTCCAAAATCCTTATTTTTTATTTTTTTTATTTTATTTTTAGAAACAGACAAATAACAATACTAGTGCATCCCCCCCCCGGACCATCCAATTCTTCCATGAGTTCTTCTTTATTACTCCAGCGTCTGTTGTTCTAATATTCTTCTCAAAGTCCTCTTCTCCAGAACTGTCTTGAAATATTTGTCGGTTCTTTCCCCTTCCCTTCTACTAATACAAAGTCTATACATTTTCCCCAAATGTCATTAAAAATGTCTTTTTTCATTTCTCCTTGTTTAACTTTTAAACTACAAGACAATTTATCGTTTATGGCTATATCCCAAAGTTCGTTATACCAATCTTCCATCTTGAGATCTAGTTTGGATTTCCAGTTTCTTGCTATAATTAATGTGGCGGCTGTCTTAAGATTTGCTATTAGTTCCTTGGTTGTAACATCATAATCTTTACTAGTTGACAATGATAACAATGCTGTCTCTGGATTACAATCAATATCTACTTGAATCATCTCACTTAGCTCTAAAAAAAACCATTTTCCAAAACTTTTGAACTATTTCACATTCCCACCAGAGATGCATGTATGTACCTATCTTTTTTTCACATTTCCAGCAAATCTTAGAATATTCAGTGTTCATTCTATTCAACCTGATTGGTGTCAAGTACCATCTAGAAACCAATTTAAAATAATTTTCTTTTATCCTAGCCGATAATGATCTCAAGATTCTCATGTTCCAGATTTTCCCCGTCTTCTTTTTTTATCTCTACATTAAGGTCTTGTTTCCAGACCTCTCTCAGAGAATCTGACTCCTTCATTTCCAGTGAGTCCCCTATTGTTTTGTATATATTACGTACTAGTCCTTTCTCTATATTTTCCTGGTCGGATTCAAGCGATAATAAAAACTGTTCAAACTTTGTACATTCTCTAAGTTGACTGTTTCTTCTAACCCAATTCTTTGTCCATTTTTCTAACTGGATATAGTTTATCCATATTAAATCACTAGATTGCAAAATGGTTTTTATGTCCTGATTTGTTCTAATTTTGGCCAACCAGTCTTTTAATCTGGCTATTTTCTTAGCTTTAAATAACCCTAAATAATGCTTCAAATTCGTAGGAAAATTTTCCGAGTCTGTTACTAAACATAATGGGGAACCCTTTGGTGATAAGATTTTTCAATATTTTCTCCATGTAGTCATTAAACCATTCAGGAGGGGATTTGCAATCTCTACCTTATTTTTAAAGTCACTGAACAAGAATTTATTTATTTCCCCCTTTATGTCTAATGACTCCAGCTCCCAGCATATTACCTTCTATGGTTTGAATAAGATTTCTCCCAAACAATTGATTTGATTAGCTATATAATAATTTCTTATATTGGGTATACCTAATCCTCCTTCTTTTTGGGATCTATACCACAAAGTTTTGTTTATTCTTGATTTTTTCCCACCATTACAGTACCTATTTATCATGTCTTGGAGAGTTTTAAGATCCTTTTCTACAAACTGAACAGGTAACATTCTAAAGATAAAATTAATTTTGGGCAGTATCTTCATTTTTTTCATTGCTATTCTACCAAACCAAGATAAATTCAATTTAGTATAGCTTTGTATTCTATTTTTCATCTCTTCTTTTAATTTTAAAATATTTTTTCCTTAGTCTGGGTAAACTCATTATAGAGTTCTAATCCTAAATATTTAATACTTTTACCGCATTTCAGCCCAAAGTTTTCCATTATCTTAAGATCTTCTCTTCCATAATTAAACAATAGACTTTCTGATTTTTGCCAATTAACACATAATCCAGTTATTTCCCCAAATTCTTCTAAATGAATTTTTACTCTTTGAATTTTCTCTATTGGATCTAAGATTGTCAGTAGGGGATCATCTGCGAATAGACTAATTTTGGTTACCCCATCTTTCCCAATACCTTTAATGGATTTGTCATCCCTTATTGTGTTTGCCAAAAGTTCTATAACAATGCAAAAGAGAACTGGAGAAAGAGGACATCCTTGTCTAGTTCCCCGGCCTAGGATAATTTGTTCGGTCATTCCATCGTTAACTATTATTGAGGAAGTACCTTCTGAGTACAATTGATTTATTACTCCTAAAAAATGTTTTCCAAATCCCAATTTTTCTAACAAGATTTTTAATGTAGCCCATTGAACACAATCAAAAGCTTTAAAAAGATCTAAAGATAACATGCCTGCTTTGGTATTACTTTTTCCCATTTCATAAAGAACATTCAGATTTCTTCTTAT
Source organism: Phrynocephalus versicolor (assembly GCA_023846285.1). Lineage (NCBI taxonomy): Eukaryota > Metazoa > Chordata > Lepidosauria > Squamata > Agamidae > Phrynocephalus > Phrynocephalus versicolor. The sequence continues at coordinate 71,842,165 of JAHTLZ010000204.1, forward strand.
AATGTTCGCCATTTGTCTTCCCTTAATAAAACCACATTGATCATCTTTAATATATTTAGCTACAAAATTATTCATTCTTTTGGCCAGAATTGCAGTAAAAATCTTAGCATCCTGATTTAATAGGGAAATTGGTCTATATGATCCAATGTCCATTAAGTTTTTATTAGGTTTAGGTATTAAAATGGTTAAGGAGTGGGTCCAGGATTTCGGAACTTGTTCTCCTTCCATTATTTTATTATATAGCTTTTTTAGTTTGGTACTAATATTGTTTTGAGAATAAAATTCAGGTCCCAGACCATCCACTCCAGGAGTTTTATTATTCTTTAATTTATCTATTACTTCACCTATCTCTTGATCTGTAATGGGTTTCTCCATTTCCACCATATCTTCCTTTTCCAAAACTCTCTTCAAATTTTTGGTGATATATTTTTCTATATCTTCCTTGCTCTTATTTTTTGCTCTATATAGAGATTGATAAAACTCTTGAATAGCTTTTAATTTGTCTTTCATTTGTGTACAGACCCTACCTGCAGAATCTTTTATATTCCCTATCGTATTTTTATTCCTTCTTTTCTGGGCTAATCTGGCTAAAAGTTTTGAATTTTTATTACTATATTCAAAAAAATTTCTTTTTAAATACAATAAATTTCTTTGTACTTGTTGTAGTTCTAATTCCTCTAATTCTTCCTTTTTTTGCTTCAATCTGCCTCAATATCTTCTTATCATTGTTAGAAAAAAATTGGGATTCTAAATCTGCTATTATATTTTCTAGATTTCTTTTGTTAAACTCTTCCATTTTTTTTATTCTAGAGTTTTCTCTTATAATAAAGCCTCTGGCTACAGCTTTTAAAGTGTCCCATATAATTCCCATTTTTCCTCCAGCCTTTTCATTAATGTCCCAAGTTTCCAACCAGTCTTTTTAACTCTTTCCAGCACTTCTGGGTAATGAAAATTTTTTGCATTCATTCTCCATCTTCTGGCTTCTCTATAGTTTTTATTTATTGCTATATCAATTGACATTATAGTGTGATCAGATGTTTTTATAATTTCAATCTCAGTATTATTTACTTTAGGTATTAGACTTTGTGAAGCAAATACAAAGTCTATCCTAGAATAGCTCTTGTGAACTGGTGAGTAGAAAGTATATTTTCTTTCATCTCCTTTAGGTTCTCTCCAGACATCCTTCAATCCTGTATTATTTATAAATTTTGTTAATGTTGTGTGTCTAACCCTCCAGTCTTCCTTCTTGTAAGCTGATTTGTCTTTAATTTTATCTAACACCATGTTGAAGTCTCCAGCAATTATTAAATACCCCTTTTTAACAGTTTCAATCTGATCCCAGAGGACATTATAAAAGCAGCTTTGGTTAGCATTTGGTGCATATACATTTACCAGAGTATATTGCTCTTTACCCATTACAACTTGCAGTATTATATATCTGCCTTCTGAATCTTTCACCACATTTTCGACAATGCATTCACAATTCTTTGAAATTAAGATGGCTACCCCCTTGCTTTAGATGTGCCAAAACTTTTCTCATAAATATCAATGTTTGGAATTTTTAATTCATTAACACCATCTTTTATTTGATGAGTTTCTTGCAAGAAAGCAATATCAATTTTATGTCTTTTAATCATTGCTTCAATTCTCTTCCTCTTCAAAATTTATCCCAGACCCTTCACATTCAATGTTGCTAATTTTATAGACTTTCCCATAACTTAACTTTTTTTCTTTTAATATTCTGGAATGGTCCCATTGTGCAAAAAGAAAACTTAACACCTACAATTAATAAAAAAACAACTAAAACAATCCAAATCCTCCACCCTAAACTTATATTCTTTTCTCCCACCCCATTAGCTACCATACATTTTTGCATGTGCCCTCAAGGGGTGGGAGGGAGGAAATCTGTCCACGGACAGTGACCGGCTAAGATCCCGCAAGCTCTTTAGTCATCTTAATACTGTAGATCATTTTTTTCCAGAAAACTATTCCATCCCCCTCCAACCACCCTCTCCCCCATTTCCCCCTGAGGGAAAAAGGGGGGAGGGGGAATAGGATAAAGGGAAAAGAAAAAGGGGGAGAAGGGAAAGGACAGGGAGGGAAAGGGGAAGCAAAGGAGGAGAGAGAGGGGGAGAGGGAGGGAGGGAGAGAGAGATGGACTAGTGGGCTTCAGCTGTTGTTCTTCATTCTGATGTTGTAGCAGATGTCCCAGGAGCCGGACTAGAAGAAGTCAAATCAGCTTGAATATTCCATGCTTTCAGAAGATGCTGGCCTTCCTCCAGGGAGTAAATTGTGTGCTGAATAGAACCTTTCCAGACTTTCAGAAAAAGGGGATGACCCCAAGAGTAGTGAAAGTTATGCTTCAGTAGTGTTGTTGTTACTGGTTTCATCGATTTTCGCCATTCAGTGGTTTCTTTGGAAAGGTCTTGATAGACTTGCACAATTTTGTCTCCCCTCTTCAAAAAATCCGGATTTGCCCTTATAGAAGACATGAGACGTTCTTTGTTTACATAGGAGGCAAATCTGACAATTATTGGTCTTGGACTTCCTTCTCTTGAGTTGCCCAGATAATGAATCCTCTCTATGTCTTCTTCTACAAGTTGTCTAGGTAAAAATGAGTTAAGCCATGTCATCACTTCCTGTTTTAATTCTCCTCTCTTCTGAACTACAAAATTAATCAGTTTTACATTCTGTCTTCGAGAACAGTCTTCCATATAGGTTAACTTCTTTTTGGCTGTCAATCATTGTTGTTTTGGGGAGTTGATTTCATTTTTAGTAACACGTTGATCCAGACTCTTAATCTCCCCTGCCATATTTTCCAATTTCTGGCCGTTGCTGTGCACAGCGGCTTGTGTATGTTTGATCTGACGGGATAAATCTTGTTTTGTATCATCAACTTTACGTGAGACTTCATCAATCCTTCGCATCACATCTTTCAAACTCAGGCTCATTAGACCTGCCAGTTTTATTTTAATTTGACGCATTTCCCTCATTAAATCTAGATCTGCGAGGGGAGTAGTTTCTACTTCCTTCCCACCCGTCGCCATATCTGCCTCAGCTTTTTCCACGACTGCAGGGTCAATACGTTGCAGTGCTGCACGTCGGAATGAGGTGTCGGAGGGTTTTCTGGCCCAGGTTTTTAGAAAACAAGACTTTTTCTTTTTGGCAGGCATAAAAAAAATGTAGAAAACACACAGAAGAAATCTCCCACCGGAGCCTGTAGATTTAGTCTCTCTCTCCATGTACGCTGTTCAGACATCCAAAACCGAAAGTAACTAAGTCTTAGTAAATCAGGCTTATCTAACTCTCGAGGAAGATATATTGCTTTCTCTGTCAACCCCAGAGGGTTTAAGGGTACATTACTCATGGCTCTGAGGGCTTTAGACAGTAAATTTTAAAGCTTTTTCTCATCTCGGTACGGAGCTCCGTGATCAAGCGGCCGGCATGGTTTCATGGGCGGGACTTCCCGAATGTCCCAAATCCTGAGGTGACTTCACTCTTCTTCCACTACCACAACTGAGGAGGGGATTCCTGGTTGCATTTTTCCCTTTCTCCGTCTTTCCTTCTCAAGACTCACTTGGTAGACATCTAAGACAGAAGCCAAGGGAGGGATGTCCTTGGTTAGTAACACTTTCGTTAGATTTTCCTCAACTACAGAAAGCCACAGAAAAGCAAACCTGGGTTCCAGCTATCCAGTTATGTCAAAAGCCTCGTATCAGCTGAGCTATGGGCAGCACACCTCTTTTTTGATCCCAACGCATAGGCGTCTTTTTAAAAATGTCACACAGCCCCACTAAAACATAATACAAATTATTGTCATTTGATGAGCAAGGACAGAAGAAATCCAAAGTATCTCTACACATAACTGTCCCTATATGAACTACAAAAATTACAAATGAACCATTTTCTTCATCAGCCACTCATTCCTAGTAACACCTGCTTTGAGCCTTAGTTATGAGCACATCCATATTCAGTTTGAATATATGCCTATTCAGTTTACTCAAGAGATAGGTCATTGGGAAGCCAATCAGGTGTCTTCTGTATGTTGTGGGATATAGCTCCTCTAAGGCCACAGTGACCCAAGGTCAGTGATTATGGCACATAATCATCCCAGAAGGCACAGGTGTATCCAACCTACAATAGAGCTTTTGCTTTGATGGTGGGGAAAGCAATTCAAAAAAGGTTTTGAAAAACCTACCAGGTTTTCTTCAATAGGAACACACCTCCCTACAGGCCACAACAACAAAAACAGCAACAAATCAACATTTTAAGGGCTAATGTGATAACTCATGAGTGAGACCAATTGGTAAGAAAGGTTCTATACCTTTCCTAGTGGTAAATTTAGATATGATTCACCCTCTTGCCAGAGAGCATAAGTGATTAAGGGCAGACACTGCCTTGTTTTTAATCAGATACTTAATCGGTTTGCTTAGCGTGAACTGGTTTGACTCAACAGACTGAGTGACAACACATTTCAAACCAGAGCAGAGTAATAAAAAAATGTACCAATAAATCATGGGAAAGCAATAGAACAATTCCTTTTATTTACTCCTTTGCTTCTATCAAAGCAAGTTAACCTCAGCTCCCTTCCATTCATCTTTTTGTTGTTATTGCTGGGAAATCTAACATTTAGCTCGCTATGTTTCGCATGATGAATTATTAAAAATCTTTAACTGCTGGACAACCGTTGAGAGGTAGAAGTTTTTTTCCCCTCCCACCTAAAAAATTATCCTTGGTTTTGCTGTGAGGAGAGGCAGCTAATGAAAAATGGCCTGGAATTATTGTGAAACAATTGTCTGTAGTGTAATCAACTCTGTTTTTGCCCTCCAACTACTCCAGGATATAATGATACATGTGTCATTAAGCAGCTGCTATGGCTGCCTGAGGAAACTGTTTGAAATCTGTACCTATTGTTTTCCTCTCTCTCACACACACACATTCCCATCCCCCATCTCACACTCTTCCTATTCGGATATACTCTTTCCCCCAATGCATGTTTGAATTGTGGCTTGTGAACATGCATTACTATAAATTAAAAGTATACACACAATTTCAGCCAGGCCTATGGTTTTGGGATGTAGCAGAGCCACTGACAAAATGGCAGATGTTACTCTCTAGGGCAGCGTAATGGCTGCTGAGGCCATTCCTGCAGAGTTTGGGCTGTTCCACCTTTAGGAGTCCTGTTTTTACCTTTACAAACCGAGGACAAAGGAGTGTGTGTGACTAATGTTTAATCAGAAAGGATTCACGATAAAACAATTGTTTGCTTAATGCTGCATAATGGGATGGGAAAGATGGTTTAATTCTGGTACTTCAGATTTCTTCTGCATGCATAGTTTTCGTTTATCAAGTGATTTTATATATAGCCCAAGGCACTGTGTGCACAGTAGACATCATATCGGTACTCAGAATCACTCTCTGGAGGTAACTATATCATTGTCTATGTTCCACTCAATGGCTATTAACCACAGCATTAACAGCAATGGCAACAGCGGTCATAAGTACAAATTCAGTATCACCAAACTTTGTTTATGCAGAGCTAACACAAAAAATGCTCCCCCTTCCCAAAAAGAGGGGGGCATGCAGCTAATTGAAGTGGTAATGGTGAGCCACCATGCTTATACCACTCAAGAATCATAGACAGGCCTGTAAACGCAAGTGAGGCCTGCAACAACCTGAGGGGGAGTCCTAGCTGAGGAAACTCTTGCTGTTCCAGAGATTGATTCCCAGGGTAATAACAAATGGGCAAGAGCATCTAGGCACATTTAGCAACAGGGCAAAGAGGCCAGAGCATGTGATCTTCCCCTCCTTCCTTACACTAAAAGGCATAGCTTTTCAAGTAAACCCAATAAAAGCAAACAGATATAAAAGTAGAAGACCAGCAGGAAAGGGGTTCTATGCAGCATATTCCACAAAGTGTCCCATCTACAATTATTTATTGGGTGGAAGTTGTCAGTTAACAACGCTCTTCACTCTCAAGATACTTTTTCCCTTCCTTGGAAACAAGCTGACCTGGTGGTGGGGGGGGGGAGGTTGAAAGGCTGGTCAATGGAAACCTTTGGGACATGACTACCATCTTTCTCTTAGTTTACTTTCAGCAGATGCAGCCTGAAGATGTAGATGAGACACTTGTTGCTATATGGCCAACGTAACGTCCTCTCAATGGTCATCTTGGCTTTTTTACAATTAGCCATGGAGAACTTTGTGGATGAGTCACAGTCAATTCATGCATACATTTTAGAAACAGAAGCGGCTGCAATCGTCTGCTGCTGAAAATAGGCCTAAATTTGCTTCGGTCTGTGGAGACATCATATGTAGCCATTAGGAAATGTGTGTAAAGGGGTACATTTTCAAACATGTGTGCACATTTCTATGTGGGGATTCAAAACTAAAAAGCCTCAAAACCTACTATGAACAAAGGGTGATAGGCATGGGCATGGGATTTAGAGAAACTTAACAAAATAAGTACTGTCCCCCCCCCCCCGCACACACACATCCCTGTGATCAGCAAATATACTAACTAAGCCATCCATCTCCTGCATTCAGTTGCACCCATTCCATATGAAGAAAATGGAAAAGAGGGTGGGGAGAGGGGACAGCTCTCACTGGAGATAAATGATTTCTTGAAAGAACTTGTGCCTAAGATCAGGTGAGGCAAGAGGCTCAATCAAACTGAAACCAGAAAGCATAGTTCTTTGTATTTTCCCCATAATCAATAAGTGCAGTGGGATGCATAACTTGAGAGTGCATGCATATTAATCTTGCACTCAGCCTTGACTGGTTGCTTTCAGCAGGGATTATTCATCTTGCGGGGTTTATCGGAGAGATTTGTTTCCTCTGCTTCACACATCCTACATACAGCTAAATACGAAATCAACTTCTGTTTAACAAAACAGGCTAACAGTGTGAAGCCTCTCATCTATACCCTCGGACATTAAAAGAACGCTGGAAGTGGCTGCCACATGCCAGCAAAAGAAAATAGTCATTGAATTTTCAGCCCACGTATCACCGCTGCAGAAGCACAGAGCTTATAAATGGAGAGGCAGCCTATGTGGCATTGGGCAAACTGTGCAGCCCCCGGGTGTCCCCATTGGAAGGGAATGGCAAGCCACTTCTTTGGATTCTCTCCCTGCAAAACCCTGAAAGGGGGTCTCCGTAAGTCAGAGTTGATTTGACAGCCCATGATTATTATTAGTATTGGTCTTCAGTGGGGTATTCTTGGAGCTGTCATTCAAAAGTAGGAGCTTTTCAAGCTCTGAATACAAGTAACAAGGTATCGTAAAAAAATTAGAGTTTGATTGGAAAAAAATAAACCTGCCAGACTCTTCCCTGATCAGTTCAGTAAGTATTTGGCTGAAAGTGTTCTTTTGCCTATCTTTCCACATTGCAATCATGTTGCTGTTCTTACTGTTAACAAGAGCATCAACATTTGTGCAACTACTTTCTTTGCAAGTAACTGGGTGAAACTACCATGTTGGATTCTTAGGAAATCTGTTTTACTTTCCTCCAAATTAAATGGATAGAAAAGCTGGTCATGAGGCCAGCCATAGCTAGTGATTTTGGCATTACCAAGTGGCACCATTCCCTGCTCACTCTGTCCTGAGGCAAAGTTGTTAGCTTCCCATAAAATGGGAAGAGGAAATGTTGGTATCTTACCAACATAGAGAGATGGAGGGAAAATGGATAAGACAAGGAAGTATTGCTATTTATTGTCTGAATGGCTCAATTTTCAATAGTTCTTTTTGGGGGACTGTGCCCCACAGTACTTTCAATATTATTCTTTTAAACAATATTTGTTCCCTATCCAATTCAACTTATATCCAATTTCACAATGATTTATAAATTCAGTTTTCTTTGGCCCAGAATCAAATCTGTTCATTCCAATACATGGAGAGAGGACCCCATAAAGACTGGCCCACAACAGGCTGGTTCTTTTTGGAACTTGTGTTTTATTGAAATCTAGTGTGCAGTTAGAACTGCTCTCTTCAATTTGAAACAGTAAATAACTGGAAATTTGTGCTTTCCTTATCATGGTCTTATAGTCTCAATGCTGTGGCTCAGTTAGCACTGTTGTTGCTGTATATTATACTAGCTAAAGTTCTTGGACACTTCTGAAGGATAGCTCACTGCAGTTGTTAAGAAAAGTGTAAATAAGGTAAGCATGACTATTGTCAAGACAGACCAGGCTCAGAAAAGCTGTGGTTGGGATATTTAGTAGACCTGAGCGGAAATACTTGTGCCACATGGGAAACCAGGGACAACACAGACTCAAGGAATACTCCCAGACAACAATATTTATCTTTTAGAACAAGCCCCCCCAAAGAGGTTGAATCCAACATTTCAGCTTGGTCTGTCTACTGGCCAATAACACTTCATCCTTGTCAAGGTTTAATTTTGCCTTGTGCCCCTTCATCCATTCCACCTGACCCAGAGAAAATTCAAAGATATTGTCTTCTTTGGTGTTAAGTGACAAGAAGCAATAGACTTGATGATTGTTAGCAAATTAATGACCATACACTCCATAACTTCATATGAAACCCCCCCCCCCCGGGATTGTGTTGGTACTGAATAACATGACAGACAAATGTGGGACATGATATGCCAAGTGACACAGAATTAAAAAGTGATCTCTCATCATCACTTGACAGGAAATACTTCCTGTAACTCAACCCATTCATTATTCCTGTTCATATATTCTCCATTTTCCTAGCCGGAAAAGTGTTTGAGCAATTCATAGGGATCTACAGTATTTAAGTAAAGTACATATGGAAGTAGTTGCCACCCCATTTCAGTAGCATATGAATGAGTCTAAAGGTTTTATAATATTAAAGATAAGTCGTTATGTGGATAAATGCAGTGGTCAGATTACACCACCAGTACTAAAGCAGCTCCACTGGCTGCCAATCAGCTATCAGGCGCAATTCAAAGTGCTGATCTTAAGTTACAAAGTACCAAATTGCTGGGTCCAAGCTAGATCAAAGATCAAATATTGTTGTATGAGCTGGCTCAGGTGCTAAGGTCATCAGGAGAGGCCTTTCTCTCCATCCCACCACTTCACAGGCGCATCTCATAAGAACACCAGAGCCTTCTCTGTTGCTGCTCCCAGACTTTGGAACTCCCTCCTGCTGGAGGCCAGGACTGCCCCATCTCTGCTGTCTTTCCGGAAGTAGGCAAAGACCTTCCTCTTCACGCAAGCTTTCCCAGAATGAGGAACTACCTATTATGTGACTTTTAGATGGACTACCATGAATGATTGCATTGACTGATCTCATAAGAACACCATTGTTTCCATGCTAGTTTCCATCCCTCACAATGGATTTTTTTTTTTTGCTTTTTGCGTGTTCTTGATAGCTTTAATGTTACCTTTTAATGTTGTAAGATGCCTCTTCTAATTGCCTGTTCTTAACCTGAATATGTTTTGAATGTTCTGGGCTGTGTATTGTCCCTCATTATTGTAAGCCACCTGGGGTCCTTTTTCAAGGAGAAAGGTGAGGTAACAATATTCAAAATAAAATAAAATAAAATAAGACAGACAGAGAGACAGACAGAAGGCAGACAGATAGAAAGATAAATAGAGTGAACGAGCGAGCTCAGGAAAGTCAACTTTTGAAGGCGATGATCCTGAAAAGGTCCATAAGGACTGCTTAATATCTGTCACCCTAAAGCTGTGAAATGGTCCCAACCATTCGTGTGTGGAGGAATGTCCTGGGTTGCAAAAGTAATTCCAAAACAACAGTGAATACATTGATTGTGATCTGTTTCCATTTGGTGGTAGGAAACATCTCCAGATGTGCTGTCACCATGGTGCCATTGACACATAATTAGAACTGGGAGTTATTTTGCGCTGTTGAAAATATTTTCAGCAGGTCTGATTATGGACTAATTCCCTTCAGAGCAATGCTATCATGTGGTACTTTTACATTGCCAAAGCAAGTGGAATGTTGGTTTTCAGCTACAACAGGATTGTGTTGCTTTTCATGCCACGCAGAATTTATCCTCCTGCCGTGCCTATGGCATTATCCTCCTAGGCATTTCTCTGACAAGCAATACCCTGAAAGGATTAAATTAGGTACCACAACTGTTGTTACTTGTGTACATTAATTATTTGGGGCATTTCTGGCAAAGAGTGCCATGAGGTAATTAGGATCAGGTGCTGCTTCTTATCAGATCAGGCAAGTGTCAGAAGGCATGCCTAGAAAAAGGAACAGGAAAGGCCAAAGGGAGCTGTGGCAGCAAATTATTATACACAATTTTGATCCTCACATGTGGAGTTCATAGCAATATTAGCAGCTGTGTTCAGATGCATACAATCTCACTAGCACCTAATAAAAATAAATTATGGACTGAATGGGGGAGGGAGGAAAGTGGGAGGGAAAGAAAAACAACAGAACTTCAGGAAATAACCTATTTTCTCAATAAAACCTGGATTCTAATACATGCTATACTGGTTAAGTCTGAGATGTATCAGCTGATAAAGGCGCACCAGTGCTTTCAACTTAGTGTGTGCATGTGTATCATACAGAGTACATTTCTGGCTATCGCTGTTCCTGAAGGCAAAGGTTTGTCCCCCAACTAGAACAGGAATGGGGGAGCTCACGAGGGCATTTTCCAGGTCTGTTGGCAGCCCAGGGACCATAGTTGTAATCAGTTTTTGTCTAAACTGGTTAATTTGCACATATATATTTTAATTTTTTTAAAGAACTTCTGTCCCGTAGTTAAGTAAAGGTTATGCTAATGGGCTTTTGTTAATTGAAAAATGAGTTTAACAAAAATGACATTCTAATGTTTAACAAAAACTTTTTGCCCTGTAGTAGAAAAACAATAATGATGATGACAACAAAAATGACAATTTTAAGGGAGGGCTCTGAAAACCTCAGTAGTGGGTGGGCAACCCTCAAACCAAGGCATTTTAAAACCATTTCATTTGTTTTTAAAATTCTGGGGGTGTGGAATAGTTATAGGGTCCCACCAAACCATCCAGGGCCTACATGCTGCCTGTTTCAGCTCAGGAATCATGTTTTTACCATTAGGAGGTGCAAATTATGATTTGACTTCACATTGAACTTGTCATAAACTTTGACTCTTTGTTTCTATCTGGTAATTAGTAAAGATGGTGTAACCAAAACCAGACCAGAACAACAATGGCAAGAAAAAGAAGATGAAAGATATACTAAATATTCTCCCCAACTATTTTTAACTTATAAAATTAAATTCTAATTTTTCCGTATATAATATTGTATTTGGCATCTTAATTATTTCCAATGTATAAATAATACAGTAGTACCTCTACTTAATGAGTTTAATCCGTTCCGAATGCATGCTCATGAGTCGAACTACTCGTAAGTAAAGCAGCCCTATCTCAAAAAAATCAAAAGAATAAATTAATAAATTGGGGGGGGGAATTTAAGTAGAGCAGGCTAGAGATGGGCACGAAATGCCAAAATGGTTTTTCGTGTTCGTTATTCGGGCCCTGGGGCCCGTTTTGTTCCGTCTCCATTTTTCAGCCCCCTGGGGGCCACTTCGTTTCCGTTTCTTTGTTTTTCGGGTGCAGCAAGCTGCGGTTGCAGGAAGCCCTCCCAGGGCCGGGCGCCACCAGAGCCGGAGGCATACAGGCAGGGAGAGCATTCCCACAGCCGCAGGGAGCCCTCCTGGGGCTGGGGAAAGCCTCCTGGGAGAGCCGTCCCGCAGCCACAGGAAGCCCTTCCATGGCCGGGCGCTGCAAGCCTGCCGGGAGAGTGATCCCGTGGCCATGGGGAGCCCTCCCGGAGCCGGGCGCTGCTCCGCTCACCACCCACAATAGGGCACCACCCCCAGAGCACTGCTTCTGCTCCTGCTTCCAAGCCAGCTGCACCGTCTCCACTTCGCCATGTGGCCAAGATGGAGCCGGGCACAGCTGAGCTCCAACATCCTCCCCTCCAAAGCCTGCCAAGTGCCGACAAAGAGGCCGAGATCCTGGAGCCCAGCCCTCATAAGGGCTCGGATCCCCCCTTGTCTCGTGAGACCGGCAAAGTCTCATGTCGGCTCCGGCGGGGAGGGGGCAAAGAGGCCCCACCAGGCCCAGGCCCCTTTTGGCGCCCCATGCTTGTTGAATGACAGCCCGGCGGGCTGTCATTCACCAATCAGAGATGGCTGGACAGGGGGCTGAGATCCCGCCTCTGCACGCGGAGGCATGATCCCAGCCCCCTCTCACCACCCTCTGCTGCTCCATTTTCCATTGCATGAGTGGCACGATGCCAGTAACAAAAACGAACAGAACCGAAGAAAATTTTCTTGGTTCTATTCGGTTCGAGCCTGCCCCATCGCAACGGTTGTTATTCGTACCATTACGTAACAGAACGAATAACGGAGAACAGTAATAAAAATGGTCATTTCGTGCCCATCTCTAGAGCAGACCACATCTAAAATTTGTAAGGCAGCAGTTAAAATGCCAATGGTTTTCCACTCTTAAGTCAAATTGCTCATAAGTAGAGCTGCTCACAAGTAGAGGTACCACTGTATTCTCTGCCTTTGAACTGAGTAATCAGAGTAATGTAAAATACTATAATATAATTGAGAAGTTGAAAACAAAAAAGGAAAGCATTTTTGTACATTATTAAACTACAGTTTTCTTTTAGCACTGGTTTCTCTGTTTTTGCTTGTTGGAATTATTTTATGTAGTCATATGACACTGAAAATTTTCCAAAGTATAAAACTTCCCCTATCTACAGTAATACTTCTTAAGACAAATGCCCCATATGATGAAAAAGTTGTTAGATGGAAAAAAAATCTGGGAATACGGTTGCTTTGCATAATGAAAATTCCCTATGGGATGCCATTTAATTTTTAAAACCATTTACTTTTTTAAAAAATTGAAAATGTTCCCAAGATGCATTGTGACCCAGTGGCTTGTGAGTTGCACTAGGCAATGAGTGTGGAGGTGTGGAAGGAGTTGGCAGAGATTTTTCCACCAATTTGAAAAACATTTGAAAATGTTTATGTTCTGTAGTGTACTGTAGAAATGTAGAACAGTTAAAGTTTGTCATGATTTAAAAGTTGCTCTGTGATGTTTTAAAGATTGCAGTTGTATGCTTGAAATGTCACTGAAGTGTACTGTACTGAAGCATGCTTGATAAATTAACATGTGATGTTTGGAATGTTTATTTTTGATTAATAATGTCCTTGCACAGTATTCATGTCTTTAAAGTGCACTTTATGAAGAGTTCTGAGCAAAAACACCTGGTTGTTTGTATCTTTTTTTCTAGGCTTCGGAACAACTTAATTGGTTTCCCTTTCATTTCTATGGGAAACCATATTTCACAAAATGAATATTTGTAAAACAACACAACTTGCAGGATGAATTGGATTCATCTTAAGAGGTATTACTGTATTTTCCTTTCTCTACCCACTATATTTTTTTAAAAAAATTAAATTAAAATAAATTGACTTTAACTTGGTTAGAGGGTTATGTTTTATGTAGTTCAAGCATATTGGAATGTCTTTAATTCCCATGATTCCTCAATGGTAGGTCTAGTAACGTTAGGTATTAAAACTAAGTAACAAGTTCCCAAACAAACACATCCCACTTCATTTAAGCAACTCAAGTAATTACTGCAAATGGTAGGCTTGGATTTGGTTACAGTAAACTTCAATAAGGTGCAAAGGCTTCAGAGGTGTATAGAAGAAATGAAGAGAAAAGATTAAAATAGAAAAAATAAAAGTGGGCTCTTTCAGACTGCTTAGCTGAGAGAAAAATGATGGTCTTAAAGACAAGAGGGGTTCAAACAAGCATCCTTACTCTCTGGTGTCTCAAAACGTTCTCTCAAAACAAAACCAGTAAAACTAGTGAAGATTGGATAACAGTCATCTTTACCCACCAAAAAAGAAAAACGCATCCATGTGCAGATCACTCTGCCAAGGGAGTGGTTTGTCTGTTTTTTGTTTTGTTTTGTTTTTGCTTCACTGCCAGAGATCCATTTATCTTAGGGAGGATGAGGAATTTATTCATTGCCCTCCCACTTCTGGAATAAAGAGAGGGACACAGGTGACGGGGTTAACGAGGGCTACACTTTATTAATTCTTACTTTCAAACTTTCTCATCCTCCCGAGGGGCCTGAACATCGTGTGGATCCTTGGGGCAAGTATGGATGAGTCCCAAGCCCCTGGTCAGAGCTGTCTCCTGATCTTAGCCCAAATAATAATAATAATAATAATAATAATAATAATAATAATAATAATAA
>JAHTLZ010000204.1:71897514-71907514 GCA_023846285.1 Phrynocephalus versicolor
TAGATAGATAGATAGATAGATAGATAGATAGATAGATAGATAGATAGTGCATATACAAAGTTTTGTTGGATAGGGGAAAGCAGTCTAAAGACTTTCTCATCTCATCACCCACACCCCACTTCATTTTTAATGCCTCCTGCTGGCTTCTGTAAGGTGGATTTATGGAAGTTCCATAGGAAATCCAGATTCACACCACTTATCAAGAAGGAACATAATAGGCATTTCCTGTTTGTGAACAGAAAAGAAATCTTACTGATTTCTACAGGCCCCAAGGAACATGGGAGATTCCTATGGATGGCTGCTCTTACGAACACAAAGAAGAGCCTTGACCTGTATGGTCACATTCTTATACTGCCACTACCATCTTAATAATAAGTTGACACATTATATTTCATGTTAAGATCTTGGAAATCATAAGTGAGAACCATGCCCTTGCTCAGTAGTCTCAGAATTCTTTCAAGACAGCTCAGCTCTCTGCAAAGGAGAGTTCGATTATGAGAGGCTTCCTAGTATGGCTGTTTTAAATCAAGTACTGTCAAATAATTTTTAACTTTCTTTGATCTACCCTTGGTTTCGGCTTTACCTCATGACCTATAGCACAGCTTTACTTGGTCTTCCACACCTTTCTCTTTTATTTATTGCCTATAAGCTTTTATTTTCACTTTCTTATCATATGAGTGGTAGAATATAAAAGAAGAAAAACAGATCTGATGCTTTCGACAGCTTTATTTTATAGTCTTTAAAAAAAACCCAGTCAGTGTGTTAGAAACCTACAAAGAAATGAGAAAGAGACAGGAAGTTAAATAATCGTGCAAGAGACAAAAATATGATGTTGAAGACTGAGAAAATATTCTCCCTCAGGTGGTTTAGTTTATAAGACACACATTGGAAGGACTTAGCATCAGATACCTTCTTACAATATCTTTGATAGGAGTAATGGCTATAATTTTGAAGGCTAAAAAGAGAAAGACTCTTAGGAGAGAAAAGGGGGGAAAGCAAAGAAACTTTAATGAAGACAAATACATGAGAGAGGTTGGAATGCATGGTAGAAGGCTCAAATACAATGTTAACCCTGGAGAATGACTCCAGACTCCATTCAGACTCTACATTTGAAATGCAGGAGTGCATTACCTTTCCAGTCAAATAAAAGACCAAGCATTTCTAGACTTTTCCCTTGTTAGAGGTCCTTTTCTGACAATCTAAGGGAAAAATTACTCTGTAACATGGAGAGAAGAGAAGGACATATTTTAACTTTCTCAAGGGATAATAATACACACATGCCCATTGAAGTGTATGTTATGGCTCAAAATTCAGCTAATGTTATTGTCAAAAGAAAAGTGTGGAAAGAATTGGCAAACATCTTGAAAAAGGTATCACTCCCGGAATATTGCAGCTAATATGGCCATTGAAACGTATAGTGTCAAAAAATATTTTTCTCCATGCACTGTAGCCCTATTACGTACCTTCCATGAAGCTCAATGGGTTTTATTCCTTAAGTAAAAGTGTGCAGAATTTCAGTGTTAGTGTCTTTCATATATTCCTTTTAAATGGCATCTGATAGTTGGTAGGCATTATTGAACACATAACATTAGATCTCAAATTATTCAGATAGTGTTCCAACACTCCAGCACATGATAAAAAGATAAAGTTCCTAGATATGCTAAATGATTGTTCCCTGAAACAGATGTTTGAAGAGCCAACTAGAGGTACAAGAATCCTTGACCTGATCCTGAGTGGTAATACAGGATCTGGTGCAAAATGTTAATGTGATTGATCCAATAGGGAAGAGTGAGCACAACACAATTGTGGTCCAGCGCCGAGCCTTGTGTTTGCCGCAACCCATTAACCACACAGAGACACCTGAACTTGTGGGCAACTTGTGGAGGCCACAGCTTTATTGACTTGGTGACAACCTGCAGTACTCTAGCCAGGCATTGGGTCGCATCCAACGCTATCGGGGGACCCGCCTGTCCCCCGATGCGCCTGGTGGCGCCCCCCAAAGGTGGCAGCACCTTTGATTCTCAGCTTCTGGAAACCCCTGTGGGCGCAGACTCCTTCGAGATTTCCTTCGCTGAGCTGAGCGGAGAGGCAGTCTGTTGTCCCACCCGAGCCGGGACACTCGCGGCTCCCTCTTGGGTCCGCCGTTGCCACCTGTTGCTTCCGTGCCAGGCAAGCACCGTCCTGCAGCCACCTCAGCCTCGATCCGGTCCCAATACCACCAAACCGCCCGAGCTGTGACAAGACATAACAAACACCATTTAAGTTACATAAACAACCTGACGCATAGCTTCCTGGGTGTGGGTGGGTGGGTAGCGTCGGGGAAGCCGGCACCGAATGGTGGGCTTCCGGGGAGGGAGGCCCCTTTTAAAGGGGCTGGCGCCGGCACCGGCTTTGCGCCTGCATGGGCCGGCCAGTACCCGGATGCCCGCGGCCGCAAAGCACGCCGGGAACCTGGTATTGGCTCCGACGCCCAGCGCGGCATTTGGGCGCGCTGAGCCGGCACCATCTTGCAGCTCCCTGCGAACCGGCCGCGCCATGGGCCACAACTCCGGACCTGGTAAGTTGGGTCCGTGTTTTACTTTTAACTTGATCATAGACTGCAAATCACTGATAAAATCTAACAAAGATATCTTAAATTTTCAAAAAGGAAATTTCCCAAAGATGACAAAACTAGTAAAAAAGACGCTGAAAGGAAAAATTGTGAGAGTCCAAACACTCCAAGAGGCATGGAGGCTGCTCACAAAAACAATAACAGAGGCCAAATTGGAATGTATACCCAAAAGGAAAAAGGGCACTGCTAGGTACAAGAAGACTCTGATGTGGCTTACAGAAGCTGTTTGGGAAGTGATCAAAAGCAAGAAAAGCTCATTTAGAAGATGGAAGGCTTGTCCAAATGTGGACAAAAGGCAGAAACATAAATTGTGGCAGAACAAATGCAAGGCAACAATAAGGAAAGGAAGGCAAGACCTTGAGGAGTGTATAGCTAAAAACACTCAAAGAAATAACAAGGACTTTTTAAAGTACATTGGAAGTAAGAACCCAACTAGGAAGGCCATTGCACCACTGGGCAAGGGATAATTAAAGAGGAAACAGAGATTGCAGAAAGACTCAATGAATTCTTTGCTTCAGTATTCACTGAAGAAGACAGAGACCACATGCCCGCAGCAGTGCCTATCTTCATAGGGAGGGAATGTGAACAATATCTCGACTTTCAGAAGGATGGACAAGGTTGTACACCAAAGGCTATTGAATAAACTTGCCAGTCATGGAATAAAGGGACAGGTCTTGTCCTGGACCAGCAACTGGCTAAGCGACAAGAAACAGAGGGTAGCATTAAATGGAGGGAGGTAAAGAGTGGGGTCCCCCAAGGTTCAGTACTGGGACCCCTGCTTTTCAACCTCTTCATAAAGGATCTAGGAGTAAATAGCAAGGTAGCCAGGTTTGCCGACAACACTAAATTATAAAATTATAATTATAAAAACTGAGAGAGATTGTGAGGAGCTACAGAGGGATCTTTTGACTCTGGGGGAGTGGCAAATAAGCTTCAACATTAGTAAGTGCAGAGTGATTCACATTGGGGCAAAAAAGAAAAGAAAAAACAATTAAGGATCATTAGGAAGGGCAAAGAAAATAAATCAGCAAGTGTCATTTTGTCTCTTTATAAATCTATAGTGAGGCCCCATCTGGAGTATTGTTTACAGTTCTGGTCACCATACCTGCAGAAGGATATTATGGAAATGGAAAAATCGCAGAGTAGGGCAACCAGAATGATTAGGGGATTGGAACATCTTCCTTACCATTTGAGGCTGCAACGGCTGGGCTTCTTCACTCTTGAACGATGGCACCTAAGAGGTGACCTGATTGAAATTTATAAAATCATACACAGTGTGAACAAAGTAGATAAGGAAAAACTGTTTTCCCCATCACACAACACTAGAACTAGGGGGCACTTCATGAAACTTTTGGGTGCTAGATCTCAAACAAATAAGAGAAAGTACTTTTTCACCGAGAGGATCACTGGTCTGTGGAACTCCCTGCCAGAAGAAGTGGTTACAGTTGTCAGCCTTCACAGCTTTAAAAAAGGATTGTTCAAGTTCATGGAGAACAAGGGTATTTATGGATGCCTAAGGACAACCTCCGAGATGGAGAGCTAGGCAGATATCTTTCAATGGCATTTGCAGGGAATCGTGAGCAGGTGAAGACGTCTGCTTGGGAATACTCTGAAGTAAATGGTGAACTGCTGTGTGAGACAGAATGCTAGACTGGATGGGCTGTGACCTGTTCCTGCACGGCTGTTCTTATGTTCTTAACATTACAACTACAACTATGAAGCAAGGGGGTGATCTGGCATGTAATGTGATATAACCAATACAAACTGGTTGACATGAAGGATTGACCTAGCTGGAGTTCATAAAAGAAATGTACATAAAGCTCACCACCTGCCTAATGATGTCAGCTTTCAGCTCAGTTCATGGATCAACTAAGTGCCAGTTCAACTTTAGCTTGTGATCTACAAAGTATTAAAATGTGGACCACCTGTCATGTCAAGTGACATTTCTGATGTTCATTGACCCCTGAAGCATCAGGAGGTTTATGAAGGTCCTGGTGAGACACCATCCATGTCTGGTGAACATTATTTAGCTTGATGACTCACCATTTGTGCAATCCTGCTCTAGTTATGGGCTTTAACTTCTACACACACACACACACACACACACAGAGAGAGAGAGAGAGAGAGAGAGAGAGAGAGAGAGAGAGAGAGACCTCCTCAAAAGCTGGCATGTGAAAGCTTCAGATGAATCCTAAGGTTTCAGTCAAAATAAGGCCTGAAAGTACAGCTATCTATCCAACTGTGTAATTCCTGGAATGCAGCAAAAATGTAGAACAGAACATCAACAGTGCTTTGAAACACTGAATTTTTGGATTGGAAATCTCAGATCCTGCCAGCTACTGGCTAGAGAACAGGGGGATTCTGCAGCTTGTAGTCCAAAAGCTAACTTTTCCAGGGTTTGAATCTTAATTTTTTTTTGCCATCGTTATTATTATTATTATCTTATTGATTGCTGACTATTGGTGCCTCCAATTTTAATTGTTAGGATTTATGTCTTTGACGTGCTGGGATGCACTCGGAGGCACTAGGATTTTATATTTCACTCTTGTTTTAAATTGTCATATTAGTGGTTTTGTTGGATTTTGTGATACTTGTCCTATGTTGGATGCTTTGTTAGCCGCTTAGAGTCCTACTCTGGAGATAAGCGGGATACAAATATAACAATAAATAAATAAATAAATAAATAAATAAATATAATAATATAGGGAAGTAAGGTCACATCCATTTTCTCATTGTTGCCCTTGCCTTTTCCCTTTTTCACCAACTCTTTCCCCCTCTAAGTTTCTGCATTCAGTTCTTTCACTGCCTTTTACCTCAAATTTAATTTGTACACTCCCTTGGGTAGGGACTTTTTTTTCAATATTATAGAACTCTATAGAGAATTGTAGATTGTGGTCAACGCTTGTAGCAGCTCTATTGGTGCATGATTTATCTGGCTTTTTTTTCTTTTCTTTTTCTTTTTTCAGATTTAACATTTTAAAAACAAAAAATAAATTGAACTCAAAATAAACGGGGGGGGGGGGGGGAGAAAGCCAGAACAAAAACAAGAACAAGAAATGCAATAATGTTAGTATCTGTCGGAACGGCGACTACCCCAGAGTACTGCCCATAGCACTTGTTCATCACTGGCAGGTTACCTGAGGGTGCCGACACCAACGAGTAACCAGGCCTTCTCGGTGGCAGCTCCTCGATTGTGGAACCAGATCCCCTTGGATATCTGCCAGGCCCCAGTTTTGCTGGTCTTCAAGAAACAATTGAAGACCTGGTTAATTAAATCTGCTTTCCCCAGTTACTAAATGTTTTGTTTTTCCACTGATTTTGTGATCTATCCTCCTCTGCCCTTAATCTTTCTCATTAGTTGGCTGTTATGATTGCTATTTGATTTAATTATGATTTTGTTATGAATTACAGTTGTTTTTTGTTATTAGTGTGTGTGGGGGGGGGGTATTATTGCATATTGTATTCATTTTTTAAAATGTTTTATGCTAAAATTGCCAGTCTGGACGGGCCCCAAGTGTGAAATTCAAGGAGTGGTTTTGGCAATTCCACGTCCCCAGTGAGATTCCATGGCTGAGCAGAAATTAAACCTAGGCCTCCTTAAATCCTGGTCCATCGCTTTATTCACTATACCAGTGCTAGCGAACCTATGGCATAGGTGCCAAAGGTGGCACTCGGAGTTCCTTCTGTGGGCACCCCACATCGCCCCTCCACAGCTACCTGTATTCAGGTTAAACTGCTGTATTTGGCACTTTACGAAAAATTAGTGGGTTTTGAATCTCAGTTTGGGCACTCAGTCTCTAAAAGGTTTGCCATCACTGCTCTAGCCTATCAGACTGTACTGTACTGTGTACCCATTATGCTTGATAAATAAAGAACTCATGTTTGATCCACCTTCAAACAGCTTGGCTCAAATGATTTTTGAGGGTTAAAGTTCAAACTCAAATAATGCCTTGCCCATCTCTGCCCCAAAATTAAGAAGCAAGACAATAATTGTGGAGTTAAATTGGTCAGAATATATTAATTAATTAACCAGGAAAGTTACCTGTGCAAGAAAAACGCGCTTTGCGAAAAATTGGTGGGTTTTTAATCGCAGCTTGGGCACTCGGTCTCTAAAAGGTTCGCCATCACTGCACTACACCATGGCAATCTTTCAAGTACATCCACCCCTACTCCTTGTACAGAACATTTGTCCAGTTTCCCTGATGACCCATAGTCATAATATCATAGTCTACAGGCTTTGAGTAAAAAGAGATCTGTAGTACTTTCAATCCCATCCCTTTTCATCTTGCAGATTTGATTCCTAAGACTTGTCTCATGAAAGGCAAATTTGCTGCTATCATTGAAGCAATGAAGAGCCTATTATTCATCTTTGCACTGCTGAAATCTAAACAGGCCACTGTGAAGCTACCCGAGTTTCTATTTCGTTTGCCATACTTCTCTCTTTAGGCATTCAAATTGACAAATGCTCTTGTATATAGTTTTTAAACCCTGCTCATATCTAATGCATCAGTATCTTGTTATGTTGCTTTTGATTTCATTGTTTGCAAGGGTACTATATAAGCAGTGTGGAATTGCCAAGACACTAAGAAGCCCAATTTTTCTTTAATTTCTCAGGAAATTGACAGCTTTATGAACTGTCTCTTTACCTATGCCTCATAAACATGTCAGTCTGTAGGAAACCATTCTAATTAAATCCCAAGAGAACTGCAAAGGAAGATTAGAGCTTCTTGGCAGATTATTAAAAAAAACTCACAGTTGTTCATATAGATACAAATATCTGTACTGGAACCTAACATTTGACAGAAGAACCACAAGATTAACTCCCCCCCCCCCGGCAATTCCAAATGACAACTACAAAAATCCTAAGAGAAAATATGCAAACTTTAACTTGTTAGGAGTCAGTAAATGACACCTCTCCCGCCCTCTGTATGCAGCTAATTCAATCTAAAATCTGGAATTTTCACCCTTCACTCTAGATTACAAGGATCTGAAATGAAAGGTCACACAAATATGCATTCAAGTCTCAAGTATAATTTTTAACCATTTTGAAATTAATGTATTCACACTTTTACGTTTCCATCTGATAGGATAACTGCCACAATGAAGAGTCTATTTAGACTGACAATGCATTGAGATATGTAAATCTCAACTGAAAAGGCCATCTGTGTTTACCAGTTATCAACTGATAGAGTGCCAGACAAGTATATTATCTGAAAGCCCACTGGACAGTCGTACGGCCATTCTGCAGTAACGTTGGCGGCTTTATTATACCCACTTATAACCATGAAGGGGAAGGCAGGTGAGATGTTCACCTATCATAAAATAGCTTGGCCTTGTGGTCTGTAGAAGCAAGACAATGGATGATTTCCTGTAGCCAAAGAAACAGACCAGTCACGTGTTCTGTTTCAGATGAGACAATACCAGGTGTTTTGGCCTTTGTCCCACCGCCGTCCCAGAGAATTTATTTTACTGGAAATGTCCTAGGTGGGGGGTAGCAGCGGCGACACAAGGTGAACTTGCCTGTCACTCCGGGAAGCATTTCCCCCAGGTCTGTTTGGCCAGGGGTAGCCCACATCAAGACAGCGAAGCAGGGCAAGCAAGGGAGTCCCCACCCCACCATCCCAGCAGCAGCATACATCGCGGAGGTGGAGCAGGGGCCAGCAGCCTCAGCTGGAATCTGAAGGCCCCAATCTGTGCCAAGGGGTGCTTCTGCTAGGGGTGGGGGATAGGTGGAGGAGGAGGCCCTGCCTCCGGCTTTGCCCGCTCGGGCCCAGGGAAGCAAGAGCTGGTAGCAGAGTAGCCTAACAGGGAGTCAGGTAGGCCAGTCAGCCAATGTGCGGGAGCGGGGGGGGGGAGTCGGACTCCAACAGTGGCCAAGCGATGGTCCTGAACAGATGCTGGCAGTGGGAGCAGAAGAAGACCTATCCATGTGTTTGTGTGTGTGCATGTGTGTGCTCATGGATGTTTGAGTCTGTGTTTTTGTACACGTTGCACCTCCTGTCCCGGCCAGCACCGGGTAAAACTTGACATCTATGTGGAAAGAATACATATTGTGCTGTGTGAAGTCTGTGTGAAGGCCACTTAGAGATTCTGGATGGTATAAATGTCACATCTGATGTGAACCAGCAGAGGTCCTATGCAGAGCTAGTTGAAATGTATGTAGACCTGACTACATTAGGAGACTGATTTTCAAAAGAGTAGCCACCATTGCTCAGCTCAGACTAGATTCCCCTTAACCATTTTTAACGTTGTACAGATTTTACGTTATACAAACCCTACGTTATACGAGGTACCACTGTATACTGATTGTGAAACATGAGGGTGCACAGAAGATTCATGATCATCCATCTACCAGTGTTCTTTGCACCTAGAGGTCAGTTAGACCTTCCTCATCATGGTTTCCAGTCACAGGAGATCTCTATATGTGCACTTGACCAAATCCTCTTCTGGTCTCCCTTTCAGAATTTCATGGTCAACAAGAATTAGGACAGTCTGGTGTTGGGGACATTGGGGACAGTGTTTATCTGTGTCTTTAGACCCTCTATTTCGGTCTGAAACCATGAACAGCTCCTGCCAATTTACTGATATCCACTGAAGGTTAGTTTGACTTGTTGTAGGTAATTAATAAGATGCTGGAAAATGTCTGGGTTGTGCAATTGTATGACAAAGTATATGAGTCAGATGCAGCTGGCACTTTAGCAGTTAACCACATTTAGCTGCAACAATGCAAACCTTATACAACCACCAGTAGGATTCTGGTCAAAGTTGATTAGGCTGGGCTGGATGGATCAATGGTCTAACTCAGTGTAAGCCGGCTTGCTATATCCTTAAGCGTTTTCAATTGTGAACACCTACAATAAGTTCAACATCTCTGATCCAGTTTCTTCAAAATCATCCTATCAATTGCTGCAGCATATATCGAACTATAGCATTTTACTACTACCAGCAGCTTAGAAGAAAAAGAAAACCAGACAAACTTCTATTTTCCTGAGCAAGTGCCAGCACTATTAGGAACTTTTTGATCTATAGATACAGAACATATGTATGAAACAAATGCATTTTTATTTTAAAGCTAGACTGCTTTTTTTTGTCATGTGCATTTCAGATGGCAATAAAAGTGACAACTAAATAAGGACAAATGTCTTAATGGTGACATAAACCAGAAGGTGGTGCTTTCACCTGAGATGACAGAGTCACAAGTCCTACTCTCCCCCGAAGTTAAATGTGATGGTCTCTTGTATCAAATAGTTGGCATCTTTCTCTCTCTCCAGGACTTGAAGTCACAGCAGCCCCAAATGTAATTTAGATTAATATATGAAGTATCCTTGGTAAGCAGATGCATATTGCCTGCAAGATACATAGTCAAAATATATCAAATCTTGGCAATGT
>JAHTLZ010000204.1:71912514-71926217 GCA_023846285.1 Phrynocephalus versicolor
ATGTTCCATCAGCCCCTGGAAAAAAGTCAGCAACAAGCAAGCATTCCTGTCAGGTTTCCAAGTAGCGAACAATACTGCATATTCATTCACTGAAACAAGTGGATTGTTCCTGTCTGTGAGCTCTGCCTTTGGGCTTCAGGACAATGGCTTTATAGTTGGAATCATGCAAGGCTTGTTTGCAATTAGGTTTCTAATTTGCAGGATCTTTCAATTATAATGCTCATTGGTCACTTTGTGGAACAGGATATACAGCCTTTGTCTGATTCTGTTATACTTTGTGGAAGGAAGCCGTAAAGGAGCACAAAATGAAAATGAAACAAGGTACTCTGAAGTGGACTAACCTGTGTAATCTTAAACTACAGACCTAAAATTATACGACAAGAAACACAGCACATAAACTTCATTTTTCTCCTCACGAAAAATTAGACCATTGTAATACAAAATTTATTTTCACAGTATCATGAAAGATCTGATTGTTACTTCATCTGTGGAAGTCAAGGAGCTAGTGCAGAATTGTCTTCAGTCCAAAAGGGATCTCATGGATTAACCCCATTGTATGTTCCACTCGTTCAAAGGAACCCACGGACAGTTCTAGGTTCAGACATTCTGAGGCTCTTGTAGTCCAAAACAGTTATTTTTTCCAAATACTTTTACCCTCTCTCCCAAACAGCAGCTAAAGGGGAATGGTGTTTTACCATAACCCCCTTCGTAGTCCAAATATTCAATTTTTGTGCTTATTGGAGGATGGACAAAATCAAAATATAACCACTGATATAGAAGGGAAAAACTAGTTCTGGATCAGTGATTAGAAGAAATGCAGGAGGCTTAGATGTCCTGATCCAAGATTTAGATCTGACAGACTAGGCTTTGCATGAAGCTTTCACCATGAGCATGCATTGCTAATAACATCGTGTGGTTTGGGTTATTTCAGATGCAGCCAAATGCAGCCACATAATTAGTTGTAATCCATGGTGTAGTAGTAAATCTGGAAGTGCAAGTATAACCGTCCCCATAGCTATACTCTATGAGAGAATCCTTATTTATTCCTTTTAACAAATGAGCAGCAGGTAAACCTAATGGCTCTAAATTGTCCATTCGAAAGCACACCGTCATCAAATATTTTGCGTTACAAGAGGGAAAGCTTGCAGCTTCCAGAAACCTACTACCCTTGAAAGAATCTATTAGTTTCTCATCTGCTGTGAAGACTGCACCTAAAATAGGGGGCAACCAGGAAGCCTGAAGAGGTACTAGATTGTGCCATAGCCTCTGCTACTCTGCAAGTACCAGGATTATGACCCTGTGAACCTTGGCGACAAGACATTACTGGTATTAATTCTTATTCAAGTGAAGTATCTGTCAGTTCTTCTATCAGTCCTCCTGTGAAAGTTGAAATCCACTGTGGAAGTTTTATTTATTTGGTATTTCACAAACAATTATACTGAAATCAATTTCTAGTTATGGTTCAGTCATGTTTTTTGAAATAAAGTGGAACGGTGTCTCTTGTATTTTTATGACCAGCTTTCAGTAGAATAAATAATAGCATCTTGATAATTTCAAATGTGCATGTTTACCCATATTCTCATTGAATTCCACACCATATACCATCTGCAAGACTTTGTGCAAGACGGTGTCTGTATAGATTTGATTTCTGAATAAGCCACTAAGGTGAGATGTGATCAGTTATATGGACAGATTCACGGCACGTTCTTATATTTGAAATATCCCTGGAGGCTTCTACCATTTCTCAGTATCATGAATGTTTATCTTTATACACCCAACACCTAAAATTACAGGACCATTCGTTGCATGCCTCATGCATGAGCTCATTGTCTATGATGCCAAGGTATCCTACATTTATAGGGCTTTATTTTAAAAGCTACTGGAAAAGTGCTTGCTATGAGTCTACTGAGATCCTTATGTCAACTGTGCTTGCCAAAAAAGTTGCTACTGGAAGGGGGTATTTTGACACCACAATAATACAGGTCAATGTCCTGTCCTAAATCAGATCACCGGATCCATCTTGCCCTATATGATCCACACTAATTTGCAGCAGGTCTCCAGAGGATCAGATAGGAAGCTATCTCATTTCAAAATGTCAGGGCTTCTGCAGTCAAAGCATGTACTCTATCTGCAGCCAGGATTCCCTGTCAGGAAATACTATTCTCAAAGCTTGGAAGGCTACTTTTAAAGAATGATCAGGAGCCTCATGATGCAGTGGTTAAATGCCTGTACTGCAGGTAAAACTGTGCTCACAACCTGGTAGCAGAATCTTGGCTGACTCAGCCTTCCATCCTTCTGAGGTCGGTAAAATGAGTACCCAGCTTGCTGGGGTGGGGGGACCAATGTGTAGCCTGCATACTGTAATTAAACTGTAAACCGCCCAGAGACTACTTGAAGTGGTATGGGGCAGTATATAAGCAGAACACTTTGCTTTTACAGTCAAAGGCAGGATAAATTATTTTTTAGAGTACAATTCAATTCAAAACCTGGAATCTCCCAGCCAGCAAGGTCACTATTGGCCTTACTAACTGGAGATTCCATGAGTTATAGTCCAAAAAAGTAACTGTTCCAAGTTCAGGTTTCACCAGTTTCTCCCGAGTAATGTTTTGCTCTAACATTTCTCACAAGTGAATACAGTAGCAACTTCTTGTAGCTTTATAAACAAGATATTAATTAGAAGCCGGAATCCTATTAGCCATTTTCATGCATGAAATGGCAATTGTGGAAATTACTAGAACTAAGTCTCAAAGTGCCAGTTACATCTTAGATGTGTGCCTGTTCCTACACCCAATGAACCTTCCAGAATGGTCCGCTATACACCTGACACCTTGTCAACATCCATTATTGTTGGTGGAAAGTCAGAGGAAGCTTAGTGAGTTTAGTGCCTCTAGGTACCTGGGGTGGGGGGAACCTACCTAACAGGGGCTGTTTAGGGGTGCATTATTCAAAAATCAGAAATCCAATCTTGCAAGTAGCAAGAATTTCACCCACCTACCAAGCCTCTTTGCAATGGATGAAATTGATTTTTGGAATACAGATGTGTATGGGGGGGAGCAATTCCCTATGAAATGGGATTAAATTATGGGAGAGGATCAAGGGGTGGGAAACTGACATAGACATGCCTGTCTTGGGAAGACTGCCACAGTTCCCCACACCTGGAACCAAGTGGGACTGTTTCCAACCTAGTGAACTCACACCTGGGTGGTGGTGGTGAGACATACCTACTTTTGGTTACAAAGACATTGGGATGATGGGCAATGGATGGCAGGTGGGTCAATGGATGCAGTGATCTTCCCCTTTTGCTCTTCCAGTACGATTCTGCTGCACCCAATCAAAGCAGGGGCCTTTTCATATGCGCTATCAGCCTTTGCCAATAACATTGTCAATGTTGAATGACATGTGCATTTATTTGGGGGAAGGAAGGCACCCAGGGTTTTCTTACCTAGGACTGCACTATTAATTTCCCAAGAAACAAGCAGGAAACCCATTTAGGTGCTGGAGTTTGCTGACAACTCTATCAATCCATGTGTGTTTACCATTAGGGCTAACCATTGCTAAATTGCCTAATGTGAAAACATGACAATACAAAGAGTAAACCCTAATTATTGGTGGGGTGGGAGAAAGAAAGAGAGAGCCAGAGCTGACAAAATAAATCTTCCAACCCATAAATAATATTCTTACTGTCATGCATATATCCTTAGTTCCTGAAATCAATTTACAAAACTGTTGGTCAGGGCACACTGGGAATAAAGAATCATTCAGCATTAGACTTTGTGTGATTACTTAGTGGTGTAATTGAAAACACAACCATTTCCTCTTGCCAGTTTTCTGTTGCCAAGAGATTGCCTCATGAATGGTACAGCACATTTCCAAGGGATGCTTTATCAATGTCATGCTGGCTGCTGATAAATAATCAAGAATAAAAAATATTTAACTGTCATCATCTCCATCAGAAGACTACAATGTCATAGAGGCTACTTATAAAACTGTTATTAAAGCAATTCAGGGATAATTTGCTCCTATATGTCAAAGAGGATGAAAAGGTGCTATAAGCAGTGGTGGCCAAACTTCCACCCTCCAGATGTTTTGGACCACAATTCGCAGAATTCTGGGTCTGTATTGCCAAGGACAAAGAACTGTGGGAGTTGTGGCCCAAAACTTCTTGAGGACCGAAGTTTGGCCACCACTGCTATAGGGTATCGGCTACCATAAAAGAACACATGTATGGGCCATCTCAAATGAGCAAACTCCGGCACACTTCTTAGTTTAAAAGAGCCCTGTAAGGAGAGCCACATGCCAAAGAGGGTGGAGCTACTATAAGTTTAATAGTTGTGGGGGAGGGGAGGAAATTTGAATAAGCACAGCAGGCGTGGCAAGATATTCCTGCTGAAAATCCTTCTCCTTTTCTATGTGGCTATGTTGCTAACCTTTTCTATGTGGCTACCCTACAAAGGCATCAAAGTTATTGTGACTTATACAAAAATTAATTGGTGAAAATGCCTACTGCTCTGAAGTTGGGTTTTTCAAAAGTGGCCTATTTGGAGACTGACCTGACTGATGGCCTTAATGGTGGTGGTGGTGGGAGACCTAGACTTATTTATTTTATTTATTTTTTAAGTTTTAGACTGCGCCAACTTTCCCACGGGAACTCTGGGCGGTTAACAAAGGCTATTTCTTCTACATACCCCACAAACCATACAGGACCTTCTTATTTTATTTTATCATCCCAATGACCCTCTGAGGTAAATTAGCAATTAATTTCTTCACAGTCTTTTGACCCATTTTTCCTAACTACTGTACTGTATAATGATTTTTCATATCTAATACTGGAATGTAGTATTGTGCGGAAAACATTTTACAATATTTGAGATATCTTTTACTTTCAAATAACATTCAGGTGCAGATGCCCAAAGCGCAGCTATTCCAAAGAGGAATCCACATTAGTAAAAATAAGATCATCCTATATCTCTCTAAGGGATTCTCAGTATGATATATGGTGGATAGAATGAGCTACTAAGATTCTGGCCGCTGGGGATATCAATGGTTCTCTTCAGATATAGTTCTGAAAGATAATGGCCAAAATCATGTTGATTAGCATAATAAATTGTAATACAATGGCCCCATTGATTCAATTAGGATTTTGTGAGTAAACTGCTCCATACATTCCATTCATCCAAATGGACCTATTCTAGTTGCAACCTACTTTAGCATAAAAAGCTGGAGTTAGAGGAGGCCCATTTTAAACACTGGAACCTATGAAGATGTTGACTTTACCACATTGAGTCAATGGGCCTACTGTTATGGCCACTGTGTTATCCTGCATTCAGGTATATATACAAAATACACGTAGATGGGAATGGCTCAGTGAGGTCAGAGGGAAATAAAATTCAGAAGGTGCATGCCTATATTTCCCCTAAGTTTCCTGCTTACACAATTGTTTACCCAAATTATTCACATTGGTAGTGCTATATACTGTTAGGAAATGCATAGAAACCTCTCCCACATGCAAAAATGATAAGCTTTGTGAAGAAACTTCAAGAAACTTGCATTTACACATTCATTTCCTTGTGGTATGAATTTATTCACCTGCATTGTGAGTAGAGATGGGCACGACTAGGGAAAATGACGTTTTCGAGTTGTCGTGTGTCGGAGGCGGTCCGTGTCGGCTCGTTTCCGTTTTTCGCGAAACTTCGCAAAAAATAGTTGTTTCGTTTTTCGTTTTTTCGTCTGTCGTTAAACTGGTTTAGGGGGGTAGCGGGCTCCTGGAGGCACCTCTGTGGGGTGGGTGCCTCCTCTGGCCCGCTATGAAGGGAAAGTGGGCTCCTGGAGGCACCTCTTTTTTGGGGGGGTGCCTCCTCTCCTCACCCGCTAGGAAGGGAAAGCAGGCTCCTGGAGACCCCTCATGGCATGGGGGTCTCCTCTCCTCACCTGCTGCTGCAAAAGGGCATGCATAGCCATATGGATATGCATACCAGTTGCAGACTATGAGACCAGTGGACTGGCAGTGTCCTGAGCCCTCACTCAGGCAGGCATATTTTTGCCTGCTTTTTGGCCGGGGAAGGGGGGGGGGGGTTAAAACTTTTTTTCTGTGCCGCTTCTGCTTGAATTGCGGCAGCCGGCGGCGAATCCGGTACTGTTGCGATTCGAACTTGCGGCGAGCAACTAAGATGAGGATTTCCACCACCACCACCAGAGCATCCCAGGAGGACAGGAGAGGGGGGGAGGCCGGGGACCCCCCTCCAGAAACCACCCCTCTGGTAGGTGCCCTCAGGCAGGCATATTTCCGCCTGCATTTTGGCCGGGAATCGGGTTTTTTTTTTAAACTTTTAAAAACTTTTTTTCTGTGCTGCTTGGCATCGCGGGATCGCCGCGATGCCAGGAACGACCACAACAAATCAGACCCAATTATTCTTTAGTCGGTTCGAGTTCGAGTTCTGGCGGAGTAATTCCCGTTTCCGTTTCCGTTCCGTAACGGAAACAAGTAACGGAAACGGAAATGGGAATTCCGCTAAGTCGTGCCCATCTCTAATTGTGAGATCTCATTCAACTCACTTTCAAGTGATGCACAGGGACTTTTCATGCTAAAGCTCTACATGACCATTAGAGCATACATGGAACCAGATTTTAGAAAGGTTCCTTTTTCGGGCTACAACTTCCACAGCTGCCCTGACAGGAGATAGGGGGATTCTGGGAACTAGACTTCAGGCTCTACACAAAGCTCTTCTCCAATGCCTTCCAGATGTGCTGAGCTAAACTGTTCACTCAGAAGATGAAAATCATAGACCTCTGGAGGACTCAAAACTAGAGAAGATAATTAAACAAGCCATTAAACAGGAGGATGGCCTAACATAGGAGGGGCAACAGCTCAAGACCAGAATCAGCACTCTACCTCCACTTGAAGGACAAAGGGCACTCATTCAAATATGAAGATGTACAGTACATGTATTAGACCAAGAAAATAGGTGGTTCTAGAGAGGGGTCAGGGAAGACATTCATGTGAGCATTGAAAATCCCCATCTCAACAGAGGTGGGGGGGGGTCAGGCACAGTCTATCTGCTACTTATCAGGCAGTGATTTCAACAATCCCCAGACAAATCAAAAATACTGCACATCTTCACCACCAAGGCCATAGCTAACAACCCATACTTAATGGGAGTTGGGAAGGTTAAAGGTGGGACTTTCACGCACCTTAGGCCATTGCCCAACTAATGAGCCTATTATCCACCTAACGAGCCCATTCAGGCCATTGATCATCTTGTGAACATATTTCAGACCAGGGTAACATGAGGTCAAAGTGAACTATAAAATGGAGGACTCACAACTAGCTTTCCTCAGACTGATGAAGCTCTTTGGATGAGCAGCGAAACATTTCAATCTCTCAAGAAAATACTGTAAGTCCAGTTGCCATGACTCAACTTCCAGATAAATTCATCTGGATGACTGAAAATCTTCACAGAGATAGAGAAAATAATACGAGTATATCCATGAATACAGTTCTAGCTTCTACCCCTTGTGATTACTATGAAGTCAAACAAGATTGTAACACATTTTTGAAATTGATTATTATATAAATAATATTAAATCTTTAAACAGTTCCACAAGATGAAAATAGTTCACAGATCTATATGAACATAGATTACAATTCCTTTTCTTGTTTGTTTTATTTTCCCCCTATTTCTTGCTGAAAAGGAAACATTTTATTACCTGACTTTTCAGAAAATGTTATTTGCTTCCCAGCTGCTTTTCACATAGTTTCTGTAACTGTTTTCAAAATACCAATTGATCGGAACAAACCAGATTACCTCCTTCTAATTTGTCCAGGTGACCTACTGTATAATACATATTAATAAAGGGCTATTTTCTGCCCTTAGTCCTGTTTTCACTGTGGAAAGCTATGGCAGTCCCATTAAAATACTTTTAATCTATTCTGGTTGTGATAGCTCAAGTGAGAGAGCCTTCTGGGCTTTGAAATATAATAGCACCCCTTTATCACATTCATTGGTTTATTGGAACCAGCTTGTGCAGATGATTTAGTTTATGTTGGTGAGGCCACTACTACAGGGCTTAGAAAGCTCAGTTTGGGGACTCTTCTGTCATGTTTAATGGTTTGAAGTTTGAGAACAGAAATCTGCTGGTTTTTCTCTGATTTCTTTTTATCTGTTTGTTTAGCAAGCATTCAAGAGTTGCTTGCATTATTTGTTACTATGATGCAGCTTCTACACATGATATGGAGTGGCTGTACTGTTAAAATAATATATTGTGGGTTTGGTCAGCTGCTCAAAACCTGTTCCTATGGTGCATGGTTGACCCAAGACATTTTGTGACCTCAGATGGAACAGCAAATGGTGTCATCCCCCTGCCATCTAAGTTGAGGGGCAGATTATCCAAACCACAGTTATTTTTGGCCCCTGAGACAAGAACCTCTTCCTATCCTTGGCACCAAAAATACAAGAACAATTTTCCTGCCATTTCATGACACTCCTTCACAACCAACTTATGCTGCCTAATGTAGGCCTGCCTTAGATATAGACATCTCACCTGAATTGAAGCAGGTGGAACTATCGCCTTCTGAACTACCTTAGCAGGAGCTGCCTCATGCAGTGGTGCACACACGAGTCCATTTTAAGCTCCCAGTGTTCACTCAGGCATCAGTCTGTCAACATGGCTATGCCAAATTGTCCTTCTGCAGACTCACTTTGAGAGGAGATGGCAAAGCATCTAAACCATCTCCACAAACACGAATAAGTCCACTGCCATTTTGCACAGTATAAACAAGTTATAGCACAAATGCAGCTATTTGTGTGGACGACTTCCTTTATACACTTTCAGCATTAGTAATGAATCTATTTCAGAGATACCATGCAAGAAATTTATTCACCATATTGTGGTCTATCCCTAAGCCTAACAACCTCTGTCAAAAACCAGGTAGACTTTTCTTTTGGGTAAATGTATAGGTCACAGCTTTTATTTATACAGTATTAGTAAATCACTGCAGTATTCTGGCCAGGCATTGGGATGGATATGTTCCATCAGGAGACCCACCTGTCCCCTGATATGTGGATACACTCCCCCAGGTGACTTACCCATTTTTCCAGCTTCTGGACACCCATGGGTGTAGGTTCCTCCAGAGTTTCTTCCCCAAGCTGTGCAGAGGAGCTTTCCGCAGTCCCACCCAAGCTGGGACAGGTCCTGCTCCCTCCTGGGTCCGTTGGTGTCACCTGTTACCTCAGGGGTTGCACAGGCTCTGTTTAGCTGCCGTTGCCGCCTCCCGGTGGGACTGCGGACAGCTCCTCTGCACAGCTTGGGGAAGAAACTCTGGAGGAACCTACACCCATGGGTGTCCAGAAGCTGGGAAAATGGGAAAGCCACCTGGGGGAGTGTATCAACATATCGGGGGACAGGTGGGTCCCAATGCCACCAAACTGCATAGCTTGACAAATAACACAAGAAAATGAATTAAACACAAACACTAAGCACATCCGATCTCACCTGATTTTGTAAGTTAAGCAGGGTCGGCCCTGGTTAGTGCTAGGATGGGAAACCACCAGGGAAGACCAGGTGCTAAATAGTTTTTATCCAAGAGCCTTAACCATCTTAAACGCTGCAACCGAATAGTGTGACCTTGTGGAGTTGTGATGGATGTATATGAGTGCTTTTAATTCTTTTTACCTTTTAAATGTATTTTTTCTAGTTTAATCACACCTGGGATAGCTTTCAATTTCGTTGTAGTATGTACAATGACAATAAAGTATTTATTCTATTCTATTCTGTTCTATTCTAGGGACTGGCAAACCAATCCAGTATTCCTGCCAAGAAAACTCCAAGGGCATGGGATGATGAAGAGTCAGCCATGACTGTAATGTCACAACACAGAGAGGGGAAGCAAACAAAGAGTAACCATAAATGCCGTTAACCAAAAAGGGTGGGTGGGTGGAAGAGTCACAGGTGCCGGAGACTGAATGAGGGGGTTCTGAGGGGCTTTTCCCTTTTAACTTAGCGGGATTAGTGATCCACTGTGCCTGCATGGGGGGGCGTTACCTGGCTGATCGCCCCCTCCACGTGGTCTGGTCGATGCGCTCTGATATAGCCAACTGGGACCCCCTCCCAGCTCGGATCTTCCAGCCAGCCATGAGGCTGGCGCCATCTTCCTCCAGACCTTCTCCTGCCCTGTCGGTGGCCACTGTCGACCACAATGCTGGATCTAGTGAGTCAGGTCCGATGATTTATCCAAATCTACTTTCTTCACAGATCCTAGCACCCCCATTACAATGTGTGTTCTTTTCTGACATATTAGAGACTAGAAAAGTTACTGCTACTACCACTACAAAAGCTGCTTAATCTTGCTGGCTGGGAGCTTCTCGGAGATATAGTCCAAAACAGTAACTTTTTCAAAACACCATAAATACTTACCATAAGGGCATAGTAGCTTTGCTGATAGAGTGTGATCCACTCTGGTATTTAACCTACCACTTCAGCGAAATCAATGGGATTAATTGTTCTCATAAATTATTGAGATCATTTCCAGGTCACTGAGGCTAAATATAGGCTAATTGCCCTAACAAATACATGCAATGTTACAGAAAGGGGGCAAAATCAGGGTAAGATAATTGGTTTCAATACGCCCTCATACATTGGCCTCAGGTCCCAGAATGACAGAGGTGTCCTGACAAAGAAAGAAATTACATAGTTTAGATAAGTTGAAGTCCAAGTTGAGAACTAGTCAAATGACAGGATCCATTAATGCTTTTTGATTGTGCAGGCAACTACTGCAAGGAGAATTAGGAGGGGGGGCCTTCTTGAAGCCCTAGGAGGGGGAAACTCAAAACCATTAGTTTGTTTATTAACAAACATTCCAGTTTGCTTTGTTTTATGTTTGGTCACTGAAGGATAGACAG
This sequence comes from Phrynocephalus versicolor, assembly GCA_023846285.1. Lineage (NCBI taxonomy): Eukaryota > Metazoa > Chordata > Lepidosauria > Squamata > Agamidae > Phrynocephalus > Phrynocephalus versicolor. The sequence continues at coordinate 71,923,410 of JAHTLZ010000204.1, forward strand.
AGACTTAAGGAGCTAGCTTGATTGCCAAGCTATGAATCTCTGAGGAAAAAAAATTCACAATCTGAGGGGGGAAATAGGCTAATTTCTGAAAATATAAACGTCCTATAACATTATAACTGACTCTCAGCAAATCCTTGAAGAAGCAAATGTAGAGGAAGGTTCTGTTATTTCCCTCAGAAACATTCAGGGATCCAGAATAGGATATTACTCCACACTTATTATAGGAAACTACACAAAATGAAACAGAAGTAAGCCTGGATTGAAGATGAAACAAAACTTGGTGGGAGCAGGGAATGCATATATTAACAACGTATAGAGAAATAATTTCAACAAACAAAATACTTGTAGGGACAATGTCAAAATCTCTGACAAGTGATGCTATCTGCTTTATAAGTGCAAAAGTTGCTCCTGGTGTCATGTAGCTTACAAACTAAATACATGTTATATTGGAAAAACATATTATATTCACATTTACTTGATATGTTGCATTAAGGCTGAGCTATACCAAATTCAAGGAGTTTTGTGTGATGTGAACAAATCTATATCGCTGACATATTGGCAACTGAGTCTACCCAGTGGATTACTGTAGACGGTTCCAGCTCTATGTAAATTCATATCCATAGAAGAAAAAAAGACAAGCCCATAATTCCACTTGACCACAATGTTTCACAAATGGAAATTAGATTTGGCCAGTCCTACACAACAGAGCTATCAAATGAACTGGTGAAATATACCATAAGAAATCAGATACACCAGCCTGAAGTGAATTACTGCTAGTTTGCCAAATACTATAAATACAGATTTGTTGACTTTAAAAAATTATCCTTGCCAGTTACCCAATTGTGAGAAATTACATAAGAATGCTAGCTCATGGCTCACATACCAATGTGTTATGCTTTCAAATTAAACCATATGGAAATTATTATGGTTTAAAGCCATATTATATTCCTTTTTTTCCTAATCTCTAAACCACAGAAGATCCTATAATATTATTTGTGATACTCATTTTAAAGGACTAATTGTTCTTTAAACTAGTATTGCTTCCAAGAATCAATATGCCATTATCCAGTATAAAAACTACAAATGCCACTATGGCCATGTTAATACTCTTACTGCCATAATGATAGTTGGGTGTGAAATATGCCCCCTCACATCTTTTGTCAGGAGCCCTTTTCTCCTGTTTACATATGTGCCAATTTCTAGCCCTTTTGTCTCTCCTGGCAACTGCCTGCATGTAAATAAACAGAAAATTACAATAATGAAGCCTGATCAATTGAATCAATCGATCAATTAATTTTAAAACTTTTGCTCAATTGAAAGTTACCCTCAGTTAACCTGACAAACATTTCTGTAAACATTGCATGATTCCATCTTGGGTGGGGAGGGAGGGAATGTTTCTTTCATTTGTCCATGTAAGAGAACAAGCTGGCCAGATACTTCAGTTGTTTAGGTGCCTGGCTGTGGAGCACAGAGGCTGGCAATTTTGTTCCTCATTGTGCCTGTATAGTCATGGGAAAGAACCAGCCATGATAGTTGTGAGCAAGATCCATAGATCCAGGGTTCACCTCAGAAGAGGCGGGGAAAGACATAGTGGAACTGAAAAAGGTGTAAAAGAGCACAATTAAAGTGATTACTGGGCTGGGGGACCTCCCTTATGAGGAAAGGCTAAAACATTTGGAGCTCTTTAGCCTGGAAAAAAGGCACCTGAGGGGGGAATATGATTGAGACATACAAAATAATGCAGGGCATGAGTAAAGTGGATAGAGGGACGCTCTTCTCCCTCTCATAAAATACCAGAACTAGGGGACATCCACTCAAATTGAGGGTTGGGAGAGTGAGAACAGACAAAATAAATTATTTTACCCATTGTGTCGTTAGTCTGTGGAACTCCCTGCCACAGGATGTGGTGGTGGCATCTGGCCTGGGTGCCTTCAAAAGGGGATTGAACAGATTCCTGGAGGAAAAGTCCATCACATGTTACAAACCATGATGGAAATGTGTGATCTCCAGGTTTAAGACCAGGGTACTTCTAGGGCCAGATGTAGGGGAGTCGTATCAGGAGACAGATATCTGGTCTCATGCATCCCAGACACATTTGGTGGGGCCACTGTGAGATACAGGAAGCTGGACTAGATGCGCCTTTGGCCTGATCCAGCATGGTTCTTCTTATGTTCTTATCTTCTTATGTTCTTATGTTAAGAGAAAAGCAAACAACTTCTAAGTATTCTTTACCTGGAAAATCCCCCAAAAGGGTAGCTACAGTATTTGTATTTTTTATTATTGTAAGAGAAAACACATGTTCTAAAGCGGTGTAATCTATGTCATGAGGTAGATAACTTTAAACAAAGAAAGAAATCTTCCAGGAACTGATTGGTGAGTTATCTTGTCATCAGCAGAACACTTACACAATCAGTGTATTAAGATTTGCTTTAACTGGGTCATGTGTGCTATGTCGTTCCAGTCGTGACCGACTCTTCGTGACCCCATGTCCATGGTGCTGTCTTGGCAGGACTACTGGAGTGGTTTGCCAGTTCCTACTCCAGGCGCCTACAGCTGCTGGTATTCCCTGGTGGTCGCCCATCCAAGTACTAACCAGGGATGACCCTGCTTAGCTTCTGAAATCAGGTGAAATTGAATGTGCTTAGGACATCTAAGCCATAGGGCCCTAGCAAAAACATACTTTGGGAATTTGTCCTAAATCAAGGCAGGCAAGGTGCACTCCCCAAGGACCCCTAGCACCCTGTTCAAAAAAGATCTCCTTTCTCTCTCTCTCTCTCTCTCTCTCTCTCTCTCTCTCTCTCTCTCTCT
>JAHTLZ010000204.1:71930860-71969459 GCA_023846285.1 Phrynocephalus versicolor
ACAGACAGACAGACAGACAGACAGACAGACAGACAGACAGACAGACAGACAGACAGACAGACAGACATAATCACTAGAACAGAGAATGGAAAACAGAACACAAGAAAAGTGTTTGACGGGCAATTCATCCACCAAGCCACACAGGTAGCAGATGTTATTAACTTTCTATTACTGAACTGTTGTACTAGAGGGTGTGATGGGGAGTAGGATCCAGTAAGGAGGGGGGGGGGCTATTCCTTGGCATGATTAAGACTTTTACCATGGTAAGCTGGTTTTCTTTAAATTCTCCAAAGTTTCATGGGATTTGTCAAGTTATCTAATTTTAGGGCAGGAAACTATACAGTTTTACTGTGGTAACTTGTGATATATGCTTTCTCAGCAAACAATACAGAACAGCCAAATAGACTCTGAAACTAGGTCATCCTTCACAGTCATGTTTCAGCAAATTAATTTTAGAGCACCAAGCTGATGCTAAAACATATTATTTTATAATATGAGAGGAAAGGTTTTGTTTCCTCTCTTATATAGGGCCTCCAGGGAACTTTAACTGATATCTTATATCATAACATTTTAACTTGCTGACCTCTTGTAGCACAGATTTCTGTGATTCAAGAAGTCTGGTTTGCACTCTAAGGCAGGTAAAGACATCAGCAATTAAGATGGGGATAAGTATCATTTGTCCTTGTAATTATAGGAAACGTAGAGGAGGCTTGTTTAGCTTAGCTGTTCTTCACCTTAAGCTCCCTGCAACGGAACTGGACATTTCAGTGCCCTGGAGTCTCTTTTTGTTGCAGAATCCACACAAACATAAACCGGCAATGTTAATATTCTTCAGTATCATCACCTGGAGTGTCACAAACAATAGCTGCAAAATTCCAGCCACAGTAGGTGTTTCGCCTTGTTTTTTAGAAACAGCTGAGAGGGGGGGGTCTACATGGTTATTTCAGGTTTTGTCACAGAGGTTTTTGTTTTTAAACTCAGCCAATGTAAACAACTGGGATTGAAATTAATGCTCCTGGCACCATACTTTTTAACATATACACAAATGATCACTAAATGATCTCATACTCCAGGAATTTCATATGTTGTCTTGACAGTCCAGAAGGAAATATTAGAGGCCATCAAGCACCAGCCAGCTTCTGCATTAGACGATCTTCCCTTTCATTATACAAACAACCAGCTGAAACGAAACCCTTTTAAAAACATAGGTATGCACCGTCCAGTTAAAGAACAGAGAAGCAGAAACTCCACCTTTTTGAAACATGGCCCTACCCGCAAGTATTTGGGCATGAGTGTGGATTGAGCTCTGACTTAAAAAAAAAACAAACACAAATGTATAAACACCAAACAGAATGTTGCCACCAGAAATATAATATTTAGGGAACTGGTTGGATCAGACAGGGGTGCACACTCACAAACAATAAGAACAACAGCCTTGTTCCTTGGCTACTAAATGACAGAATATGCTGGTGCCATATGGTACAGATCAGCACATGCCAAACAAGTGTATGTAGATCTTAATGAATTGTGCAGGATTATTACAGGCTGTCTAAAAATCACCCCCACTCAAAAAAAAAAAACTATTGAGCTAGCATTTCCCCTCTGGAATTACATCAAGAGTTACTAACAATTAATGAAAGAAATAAGGCAACAGAGCACCAAAAAGCTCATCCTAATTTTAGGAGTAGTACAGAATGCTTCCTATCGGTAGGATAATCTCTTGATCTCATTTCCATTATGTTTTTCCAATACTTTTTGGCAATTTCTATCTTGCCCCAGTTCATGCAAGACTTCCCACATTAAAATTCATAGGCATTTTAGTCTGTCTCCACCCTTACAGGAAAAACAAAAGTATTCATTTTATATACACACAGGCCAAAATCCTATTGTCCATTTACATATGCATACTTAATACAGCACCGATTGCATTCCTAGTTGTGCACCCAGTCACATGCCTTGGCATACAACCAGGGAACTGGCTGGCATCTTGTTAACTCATGGTAAGTCACCATCATGACTGATGCAGTTTCACTAACACATGCATAAATCGCCAGCAGGATTCTGGCCACTATTACAAACAGATGTATGTTGTACTTCCTCCCTGCACAGACTAAAACAGGTTTATATACATGCACATTTTCAGGCATGTATGGGTGTTTTTTTTTTTTGAACATATTCATTATTTTGCACATATATTTAATTTGCTGAAATGCTTTGTGAGCCCTGGAAATGTCTGGGTCTCTCAGGTGACACGAGATTCATCCTATGTCCAGAAACAGGAAGGGCAAAATGGGTATTTTCATAGGGAACTGGAAACCCAATGATCTTCTCCATTATATCTATGTACAGTGGTACCTTGTATAAAAGAATTAATTCATACCAAATGAAAATCTGTTAAGTAAATTTTCATTTATACAAATTTCCCATAGGAATGCATTGAAAATTGTGACCATTTTTATGTTGTACAGATTCACTCCATAGACAATCTTGTTAAGCAAATTTCCCCTATCTCCGGAATTTTTTATGTTGTACAGATTTTATGTTATACAAACCATTTGTTATATGAGGGTCCACTATATATAAATGAACTATATTATAAACGAACAAAGCCTGATTGGTGAGAGAGTTCTCTGCAGTTCATCCGAAAGCTGCATATTAGCAATGCTCTGAATGGCAGGCTATACAAACAGGCAAAGAAAGGAAAACCACACGGACACACACCCTTTGTGCATTTTAGGCAGTTATACGTGGGTTAAAGTACAAATACGCTTGCAAATACAAATAATTTTGAAGGGGCATGGAAATTATTTATTAGCCCCGAGGAAAATACAACATAGAAAAGCAAACACATGTTTAAGATTTGAACAAATGGGTTCCACAATGAAATGGGGTAGGTTTCAGGGTATCCCAGCAGAAGGCAGATTGTGTGCATGTGGAAACCCGGGGCTTGAGGACCTAGCTCATTATGTGCTTGGATGGCCTCTATACATTCAAGAGAATGTACAGTATAAGAGAAAAATAATAGCAGTCTCTCTTAAACAAAGGTAAAAATAGGAGTAGTTCCAAGGAACTGAGTTATTTATTCCAGACAAAAATGCTATAGAGTTGCAATGTTTGCTGTCAACGCCACAATATGTAGAGCTAAGTGTTTGTGTGATATTGATGTAAGATTGTCATAACAATTCAGAGGTATGAATAGAGTCTCAAAGGTCATAAGTCAAATGTTATTCGCTAAAGTTTTTAAAGTTTTATTCATGTAATCTGAGGTTCCCCAGACAAATGGGTTTAAATAAGCAAACAACTATCATATATTATAGATTAATTTTTATGTATAAATAACATTAGCCTTTGAAGCTATGGTGTATTTATTGATAAATACTTATGGTACGACAGTATTGGTGTATTAAGTTCCTGCATTAATCTTGCAATGATATGTTGATTGTACAATAAATATTTTGTCGGTCTGACTACAGGCTACATAAACAGGCAAAGGAAGAGAGACACATGCCTCTTGTGTGTTTAAGGCTGCTATAAGTGGGTTAACATAAGAAAACGCCAAGGTACAGCACCTAGGTTATCATCTTAAACAGATTTAACGCCAAGCCTATGATCAGCAGGACGCTTGCAAATACAAATAGCCTTGAAGGGGTAATCGCTGTTTGGAAGTCAAGTTGTGTAGAACACGTTCCCTCCTGTGTTAATGCTTCAAGTTGTTTGATTGCACCTAGTAGGCATAAACACCACAGAATGAGAGCATCTTCACCCTTTCTGGTCTCAGCTCTGCTTGTTGCAGCACCTACTTAGCGTTTTAAAGAGTTCCCTCGCCTCCTTCCTTTGGTCTTTCTTCATGCAGGTAAAAGCGGAGAGAGGGGATGTAATTGAAGGAGGAGAGGGAAGCAAGCAGCCAGCAACATCACTGCCAATTCCGCCCGGCCCCCTTCGAAATCAGACGCCAATGGTGTTGGCACCTACTAGTCAATTCCTTAGCTGTCGGTCCAAATTTATCATCAAAGGACGAGCCAGGCATGCAGATTGCACACACATCTCCTCCTCAAAGAGAGAAGCTTGCAAACCTAGATAACTTCACAGGAGCGCGCTTCTTTTAATATGGAGATCAAATGAAAGGGAGGGGGGGAAACCAAGAACCAAAGAAGCGCAGTATCTTATTACAGTATGTGTTTAAAACACATGAAACATACTCCCTCTCCCCCCCCTCTCTCTTTCTCCCTCTCTCTTTCTCCTCCCCCTTCTCTCACATACACTTCTTGCATCGTCTGCAACATCCATGATGCTGTTTGGAAGGAGGCTTGCAAGTGCTACCCTTGCTTAAGCAGGAAATGTGGGGTTTACATCGGAGGACAGCTGCAAAGATCTCTCTCCTTATCTGCTTCAGGGAAACTGAATGTGTGTGAGAGGGAACATTACAAAACTGTTGACTTCGGTGCTCAGTCAGTCAGTCAGACACCTTTATTGGCATAAATAAATAAATAAGTTCGGTGCTCATACACTATTGCCGAGCACAGTTCCTCCAGCCCTACCCCTGACATCCACCTGCTCTCAGCATAGATATCGGTAAAAGACAGGGCAACCTAAAGTGTTTTGCTGCCTGAGGCAAAAGCCAATATGATGCCCTCACCCACCCAATGTAGAGAAGCCACCTACACAGAGAGATATGTTTTGCTTTGGCACTACTGTCCTCCGTAAGATCAGACACCGCCAGGTTAGTTTAGCACAATGTAGAGTAGACCATGGAGCAATCACCATTGTGTCCTCCAGCACAAGGGACTGGGTGGGGGACTCAAGAAGAATTTGCCAGGGAGGTGGTGTTGATGCTGGCCCCCCTCCTTTGCTCCTACTTCTCTCCACCATCTGCCCTGTTCTACCCCTGATGGCAAGGGCAGCCTTAGAAACAGGTACATTTCCATGTTAAGATGATTGCACACTATGTGGATGGGAACCTACATTGATGGGATCAGGAATCCCAGTTGCACAGAATTCTCAGTGACATTGATGTCTATGGACAAGGAATCTGAGTTGTAAAGGTGCACTGGCTTCTCTTTTGCAGAAAATCCATGTTTAGAACTGCAGAGCTGGATGGTTCCTAGTGGCTCATGGAGTTCAGTCTCTATCAAGGAGGCACTCTGAGTCTGCAGTCAGATACCTAACTGTAGCATTATGGACTACACATGACACAGGACTGGAGTACAATCATCTCTTGCTCCCAGGCATATCTCTCTCTGTCTTTCTGTCTCTCTCTCTGTCTCTCTCTCTGTCTCTCTCTCTCCTCCTCTCGTGTGTGTGTGTGTGTGTGTGTGTGTGTGTGTGTGTGTGTGTGTGTGTGTGTGTGTGTGTGTGTGTGTGTGTGAGAGAGAGAGAGAGAGAGAGAGAGAGAGAGAGAATGAGAGAGAGAGAGAGAGAGAGAGAGAGAGACTATCGCTGGGGATCCAAGGCTTTTTATTGGTTACAGTAAACAGTAGAGATGGGCACGAAATGAACTTTTTTTCGTTTCCGTTATTCATTATTCGTTCCGTTATGTAACAAAATGACTAACGAAAATTGTGATGAAAATGGAACAAAACGAACAGAACCACGAAAATTGGTTTTTGTTAATGGCGACGTGCAGTGAAATGAGCTGTTCTAAATGTTAAAAAATGCCCTGGACATCCATAAAAACGCAGCGATAATTATTTAAACTGTCTGATAATACCTACCAGGGGGAGTTGGGGTCCTTAAAACATGCATTTATGTCTTTTCTCAGATCGCTGTATTTTTTTCCTTTAAGGGGAGTTAGGGGACATCGACCCAAAATTGCTCCCAGATGCCTAGTATTGATTTCTTGGGTATTAAAATGCCCTGGACATCCCTAAAAATGCAGCAATAATGTGATAATTATTTGAAATTATTACCTACCAGGGGGTTTTCTCCCATCACAATGTATTTTTCTTTTCCCTTTAAGGAAGACAAAATGGATGTCTCCAGCCACCATATGGAGGCAAGCCATGTGATGGGATCATGTTCAACCAATAGCATGCCCAGGTTGCAGACTGGGCAGGTCTGGCAGCCACAGAGGGCATAAAAAGCTCTGGCAGGCCCCGTCCTCCTTGCAGTCTCCGGTGGGAGTTAGGGTGGGATTGCTGTCTCTGCGACTCTAGCTTTAGTCCTGCAGCCTCCCAGTGTGCGTGCGTGTGTACCTCTCAGTGAGTACCCTCCTCTGCCCTGCAGTGCAGTCACTCTGTGGCTGCCTTGCACCCTGGGCAACGCCCGCTGCTGCCTTTGCAGCCTCCCTGCATACCTAGTCTATACTGTGTCTCTGCAGCATCATTTAGTGTTTTCCTTCTGGTCTGGGGCGTTGGGCGATGCCCGCGCACAGAAATGCTTTAAAAATCACACAAAAGCGGGTAGAAACGAAAAATGAAAAAAATAAAAACGAAAATGAAAATTCACAAAAAATGGAAACGAACCAAAATGGACCTCTCAATGAAAAATGAAAAACCGAAACACCATTTTTTTATTCGTGCCCATCTCTAGTAAACAGCATAGGACATACAACACAATAGGGATGGAGTGAAGAAGCATCAAGAATAGGATGGAGGAAGATGATCTTTGGTCACGTAACCTGAATTCCATTGATAGGGGGAATGAGGGTCTTGGACAGACCTGAGGCTCCACACTGCCTTATCTGGGGGAAAATCCTTGCCAGTGGGGAACCATTGATAGGAGAGAGGAAGGAGCTTCGGGCTGGTCACAGACCAGATGTCACCTGTGTCAAGGAATTATGAGGAGCTAACCTCAGTTAGCAGAGTTGCAGCAATTGTCAAGGATTAGAGGCAAAAATATGACAGACTCCATTGCTGGTTTTCTATTGCAGTCTATTTACAAAATATATACAGGTTCCATTTGGTTTCCAGACTTACATCCAGTAGCATACATAGTCCAGGTACTCTTCCTTATCACAGCCAAAACATTAGGCTTACTGGCTAAACAGCCCTGGCTAAACAGCAAGAACATATTGCAATATATAAGGTATATATAGCATTTCTTTCCAATCACATATTTACTTTTACATCACATGTCATAATGCTTCTTTCATCCACGCTTCTGAGCTACGCTCCCACTGTCCTTGGACACTCGCCTTTCTGTCAAGGCCACTTTACTGAGCTTGCTTCAGTCCACAGCTGGACTCTATATCTCTAATTGCAAGTTGAAAAACTCACTCACAAGAATATTCTTGACAACCTGATCATCCTGATATCTGGGTAGCCATCTGTTTTCTCCCTGAATCATGCCTGTTGGAGGCTGACCTCTGCCCAGCTTCAGAGTTATCCAGTTTACTCTGGCCTGGTCTTTCCATGCCTGGCTATGCCCTTTTTGTGGGTGACCTCAGGCCATGGCTTGGTTCAGCGCTTTGCAAAGGCCTATTGGGGTTCAGAGCCTCTATGTGGGTTCCCTACACCTAACTCACTAAGGTATCCAACAAATACATGGCTATGAGGATAGAGGTGACGGAAGCCATATAACCTCAGAGATGAGCCAGAATCGTGACCTGGAAGGCCCTTCAGTTAGCAGAGTTGAATGAGGGGGGCAACTATTTCCCATGAACCCACATGAAAGTCAGCCACATATTTGGTCTCTCTTCCCCCTCACATGATTCCAAATATAATTTGTCCAGAACCGTAAAAGCTCGGGATGAACATACTGCAATTACAATAATGTGATATCTGGTGTGGTTTCAGGTTCTTCGTTCCTACATGTGAAGTGAAATAGTGCTGCATTCAGCTAGAGCTAGATTCTGAATACAGAGCCAAGCCCCAAACCTGTGAAATAAACCACAGGTATGTCTAGGCAGTACTTTCAGCAATTAGGTATAAAGAAAAAACCAGTCCTGTAGTATCTTAAGAGCTTACAGAAAATTGTGATGAAATGCAACGAAACGAACAGAACCACGAAAATTGTGGTTGTTACGTTTTGTTTCCGTTAATGGCGATGCGCAATGAAATGAGCTGTTTTAAATGTTAAAAAACGCCCTGGACATCCATAAAAACGCAGCGATAATTATTTATACTGTCTGATAATACCTACCGGGGCTTGGGGTCCTTAAAACGTTTGTTTTTGTCTTCTCTCATCGCGATGTATTTTTCTTTTCCCTTTAAAATGGATGTCACACCAGCCACAAAATGGAGGCAAGCCATGTGATGGGATCATGTTCAACCAATAGCATGCCCAGGTTGCAGACTGGGCGGGCAGGTCTGGCAGCCACAGAGGGCATAAAAAGGTCTGGCAACCCCCGTCCTCCTTGCAGTCTCTGGTGGGAGTTAGGGTGGGATTGCTGTCTCTGCGACTCTAGCTTCAGTCCTGCAGCCTCCCTGTGTGCATGCGTGCTGCGTACCTCTCGGTGAGTATCCTCCCTTGCCCCGCAGTGCAGTCACTCTGTGGCTGCCTTGCACCCTGGGCAACACCCGCCGCTGCCTTTGCAGCCTCCCTGCGTACCTAGTCTATACTGTGTCTCTGCCAGCGTCCATTTTTTTAGTGTTTTTCCTCTGGGCTGGGGCGTTGGGGGATGTCTGCGCATGGAAATGCTTTAAAAATTGCGCAAAAATCTGGTAGAAACGACAAATGGAAAACGAAAAACTGTAACGAAATTTTTCCAAAAATTCACAACGAACGGAAATGAACTGAAACAGACCTCTCAACGACAAACGAAAAACCAAAATGCCTTTTTTTTTTTTTTGGTTTCGTGCCCATCTCTAGTTACACTGGCTTAAGTGCTGTGGTGTAAATCACAGCGGCAAAGTGCTGCTAATTAACAAAACCATTGTTGACATTACAAACATCCTAGTCTTAAAACCTTATTATATCTTTAAGTTTCCATCACAGCTACCAATTCAAAAAATATTTCAGTTCTGTATGTTATTTGTGGAGAAGCTGATCCATCAATCTTTACTGAATTGAGATGAGTACAAGTCAGAGATTTTTTTTATGATAATGTTTTTCATATTTGTTATTCACATAATTAATGTGATTTGTTTGGTGAAGGACGCAGGAGAGGACCTTCTCTATTGCTAATCCCGTACTTTGGAACTCCCTCCCCACAAGAGGCCAGGCTGGCCCTATTTTTACTGTCTTCACACAAAGAGGCAAAGACTTTTCTCTTCAGGCAAACTTTCCCTGACTTGCTGGAGTGTTTGGGGTGGTTGGGGTGGTTAAACTAATTGTTGAACTTTGCTGCTTTGAATATGTTGTTGTTGCTTGCCTTTTTTATAGTATTTGTCTGATTTTTAAAAGTATTTGTATACTCATTTTAGTTACCTTTAATACTGTCTTTTATTGATGTAAGCTAGCTAGGGACCATTTAAGGAGAGGCAGAAATATTTTAAATACATAATAAAATTTGTCAGGTTTGTTGAAAACATTCATTCATGAAGTGTAACTTGTTTTAGGTTGACTCAGATTTGGCTTCTAGCTTCTGGTTGAACACATGCCTCCCTTGTCCCATCCTTCAGATTGTTTAATACCTGTCAGCTAGAGTGAAAATGTAAAGCATTTTTCTTGATTTGATTTCCTGGATGGCGGGGTAACTGTGTTAGCCTGTTGCAACAAAAACAACAAATAATTTTGTGACATTTGAGAGGCTGACACCAGAATCCCATTGGGATCACCGGGTGTGGAATGGAAATGGCAGAAGGGGCTGTGGTTATTTGACAGTTTGCCTGTTGCCAATCTCTGTTCCATGTGTGGTAACCCTCACAGGATTGTGGCCTAACAAACTTTGTTTGGCATAAGCCTTATGGACCTTAGCCTGCATCTGACGGTGGCTGTTGTACACGGAAGCTTCATGCCAAATAAAATATCTTCATCTTCAAACACAAGAATCTTGGTGCCTGTTGGTTAGGAAGAACCAGAATGTCTAAAAACCCAATCTTACCCTCCCCCAAGCCTTTCTATTGCCTATGTGGTTTTGTTTTTACTATTTTCTAAGTGATTAGGGCGACTTGAAGAAGCAAACGTTCAGAGAGCTGCCCAACAAGTTCCATGAAGTCAGTGCCTCTTGAGGTTAGTCATCCACTAGCAAGTCTGAGCCACTTGACAGGTTTTTAAATTATGAACTCCTCTGGGTCACATTACTTAATTATAAAGTACATTCAGGGATATGCACATGGGTCTTTTATGGTAAATGATATGACTGTCTTAAAAACTCATTAATATGTCATTAACCAAGCAGACATTTACTAATTAAACAATTAGCTCTTTTCTTGTACTCCTTTGTTCCTCCCACAGATACTCAGTTATACAGATCATTAGTTTAGGGCTTCTGGTTCTCCTCTTCCCCCCTCCCCCACCACCTTTTCTGACAAAACTGTACATTTGTCTCCTCAAAACAGAACATTTCCAGTGGACACATCGGTGGGCGTCTATCAAATATTGTTGATTTTGTAAAAATCAAAATCCTCATTTGGTGGATTTTGATTTCACATTAGAGATGGGCACAACCAGAAAATATGACATTTTGAGTTGTCGTTTGTCGGAACTGGTCCGTTTTGGGTCATTTCCGTTTGTCGTGAAATTTTTCAAAAATTTGTTGTTTCCGTTTCCGTTTGTCGTTTGTCGTTTGGGTTAGAGTTGGGGTTGGGGTTGGGGTTGGGGTTGGGGGGTAAGTGGGCTCTGGGAGGCACCTCTCTGAGTGCCTCTGAGTCTGACACACTAAGAAGGGAAGTGTTTAGCGATTAGCGCATACCATACAATACATATTAGATATTAGGGGTGGGGTAAGTGGCAGAGGCACCTCTCTGGGTGCCTCTGACTCACTAAGAAGGGAAGCAAACTGGCGTACAGGTAAGGGGTAGGGGTAGAGGTAGGGGTAGTGGGCTCTGGGAGGCACCTCTCTGGGTGCCTCTGACCCACTAAGAAGGAAAGCGTACTTGCGTACGGATCTGGGTTAGGGTTGGGGTTAGGGTAAGGGTTAGGGTTACGGTTATGGTTAAGGTTAGGGTGGGTTAGTGGGGTGCACCTCTGGGTACCTCTGACCCACTAAGAAGGACAGTGTACTGGCGTATGGGTTAGGGTTAGGGTTAGGGCTAGGGCTAGGGTTAGTGGGCTTTTTATGCCCTCTGGCACATCCAGAAGTCTCAGTCACAATCTGGCCATGCGATTGGTGGAATGGGTCAAAAAATTTGCATGGCCCCATCCCATGGCCAGCCCATCATTGCACGTGTGCAGGTGTAAAAAAATTAAAATAAAAATAAAATAAAATAAAATCAATGGAGACGTTTTATTGCAAGAAAAACCCACTGCTGCTACTATAAAAAATCAGGCATTTAAAATACCTAATGTTCAAATGTTTCTGTGGTGCTTTGGTGGGTTTTTGGACCACGATTTAAAAATAAATATTGCGGTCATGATTTTGGATCCCCCCCACCGCATGGCAAATGGAGATGACGAGGATGCCCCCCCCCAGCCTGGTACCAGCAGCCCAGGACAGGAGAGGGGGGAGGCCGGGGACCCTCCCCCCAGAAACCACCCCTCTCTGGTAGGTGCCCTCAGGCAGGCATATTTTCGCCTGCTTTTTTGGCCGGGAATTGGTTTTTTTTTTTATTTTTAAAACTTTTTTTCTGTGCTGCTTGGCATCACGCGATCGCCATGATGCCATGAACGACAATGACAAATCAGACCCAATTTATCTTTTATTGGGTCGGGTTCGAGTTGGAGCGGAGTAATTCTCGTTACCGTTTCCGTTACGTAACGGAAACGACAAACGGAAACGGAAACGAGAATTTCGCCAAGTCATGCCCATGTCTATTTCACATACTGTATTTCAAAAGCACAAATCTTAAAGCAATATACATTTGTGCATCCATTGTAATGTTTCTCATGTTTCAATTTGTCTGCTCTTTGGTCATGAATAGCAAACTTTATACAGTGGACTCTTGTTTGTATAACATAGTTTGTATAACATAAAATCTGTACAACATAAAAAATTCCAGAGATAGGGGAAATTTGCTTAACATAATCGCCTAGGGGGATAATCCATACAACATAAAATGGGATTACTCCGTTTTCAATGCATTCCTATGGGAATTTGTATAAAGGAAAATTTACTTACCATACTTTCATTTGGAACGAATTAATTCCTTTATACAAGGAATTAATTCATTCCAAATGAAATTACCACTGTACAAGCTTACTCCAAAGTCAATCACACTAAGTTCAAAGGTGCTTACTCCCGAGAAGTGGGAACAGGAATTGAATTCAACCTAAAGAGATTTTGTTTTTCCTGTCATAATTTTCTTTGCAAATATGTCAACCACTAGTTCATCATCAGGTGACTGGCGCTGCCCCACAACCCACGATGGGCTCTGTGGCTGCCACGGCACAAGTTTTGGGCAGAGGAGAAGGCGTTCAAAAAGAGCAACTGAGTGTAAGTTTCTAAACAGGTTTCTTTTGAAGTTTTCAGGTATTAAAAAAAAAAACATGGAAAAGTTCAAATTCACTTCACCAGTTTTTGTTTTAGGAATGGGGAGGATTATATTCATCTGCAAAATGATCCAATATGCAGATTTTTGCACAGCCACATACAAATGCAGAAGCACACGCCAAAGCTCTATAAGCAAAGATTACAGACAGGAACGTGATCCTTTCAAATCATTGTATGAAGTTACACTCCAAAGGAATGTACTGTATTTTTTTGCCTTTGATACTCAAAGGGTTTTTAATAATTTTGCTCACTGTGTTTTCTGCTGATAAATTATTGCTTGATCGTGTTTGATGTGTTTCAGCTGAATTTAATACAAATATTCAAAGAACATTTATCAAGAATATCAGGCAAGGGTATAGCAAACACAGAGAGAGAAAGTCACTCCTTTCAGACCTTTTATCCATCCCCAGATATTATATTTCTTATTAATTTAAAGGTGAGCATAAATTTTACTTCCAATATATTAGCCTGGACTATACACCGGTTTTTAAAATATATTTTCGACTATACGATACTAATGCAAATCCATTATAACTAACTAAGAAATGCAGGCTTTATTTGGTCGATTAATAAGCCGGAATCTGTATCTATTTAGAATACATGCACTAACATATACATAGATGTTCATCTACAGAGCTGGGGGTAGTGTGGCGAGCTCAGTATGCCCAATTTTTTGGGAGGTGGGATGATACTTTTCCCTGCACAGCTCCTGATTGGTCACCACCAGAGAAAAGGAATGATGACGTGTTGGAGACTTCTTCCTCATTGTAGTTGTACCTCGTGCCACCCAAGTGCAAGGTAAGGGATTGGGTGATTTAATTCCTCTGGTTCAGAACATCAGATGGGCTTCTGCATTTTGTTTTGGAAGCTGACCACTTCCAAAATGAAAAGCCCATCTCTAGAAGCACCTTTTGATATCTGTAAACAATTTCTGTTCTGATTTTGGCATCATCACATATTTATTTAAATATGATTGAATTATTCATTGATTCAATGATCAGGTAATTTAAACAAAAATCAACAGACAGCGCAATCAAGAGATAAGCCTAGTATTTGTAACTGCAGTAACTCCTAATAATTTTTATTTCTTATTTTATTAGATTTATACAGTATATCACAGAAGTGAGTACACCCCTTCACAATTTGTAAATATTTTAGTATATCTTTTCATGTGACAAAACTGAAGAAGTAACACTTGTCTACAATGTAAAGCAGTGAGTATACAGCTTGTATAACTGGGTAAATTTGCTGTCCCCTCAAAATAATGCAACACACAGCCATTAATGTCTAAACCACTGGCAATAAAAGTGAGTACACCCCTAAGTGACAATGTCCAAGTTGGGCCCAAGTAGCTGTTTTCCCTCCCTGGTGTCATGAGACCTGTTAGTGTCACAAGGTCTCAGGTGTGAAGGGGAAACAGTTGTAATTGCTCTCACTTTCACATTTGGTGTTATCGCTCTCACTCTCTCATACTAGTCACTTGAAGTTCCACATAGCACCTCATGGTAATGAACTATCTGAGGATCTGAAAAAATAAATTTTTGCTGTACTTAAAGATGGCCTTCTAGGCCAGTGGCGGTGACCTTCGGCACTCCAGATGTTTTAGACCACAACTTCCACACTCCTTTGTCATTGGCAATCTAGGCTTGGAATTCAGGGAGTTGTAGTCCAAAATATCTGGAGTGCCAAAGGTTGACCACCACTATTCTAGGCTATAAGCAGATTGTGAAGACCCTGAAACTGAGCTGTAGCATGGTGGACAGGACCATACAGTGATTTAACAGGACAGGTTCCAATCAGAACAGGCCTCACCATGGTCAACCCAAGAAGCTGAGTGCCCATGCTCAGTGTCATATCCAGAGGTTGACTTTGGGAAATAGACGTATGAGTGCTGCCAGCATTGCTGCAAAGCTTGAAGGGGTGGGGGTGGGGTTCAGCCTGTCAGTGCTCAGACCATACGCCGCACATGGCATCCAATTGGTTTGCAGGGCTGTCTTCCCAGAAGGAAGCCTCTTCTAAACATGATGCACAAGAAAGCCTGCATACGGATTGCTGCAGACAAACAAACTGAGGACATGAATTTCTGGAATCATGTCCTGTGGTCCAATGAGACCAAGATAAACTTATTTGGTTCAGATGGTGTGTGGCAGCAACCAGGTGAGGAATACAAAGATAAGTGTGTTGTGCCTACAATAAAGCATGGTGGTGGGAGTGCCATGGTCTGGGGCTGTATGAGTGCTGCCAGCTCTGGGAAGATACAGTTCATTGAGGGAACTATGAACACCAACATGTACTGTGACACACTGAAGCAGAGCATGATCCCCTCCCTTCGGAGACTGGGCTGCAGGGCAGTATTCCAACATGATAACGGCCCCAAACACACCTCCAAAATGACCACTGCCTTGCTAAAGAAGCTGGGGGTAAAAGTGATGGACTGGCCAAGCATGTCTCCAGGCCTAAACCCTATTGAGCATTTGTGGGGCATCCTGAAATGGAAGGTGGAGGTGTGCAAGGTCTCTAATATCTACCAGCTCTGTGAGGTTGTCATGGAGGAGTGGAAGAGGACTCCAGTGTCATCTTGTGAAGCTCTGGTGAACTCTATGCCCAAAAGGCAGTGCTGGAAAATAATGTTGGCCACACAAATTTCGACATTGTCACTTAGGGGTGTAGTCACTTTTGTTGCCAAAGGTTTCGACATTAATGGCAGTGTGTTGCATTATTTTGAGGGGATAGAACTTTACACTGTTATACAAGTTGTATACTCACTGCTTTACATTGTAGCCAAGTGTCATTTCTTTGGTATGGTCACATGAAAAGATACACTAAAATATTTACAAAATGTGAGGGAGTGTACTCACTCCAGCTAGCCCTGGCAGAAACGTAGCCACCAGCCAATCCTCTCTCTTTAAATTTAAATAAAAGAGGTTTACAGGTAAAAGAAGACAGATCTTACCATATCCTCTTGATTTCATATGACGTTTTCATGGAATCTTTCCCAGGTCACCATCAAATCATCCTCCACACTGATCTACCTGGTGGCCCGTCTCTTCCCATAGACTGGCCACAACATATCACTGGTACACCATCCATTCCTAGGTCCCACCTCTCTGTACACAGATTGTAATTTCCAGCCTGCTGTCCTGCCTCCTTATGATGGCATTGGTATGTTCTGACAAGGCAGGATGAAACATTTCATTTCCAAAATAGAAAGTGGGTTTTTGTTTCATTAGTTGACAGAATGTTTGCTTGTGTTTCACTTCATAACATATTGTCATGTAACAAAATGACAAAACAGTGTGTCATTTCTCATTTTGTGCCCATCTCTACTGTAGACACACCATATCTTGGCTTCAGCAAAGCCTTTGACAAAGTACCCCATAGAATGCTGATTAGCAAGCTAACTAGCTGTGGGGTGGATAGTAGGAGTGTCAGATGGATACATATCTGGCTACAGAATCCTAATCAACTAGTGGGGTAACTCAGGGCTTAGTCCTGGGCCAAGTTCTCTTCAATATTTCTATTAATAACCTGAATCGGGGGGGGGGGGGCGGAGAGTTGCAGAAAATGTTAATCAAGTTTGCAGATGACACGACATTGGGTGGAATAGCTAGTACCCTGGAAGACATCAACACAGTTCAGAATGATCTAGATAGGCTTGAGCACTGGACTGAATCCAGTTCCGAGAAGGGCAATGAGGATGATCAGGGGACTGAAAACCAAGCCCTATGAGGAAAGACTTGAGAGCACAGGGCCTGTTTATCTTTGAGAAAAGAACACTGGTGGGAGATATGATAGCACTTTTCAAATACTTGAAAATGCTGTCATACAGAGGAGAGACAGACTCTATTCTTTAACGTGCATACAAGTGCAGGACACACAGCAATGGGCCCAAAGTGACAGGAAGCCAGATTATGATTGAATATCAGGAAAAATTTCCTGACTATTAGAGCATTATAGCAAATGGCACCAAAGACCTCGAGAGGTGGCGAGAACTCCAATACTGGGAAAGTCAAGAGAAAGGTAGACAACCTTTTGGCAGATACCCTTTAATTTGCATTCCTCCCTGGAGCAGGGGGTTTGACTAGAATGGCCTCGTAAGCCCTTTCCAGCTGCACGATTCTATAATTCTATGATTGTTTCTAAAATACCTTGTTTGTGATGCTTCACAATCTAAGGCAATGATTTTCACACTTGTACGTCTTACAACTTCAGTGAAAATATCAGTATAATGACTTCCAGGCTGAGGGATGAAAAGGACAATACAAAACTTGCTGGCAGTTTATTTATTTATATTTATTTATTTATTTATTTTTATCTTGATATACCGCCAGATTTTCCCAGACGGGAACTCATACAGTTAACAAAGTATAGCATACAACAGGGGTACCCAAACTTTTTGCAAGGAGGGCCAGATTTGGCAAGGTGAAAATGTGTGGGGGGCTGACCATTCAGCCACATTTGCCCCCGAGCCAGATATTGGACAAGTTTCTATAACATGCAAGGAGGCAGGGAGTACGCTGCAGCAATGGAGCCAGGGGTGGCTAGGCTGGGAAGGTGGCTGGGTGGTGGTGGTGCACAGAGGCAGGGAGGGCAGGCAAAACATAAAACTGCAAGCTGATGCCTCCATCCAGTATGAGGAATGGCCAGCTTGGGGGTGGGGGATTCATGACAGGCTGAGCCAGCAGGGAGAAGAGGCTGTGGGTCACTTGAAATTTGTAAACGGCCTGCATTTGGCCCCCGGGGCTGACTTTGGACCTGCCTGGCATACAACAAATACAGAGAAAAATAATAATTGGTTACACAATATGACATAAAGAACAAAAACAATCCCAACAACAATCAGTAGAACCAAAATTTAAAAAGCTAAAAATACAAAACATTGCTAAGGCAAGATGGCGAAAAACGGACAGACAATCATACTCATAATACCTCCTTATAAAAATAAATCAGCCTCCTTGATCGCCGAATGTGGCCGTAGCATGCTGTTTATGACAGAAGCAGAATGTGACCAGTACATTTTTCCAACCTCCTCATGTTCCCCACCCTCATTTTAAGCCACTAACATACAGTGTCCTTGAAAAAAAAACCGGGCCTCACGTTGTACTCCTTGCTGCCAATGGTAGTGAAACGATAATTTTTCCATTTTTGCAGCACTGGAAAAAATGGGGGGGGGGAGCAAAGTGGTATTTATGTGAGCAACTGCTTCACATAGGAATAATCAATCTCCCCCTCCACTGACAGAAGAGAAAATTAATTACGACAGCTGGCAAAGGATAAATGCTTTTCATTTACCAAGCTGTGTAATTATAGCAGCTGCAGAGTCTGAAACTGGCTGCTAACTTTGAACCTCAACCCCAACATGACAGGTCTGCCTTGCGTTTCGTTCTGCCACTTGTGTGCACGTTAAAAGTTTTCCTCCTTTGTCTCCATAATTACACCTTGGTTCAAAAATAATCACTGCCTCTGATTGCGTACATGAAACTTTATCATCTGGTTAGCAAAAGGTATGTAGTATCATCTTTGAAGTGTCAAAATCCCAAGAGTGGAGGGGGGGAGGAATTATTAGGAGAAAGTGATGTTGTGGTGAACACAGTTAATTCTGCCACAACTTGTCGAATTAACGGCACTTTTTGGAATTAAGGATTCAAAGAGGAGTTCAAAAGGAAAATAAATCATGTTTGTGTGTCAAACTATAAAGTACACAACCTGTTCGGTAAAGTCTAACCACATACTACTTAGTGGATTCATTTCATATTGGGAATGGGAGAGGCATACAACAGGGATAAAGCAAGTTGTTCAAGAAAAAGAAGACTTCTGCAGACAATTTTCTCAGTCAGTAAGGGAGGGTTTGTGTGATGCATGTACAAGAGAATTCTGTTCTCTCTTGGATGCCAAGAGGAAAGTTTTAATCTCATCTTTAACTGTAATCCTTTAAAATATGTAAGAGATTTAGAACTAAACAGTAAATTTGCTAGTAGTTCCCATTTAATCAAATAAAGCTCCCCCCACTCCACATCTACTGATTTCCAAGGGAGTTCAAAGTTAGCCACCTAAATGATTTCTCAACTCCAGATACTATCTTTCTACAGTTCCTCCACTGATCAAAACTCTTCAGAGATGTCAAAATCAAGTGCCATCATGTGAAACAATACAGTACTTTTAAAAAAATTAAAATATACAGTGGTGCCTCTACTTATGAATTTAATCCATTCCAAATGCATGCTCTTAAGTCGAAAAACTCTTAAGTAGAGCAACCCTATCTAAAAAAATCAAAATAAAAAAAAATGTAAGTAGATCAGTCCTAAAATGTGTAAGGCAGCAGTTAAAACGCCAACGTTTTTTGCTCTTAAGTCGAGTTGGTATTAAGTCAAGCTGCTCGTAAGTAGAGATACCAATGTATTCACAAATGCATGTGGATATTGAATGAGAAGGAATTTGTTGAGATTAATTAGAAACACTATTTGGGACAGGCAAAATAAATCTGGAGAAGGCAATAGTTTGATAATTGATTTTTATATTGTGAGGTTTCACACGGACACTTGTATGTATTTTTATGCACATGTTTCAAAAATTTATGATTCAAATTTAAAAGAAGTCCAGTAGCCATGACTCAACTTCCAGATAAACTCACCTGGATGACTGAGAATCTTCACAAACATTTTTCCATCTTTTTCCTGTTTGGCAGTCTCCTACCTTCCTAAAGTAAATTCCTGGGAAAAGGCTCCACTTTGGTAGTTTTAACTTAACTAAAGCCACTCTACAGTGGATATGACTTGTCCATTATTAAATCAATCTCAAAATGAGCAAACAACCAAAAAACTGAAACTACAAACAGTAAGAAAAAGGTGCACGTTTGATGCTACAACTGAACTACAGCAGATTTAGTTACTGAAGCTGAATTCTTCAGATGAATCAAGACACTATGACTCAAAGCATAGCTGTCAAGTTTTCTCTGGCCCCAGCCGGGACAAGAGGGGGGAGGTGTAATGTGCATGCACATTATTGCACGTGCATGCAAACAAAAACACATGTACATAACCATCCCTCCCCCTCCCCTGCCTCTCCTTATTGCAAAAAAACACCCACAAACAAAGCATATCCTTCCCCTCCCAGTTGCAGAAAAATTCCAAACAAAGCACCCCTCCCCCTCCCCTTCCCCTTCCCCTTCAGCGTGGGGCTCCTGTTTGAAAAAAACATAAAAATAAAAATAAAAAAATAAAAAACCCACAAATTTTGAAAATAAGGGATCGTGGTTACAGTATCCCTGCCCCTACCACCTGTTGAGCATGCTTGATGCTTCGAGCATGCTCAATAGCTGCCCCCAACATTGTGGCACCCATACAGCCACCATTTGTCATGTAGCCACAATATCCCTACCCCTACCACCTACTGAACCTGCTCGATAGTTGCCCCCAACATGGCGGTGCCCATGCAGCAGCCCCTAACATGGCCACTGCCACCCATGCCATTCAGAGGATTTTTTAAAAATTAACATCGGAGTCGCAGACTTCTTCAAACATCTGAACTGTTCCTAGTCTCCAGTTCCAGTCATAAAATATACACATGGAGAAGGGCTTGCTTGGTTATTTTTCTAAAAAGAGTACAGTATGTTCCTTCTCAGTCTTCATGAAAATGTTCTAAAAAAGAGTGCTTAGAAAAGACTGGGGGTATTTTTAGAACTGCAGTTCCCAGGCACTGCTAGTGGTGGCAAACCTCCGGCACTCCAGATGCATTGAACCGCAACTCCCACAGTCCTTTGCCATTGACATTCTAAGCTCAGAATTCTGGGACATGGTCCAAAACATCTGGTGTGCCACCACTAAGCCATCATGGCCAGAAGCTTCTGGGATTTGTAGTCTCTCATTCATATATTTATTTAAAGCCTGGCTTTTCTCCCCATGAAATGACTTCAAGTGCTTTACAAAACATTTTTAAATAGGTAAAAATACCATAAATTGCAATTTAAATATATAAATCAATGTTACTGAATAAAAACAATTTATAATTTTATTTAAGAGATAGAAATAATTCCCCTGCACAACTATTTTTTCATGCTGATACAAGGTTTCTAAAATCTTCTACTCTTGGAGGATATGAAACCTTCATGTGTTCTAACTTTGTGTCATTGTTGTCTAATGGGCCTCCTCTTCTTTCATGTTAACTTCATTGTCAGTACTCAAAGCCTTCAGTACAATGGGGTCAAGAAGCAGAGGCTGCACCATTAACTACCCCACAGCTACCTCACACACAAGCCAGTGGTCCCTTCTGAGTTGGCATCGGCAAGGATGCCTATGTGTGTGTTGTGTCGATACAGTCGTGACCGACTCTTCATGACTCCATGTCCATGGAGTTTTCTTGGCAACAGTACTGGAGTGGTTTTGCCAGTTCCTACTCCAGGCGCCTACAGCACCCGGTATTCCCTGGTGGTCGTCCATCCAAGTACTAACCAGGCCCGACCCTGCTTAGCTTCCGAAATCAAGCGAGATCGGTTGTGCTTAGGGCATCTAGGCAGCTAAAGAACCCTATACGTACACATAAGCAGCTGCCCAACTATTTATTTTAGAGTATTTTACTCTGCCTTTCTCCTTAGAAAAAGGACCCAAGGCAGCTTACAGAATGAAAGATAATATACAGTCCAGTACATATACTGGGACCGCAGTACATGAAGCGCAAAACGGCGGAGGATTTTACACTGCAAAAAGCCAGCACAGAAACCTAAACCTGATCTTAAGTTTTTAAATTCTTTTTCCACAAAATTATCTCATGCTCATGCACACACACATACACACACACACACACACACACACACACACACACACACACAGAGAGAGAGAGAGAGAGAGAGAGAGAGAGAGAGAGAGAGAGAATTTTCTTACAAATCTACTTAATCCTCATCTATATGCCAATCCTTCTATATAAATGTATTTCTTCTCTCAGACTTCTCTACACACATGACTTCCTTTTCCTCTTCACTTTGGGTGGATAAAGTATAGCCTTTAGGCTGAAAACAATCTCCCATGGGTGGATTTTGAAACCTGTAGCTTTAGGACCAAACAGCCGTCTTTTAAATAGATTGCAGAGCTTCCTGAACAATTTAATACTCCAAAATATCTGTTTTCAGATTTTTAATCCAGTTTTGGATGTGCTTTTTGGTGTCTCCCCAATTTTAAATTTGTGGTCATCTGTGTAGTTCCCAGAGGGTCTCGGGGACAGGAAATTGGCCCCCAAGATCATATATAGTTGTCTACCCTTGCTTAACATCAACTATTCCAATCTACTACCATCCAGAAATATGTGGCTGCAGCTTCCATCATCCCCAGAGTGCATCCAGTGGGAATTATAATCCAACACAGCTATGGATGGTGTCTTGGGAAAAGATGGAGCAGTTTTACACCCTTCCTCTTGATAGTCAATGTGTTTTGGGGGCAGATGGCATGTCAATGCGTGTAACATAATCTGCAAACTGTTTCTAAAACAAATGTGTAAGCAAGAGTTGCAAATGTGACTCTTGCCTTCACATATTTTTTGGTTGAGCCCCAAGCACTGATCAGCTGTACCACAGCTGGCTAAGGGAGTGTTTTTTTAACAAGTGCCAGCCATGATACAGCTGATTGGTGCTGTTGCTTCGGAAGCCCCCTCCATGGGGGTTGGTCGGCGGCGGCAGCAGGGAACGAAAAACAACATGAATGAAATGATTTTTTTTGTTTCATTTTGTTTTGTTTTTCTTTGAGTGATATGGTATGGTAATAGTTTATTGCTAAAAACCATTGGTCATCGCAATCTTGATTTAAAAAAAACTTATAAAGTTACATCCGCGACAAATATAATTAAAACTTTAAAAAACCATGTGACACTTGCAGAGCAGTATAGTCCTCCCAAAGTTAGAGGCTGACCTGAATTTTCATAGCTGCCAGCGCAAACTTTGCAACTTGCTGTGTAACAAACCTGTCTGTACCGACAAGTAGCATACTAAGTTGGGCTCCAGGGGACCTATCGGCCAGTGAACTAATAATCCCACCAAGGAATTTGCCTCTGGGTTGGTCATGAAGGGGGCACCTGAGCAAGTAATGGGGCACGTCATCGACTTCACCTGAGCCACAAGAGCAAAGTCTGTCCGAAACAGGGATATTATCACGTCTCCCCTCTAAAAAAGCAGAAGGCATGGTCTGAAAGCACAGGGCTGTGAAAGATGTCCTCAAGGGAGCTGAGGTAAAATTGTGGAAATAGCTTTCCAGCCCGAAAGATGTTTTAAACAAAGGATAATAAAGGGAGAATGACGATAGTGAGACCGCAGCCAATTCCTTCCATTTGGAGCATAAATAAATCTTGTCTTTGACCAATTTTTTGATACTGGGGAAGACAAAAGAGGGGATAGATTCAGTATTGAACCCATAAAGATGTAATATGGGTCTGACAAGCTTTGCCCAGGACTCCCGCAGGGGGTGCTGGAGTGGTTCTATATAGCATTTCTTTGGCAAGCGGGAGTCGCTCATGCCAGCCAGCTTCAACCAGTACATTGCCAAGGCAATGTGTACGTGTGTTTCAATAGGAGTTAGCCCTACTTCAGCTCTTACATATGCAGAGGGTGTGCCACGGGGTACAGCAAGGAGAGATCGGATAAAAGAATTTTGAACCACATCGAGGTGTGGGAGGTTTGTTATTTGTTTTGCTATGTAACAAAATGAATAATGAATAACGAAATGAATAAAAAATTCATTTCATGCCCATCTGTATTTGTAACTAAGCCAATAATAGCTCTTTCCCACCCCCACCCACTGCAGGTGGGTGATTAGAGGCTTCTAACTCAACTTGAAATGATTTTGTCCTAGGGAGACCCTCTTTGGAATTTAATAACTCAGCCCCCTGACCCCGAAATCTCTCCAAAATTTCAGGGGCTTTTTAGGGTAGAGTCCAAAGAAGCTCCCCTGTCATTTTGGTTCCTCTAGGACCCAGGGGATCCATTAACAAATTGTTTCATTTTGTTTCATGACAAAACTACTTTAAAAATGCATTAGTAACTAAACAAAATGAAACTACTAAAGCAACAATATGAAATGAAATGCAATATTTCCATTTTGTGTCCGTTTCTACTCTAGACCCAAGGAGACATTGATATACAAATACCTGATGGTTTTTTGAGAGCTTTCTCTGTTTTTTTTTCTTTTTGTCTTCCAGCATTTTCATGTCTGGATGTAATAAATGAACATTATGGAGTAACTTTGAAATACAGTGCGTTCCCATACTTAATTGCATGAATCTGTGCTTTCCCTTACTCAATAGCCATCAAGCACTACCCAGAGCACACATGGCTGATGGGATTACATGCTGTACCACCTATAATGCCTTAATGTGCTGTCTTAATGTGTTACCAGAAGCAGGGGCTTCTGAGTTCTTTATTTTTAGAAAACACTGGGAGGGCCACCATTAGGTTGGAATATACCTGGTGACATTTATTTATTCATAATAAGGAAACTAAGAATGGATAATGGATAAAAGAATTTGGCTCATTGATGTTGATTTAGAAAATATTCCAAAATTTGCACATTTCTTCATAATCTTGATTCTTGAGTGAAATAACTTGAGATTTATTCTGGATGCATGAGAAATCTGGATGTATGAGTGAGAAATCAAAGTTGACAGATTTGTCACACTAGATAAAGAGTTGTCGGTGCTTAACTCTTCAGATCCCCACTATTAATACCTCTGTATTCAGTGATTTTTGTCATCCTGAATTGGGGTTGTAATCTCTTTTTTTCTCGGAGTAGAAGGGCCTTCCCCTTTAAGCTGAGAATACCATTAACTATTAAATATGACCAGGTTAACAAAACATTTGGTTCATTCCTACAATTCTTCAGTTTCTATTATGAATCTGATTGAGCGAGGAGGGAAACCAAGACATTTGAACAAGCAAATGTGGGAGAAAGCAAAATTGCCAACTTCATCTATTCCTAGTGGAGATGCTGGAATTTAAACTGCTGTCCTTTCTAAGCAAGACACTGACTCACTGATTCCCAACCTCTGGTAAAATACAGTACAGTGGTACCTTGTATAAAGGAATTAATTCATTCCAAATGAAATTATTAGAGATGGGCACGAATAAAAAAGTGGCATTTCGTTTGTCATTTGTCGTTGAGAGGTCCGTTTTGTTTCATTTGTCGTTTGACGTGAAATTTTGAAAAATTTCATTTCTGTTTTTTGTTTATTCATTTGTCTTTTCTACCCACTTTTGCATGATTTTTAAAGCATTTCCCTAATTCCCACTGGAGACTGTAAGGAGGACGGGGGCTGCCAGAGCTTTTTATGCCCTCTGTGGCTGCCAGACCTGCCCAGCATGTCACCTGGGCATGCTATTGGTTGAAGTTGTCCAAGAATTTACATGATCCCATCACATGGCTTGCCTCCATCTTGTGGCTGGAGAGTGGCGACATCCATTTTGTCCTCCTTAAAGGGAAAAGAAAAATACATCGCGATAGGAGAAGACAAAAACAAACCTTTTAAGGACCCCAACCCCCTGGTAGGTAATAATTTCAAATAATTATTGCATTATTGCTGCATTTTTATCGATGTCCAGGGTGTTTTAATATCCAAGAAATCAATATTAGGCATCTGGGAGCCATTTTGGGTCAATGTCCCCTAACTCCCCTTAAAGGAAAAAAATACAGCGATCTGAGAAAAGACATAAATACACCTTTTAAGGACCTCCCCCCCGGTAGGTATTATCAGACAGTTTAAATAATTATCGCTGCGTTTTTATGGATGTCCAGGGCATTTTTTAACAATTAAAACAGCTCATTTCATTGTGTGTCACCAGTAATGGAAACGAAACATAACAAACACAATTTTCGTGGTTCTGTTCATTTTGTTTCATTTTCATCACATTTTTCATTTGTTATTTCATTACGTAACGGAAACAACAAACGGTAATGGAAATGAAAAATTGTTCGTTCCATGCCCATCTCTAGAAATTATGTTAAGAAAATTTTCTTTTATACAAATATAAATGCATTAAAAACAGTAATCCCTCATTGCGACCATTTTTATGTTGTATGGATTCGCCCCATATACAATTCTGTTAAGCAAATTTCCCCTGTCTCCAGAATTTTTTTATGTTGTACAGATTTTATGTTATACAAACCATTTGTTATACAAGGGTCCACTGTATCTATTCCCTTACAAAGACTACAACATTATGAATTCTTATAGTTAAATAGAAAATTTCCTCCATAGTCCTGGTACCTATAACACTCATAACTCCATCCACAACACAAGCATTGCCCCATGACTATCAACCTGCATGATGACTTTCAATAGGTTACGGATCGGGATGGGTAGATGTTTCCTGGAGAAATGACACCAGCCTTAACAAGATTTATCTTCTCTCTTTAAAAAATCCTTAGACGTCACATTCAACATAGAACCTTCAAATCCGTAGCAAAAAATTCACTTCAGGTGGAATTTGGTGACAGCTCTAATGCAACATCATTGCACAGAAGTCACTTCCAGTTACGTTGATGTCACAGAATCCCTGGATTATATCAGGAGGCAGAAGAGCCTGATCTTTCTGTGTTGCCGCTCCTAAGTGTTGCCCTTCTGTAGCAATTTGGAGGGGGAAGAGCACTGCTTCAGAAAAATAAATGCCTTAGAAATCCATCTAAATTCTCCCCAGCCTTAACATTATTGCCTTCTGTCATCAAGCTCATCTGTGAGGTAATCTATTTTCATGCCCTTCTAGAGTCTTTCACCCATTCTTTATCCACAGTAAACAGCCTTAAACTTTAATAGGCGGCAGGACTTTTATTTCCTGCTCATTCTATGGCATTTCTGGACAAAACTTTCCCCTTGTTTTATAGTCTCACACTAAGGTGTTTTCAAAACATAGCGGTAGAGGACAGGAATGCTATCTGCCTTGAAGCCACATTTATATGCATATGAGAACCCAATGCTATTTAAACCCCAGTTAAAATCACAGGCTTTCAAACAGCAAAGCCATCTATTAAAATATTCCTCTAGGCAATGTCACAAGGTTTAGACTAGCTTTTTTTTTTTTCCTTGATAGTGTAAGGGATAGACAAGGTTGGGTCATCAAAATGAATGTGCTCCATTCCATTTATTGCACATTGGGTCACACTATGTTGTAGTGTTGTTGTTGTTTTAATCGACATGCAAAATATTCTCCCAATATATTCTTTTGTAATGGATGTATATATAACATATCAACTTTGGAGGCACAATGCAGAGGGGATGCTACACGGAAGACAGAACAGCAACTAAGATATTGTGATTAATTTGATAGACTTCCAGTAGGAAGTATTTAGTTTATCGGCACATAGTAAATGAATATTAAAATATGCATACCCTAAGGGTGTCAATGAAACTAGATAACAGCTGTTGGTCTAAAATGTGCTTTCATTATGCAGAGACAGGAATAAGCTTGTAATTATGAATTAGAGTTAGATCAAGGGATTCCCCCCCCCCTCAAAAATAAAAATAAAACTGCAAAGATGTGGAAAACGCTTGTTCATACCCATTCCATTGATAACTAGTTCATTATATATATAGTTATCTGCACTGACCAAAATCATTAGGTTCAGGTACTCTCAGCATAGAGAGGAT
Organism: Phrynocephalus versicolor; assembly: GCA_023846285.1. Lineage (NCBI taxonomy): Eukaryota > Metazoa > Chordata > Lepidosauria > Squamata > Agamidae > Phrynocephalus > Phrynocephalus versicolor. The sequence continues at coordinate 71,957,943 of JAHTLZ010000204.1, forward strand.
GCACTGGTGCCTTAAGCATTGCACTAGCCTCCCATGCATCCCATAATGATGAGGAGCCTTCGGGGAGGGGGGAGTTAATAACCTTAATTCAGTTCCACGAACACAATAGAATCCACAAAGTCTTCTTTGAAATTGCAGTTAGTGTTGAGGCAGGGGCTGCAGATTGATTTGGGATGCCACTGTTTATTGTGGATACAATACAATTCACATTCCAGCCCACAGCCCCCACAGAACCAAAGAATCATGAAATCATAGGAAGAAGCTGGAAATCAAGTTGGAAGGGGCCTGTAAGGACAACAAATCCAACCCCTCTGCTCAAGGCAGGAATACCATTTCTTTCCTTCCTTTCTCTGGTCCCACCTCTGCTGATCCTTCCTTCCTCTGGTTGCATTTCTGCCAATCTTTTTATGAAAGTAAATATGGGAAATAATAATGAGGACCCAGCAATGGGAGGACATGTGGATCTAGTACTAAGTTTATGTCATATATGTATGGGAAAAAAATAAAAATTGGAGGACAATTGAGAGAGAAGAAAGCATGTGGCATGGTATTTCCCCCCCCCCATTCATAAACATCATGTCCCAACTGCCTACATCACCATAACACCACCTACCAACACCTCTCCCTTTATAAGAGCATCATGACCACACAAGGGGAGGGGGCATTTGAATTGCTCTGACCTTAAAGGCAGAATTCCCCCCAGAAGCTGAGGAGGAGGGGAAAGGGGCTTTAGAAACAAATCAGTCCAGATTTGAATTACCCTTTGCATTATGGAGTCACAGCTAAAGTCAGATTTTGAACAGCAGAGCACTCAATAGGGAAAGGTATATAGGTTAGTTTCAGTTTCTCCCACATTCATTCATCTTACATCTCAAGGCTTCTCTCCTGAACCTGCATGTTGTTGTTGTTCAGTCGTTTGGTCATGTCCGGCTCTTTGTGACGCCATGGACCAGAGCACGCCAGGCCCTTCTGTCTTCCACTGCCTTCTGGTGTTTAGTCAAATCCATGTTCATTGCATTGATAACACTGTCCAAGCACGATCATGGAAAGCAGTCCTGGTAGAACTATCATTCGGCTCTGTTGTGGCCCTTGGACTACTTTGCTTACCTGCCTTACCTGGGGGTCATGTGTGGACAGGGGTGGTTTGTTGCTGGGTTTCGTCCTTATGGGCACTGACTTGGTAGCTGAGCCGCCTCTGCTCTGTCATTGAGGACCTTGCCAGTGGACTGAGTATGTTTATGGACTGCCCACAAATGCCATCTTAGTCATGTTTGTGTGGGATTGCCCAGTCTGACGTGGTGAGAAGGACTCATTTATTCACCCTCATTAGTACACCTTTCCCTCTCCTTTGCTTTCCCTCCAGACCAGCTGGCTAGGAGTTCGGCTAATATTTCTGTTGATTATCTTATTTAATTTTTTTTCCACTCTATCATTTTACTGCATTATTATTTGTGTTATGAATCTTTTTTGTACTATTGTGTTATTTTAGTATTTAGCCTTTGTATATTGTTATTTTGATTGTGCTAGTACTTTTTTGGAGTAGGGTTTTTTTGTGTGGTCAACATGTCGGCAGGGACTCCTATTTTAGTGGTGTCTGGCCATGGGAGGTACGCTAGGAGCGTGGTGATTGGCAGGGTAAGAAGAACTCAGGCCAGGCAATTGGTGCCTGTCCCCTGTTCTGATCCCCCCGCTCACCACCACATTCCAGGGAGCTGCTCCGTCAGCACCTCTGACCTGTCCTGCCTGCTGATCAATGCCAGGTTGGTCCATAATAAAATCCCCATCCTATCATGGATGCGCGGGCCGACCTGGCTTGTATCACTGAGACCTGGGTGGGTGCAGAGGGAGGGGCTTCCCTCTCCCAGCTGTGCCCCCCCGGGTTTCAGGTTCAGTACGCGGGCAGGCCAGAGGGTTGGGGGGGGCATCGTTTACAGGGAATCTCTTCATATTAGCAGATCTGTGGCATTGGTGTGTCCTGGGTTAGAATGCCTTCATCTATTGGTGGGTCAGCGATACAGGTTTGGCATTGTGCTGGGGTTCCGTGTTCCCCGCAACCCTGCACAATCCCTTCCAGAACTCACTGAATTTGTCTCGGAGGCTCTGTTGAGGTCCCCCCCACACTTGCTGGTGGTTGGGGACTTCAATGTGCATGCCGAGGGCAGACTTTCAGGAGCATCTCTGGATTTCATGGAGTTCATGGCCTCTATGAATCTGTCTCAGCATGTTGTTTGTCCCACCCATAGTGCAGGTCATACCCTGGACCTGTTTTTTTCCTCTATGTCATCAGATTTTAGTCTGAGGGTTGGGGACATCATTCCCCTGCCTGTGTCATGGCCAGATCACCGTCTGCTAACCTTTTCCCTGTCGATTGCTGCCCCACCCCATGGGGAGCATCAGCCTCTTGTTTGGGCCCACCCCCGAAGGCTTCTGGACCCTGATCAGTTCATGGAGGCCTTGGGGGAGCTTCCTGGCAGACTGGCTGATGACCGGTGGAAGCCCTGGTGGATAGTGGCATGAGGGTGCTGCCAGGGCTGTTGACCGGATCGCCCCCAAGTGCCTTCTTCGCTGTGGAGCTCGCTCCTTACCGTGGTATACGGCTGAGCTGAGAGCGATGAAACAAGAATGAAGAAGGCTTGAGGTTGTTGATATTTCTTCCGGCAATCTTAATTCCAGCTTGTGATTCATCCAGACCTGCCTGTTGCATACTGTACTCTGCATAGAAGTTAAAAAGGCAAGGTGACATTATACAATCTTGTTGTACTCCTTTCCCAACTTTAAACCAGTCAGTTATCCCATATCCAGTTCTGACTGTTGCTGCTTGTCCCACATATAGATTTCTTAGGAAACAGATAAGGTGGTCAGGCACTCCCATTCCTTTAAAAACTTGCCATAGTTTGTTGTGGTCCACACAGTCAAAACCTTTGGCATAGTCAATGAAGCAAAAGTAGATGTTTTTCTGGAACTCTCCAGCTTTCTCCATAATCCAGAAATATACAAATTTAAGAATGTTCTGTTGAACCCGCACCTCTAAATTTCTGATACATCCCCAAATATCTGCATTGTCAGCAGCATTGACAGTCTAGTAGCTGATAACAGATGTCTCCTTCTTGACCTTGCATGGGCTAAAAGAAATTTAGCTGCACCCACAATTCTATTTCTTTCCTGTTAGTTCCCCCATCTCCACCAATGTTTAGCACTCATCTTCTTTATTGTTGCACTGCTTATTCAACCTTTCCCTCTGCTATTATCCTGTCTTTGTCCCACCCACTCACCTATCCACCAGCAGAGAGTAGCACCTTCCCTCCCTCCTGAAACCCAGATTTGCAGAGGTGAACAGCAGCAGAGTATTTTACTTTCACCTCACAGAGCCACATGGCAGAAGCTAGATGTGTCTGGAGTATGTCAACCATGACAACAAGCTTCCCCTTTGTCAACTGAGAAAATATGCCCCAAATGGTAATTATTTCAAGTACCTAACTAGTTCGTGGTCCACAACCAGGGTCAAACTCAAGCTCTACTTCATGGAACCTTCCAGAATATGTGCCCCACATCCATCAGGGACTCTGAGTCTTTTCCAAGCCACAGTCAGAATATTTTGAGAAGAACACCCAGACACATGGCCTACCTGATTATGTGACAGATCTTCCAAATGAATGAACTGAATGTGAAACAGACAAGTTGATATTTACTGATGAACACAATAATTAGCCATTTACTCATTGAAGGAAAGTTTGCTGTACTGGATTGTTCTTTCCAAAAGATTATTTATTACGTTTTGAAGAACGGAAAGGAAAATACAGGGATAGGGAATCAAATTACAGAAAAGTTAGTAAATCTTTGCAAGTATTTCACAAAATACCACTCTTTACTTAATAAAGGGCATGCAACATATTTTATGATTTCCGCATTCATTCGACAAAGCTATGGCGTTTGTAATTGGTTATATAAAGTCATCTGTCTTCTAGTGCCGTCTTTTAGCTCAGCAAGCCCCAAAGCATCGTCCATTCTGCTGCTACTAAGATCTGATCAGCATCTTTATAGTTTATCAGCCTTGGGGTTCAATTTTGTGTTGGATGCTTTTATAAATGAGCACAATCACTGGTGAATCTGTTCTTTCCAGATTGCAAAGAGAAAAATTGCAAGAGGAACTTTAGTAGATTACCGTGTCACTGAGGATAAAGTACAAGCACACGGCATTAAAAGTCGTCTTAGAGATTATTCAGGTGGATGTACATTTTCGTTTTTTATTTCACTAAAATTAGATGATTGTCTTAGTTATGATTGTTTTTGAAGCTATATTCTGTCCCCAGGCTAGGTGTATGATCAATGCACTATCTAGAAAAATCAATTGCTTCCAAAGCACCATTTATTTAAAAAATAAAAAAAAGAGGGAGAGGATGGAGGGAGAGGAATAGAAAGGCGGGGAAAATAGGAGCAATGCATAGCAATATGAAGTGGATGTTTTACCTGGGCAGAAGTCAAATCCTAGAGTGAAGGTTTGCAGGTAGTCTTGAATATGCTAGATTCAATGTGCTTACAGGGTGTCCTGCACTAAGGTATGAGTTCAAAAGGCATGAAGATTATTAGTGATACTTTAATTTAGACTACTAAAACTCAAACATTCAATGCCAGCGTTAGTGGATAAAATTACATCAGAAAAACATATACTGTACCTGTGCCAAAATTTGGCAGCTTTGGCCAAATCAATAGGAATTTGTATAGATCTGACATCCCTAGCCATCCTTCACCACTCTTTACGTTAAAGATAAACACACACAAGATATAAATACTGCTGAGAAAAACCAGGCAAGCATCTGACAAACCAAGCAGGAAAAAATTTCATCAAAGCATCCAGGCTTCATTGCGTCATCATAACTTTATACCACTTTGACCATAGGCTTTACAAAGAGTTTAATAGCTTGGTTGGGTGAGACTATTGTGTGTCTGTCCGTGAGTGCGTATGCACGTGCATGCATGTGTGTGTGTGTGTTTAGATATGCTAATAGACTGAATAATATATTTCACTTTCATAGATTTTTAAGTTTAACAACTGTATTATTTAGAGATACATATTCTGCTCTTTGGGCTATAGGCTCCTGTATTTAAAATGTAAAGTCCTGCACTTTTGAAACATGATTATAACATAAGTATTGGTCTACAATCTTCCTTCTCCCTGGTGTTGGCCAATCAGACAGAGGGGGTAGGATGATGCATTTCCCTGCACAGCTCCTGATTGGACAGCACCAAGGAAAAGGAACGATGATGTCAGAGGCTTCTTCCTCACTGGAGTTGCGCCTTTTGTGAGTGAGCCCAGTGCAAGGTAAGGGATTGGTTGATTTCATTCCTCCAATTCTGAATGTCAGATGGGCTCCCGTGGTTCATTTTAGAAGCTGACCACGTCCAAAATGAAAAGCCCATCTCTAGTCATGACTCAACTTCCAGATGCCAGCTATGATGAACCTAGGCTTCTGATGTTTACTCAAGTGATACAGGACTCCTGGGAGATGTCCTGCATCCTGTTAAGGATCTGGCACCTTCTCTTGGTGAAAGCTAGAGCCAGTTTGATCTTTCACATGTTGTAATTTATTTCTGAGACAGGAGGTACAGTGTATGTCTTGAGGTATTTTTGAATGGCAATTAGGGGAGGGGAAAACCAGCCCAAATGTTTGCAAAAGGTCTGCCGATGTTGATTTCTCCTTTGGAACCAAATTAGCTCATCTTGCTGTCAAAGGAGACAATTTTGCAAAATAACCTACATATCTAACAGTGTTTTCCGGTTTCTAAGACAAATAAAGTGGGAAAACAAAATTTGGAGGCCACAATCTAAGGCAGGATATGAAACTGCAGCAAAGGGTTCTTTTTTTAATTGGTTCCGGTCACACTATCCAAATAGAAAGAAATCTGCTACACATTAAGCATTTTCCTCCTGGTCCGATAAAATTAATTACATTTTTTCCAGTCATTGCTTGCTGCTATTGAATTTTTTTTCACCCTCCCCCACTCAGATTGAAGGATTTGACTTTTCTTTTAAAAATACCCAAGCAACAGCATGGAAATCCAATTACCATGGGAAACATCTGGAAAAGCCGCCCCCATCCTACCTGAGGGTTTTTATTCCCAGGGTGTTATTGTAAAAGTTCACTTCACAGAGTAAAACCAAAAGAGAGTATACTGTAGCCCCAAAAGGTCCCTTACCCCAACTGAAGAACGTTCTTGAAAACTAGATGCTCCATGACTGCAGCAATAAGTAAATTCATCCGTATCCAAATTCATCCTTATTCAACGATGAGGCAAACCTCTGGATTTTAAAGTCCCATGTATTTCAAGTCAAGAGATGCAAGCATTGTGTCTAATGTGCCTATGGAAAGCTCTAAAGTATTATTTCATATTAGCTTGATTATGCTGCGGAGGGGCAAGATTTGCTAATGTCATTGACTGTGCCTCCATTTTCTTCTGATCAATTTTGAATAGTAACATAACACCTTTCCCCACATGACCGTGGTTGTTTCCCTTCAAGATCTCTTGATCACACCTAGTTTCCTCTCCTAGTCTTCAGTTCTTTTGCATTATAAGCAACAAGCAGGAGGAGGTATAATAGAATTCCCCAGAGGACTTCATTTTTGCTGTTTGTTTTTTTTTTTTTTTTTTTTTTTTTTTTTTTGCAATGCCTCAGCTTAGTTAGCCCCAGAACATTTATCATTAAGGATAAATGAAAGGTTCCCTGAGCAAGTGAATGGACTGGTGGTTTTTCTTATCTTAAGGTTGGATAAATCTGTGGATCTCCAGCCTGTATAAAACTGTGCCAGATCAAGACAATAACAAAAAATGGAGAGGGTAAAAAAACTGTGTACCTTAAAGACTATTTTAATGTGAGCTTTCATGGACCAGTCCACTTCCTCAGACAAAATTGTGGCAGAAGATCTGGGAAATGTAAAACCTGGCAGGCCACTCAGAGCGTCTGCATGCATATAGTTATAGCTACTTCATCCCACTTTCACTGCTATGGCTCTAATGTATGAATCATGGAATTTATACTTTGATGAGGTACTTATACAGCTGTTATGCTGTCATTCATCAAAGTGTGGTTGGAATCTTTAGCAGAGAACTCAGAAATTAGAATACCTCATAAGCTCCTGCTGAGTGGAGCCACAGCAGTGGAAATGACGTTCAAACTGTTTTCATGATGTAGGCAAATGCCTTCCCAGTTCCCATTCACATAAGAGTAATGTCGTTTGTGTGTTTGCATGTGGCTAGCATACTTGATTCTGGGGAGACAGTCCCAGTTCATTTGTATTAAAATATGTGAAGGCCAAACTTGAGAAGCAAATCTCACTAGAAGCAACAGACAGCTTCTCAGCATAACCAAGGATTGGAAGAAGAGCTTCCAGAATGAACTCCTTATTGCTAGATACTTGAGCTTTAGTAACCAGAAGCTATTTATTTATTTATTTATTTACCACCCTTCTTCCAAAAGAAACTATAAGACCTGAATACTCCTCCACATTATCAATGCAGAGAAACTGATAAGAATTTTCTGTGTTGTGTATTGTACTACTCCACTATATGGACAGACTAGAGCTTCCTGTCTGTAACCCTTGCAATATAGAAATAGAGAGAAGAATTCTAGCATAAGGTGTCTTTTTGTTCATTTTTCTTGTGTGTTACTTCCATAAGTGCAGGAAATGTTTCCACAGGGAAGCATCCAGCTTTGTCACTCTTCTCCCTGCCTGGAACCGTACGGCCAAAAATGACTAAAGCAAAGTCATTGTTTTTGTATGGGCCAGTTGTGTGAAACAGGTGTCCAAGGAAAAGAGCATTAGGAAAAATATGAGAGCTATAAGAAAGGCTCATAGCACAAATTGCCTAGCATTTGAAGATTTTATTCTTAAAAGAAAAAACAGAGAAGCAAGATACAGTATACAGCAGCAGAGGTTCCCAAACTTTTCGCCCTGTAGACCACTTGCCTTTTTGTTTTGTTTTCTGTAGATCCCCTGCCTGTCTAATATTGAATTTTCCTAAACTTATTAACTTCAAATGTGTTTTTGTCAGCTGACATAGTGCTACTCACTTTGATAGGGCCTTTTGTAGCATGGACAATAATAAAAAAAAATGTGCAACTTTTAGTCATACCTTTATTGAAAAGACACAAAATGCAAGTAAATTTTGGAATGAAAAATAAGAACCTAATAAAATTCTTACATAAAATTAATGCACAAATAATACTGTTTTTTATTATTTTATAGTAAAACTAACAAACAAACAAGCAATACAAACAATAAGTGTGCACCCCCTCAATCCTCCTGGGACCATCCAGTTGTTCTTTTGGCTTCTTTTTCTTCTTCATCTTCTCTTTTTCTTATTGGCTTCTTAGAGTCCTTTTCTCCAGAACCGTGTTGGATTATAAGTCGGTTGTTTCCCTTTCCCTTTTAATAATACATAGTCTATAAATTTCCCCTAAATATAAAAAAAAAATATCCTTCCTCATTTCCCCTTGCAAAACTTTTAAACTGTGAGACAATTTATCATTTAAAGCTATATCCCACACTTCATTATACCAGTAATCAATCTTAAAATCTAGCTTCAATGTCCAGTTTTTTTGCTATAATCAGTCTTGCTGCTGTCATAAGATTTGCAATTAGTTCTTTTGTTTTTATATCATATTCATTAGTAAGTAGTAATGATAATCATGCTATTTCCGGCTTACATTCAATATCGACTTGAAGTATGTGAATGTGAAATAGTTCAAAAGTTTTGGCAACAGATTTTAGTGAGATAAAGAAAATACAAATAATAGTTAATGGGAGGGATGAGCTCTGATAGCAATTGTTCAATATTTGGCTTCAAATTAGTGAGGTATTGTCTTAAATCTCCACATTCAGTGATTTGCAAATGATTTATTTTTTACATAAGAAGATTGGCAAAAACCCATTTCCAGAAGGTATGAAGATGGAAAAGCTATCAAAAACTTTGTTGTGATAGTCCATAATGCAGGATAAGCAACAGATATATCTTTGTGAAGCCAGATCTGCTGATACCCCATTCTGAACTTCACCTTATGTTCTTTGTTAGTGCTTATTCCAATTAGTTCTACTTGTAATGTGACATCTGATTCTTCAATGTCGCCATATGGATTGATAATCCACTGCAGTATTTCCATAGTCAAAACATCCTCAAACCTGGTTTTAAAGTCTGTGTGAAGGACACTTAAATGTTGAACATAGACTAAAACATCATCATCCTGGACATTTGTCAATGACAATTTGGGGAACTGAGAAAATTCACACTGTCCAATGTTTTGCTTCATTAAATTAATTCTGGCAAGAAAAGCAGCAATGATGGACTTTGTTTTTTTTTAATTCAGACTGTCACCTTGTAACTGCAAGTTAACCTCATTAAATTTAGTAAACAAATCTGTTAAATAGGCAACGTCTGGTTTCCATTTGATTAAATCTTCTTTCAAAATGCAATCTTTAGCATCCAAAAACACTAAAACTAACTCAAAAAGTGAAAAAATCTTATCACACATAAGCCATTTGAGAGCCAGTGTACTTCACAACTGTATAAATAGTTAGAATTCAGCATGTTGATACAGATCTTGTTCACTGAGTTTATGGCAAATTGAAGAGATTGATGCAATCTGGCACTCAGATTTTAACTACTAAATGCTGTCAATGAATGACACAGTGAATTGCAAACACCCCAGGTACGTTTTGTTTTAAATGGCTTATAAAACCACAATAGTGCCCAAATATGGCTGGTGCTCCGTCAGCTAATGATGATATTATATTTGATAAAGGAATTGCTTTTTCCATGAAATAATCTTTCAAAACATTGAATATTGATTTGCCTTTAGTGTCTGTTGTCAAATTTCTCACAAAGAGCAGTTCTTCATGGATTTCTTGGTCAATTAAAAATAAACATATGCCAATAATAGTGCTTCATTACCAGGTAAAGTTGACTCATCCAGTTTAACAGAGATATGGTTCGTTTTCAGATAATTACACAAGAAGCTTTCAACATCATGACTCATTTCATCAATACGTCTTTGAACTGTGTTGTTGCTCAACATAATTCTTTTGTGTATATCATATGCAGACTTGTGTAGAACAGTTTTTAAAACTTCTTCAAGGGCTAGTAAAATTAGCTCTTCCTCGACATTATGAGGGTTTCCTGATTTTGCTATGAGTCGTGAGATATTGTAAGATGCCCGCAAACCATCATCTCTTTTTGATGTTGAAGTGAACATACTGTCCACCGTGGATCTCTTCTGAAGTTTTTTTTTTTTCAGTGTTTTAATGTATGTCAAATCTATATCTGTTTCATCAGGGTGGCACCATCTCAGATGATCTTCCAGCTTGGAAAGTTTCATAGCATGATTGTTTAAAACTCTGTTGCAGAAAAGGCACATGGGCAGATGTTTAGTCTGACAGGGATGGAATGAAGCCAAACTTTGAATAACCAACACTATACTGCCTACATTTCTTTTTAGCCTCAGCCTTGTTGAGTAGAAGTTATCTGTTGACAAAAATAAAGCTATTTAAATATGATAAGACAGAGCAATTCAAAATTGATTCCTGCACAGACAACATACAAATATTTAAAAAACATTTTAAACCATTTTGGTAACATTGGAAATATTTTTAAAATATTTCTAAAGGTGTTGAAATGTCTGCAAAAATAGCTTACAGAAATATTTCTGAAAAATATTTTGCATTTTGGTGTGCTGTTTGGGTGGAGTAAATCCTTATTTAAATCTTTAGTTAGGTGGATATAGAGAGGAATCAGGATAAAGAAAATGTTGCTTTTGTAGTGTTACTATATAAGCACCGATAGTGCAATTTCAACTGGTGCGGACTGAGATGACTGGGTCTCTGGTTCAATCCTGGCCATGCCATGTACCAATGAATCTTTTCTATAAAGATTTAAGTACATAATACTGATTGCTAGACCAGTGAAGGGAACCCCATTAGGGGAAACATGTGTACAATAGTACCTAGACGTAGATTTTATGTCTTGGATTTTTATGCTGGGGAGTGTGAATGACTGACTGGATGGCACTTTTAATCTCGTTGTATTTATACAATGACAATAAATTGCATTCCATTCCATTCTTGGTTAAAGAGCATAATCTGTTCTGGAAGCATGCTTGAAACCAAAATGCTTACATATCAAAGCAAAATTTCCCATAGGAAATAATGGAAAATAAGATGATTCATTCCACAGCCTAAAATATTTGATTGCAATACTGTAAAATAATACAAAGTAGTAAATAAAATAGAAAATACAGTATAGTACAGAGTACAAAATATGTTACAGTACAAATAAAAATAACCTGCATTTGAAAACCTTTTCTGCAGGTACAGAGGAGGGGAAGCCTCCATGGAGGAGTCTGTTTTAAAAATGGGGTGATGGGAGTAATCCCAGCTAGAGCAGAGGAGGGGGGAAGCCTCCAGGGAGGAGTCTGTTTTTAAGATAGATAGATAGATAGATAGATAGATAGATAGATAGATAGATAGA
>JAHTLZ010000204.1:71982775-72001342 GCA_023846285.1 Phrynocephalus versicolor
CCCCAAAAAGGGAATAGGAGTAAGGGTTTAGCCAGCCCTGGCTGGCACCCTAGTCTCAGTCTCGATGCCCTGCTGCACAAGTCAAGTCTGTACTTAGGAGGAGAACTGTAGCTTCTTCACAGTTGTGTAAATAATAGTAGGATTGTATTTATGTAGGCTCTGCTTGCAAGGAAATGGGTGAGATGGACTCACAACAACACCACCACAAACAACAACACAACCAACAAGGAAATAGGAGCAAGGTGTTTGCCAATCCTGGCAAACAAGTTTCTCAATGCATAGCACAGGGCAAGTGTAACGAAGAGAAATGTAACTTCTTCAAAAATGTAATTGTTTATGTAGCCTGGTGGCAAAAGTAAATGAGTGAGGTTGACTCACAAACAGCACAAAAACCAAGCTAGTAGAAGGAATGGGTTTGCCAATCCTGGCAAACAAGTTTCAAAAGGCAAGTGTATTATTGCACAGGTAACTTCTTCAAAGATGTAATTGAAGGAAAAGGTCTATAAAGTGGCTGGGTGCCTGCCCTTCAACAAATGTTTGTTTCAGTGCCTTAATCCAAAAAAATGAATGAGGTGTTGGACAAGAGAAAGAATATATATCTATAAATAAGTAAAATGAAATTGTAAAATGTTCTATAGAAGGTGCCCTAGCCTTGTTGCCAAATGCCAATGCCAAGTCAACACAAATGTGCTTGTGATGTGAGAGATCTTTGAGTGCACTGGTTGGCTTGGCAAGGGAGACTCTGCCTAAAATAATTTAATCCACAGCCTCCAACCACCCCTTCTAAGCACTAGTACTGCCACTTGCTGAACTGTAGGTAGAATAGAAAATGAATGGTATTGGTAAGGTATAAATAAAACTATAAGCTGCTAGGGTAGGATAGGGTTGCTGGATTCCCTTCCAAAACCCCAATCGCAACAGCAGCAAAAAAGATGTAGGTACGCAGGGTAAAAGGACCTTTGCCAAGTAAATGAACTCGGTGGGAAGAAATTGGGTTTGGGATAGAAAAGAAATGGTATGGTAGTGTAAAATAAAAATAATATATTTCCAATCCGCACTCCCCTCCCCTCCCGCTCAAATCTTCCCTCCCCCTTGAAGCAAACAGCAAAGCAAATAAAAAACGGAACTCTTCCGAAAACAAAAAAGAATAAACGCTGAGTTGCTATTCCCCACAGCCAGGAATAAAAGAAATTCGAATCGTATGTTTGCGACGACGAGAATTAAATTCAATTCCCTCCCTCACTCCCTGAGTCCCTGCCTAGCGCGACCGCGAAATCGAAACTAGTAGACTCGAGCGAGCGCAGCAATCCAGCCCTGACTAAACCACCCTCCAAGATCCAAGCCCAGACTGCGACGGACTGGAACTGCTTCGCCTTTTTATGCCCTCTGGCACATCCAGAAGTGTCAGTCAAAACCTGGCCATGCGATTGGTGGAATGGCTCCGAAAATTTGCATGGTCCCGTCCCATGGCCAGCCCACCGTTGCGCACGTGTAAAAAAAAATGAAAATAAAATAAAATAAAATCAACGGAGACGTATTTTGGCAAGACAAACCCACTGCTGCTACAGTAAAAATTCAAGTGTTTAAAATAGCTATTTTTCTCATGTTTCTGTGGTGCTTTGTTGGGTATTTGGGCCACGGTTTCAAAGAAAAATTTGCGGTCGCCATTTTGGATCCCCCCGCCCGCACACCGAATGGCATTGGCAATGCCCCCCCGCCTGGTACCAGCGCAGCGCAGCAGTAGCACTAGCCCAAGGAAAGGGGGGTGGGGAACCCCCCACCCCAAAAAACCCCTTCTGGCCTGGTGGTAGGTGCCCTCAGACAGTTTTCGCCTGCTTTTAGGGCCGGGAATCGGGTTTTTTTAAAACTTTTAAAACTTTTTTTCTGTGCCGCTTGGCATCGCGCGATCGCCGCGATGCAAGTAACGACCACGACAAATCAGACCAAATTGTTCGTTCGTCGGTTCGAGCTCGAAGTCTGGCGGAGTAATTCCCGTTACCGTTTCCGTTCCGTAACGGAAACGAGTAACGGAAACGGAAACGGGAATACCGCTAAGTCGTGCCCATCTCTAATGATAATGACAGGGAAGAAACCGCCTACTACCTTAACAGAAAATATAAGTTTCATAATGAGTTGTTTGTTCCATTAGTATAAAACTTTGTTATGTAGATGTTCAGCTTTGCTGCCTTTTAGATAACAGATTAGATACAGATGACCTGCATGAATGCTGCTGGCAAGTGCAAGATATAGGGCATTTCTAGCTGTACCCCCCAAGTTTGTGAAACATTTCCAAGGGGTTGGTATTAGAGATGGGCACGAAACAGAAAAATAGTGTTTTGTTTTGTTTTGTTGCTCATTTTGTTTCATTTCATTTTGTAATTAATGATTTTTAGCCATTTTAAAAACCAATTAATGGTTTTTAGCCATTTTATTGTGAACCGCCCTGAGTTCCTGAATGGAAAAAGGTAGCGGTATATAAATGCACTAAATAAATAAATAAATAAATATTTTTTAAAAAAATGTAACAAAACAAAATGAGCAACAAAACAGAAGTTGCTGTCAAAACCAGCTGAGAGGCGGTGGCGAGAATGGGAGAGCAGAGTAGGATTTTAAATTTGGCACCACCTACTCCACTCTCCCGTTGCTGCCACCAACACCCAGATGGGGTTTTTTTTAGCAGTTTGGGCTGTGGAGAGGGGGGTCCACAGCCCAACCTGTCAAAAAAAAAAAAAAAAAAAAACCAAGACAGCTTGGTGCTGGTGGGTGCAACGGGAGAGCAGATGGCGGGAGGGCTAGTAGGCCCCCTCCCTGACCTAGGGGGAAGCTGTTGAATTTAAAATAAAGCTAAAATTATATTTCAGCCAGGCTAGCCCTGCTGAGTTCCGCTGGACCCCAGTAGCCCAGTGAAGAATCCAACGAGAGAGAGATCCTGAAGGAAATACTGCATTTATTAGGCCTAATAAAAGACAGCAGGTGGACACAAGCCAAAGACAAAGCTAAGATGTCCGACCCTGAACACAAAGAGAACCACATTTTTATTAGTTCCCCCTCTTCCCTCCCCCGACTGGTGCCGCCCAGGGGTGGGCAAGGGGACGGTTCTTCAGATGGTCCAATCGGTGTGGTCTAGGGGCTGGCCAGAGGCGTTCCTGGGCGGCCTCTGGTAAGCTGGAATCGGATGCCTGCCCAGGTATTGATGAGTCAAAAGTGTGCTTTAATTAGGCCATCAGGGTATGACAATGGAGAAGGGGAAACAGGGTATTGTTCTTGGGACTGGGTAAACTTGGGAAATTGGAAAGTCAATAGAAGGTTGGGGAAGGTCAATACAGAAGTCAATGGGGAGCCAGAAAGCTGATGAGATCATCCAGAGGTAGCTAGACAGTCCTTTGTGGATGCAGAGATGTGATAATGAAGAGCCCCCAGGCTGTGGCATGATCCGGTGAACATCTGTGGTGGACATGCCAGGAACTTTGTGGAAGATGAATCCTGCTTCTAGAAGATGTAACTTGCTTCATGGGATCACCATGATGTCTGTCTTCTTGTGCCATAACCCCCTTGCCCCAGATTATAGGTATAGAGGCCATAGGATAGAGCAGGAACACATTTAAAGCACACCCAGGGAAGAAGGAGTGGGAGGAAAGGGGAGAGAGAGAGAGAGAGAGAGAGAGAGAGAGAGAGAGAGAGAGAGATGGGGGGCACCTTGAGTCAAAAGTCTTGGGTCTGTTTTAGGCAGAGGCAGGGGCACCAAGTTTCTGAGGGTAAGGAAGTCCCTGATCCTTGAGAATGATTGTTCAGAATCATTCCCTTGCAAGCCAGAGCATGAAGGAAATAATTCATCAGTCCAGGAAGAATTTCTCCTGAACTGTGTCTCTGGCTGAGACTTCAGGGTTGAGGAAATAAGGGAAGATGGGCAGGAAAGGGTTAACTGATACACCAGGTAGGGACATTTCTTATTCCTTGGCGGGACCTCCTGGAACCAAGAAAACCGGACTTCCAGGGGTTTCTGCAAGAAGGGAAACCCTGTCTGGTTGATTCTGGAGCGGGGGTTAGTCTACCGCCATAGAGAAATATAGTAAGTGGAGGAAAAAGTGGAAAGGGAACCGGTCTATCGCCATAGAAATGAATGGCCGGGAGAAGGTATGAATTCTTTGGAACTGCAGCTCAGGTAAGAGGTAGTGAGAGGAGTCGCTACCCTAGGCTGCCTTCCCTGAGTCTCTGGAA
Organism: Phrynocephalus versicolor; assembly: GCA_023846285.1. Taxonomy (NCBI): domain Eukaryota; kingdom Metazoa; phylum Chordata; class Lepidosauria; order Squamata; family Agamidae; genus Phrynocephalus; species Phrynocephalus versicolor. Next base: position 71,986,994 of record JAHTLZ010000204.1, read on the forward strand.
CTGAGAGTCGGGTAGGAAGGGTGGATTTGTACCACTGGTGTTGCTGAAAGGTTAGCCGCCTCACTGGAACCCAAATCGGTTGGAGTTTTCGAATTTCCCCGGGAAGGGCTATGGTTCTTTTTGGTAGGGGTGGTCTACTCAGCCAATTAAATGGAACAGGGTTCCCCGTCATGCGCCCCTGTCCGGCCATAATTAATGAGATATTGATTGATGGCGGGGGCGCTGATTGGTTAAAACACACAGGCGGGCTTATCTTCCCACCCCTGCTGTTTTATGGAGTCTCCACGGAAATGAACTGCCGTGGCTGACTAGATACAATGTAAACGGACAAATTAGGTGTGAATTGAAGCTTTCTGCTTGCCGAGCCCCTGCTCGCAAGGCCTCTAAGCCGGCAAAAGCGGCGGTTTTTGTATTTTTCCCGATATCTCGGGAAGGGTTTGGAATTTTGGGACTGGGAAAAGGGTGTCATGCTTGTGACGGTGTGGGACGTATTTGGGCGGACCTGGTGGGTCTTGGAACCATTCCAATTATTATTTATAAAATTTATTTTTCCATTATAACTCTTCAAAGCCAGCCAGCTAGCGTCACCAGGGTCTCTGTGGGTGAAGGAGAGGTGGCGGCGACTGAGGGCTGGTGGCAGCTTCAATCCTGGCTTTTCAGTTCTGAGCCAGGTGAGGTGACCCTCACCTGGCTCAGAACCGGAAAGCCAGGATCAAAGCTGACGTCACCCCTTCCTTCACCCACAGAGGCCCGAGTGAAGGAGGGGAGGTGGTGGCTGCAATCCTGGGTGCAGGCCCTCGCCTGAAGTGAGATCCAGTGGCTACCAGGTTTGGTTTCTGTACCAAAAAAGTGATTCATTTCATTTCATGATGACACGCAGTCTGCCATTTTATAACATTACAAAATGATGAAACAGCATGTCATTTTTTGTTTTGTGCCCATCTCTAGTGGGTATATTTAATAGTCTCCTTACTCTGTTTTAGATAGGCCTTGAAACCTTTTCAGACCACTTTTAATTAAGAAGTGTAGTTGGTGTTTTGTTGCATTGCTCTTGTATGGTAAGACAATATTTTACACTAGAGAAAGAGTAAACAAGCATCCAATTCATTTCCATTTAGTTAGTTTTTCTAGCATAAAGTCTTGTCATGTATTCTGAAGAGTGCCTTAGAAATCCAGAAATATGAGAAACTAAACAATTTGAGGTTTTGACATGTTGAGGTTATTTAGGTGTCCCCAATAGCTCAAGAATACAACAGCTAGATCAGACCCAAGGCATTTTGACTCCAAGAACTATCTGCTTATGCAAAGCCAACCACCTGGAGATGAGGGCAAATGCCCTTTGCTGTGGTTTCTTCCAAAAAGGTGGTATTTGGAAAAGAATTGAGGAGAATTTTTCTTTGTTATTGTTGCCATGATTTTGGGTTATGGCAACCAGAATTCTCCAGGCAGTGTGCCATTATGTTGGCTCAGAAAGCCTGATCTTAGCTATTGCTTACCATCATTTTCTATGGCAAGGAATACCACACATTAATAATTAAGCTTATGAAGAAGTACTTCCTCTTGTTAGTCCTCAAACTAATGACCCCTAATTTATGAAAGAGTGAATAAAATGTGGGCATGCACTGATTTACTCTCTGTGTTCCAGAGAATTCCGGATTTCCTCAGATGGTCTCCAGATAAGAGATCAATAAGGCAAACAAGACAAAACAAATGAAATTCTGGATTCTTTCTAGAAAAACAACTTTCATATAACCATTAATGTGCCCAAGGGACAACTGCAAGGAACTGTGAAGTATGTCTCTATGTTGTTATTATATCCCATGGAACTGTGGATTATGTTTCTATTTCATTGCATGGGACAATATTGAAGCCCAAAAACTTGACTAGTAAACCCACACATGAACTGAATATGGTCAGCAGAAAACTGAAATAGAGTAAAGGATTCCAAAGACACACTTTACATTGTAGATCCTGAGAGTAGGGCCCCTAGGTCCCTTTTCAACTCTATGGTTCTGTGATTGATTATCAGAATCAATCCATTTGGTTTCTACTGAAGACATTCAGAAGTTCATCAGAAGATTCATCATGGCAGAAAAGGTTCCCTGAAGGGAATTGGAAAAATCATGAAGAGAAAGATGGCTTGATTATACTGGGGAAGTTATGTTCTCAAGTTTTACTCTTAAAGCTTTCCACAGCCTGAAACTTTCAGCTGTGTTGGCCAACAACTCCCATTAGCCCTGGTTGCCATAATCCTCAGGCAGATAGGCTAATGGAATCTTATAGTCCAGCAGTCTGAATGGACCAGATTAAGGAAGCCAGCTGCATCAGAATGTGCCTGACAGCATGACTACCAACCTACCTTTCAAACAATATTGTTCACAGAAAGTACATGCATAAATAGAACTAACTAGAAAGAAAAACCTATTTATGTAGAGGTTGTTTATGCATTATGTGTAGCATCAGTGAGTGATGTACTGCCTTTGAAAAAGGAAATAGATTTATTGTAACAACAGCCTGGGCCACTTGTGTGGTATGTCTTGGTTATATGAAAATGAAAGAGAAGACAATGCCTTCTGGCTTAACAGAGAAAATGTAATTTCTATAATGAATGGTTTGTATCCTTAATACCTTGGACCAAAACAGTTGTGCAGAAGTTTCGTTAAGAAGAACTGGCCGTATCTTTAATGAGGGGATGCAGACTTCAAACAAAGGAATGTTATATAGTCAACATTGAACAGAAATCAACAGAAGGCATACAATTGTTGCTTTTTTAAAAGTGTCACACCATTTTCAATGCTAATCAGTAGGCAAAAAGAGAGAGAGAAAAACACAAAATTGGCCATTAGTTTTTATTGATGATAACGAGATATGCTTCCGTTAGTAATCCTAAGCCTGCCCTTTCAGTGCTAATGTTTATTATTACTCTTTGTAGCTTTAGGCTGCTGAAAGCCTCATATGTCTTCGCCCTTATATCATCATTTTAAAAAGATTAATCTTTAGACAATGATCTTGAAATACCATTAATCTTGGTCTTGAATTTGTTTGTTGTTCTTGAACAGTAATCATTAGAGTGCTATTCTTTTTTTAATGTCTGTTCCAGATTAGATGGAAACAAAGGGTTACCTCCTGTGCTGATGGACTGCCAACCTGGTTATCTGAGGGGTCCTATCAAACTGAATGGGAAATGACAGTCCATTCATGAGAAGGTTTGCTATAGGAGAAGCTAGCAGTGGGGGGGGGATCAATGCTATAGGGTGGAATGATCCACAGAAGCAACTTGGTTACTTAAATAGGCCCAGCCCATCTACCTCAAGTGGTGGATGCTGCTTCGTAGGATCAGGCAGTCCCCTTGTGTTTCCTTTCATTGGAGGGCACCGTTTGTGTGCTACGTAGTTTAATACGGGAAAAGCTACCTTTCCAAATTGCAGGTCTCGGAATCTAACAGCTAGCATGACCTCTGGATCTCATGCAGCCTCTCATTTCGTTTTCTGAAACCAATACCAAAACAAAATTAGAGGCACCCCACTAATTTCTCCACCCAAATATCTATCCTCAGTTTATGCAAGCAATGCAGTGGCTCAGGTGAGAGGCAAGTCATCAAGATGTTACTCAATTAAAAGTAATACGGGAAATAAGAAAGGAATATATCTAAACTCCAGTCAAATTAATGTTATAACCATGGTAAATTGGTTATTTATTTTTATTTATTTATTTAGAATATTTTTGCCCCACCTTTCTCCTTGGAAAAGGACCCAAGGTGGCTTACAATAATGAGAGACAATATACAGCCAAGAATATTTAAGACATATTCAAATTAAGAACAGGGAATTAGGAGAGGAATCTTAGAACATTAAAATGTAACATTAAAGCTACAAAGAGCACACAAAACGAAAAAGAAAATCCATTCTGAGGGGTGGAAACTAACATGGAAATCACTGTTGTTCTTATGAAATCAGTCAGTGCAATCATGTATGGTAATCAATATAAAAGTCACATAGTAAATAATCCCTCATTCAGGGAAAGCTTGCCTGAAGAGGACGGTCTTTGCCTGTTTCCGGAAAGACAGCAGAGATGGGGCAGTCCTGGCCTCCAGTGGGAGGGAGTTCCAAAGTTTGGGAGCAGCAACAGAGAAGGCACTTTCATGTGTTCTTCTGAGACTCACCTGTGAAGGTGGCAGGATGGAGAGATAGGCCTCTCCAAGGGAAACAATCAACATTATTTCATTATATTCTTAAATTCAAAAATCCATTTGTTAAATATTTATATTTAGAAGTGCGGTTCAATTTTGAAGCTATTGTGGTCAAGTTTACAGAAGCCTGAACGCAAGCAGCCTCTCAACTCCATTCAACTTGACTTCTTTTCTTATATTTTGATAGCTCGATAGATCAGCTGGGCAGGATTTTTTATTCAAATACATGCTCACTTAGAATGCTTTCTAAAACATTTTTTTTTCATTTTTTTCTGTCATCACTACCGTATTTCTCTCTCTCTGCTCCAATATTCCATGTTATATTAAAATTATTTCTGTAAAATAATTTTGCAGAAATCTCATGCATTCACCTCGACACAAATCAAGTATGGTTTACTCAGCATCAGCAATTGGCAAGGGAACTATTTCGAAGAATTGACACACAAGGTATTGGGGTCTTCATTAGGAGTTGAATCGGAGATGGGTAGAGCTTAAATGGACAAGAGGTGCTTACATTTCTTTCAGATCTGTCAGTTATGAATAACTCTAAAATTAAAAAGGTCCTAATCTGAGTCAATTGTTCTCTGCCCTGTAGCTTGCTTACCCTACTGCATGATTCTAATCTGTTCAAACAGTTAATTGAGTTAGATCCCATACGATGTAGAACACCATGAAATGAAGTTGCAAATATAACTGAAAACATGCTGAGGTGAAATAGCTGTGCAATATTTTCAGAATCTTCAACTTTTCAATCTTAAATCACATACTTATTTTATATGCGTAAAATTTACCTTTCCTCAAGGTAGCATATAAGGTTGTCCCTCTCACTTTCTCCTCCCAACCGCAACCCCGTGAGGTAGTTCAGACTGAGACAAGGTTACCAACTGAGCTATGTGAATTAGTTAAGACTCCAACATGTCTCAACTAACATGAATCTTCAAAATCCTAGTCTAAAATTTGCCACCGTGCTAGTTTTTTTTTTTTTTTTTAAGATCCTGCAGTACCATTTGCAGCCCACTCTATGACACACATGCTAATTCATGCTCAAAGTTAAGCCATTTCAGTCTGGAATAATAAGGATGCAATTTTCAGGTAGAGAAAACAATCTGAGCGATGTGCATGCTTTCCTTGGCCCTTCATAGGACATGTCATTTGAAGACTAGAGTGATACAGAACTTTGCAAGTCTTGTTCAGTCCAGGAAGAATTTAGAAGCATGCAATTCTGCTTGACTGCCATAATGTTTATGGTACCAGACTGAGCTACATCTGTAAAGATTAAACACCAAGTTAATAGCTCAGCCTTTAAAAAAATACAAAACAAATATTGTTTTTCTGCATCCACTCTAAGATGGTAGGATTTTATTTTTAACATCTGCACAATGTTTTATATGAGAATTGCCATGCATTTTATTTGTTTGCTTCTTTGTTTTGTTTTCAAACCAATTTTCTCTCTCTTTTGTTGCATTCCACAGTCTTAGTTTATGAACACTTGAAAGGAGTTTGTTTTCAATTCCCTGCTAGTTCTCAGCCACCATTCAAGCAGCGCAACATTCCCACCACAGAGAGGCCACCCATCATGGCCCACAGTGGTCCATATTGTCCTCCTTTCTACTCTTGTAAATTACTTATGCTCACATTTTTGATGTATCTCAGACCCAGCACTGAGGCTGGGCTTTTACATTACCAAAGTGTGCCCTTCACACATTCACAAATTTGGGGAAACTGAGTGTGTGAAGAAAGGGAGTGGTTGTCCCCTTCTGCCAGCACACTCTACGTGTGGAGACAAACACTGGAAGAGAAGAGACTCCATCATCATGGAGAATTCCATGAGTTCTGAAAAGTGTGAAGAGCCTGCTCACTTTGGACCCCAACCCCACGGATTGTTCTCTTTGGCCATGCTCACCCCTGGAATGCAACCCCTGACAGATTTCCTCTGAGGGAATTCAGCCTTCAGTAGATGATATATGCTTCATGTGATAACTGGTTCGTCTTTTAGCAGGGCTTAATTTTACTCAGGGTTGAGTTCAGATACCTATGAATATAGCTCTAGAATCTAGCTCCAGTACCAAGATGCAATCAAGGGGCACAAAAATTATACTAAATAAAATAGTGTCTTTGAGTCTGAGCTAGGCAAAGAAGAATTTTGATTGAATTCACTTTTTTATAAGATGATCTCAAAATCTGAAAAGTTTCTTCAGAATGGAAAGAACTTGAACATTTAGAAAAATTCAGATCTGGGAGAAACCAAAACTGACTGGAGTCATCCATCCACTGCCATTGCTTTCCGTAGCTTGGCTGTGAATATCTGTGTATTTCAGCCATGTTACTGCTCAGTACATGTTGCCATCTTTTCTTTTTTTCCATAAACACACTTATCAACATATACTGTGATAACAAGACCCTCACAATGCTGGAAGTGGCTCTGCTTTCGGAATTTATCAAATAAAAATGGGTGATAATTTCATTTCAGCACTTTTTTGGAAGAATTTACCAGAATTTGCAGATCACATATTCAATAGAGAAAAGAGAACGCAAAACGTGAATGCACAGGCAACCTGCTCTTACAGTAATATAGTCTGAATTCTTCCCTGCTGACAGCTACTGCTTAAAAATAGTTATATTACAGAATAAAAGCAATAACTAGGTTTACATTTTAAATGGCCAAGCTATCAAGTAACAACTGCAGCCATTTGCTCTCCCCAAGGACGCTTGACTACGCAGAATAGAACTTGCTGCAAATTTTTGTTTTTATTTTTAGACTATGTTAAAAACATTTCCAAACTATGCAAGCAATGACTTTGAGAAGAAGTAATTGTGATATTAAATTTTATTGAAATTTTCCTGGCACTGATTTGTGTATGGGCTCCTACTCCAAGTTCCCACGAAGCTGTAAAACGTTTAACATACTGTCTGTGCAAATGCAAAATTTATGAATGCACACATCTCTGGTTGATTTATGTGAAATAATAATGCACTATTTAATGCTTAAACATGGCTAGGAGCAATGCTAGGCTATCAAGATGTACAATGGAATAATAGATTTTTAAGACGGATAACCTTCCTGCCTAGAGAAGCTTGTTTAAAGGTGTTGTACAGATATATTAAACTATATGTAATTTTATACTAACTTAATGCTGTAGGCCTATACTGGAAGCTGTAAAATATTACTGCCACAGCATTTGCAATAATAAAATGAGCTGGTGATGCAACATAATGGTGTCTGTGGAGTACAAAGAAGAATAAGAAAATAGGGAAGAGGGCTGAGAGTTCTTTATGAGCGCAAACTTTTTGCTGCTGCCTAAAATCCTAATGGCTGCCCACACGGTCACATGATAACTCGTCACAGGTTCTGAATGAATTGAACAAATTTAGTTACTGCCTTGTTCCTTGAAAGGCCTAATGCTACCCCCCCCTCTCTTTTCCCCTCAGGTTTCTTGTTGAAATGAATGGAGCGGTATGTGGGAGTTGATGGTTCTCAAGAGAAGCCAAGCTATCAAGCTCTAGCTTTTATGCTGAGCCAGGAAGGGAGAGTCAAATGTCAGAATGAAGGTGGGTGTTCAGGGCATGGTGAAATCGATGTAGCTTATCAGATGTCCAAAAAAAGTGGGTGTGGGGAGGGACCCAGATGGGGTTGTCTGTAGAGGGCAGGTGCACACATAATCAGGTTTCCTCCTTGCCAAACAGAGAAGGAATGCTTCAGTCTGAACAACGAAATAGGTACAAAAGCAAAGCTATGGAAAACAAAGCAAAGGCCGCGGTCTCACCAGTGTTTTCTGCGCATTTTTGCTGCGGTGAACTCCGCAGTAAAAGATTGCGTCCTAACTATGAAGGGATGTAATTTGGTGCCCCGACTGACCATGCCCCTGGAAGTGCACTTTCACTAAAGTTTTTTAAACCACCGCTAGGGGGTGGTTTAAAAAACTTCCCTTCGTGATGCGCAGTTCTTTGCTACTCTAGCGAGGTGCGACCCTAGAAAATGCACAGTAATTATCTTCCTACCCCTTTTCCTGCCACTTCCTGTGCCTCTGACTGCCACCTTTGGCACCCATGCCATAGGTTTGCCAACACTGGTATATAGCCTACAGAGGGTGAGTGGAACCATATTCCAGCCAAGTAATAGGAAGCCTGAGGCATATGGGGAAAGATCCAGAGCTGAGGATAGCCAGACAACAGCTCTAACAAAGAATTTTTGGTTCAAATATGTCACTTGCCCATTTCATACATCAGTTCCCCAGAGACAGCTCAATACCACCCTCCCCATGGAGGGTCCAGGAGGGGTCATAAGACCCTTTTTTGAGCAAAAACATTATACATTTTTCCTGCTTGATCATGCCCTTCTTTGGATACTACACAAATGACTGGGGGGCCACATGTGGTCTGTGGGCTTCATTGTTGCCAACCCTAGCAAAACATCCTTATTCTTTCAGTAGAGACAAATAGGATTATACTGATATCATTAACATCATGAACTCTAACCCTGGTGTCCGACCAGCCAAAAGGCTTAGTGTTTCATCTCCAAGTAAAACTGTTCAAGACCTTCCATTGGGTCTTCCAGCTACAGGAGATGATGTTCTTAGACCTCAAGTCAAGTCTCCAATGTGATCTCGTTAGTTTCACAGCAACATGCAAAAATGAGGCAAATTCCCATTAATAAAGATGGTGAGTGTTTCATAAGCTTATAATAGAACCATTCTTATTTATCACTATAAGTCCTCAGAGAACTACCTGTCTTTCCTTTGGGAATATCTTACGACATATTCAGATAAGTCCACACTTTCTGATAGCTCATATTAGTGACTCAATGTGGAATGCAAAAACTATGGCCCATCACCACTTTTTTAAAAGTTTTAAACATGGGGGGGTCAGGAGAAGTGGCGCACAATGTTTAAAATGACTTTTAGCCACCGACCCAAACTTGCCTCAGTGGCTAAAAGTATTGACCCGAATATAAGCTGAGGACCCATTTTTTCAGCCCAAAACAAGTTGCTTCAAATGTAAACTGATTCTAACAGCAATGAGAAAGTGACATCTTTTACATAAAGCAAAGCAAAGCAGTTTACTTAACTCCACAAAAAGTGCTTTTACTCCCACATACATATCAAAACTGCTGAACTTTCCAAGAAAACGCTCCGTTAGGCTGTGACTAAGAGTGTATTATTTCACAGCCCAGAAGGGAATTTTGCAAAGTTACAAGCAATTGAACATTTAAACATTTCCACTACAATTAATTGTGCTCCTAGAAAATGTACATTTCAGATAATTAAATATGCTCAGTATGGCATTTCAGAATTATAACATTAACTGCTACTCTGTACTTTTTCCCCCAGACATACAAGTGAATTCTCTTCTTTAAAGATTGCTGCATCTTAACTATTTTCTTCTATGCTACTAGGACAGAGAACTGAATAATTATGGTTTTGTAGCATAAATCATACAATGATTTGAAAAATGATCTTTGCAACTTGATTATCCAGCTCTGACATGATGACTTGTTTCTTTGGGTTCATGACATGGAATCATATGAAAGTTAGTCTTTAAGGTGCCACATGTTTTTGACTTTTGTTTTGTTTTTCTTTGATTTTTGCCTGGAATTCTTGCACAGACTAACACAGCTACCTTCTCCATTGCATATCCTACAAATATCACTCATCACTTCATTCATAATTATTTTCTGATCATGTCTAATGCAGATATATTTGATCTTGGATTGCACAATCCCTCATTTCCATCCTGCAGAAGGAACTAATTAAAGGCATAGGTTTGATTGTTGCTTATGAGTATCATCACAATTGCTGTTTTAGTTAGTACCTGAAAAAATGCAAGGAGATCCAACCTTTTGTGAGAAGCAGCATTCTTCTTATCTGTCCAAGGACTGTGGCTTAAGCCAGATTGGAAACGGGAGATCTCCTAGGGGTTTCTGAAGAACAATTCACTTCTTTCTTCACAAATGGCTATGCCAACGATAAGAGTTACAACTCAGCAACATCTGAAGTGCCAGAGATTTCCACAAAATCGTCCAGTGCAGCTTTTCAGAATAGTCAAAAGTCTGCTACATGCTGGCCCACAGGTGGATAACACAGACCACTCTGTATCTCGCTGCGAAGAATTTGCACAACACTTTACAGGCAAAATTGAACAGATCCGGGCTAATTTGGATGCAGCTATTGATCCAGAGCCTGTAAATAAAATACCCCACCCTCCTTGTCCTGTATTATTGGATAACTTTCAGCTCCTACTGCCGGATGATGTGGTCAAGACCCTTAGGGTGGTGAGGGCCACCACATGTATGTTGAATCCTTGCCCCTCATGGATCACAAAAGCTGCCAGAGAAGGCATGGCAGACAGGTTAGGAAGAGTAATGAATGCCTCCTTGCAACAGGGCAGGATTCTGGCATGCTTAAAGGAGGCAATAGTAAAACCACTGTTTAAAAAGCCCTCCTTAGACGCAATGATACTGAATAGTTACCGACCGGTATCGAATATCCCATTCTTAGAGAAAGTCCTAGAGCAGCTTGTGGCCTCACAGCTCCAGAGGTTTCTGGATAAGATAAACTAGGTACCTGGATCCATTTCAATCTGGCTTCAGGCCTGGCTATGGGACTGAGACAGCCCTGGTTGCATTGGTAGATGACTTACTCAGGGAAACTGATAGGGTGTGTGTGTCCCTTTTGGTTTTACTAGACCTTCCAGCTGCTTTTGACACTATATAGACCAGGGGTCCTCAACCTAAGGCCCCAGAGCCAGATGCGGCCCCCAAGATCCTGAATCCGGCCCCTGGGACCAATTGCAACCCCCCCCCACCTACCCCCTGTTTTGTGAGCAAGCCAGCCTCCGCAGCTCCTTTTGGACTGTGATCCGGCCCCCAGTGGTGTCTGGGCGGTGGTGGACCGGCCCGCTGTTTGAAAACTTTGAGGACCCCTGATATAGACCATTGCATCCTCCTGACTCATCTCTCTGAAATGGGAATTGGAGGTACTTCATTAAAATGGCTCTGATCCTTCCTGCAGGAAAGAACACAGAAATGGTATCAGGTGATTCAAGTTTGATACCTCGGCCGCTAACCTGTGGAGTTCCCCAGGGTTCTGTTCTGTCTCCTATGTTATTTAACATCTATATGAAACCATTGGGAGATATTATCAAGTCTTTTGGGGTTAAGTGCCACCATTATGGCGATGATACCCAGCTCTGCCTCCTGTCACCTCCGGATTTTAAGGGACCTACTATCTCAACTTTACATGAGTTTTTAGCTGCAGTAATCAACTGGATGAGGATCAGCAAAATGAAACTAAACCCAGACAAGACAGAGGTGCTCCTAGTCAGTCGAAAGGGAGAACAAGGGATAGGGATGCAACCTGTACTAGATGGGGTCACCCTCCAATTGAAAAAACAGGTATAATGCTTGTGGATGCTCTTGGACTCATCCTTGAACTTGGATGCCCAGGTCACGGCTATAGCGAGGAGCGCATTTGCACAAGTAAGGCTTGTAGGCATGTTACACCTGTTTCTTGAGAAATCAGCTCTGGCCACAGTGACACATGCCCTACTGATGTTCCAGCTAGACTACTGCAATACACTCTATGTGGGGCTACCAATGAAAAGTCTCAGGAAACGTCAGTGGGTCCAAAACGCAGCAGTCAGATACATGAACACATAGACTTCGTGTTTATAGACTTTGTGGTTGCATTGACACTATGTTTTCAATGTTCGTTTCCCTCACTCATAACTTTACATGGAATTTTACTCTCTTTTTAACTGCTTGCCTTCTCTGGTAGCTTTAATATAATGTTGTCTTTTGAAGCTGTGGGGTAGCCCTCAGTTCTCTGTTCTCAATAATTGAATATGCCTTAATTGCACTGGACTCTATATTAGCCCTCATTACTGTAAGCTGCCTTGGGTCCTTTTCAAGGAAAAGGGTGGGGTAAAAACACTCTTAAATAAATAAATAAATAAATAAATAAATAAATAAATAAATAAAGTCTACCATCATGCCTCCATTCCAGTTCCTGGATGTTGTTTGTAGCACAAAACTAGGCTCCTCATCATTAATCATGAAATGCCAAGTAAGTATAACAACACGATGCTCTCTGTACTGTACATGGCATTCGCTATAATACAGGTATGTGAGCATTTTGTTCATTGGGGTGTTGTTGTTTTTCTATGACTGTAAAAACATACAAACTTTTCTTCATAAATGTGGCACAACACATTACAAGATTAAACCATGCAATGCCAGACAGGTTTACTCAGAATAAAGCCTCCCTAGTTTTGTTAGGGCAGATGAGGGAAACAGGAGGCCCTTCACTCCCGGCTCACCTGGCACAAATTGTCTCCCTCTGCAGCATGTCTTCAAAGTCCCACCATGGTATCCTAATAAAATGACCTTGTGTACACAACAGCTCAAATCATGCGGCTTAGCATAGTAAATCGCACCTAGAATAGGCCCACTACATCAGTGAGGATTGGATCAACTCCTCCATAAACTGCATTAATTCAAATAGGCCTACTCTAATTGCAATCTACTTTAGCATATAAAGTTACAGTTAAAGTAGGCCTATATGATTTAATGGAACTTATGGAAGAGTTCACTCAAAAAAAATCCCCAATAATTCAATGGGCTGGTTCTCAGTGCAATTTACTATAATAAGCAACAGGATTTTGGCCAATGACACTCAGCTACTACATACCACTTTAAAACTGGTTTTTATGTCCCCATCCCAACTAAAAGAAGAAAAGGTAACTGTTGTTACTTTGGTATTTAGATGTGCACATTATTTAAAGTACAATGGAACCTTGACTTATGTCATTAATCCGTTCCAGAGGTCTAGACTTAAGTCAAACATGACTTAAGTCAAATGAACTTTTCCCATAGAAAGTAATGGGAAAGTGGATTAATCCATTCCAGATGATGAAAAAGACCCCCGAAAAGAGCAATTTAACACAGATTTGACTGGGATAGGAGATTCCTTCCGGGGATGTAAATGAAATGTCTCTTCAAAGAGAGGAGGAGGCAGTGGAATTATAGTCCACAAGTTATACACCTCCACTTTTTGATGTTCATAGCAACAATGTCTAACATTTAAGTTTTACTGATTTTTAACCTGACGTTCCAAGTTCTGAACAACGCTATGCTTACCATTAGAGTCCCACAACTGTACAGCTCCCCAACTAAAATGCTTCCATTATGGACCAGACTTCTGCAGCCAGATTTTTTACAAGACTGAGCCGACTGTCTAACCAGCGAGGCCAGCCCCGAGCTCTTGGCCCTTCTACTCCTCCAGCGGCAGCAGCGGCTTCGGCGAGGCTGAGGACCAGCTCCAGGTGCTCAGAGCTGGCCTCGCCGAAGCTGCCGCTGCCGCTGCCAGAGAAGAGGAAAAAGGATGCTGAGTTGTGGCTGCCACCCGATTCCAGTGCCTTATGCCGGGGCTCCGACCTCTAAGTCAAAGCCTGCGACTCAAGTCAAACAGGCCCCTTCTTGCTGCAAGTCAAATACGCTGCAAGTCAAGCAGCATGTAAGTCAAGGTTCCACTCTATTTAGAGCCTTGGACTGATTGGCAGAAAATCAGAATGAAAGCAGCACACACTGACTCTGTGCTTTTAAGAACATAGGAACTGCCATGCTGGATCAGTCCCATAAAAAGTCATCAAACCCAACACTCTGGCTCTCAGAGTAGTTGGTTAAATAACTAGAAGCATATCTATGGGCAGAAGTGGCAGGACCACAGTTCCTAAAACACGGAGATATTAAATTAAGATGTCTCTGACTGGCTTTTTCTCCATCTGCTTGTTACTGTTATTCTCAGCTATTTCTGTGAGTATCTGAACCTCACACAGAATGTGTTAGATAAGAGAAAGAGAAAGAACTATTTTTGCACAAACACTTGAAGCAGGCTGGAAAGCTCAGTAAGCAGCGTATCCGGCTGCACATCCAGAGTTTGGGCGTTCAATTCCCCACTGAGCCTCCTATGAGTAGAGCCTGCCTCGATGGCTTTGAGCAAGATGTGCAGTCTTAGGTTATACCCCACCACCACCACCCAGAAGAAGGGAATGGTAAACCACCTATGAGTATTCTGGACCTGGAAAACCATGAAAAGAATTGCCATAAGTCAGAACTGGATTGATAGCATAGGTTAGTCAGTCAGCCAGTAGATAGATAGATAGAT
>JAHTLZ010000204.1:72001352-72029321 GCA_023846285.1 Phrynocephalus versicolor
AGATAGATAGATAGATAGATAGATAGATAGATAGATAGATAGATAGACAGATAGACACTGAATGAGGGATTCATAACCTCCTACAAAAAGCATGGCATATGAGCAGTTTGAGCAAAGAAAGTCAGCATCAATCAGTATAAAGTGATCTGTCTGGTCATTGTTTATGCATGCTGTTTTGCATTTATGGTGTTGTTTTTTAATTCAATATATTCAATTTAAATATCATCTTAAGCATCACTAAAAAGAAGTAACACAGAGCCTCAGCTGTATATGCCTTTGCTTCCTTGTGTGTCTATATATGAGTTTTGTTATTCGTTTCACTTAATAAAAGGCCTGCGCCAATTGTCCAAGTGATACAGATCTAATGGAGGTGCCGCCCTCTTCTGACCAAAGTTGGCAAAGACTTCATGGCTGCTGGAAAAAAAATTGATATAAATTATCAACAGAAGAAAACCACAACACAAATCCAGTGGAAGTTTCTCCCCTGCTGCAAAAAGTTATCTTCCATTTGTGGGCTAGTGCAGCTGGAAAGCAAGTTCAAAATCCAATCATTAAAAAAAGTCATCCAATTTTTACCCATCCTTTGCCCATTTTCATAAGCAAGCAAGACACTGGATCTAGTTCCCAAGAAGCTCGGGGGGGGGGCGGGGGGAGAGAATGGACTAACCTGGCAGATAATTTACAGTTAGCCCAGAAATGTTGAACAGTTAATGGTGCCATGAACGGATAATCTCTTTCTAAGAGCCAGTGAGCAGACTACATGTATGATACTTAAGTGTTTATTTATATTATACCCAGGAGACAAATCAGTCCATCCACTGCCAGAGGATACAGAATGTGTAGTCTTCCAGATGTTGGATTGCTATTCCCATCAAACGTAGACAGAAGCATCCAATGGTGAAGCATGGTGGCAGCTGAAGTTAAACTACATTTGAAGGGCCAGTTTCCCATCCCTGTTCTACCACCTTCCACTTCTAGGTAAGGAACTTATTCTAGCCCCAGTTGCACCTCCTGGGTGGAAGAGCAGCCAAGCACACTGCTCAGTGAGCAGCAAGGATCCCTGAGACACTTCACCATAGTTTTCCAAGGAGACAAGGGAGAAACTACAGTAACCCCCCGCCTATCGCGGGGGTTAGGGATCCACCTGACCCGCAATACATGAAAATCCGCAATATACGGAAGCGGGGCGGGTGGGGGCGGGCGGGCGCAATCAGAGGGGCAGGTGGGGGTGGCGGGAAGCAATGTGATCCCTTCCTTGCAACCCCCCGTGCGGCTCCGAGGCCTCCCAGACGGATTTGATCGCTCCCTGCCCCTCCCCCCGCGTGACTCTGAGGCCTCCCCACAGGTACTGCAATCCCGCAATATAGTGGGACCGCAGTACCTGAACCGAGAAATGGCGGGAGGTGACTGTACTAACTTGAGCTTCACCCAATCACAGGAGAACAAATCAGAGAGCTGGCCAAAAAGACTAAAACGTTGAAGGGATGTGCGTTCAGTGTACTGGCTAGAGGACTACTAGTTTTGGGGCCAGAGGACTGGGCAGTTTTGGGGCTGTGTGTCTGCTTAAAGATAGGTAGGCCCAATTTCTGGATCAGATGATACAGTTCAGATTACATTATGACTAAAATATATGTTATGATAACAAGAGAAAAGACATAGGACAGAAAATTTATTTTAGGGTCTTGACAGAAGATCTGCCACTTTAGAAATAACACTTTTCTATGTCTCCTAACAGCATATATATTTTTTTAAAAAATCACTTATCGGGTTAAGAAGAAACCACCAAGCTGCAGAAACACAGCCTTGCAAGATTAAACAAGATCTTGGGAAGTAAGCCTGTGATTGTAGAACCAAAACACTTCTGGGTTCTAGCCCTACAGAAACTTCACTGAGTATTTGCACATCATTCTAAATCTATGATATCTTAGTGTAATTAATCATCACAAGGTTCGTTTATAGCCTGTGTATGTAGCTTTTATATGTGGCTTTACTCAAGTTTCTGCGGCATCATTCCACTCTATGTACACAGCCTATAATATGAATAAAGCCTTATGCATGTAAACACCTGTGCTTTCAGGAGCAATTTAAATAAATCCAACCCTTCCCCATGCAAAGTAATAGAACTCATCAATGATCAGCATTGATTCACACTGAAGATTCCACATCCACTGAAGGACAGCACATTAGCATGAGGCCACAGTTTAGAGAACCTACTGTATATGTTCTTGTTTGTTTTCACTGTATCAAACAAACAAAAAAGCTATTCATTAGACCCAGTTTACACTTAGACAGTGCCACAGAAATTGTTACCCAATTTTCTCTGTTACTTGATTTCCATGAGAACTCATAACTTTAACAGGGATTGAGGTATTCCTGTTATTCGACTGTTATCTTCCTGTCTACCTTTGAAAAATAGGCCACATCCCTATTTCTAGAAGTTCCCAAGAATGAAGGAGTTGCCCATAAAAACTACTTATTGATGTTGGTGCATATTCAATAGAGCAAGCTGCCTTGGGTCCCTGTATTGCTCTGATGAAGAAAAGGGATGCTCTGATCCAGCCCTGTGCTGGGAGGGGCAGCTTTATCCACCTGACCTGGAGAGACAGGTTTGACCAGTCGTCATGTGGTCCAGAATGGACCAACACAACTCTGGGATAGTAGGTCACAGGGTTTGAAAAGGGCCAAGGGCATTTAAGGACTCAACGCCAGGTAAACATCGTCTTTGATTACCAGCTGCCTACCAACCCTCCCTCCCAATAAGAGAATGAGAGTAGCTGGTTGCGGAAGAGCCAGATGGGAATTTTTGGTTGCCATTCTGATCGGCCATGAGTGACAGTGCATTTTCACCCATCCCATTCTCTTGTGTGCAGTGGAGGTTCTTCATATATCTGGTCACAATTAGCAGTCAGTGCAAGTGGCAAAATGACATCAGGGTAAGAGTAGCAAAATATGACCTATCAAATCGGCAGCCCTCAACAATAATTGGGAATACATTAGGATAGTAGATATGACACGCCAGGATGATTAATAACACTCCAAAATGGTTGATGAGGGCTGCCCAGATGGTTTAACTCTAAGTTCAAGTTTAAGTTCAAATTCAAGATGGGGGAGCCTCCAGGGCCCTCCGAACAATAACTAGGTGAACACCACGTAGCCACTTGCACTTTCAGGCCCCCTTGTGGGAGAAAAGAGCACCAGTAACATCCCGATTTTAACACAATAAATTGTGGCCCAATTTAATCCCACAAACATGTCTTGACTCTTTATTTCCAGGATGGGTGGACAAGGCATATTCGATGGCCATGGGGCATGGCTGTTGGATGGTGTTGAGTGGCAGAGAAGGCGGCACGGAAAGGAGTTTCCTGGACACAAGACAGCCCTCCATGTCGCAACATTTAGCTACAAGTGTCATTTGTCCAAAATAATTCCAAACATGAACTAAATCAAGACATGACATACCGTATATGTTTTACCTCTCTTTATAGGAAACACTGAAGCAACTTATTGGTCACCTTTATAGACAAGCTAAGTGGGTAAAATTTTTCTATGGGGTTTTATGGTAGACATTATAAATAAAATGAATGATTCTGACTTTTCCATTTTCTGGATCAGGAGAAACCAGCTAAAGCAGTATCCTCCCTTTCCTCCACAGTCATTTTCAAATGATATATTGGGTTCCCTAGGAGATTACACTTTACCATCTTTTTAACCTTATCAGCAAGATACTGGGAGAAAACAGTGTGTGTAGGGCTATTTTCTCCACATACTTTAGGCCATATCTATATCTCAGAATTATCCACATCAAAGGCATTTACTGAAAGCTATGATGTGTTGTTATGGAAGCTCAAAATGTACTGCATCAAATGATTTTTGACTGGGTAGAACGGTGGCAGCATCACTTTGCAGCAATGTGTGATGCAAGACACTGAAGTAATAGTGGTGAAGCCTACTTAAAGAGGCATGTTTAAGACAGCAGATAGTTCAACAGCCAGTGACGGCATAAACGCATGATCACTCTCACCCATTCATACATTCTCACACAGCTCACTGTTATTTCATCGGAATTCTTCAGCTCCATCAGATTTCTATTGGTAAAGCTTTGTAATCCTGCATCTAGTTACTTGTATATAACATCACCCTAACCTGGTCACTGCTCTACACGTACAGCAAGTATGAGAGTCACAAAGAGTTAATATATGCAAGAATTGCATACAGTAATCAAGAATAGATAATGTCCTTGATACAGTTGTTATTGGCCAATGAGATAACTGCATCATTGCAATCTAGTATGGCTTGGAAGACTGTGTGTCATCAAGTGAATTCCGATGGATAGCAAATTTTTCTAGGGAAAAATACTCAGTTTTGGTTTTACAATTCCACTCTTCTGGGAGCATTCTGAGACTGGGCACTTTGCCCAAGACCACAAAGACTGATTTTTCTCAGTAGAGGCAAAGTGAGAAATCAGACTTTTTACCTGATACCTAAACTACTTAGCTATTTAGCTGACATGGATTGCAATGGCACAAACCAGAAATCTGTGGAAGCAACAGTGCTGGATGTCAGTGGGTTAATAAAAAAAGAAGTCTCCTTTTGCCTCTTGCTGTGCAGGTGCATTATTCTTCCTTTTTACATTGCACAGATGTCTAATGCCTTCCAAAAGTGACCTTAAGTCTCCATAGGTGTATTCCCAAGCTTTCATTTGTCACTGCAGCCTGCAAGCATACTCAAAGAAGTCTTAATTGCTGAGAGACAAGAACAATGAGAACTCAAACAGAGCCAGTGGCAGGGGTAAAATCCAGAGGTAGGCAACCTGGCATCTTCCAGATGTTTTGGGATTAAAAACCCTATAGTCCGTGACCAGTGGACATTTTCACAAAGGGCTGATGGACATCATTGCCTAAAATACCTGGAGACCACCATGTCATGGACCACAAGCCAACCTTCCTAGAACCCAGTTTTACGCTGACTGGGGGGGGGTGTCATTTTCAAAATTTGTTCTGTTTTAGTTATCTTTTTTTTACATATAGATTGAAAGCAAGGTCTTTTTCCTGTTTTCCCTGCCAGAAATGAGCAGCACTGGTGTGCAGTGAAATATGGATGGCAAACCATCCCTAATTACATGGGGATAGTTCATAGACAAGAGGTGTGGATTCTGAAGTCTCTCTGTTTCAGTGATAAAACAAGCAAAGAAATCCTTCCTTCCTCGCAGACAGGTTTCTTTGTGCCAATGTTTTCCTCTTCCAAAACCTTGTGGCCGTTTCCAGCCGTTTCACAGTCTTTTGCTTTTCCTGGAAGCTAAAAAAAATCAATCTGCATAGAATTATTACAATTCCTGGGCAAAGTGTCATATTTCCTAGACAACCATCTCTTGCAAAAAAGTGAGGTGGGAGAACCTGAAAAATCAAGACCAGGAATCCCATTTTCATAGGAAATCCAGAAATCTTGCTGTTACAAGGAGAGATCTTGTGAGGAACAAGAGATTTCTTGAATACTCTCAACAACCCTGCTGTGCTTGTGATCTGTAATGAGTATCCATCATCACTTATGGAAGCAGCTGCAAGCCCGAAAGACAGCTCCCGCTTTTGTGGCAATGCAGGGCAGGAATCCGATTCACGCAAAGGCATGACTGTGTAAAAAGATGCCTTTTCTTTCCCAAGAGATCTGCTGGGTTTTTTTAAGCATTCATCTGACCACTGAGCTATGGGACCAAAATGTTGGGAAAGGAAAGGGTGGGAAGGGGAAACAATGCTATGAACAGAAGGCTTTCAGAATTGCATAGGAAAAGAACACACATTAAAGCCCAGAGTAATTGCAATATTTAGCGCGAGTAGCAATGGAAGGACAGCCGGCGACATGCACAGGAAAAAAATGCCAAGCATCCAAACTCGTTTGCTTTTGCACAGTGGACAGATCATATTATATTGGCCAAGGGTCTACGGCAACATGACGGCCAACATTCTGCTTAAGCAGAGGGTAACGATAGTGTTGTTGAAGCTTTAAGCCTTTCTAGATCCAAAACTGCCTCCACAGTTGACATGGCAGCATCACATTAGGTGTCCAGTGAAGTATTTCCAGGCTCAATGTTACACGTCCCCGTCTCGTACCTACCAAAATGCCAAGAGCTTTCAAAGCACATTACCATGCAAATATCCTGGCTTCCTCTACTACACATTTATATTGCAGGATAATCAATAAATTATTATTTCAATATTTATTGGAATCCCAGAATAAGAAAGAAGACAGATTACACAAATCCATCTTGGTTGATTAATGGCTGCTCGAGCAACAGGCCTACGCTGATGGAGTGGGTCAGTATGCAGACTATATTACTGAATATTTCAGCTGGGTTGTAAATATAGTATCTGTTTCTCTTAGGGACTGTCACACTGAGTGCAGTATAAAAGGCTATAAATTTCAACAGATTAATTAACTCTTTGGTTACTGGGGCTGTGTGTCACCTACCCTGGCACCTAATAAAAAATCCTTTAATGCCATGACATAAAGAAGGGCCTCTTTGGAAATGAGTTATTAACAGCATTTTGTGAATAGATGGAGAAACGGTAGCCCAGCCATTTAAGTGTCATAAAGTGCAGCAAAGGCTGCTAGAGGCCTCAGAGGGACGGCAGGCAATACCATAACAATCAAATCTGAGATGGAAGAGGGATTGAGCTGTCCACTCAGAATTTTTATATTGTCAAAGAGCAGCGAGGAAATAATGTGATCAAGAAGTGAATTAACCTTGTGTGTGGAAGGGAAGGGGATGATCTGATGGAAAAGGCAGTAAACTAAAAATCACTCCATAACGGCGACATTGCAAGCCGGCCATGAGGGGCTTCTAATGTCTGCAGGCTCTCAGAGAACAGATCCAATCCTTTAAATACTGGAGAACCATTACTGACATTAGGAGGTAATCATTGGAATCCATTTATTCATACTTTTTTAAGTTCTTCGGGGGTCCCACTGTTGTGCCCCTACAGCACATTAATTCCAACAAACCGTTTTTCTCCAAAAACCCGGTGGAAAGAGACCAGGGTAGGTGTTCTAAGGGGAACAATTAATACTCCACAATGAATGGAAGAATTATGCACCTAATAAAAATGTGAATTCATTAGCCTATCATGGCCCTCTATTTAATCCAGTTTTGCAGGCAAGGTTGCTCACCACATCCGCCCCTTATGTTCCAGCAGCAATTAATCCTGAAGGACCATTAACCGCAAGTTCCTTGATCAATCATAGGTGAGGGCGATAGAGGAGGAGAATTGTTCAAGCAGCCCTGCTTCGATCTCCCTGCTTCTGTACGGCAAATATAATGAAACTGGGATGGCTGAACATGTATGTATTTCAGCATCAGCTGGTGGGTGCAAGTTATGGCCACTGTCCCACAGCCAATTAAAACAACAGAAGCCTAGCTGTGCTGGCCAGGAAGGACAGTAAATCCAAATCTGTTTAGCAGAGCTGACTTCCAAGCATTGAGAAAATGGATCCCAGCCTTAATCCTAAATGGTATGTGATGGATTTCAGCATATCTATAATGCTGTTGACAGCTCCTGGTCATATTCCATTGTTATCTGCTATTGTTTTCATCCTCGAAGCCCTCCGTTTCCAGGACCAGCCATGAGTGCTGCTGATGCCTACATAGGCAAAACAGTGTGAACCGCGCACAGCAGAAAAATAAACTGTAAATGACCCTAAGAATAAGGTGGGCAAATGAAATTTCTTTCACAAGGAATTATCTTTCTGGGGGAACTGGATGACGGTTTCCTCTCCTTCCTGGTACTGAGCGGAACAGTGCTCTCCGTCACCTGGCACCAGGGTTAAGAGGGAAGAAGCTGTATTATAAAGCAATTTAAGTAAAGACCAAAATGCACAATGGCTCCTCCAAAAGTTTAGCATTTCAAAAAGCCTGGGGAAGGTACTGAACCATGAATAAAGCCAGCAATACAGAGGTAAGACTTGTCCGATGCCATGTTTCAGAGAAACATTCAGAATTTTTTCTTCTAGTTACTCTGTATGAGTAAGTAAGTAGTAATTAAATTTATTGATTAGTCCCATGACCATATCAACCAATGAAAACACAGAATATACATTAAAGTACATGCAACACCATCCAGTAGGGTACCCTACAATACAAATTCAGAATATACAGAAGTCAGATGTAGATCTCCTTTACAGGATACTCCAATTTGTTCGACATATTGTGTTATTAAAACTGCAGCTTTAATTTCAAACTTGGCAACTTTGCAAACAATGTACACATTAGAGCCCGAAAGAAGATAAGACAATCTGTGAAGTGGGTCCCTAGGGAAAGCGGGGACAGCAATGCTACAATTGCTGCTAACAGTGACCTGCCACCACCCCTTTCTTCTGTGGGGGAAAAATCAGTGAAATTGTTGTCCAGACATCTCTGTCACAGATAGGACAGATGATTTCAAAAGCTCATTTGTGTTCAGATATACAAGCTAGAATTGGGTCAACATTCTGGATTATACGTATGCCCCATGTTATGCTGCTGGTTATTTCCTGGCTCAGCATACTAGCGGCCAACTCACAGTAAAGCATCAGAGGACATTGAATGCTTTCCACTCACTTCATATTTAAACTTGACTTGTATCACAGTTGCTAAAACATTTGGTCGCCACTTTATTATAAGGCATATCATAAACTTGCCAGGTATTTTGACCCCACCCCCCAAATTTCCAATATTTTTCTACTCTCTGAAGAAAACTACTAACAAGAAGAGCTGCTGACGTTTATTATAGCACATGGTAGTGCAGCAGACCAAATAAGCATTCTACAATGCAGATGGGGCAGCACAAACAAATTGAAATACCTTTGAGCTGGACTTCATATCAGGACCAAATATGGCACAGATGTAACAGACAATCTGCTCCTATTCTGTGCCAAATTTGGTGAAGTCTAGGGAAAGGGTTTTTGAGTTATGACTTTTTAAATGAAAGACTTTTTTACTTACTCCTTGCAGGCAAAGGTGTCACATGTGACCCTAATGTCCCTTATTTTAGAAAAGCTCATACAAATTTTAAAAACCAACCATGCTTAATTTGAAAGAAAGGTGTTAGTCCCACATGCTTTTTTGGAAAAAAATGGAAATAATCCAGGCTGTGGGGGCTGAAATACTGATCCTCAAAAGAGACTTCTCAAAAGGCAAGAACAACTTCCTTGTTATAAGACTACCTGTCAGAACAGCTTCTCCCAAGAAGTAATGTCCAAGTCACTTGTTTATCCCAAGCAGGATGTATGAGGTTGCTCCAAAAGCTGTTTGAAAGGTTATAACGAGGAGTTGGGCCTTCTCGGTGGCTGCCCCTCAACTTTGGAATTGTCTATCAATCAAAATCCTCCTTCCCCCTACACTGCAAATATTTAAATGCCAACTTAAGACCTGAATTTATAGATTGTCCTTCCCTGAATATGTAGTCAATGAAAGCCCTTAATTATAATCCATTTTATCTGTCTCTCTTTTGTTTTTCTTTTTGATTTCTTATCTGGTTGACTTTATTAATTGTAATTTATGCTTGATTTTGTTTTTATCTCTGTGTTTTGGGTATTATAATATTGTATGCATTTCTGTTGGTTGATGTTTTTATGATTGATACTTTTGTTTATTGTTCACCACCCAGAGTGGCCTTTGGGCCAGATGGACGGTATCTAAATAAATAAATAAATAAATAAATAAGCACCAAGAACATTGCAAAGTACATAAATGCATTAAATAGATAGTTACAGCTTTGTGGGCCATGAAGGGAGATAATTTAGAAAACTTTTTTAAAAAAAAATCTATTCCCCACCTACCAAAGTTGTTGAAGAACAGTCCTAACAATTTCTTTGTGTTTGGTTAACTGATGAAGATGGAATCAGAAGAAGAATGATGGTGAACATAAGAGGGCATCCCGAAGAACATCCTGATCGATGTCACTAGTGATGTCAACATTCAGACCACTCTTTGCTCCATGAAATTTTGCATCCTTTTTCCTACTCACCACATTGGCACAATATTGTGCAACAATCTCACACCAATTTCAGGCATTATGAACCACGGATCACAATATTTGAACCATTGAACCACAATATTCCACATCCATAAAGCAAAGGATTTGTGAAGAGCTGAATTCAGTCTTAGTTGTTCAACTTCAAATACACTTGACACACACTTATTCAGACTAATGAAAGAAGGGATTTTGCATTTAAATACACCAGACCTTAAATGCAGTGCAGACCTTAAATGCAGTGCAGCAGTACCTCTACTTATAAATTTAATCCGTTCCGAGTGTATGCTAGCAAGTAGAAAAATTTGTAAGTAGAGCACTGTTTTCCCATAGGAATGCAGTGAAATTCAAATAATCCACTGCAGAGGGAACGGATTTCAATGTATTCCTATGGGAAGGTGGCAAGGGGGGGGGTTCACAGGGCTAGAGCCATGATAGCTCAGCTCTAGCCCTTTGCAACCCGCACGCATGCCACTACAACCCCCTCTGGCACAGCTCGGGCAGGTAGAAGGGAGGCACATGCATGCTTGCGTGGCTCGCCCCTTCCACCTGCTGGATCCTTTTGAATTTGGCACCGCACGAGCATCCTCACTGGTTCCACGGCAAATTCAGACGAATCCAGCCCTCTCCCTCCTCCCCTTTACCCAAGTGAACAGGAGCAGGGGGAAGGCTGGATCCTTTTGGATCTGACGCTGCACGAGCCCCGGTGGGGAAGGGAAGGCTGGGGGAGGTGAGCCAGTTCTGCATCCCCCCACCCACTGGAAGGCAAGGTTGCTGAGGAAGAGCTGGGTGAGGCAGCAGCGCGATTCCCCTGCTCCCCGCACCCACTACCCAGCTAGCTGGTGCTTGCCTTCAAAGCCAGGTTGGGGAAGGGAAGGCTAGGGGAGGCGAGCCGGTTCGGCCTCCCCCCTGCTCCGCTACCCAGCGCTCGCTGCTTCAAAGCCCCCGCCAGAAGACAAGGCTTAGATAAAAGCAAAGTGTTCTGCTTTTATACCACCTCATACCACTTCAAGTAGTCTCTGGGCGGTTTACAGTTTCATTCCAGTATGCAGGCTACCACTGTATACAGGTACCACTGTACAGTATAGTGCTGAGGTGTTCCTCAGCTTTCTCAACTTTGCAAAGTTACTAAGATAATATTTTAGAATTTAGTTTACGTTTCCCCTCCATTTTGTGGGATGTGATAAAGTGGTTCAGCCACCAGACCTTGCCTTGCTGTCCCCTCCAGATTCATAAGAGTTATTATATTCGCTTCATTTACTTATATATAAAAAAGGAAAGTATACCAGAAGCAAGCAGACACTCATTCAACAACCAGAAATTACCCCCAAGACATCCCTTACTGCCTCACACCTTGAGGTATTTTATGCACCAATTCACAGCTCAAAAATTTCTCTGCCAGTGGATCAAATAAGGCACTACAAGGAATGTGTTTTTTCAGCTACTAAACTGTTTTCTGTTCCAAAATGAGTTATCCTCAGATCAGTCTCTGAAGACATCATTCAACGTAAATACTTGTACACCTTGTTAGGTACAAATTTCTGGCACTATGAATATACAAAATATAAATTAGATAGAAATAAATGTTTAATAATCTAGAAATAAATAGGCCTAAGTCCCCTTGGTTTAGCATAGTAAACTGAAGTTAGAAAGTCCATTTGAATCAATGAAACTTATTGAGGAGTTGAATCTCTAAATCCTCATTGATTCATTGAGTTTACCCCTGTATAGTGCCCCATGCTAAGTATCAAGATTTTGGCCATTATGTCAGTTTATAAACCAAATCTTCTCTGCCCTGAAAAAATGTTAAGAAGCCTATAAAAGCTTATACAGTATTTCATCCCCATGTTTACTCCTGTCAGATGCAAATACTTATTTTTCGCTATTAAACAGAAATTAATCTTGCTTATTTAGTTATAAGTACAATATATTGCTTTTGAGTGCATTTTAGATTTACCTAATTCCCAGCTGTGAAAACCATTTGTTCTTTGCATAAAGCAAGGTAAACAGAATGGCTTGACCCTGAATATTAACTAATTCAGCATGAAGGAACCACTCAAATGTGAAAATGTTATCAATATCTAAGAAAAAGTGAAGGGGAAGGAAGAGTTTCAAAATACTGGAAGAAGCCATGACTATTTTATGCAAATTGGTGTCCTTTTTTCAGGTAAAAATACCTTACAAAATAGGTATGTCTCTGTACATCTCCTTATGCTTTCTTGGCAAATTATAAATATCAGTTTTCTTTTCAAATAGATCTGATATCTGTATCATCCTCTCTCCAAGGTATTCATTCCTTTCCAAATACTGTATGTCCAGCACGCTCCGAACAAGAATAGGTCAAAGACTTTTTAGCACACTATGTTATAATGCAAGAATATCTTTATTGTGTGCATGTTGCATTGTTACAGTCGTGACCAACTCTTCATGACCCCATGTCCATGGAGTTTTCTTGGCAGGAATACTGGAGTGGTTTGCCAGGTTGATGTTACAATAATGCCCAATGATTGTACTTTTTGCATTTCAATTCCCTCTGGCCCCACTTGTAACAATCAACCACTGACCCACCTTCCTGCCCAAATTTGTGCAAACTAATTTGCCAAAAAGGGAACACATGTGTACACTGGAACCTTGACCTACATGCTGCTTGACTTGCAGCATATTTCACTTGCAACAAGAAGGGGCCTGTTTGACTTGAGTCACAGGCTTTGACTTACAGCTCGGAGCCCCGGCGCAAGGCACTGGAATCAGGCAGCAGCCACGACCCAGCATCGCGGCTGCCGCCTCCAAACTGCTCCTGCCTTCTTCCTCTCCTCCGGCACCGACGGCTTCGGCGAGGCCAGCTCCGAGCACCTGGAGCTGGTCCTCGGCCTCACCGAAGCCACCACTGCCACCAGAGGAGAAGAAGGGCCGGGAGCTCGGGGCTGGCCTCACTGGTTAGAAAATCGGCTCAGTCTTGTAAAAAATCTGGCTGCAGAAGTCTGGTCCGCAATGGAAGCATTTTAGTTGGGGAGCTGTACAGTTGTGGGACTCTAATGGTAAGCATAGAGTTGTTCAGAACTTGGAACGTCAGGTTAAAAACCAGTAAAACTTAAATGTTAGACATTGTTGCTATGAACATCAAAAAGTGGAGGTGTATAACTTGTGGACTATAATTCCACTGCCTCCTCCTCTCTTTGAAGAGACTTTTCATTTACATCCCTGGAAGGAATCTCCTATCCCAGTCAAATTTGTACTAAATTGCTGTTTTCGGGGTTCTTTTTCATCATCTGGAACGGATTAATCCACTTTCCCATTACTTTCTATGGGAAAAGTTTGTTTGACTTAAGGCATGTTTGACTTAAGTCTAGACCTCCGGAACAGATTAATGACGTAAGTCAAGGTTCCACTGTATATGTGGTGATGCAGCAGGCCACAGTGCACAAAAGCTTATGTCAGATTACTTATATAAATCTTTTAGATGCTCTGCCTTTTTTGTTGTTGCAGTTGCTCATTGACGTAATACAGTACAGTCACCCCCCGACATTTCGCGGTTCAGGTACTGCGGTCCCACTACATCGCGGGATCAGCAGTACCTGCACCTTGGAGCCGCCCCCCACGCTCCTCCGAGAAGCCTCGGGCTGCGTGGGGTGGGGGGGCGATCAGGTCGCTCTGCGCTACCCCCGTGCTCCTCCGAGTAGCCTCGAGCCGCGTGGGGGGTGGCAGGGGGCGATCAGGTCACTCCACGGCACCCCCCATGCTCCTCCGAGAAGCCTCAGACAGGCGTGCGTTTCCCCCCCCCGCCCCCAGGCCCACCCCACCTACTTCCGCATATCGCGGATTTTCATGCATCACGGGTGGGGGGTCCCTAACCCCCACGATCTGCGGGGGGTGACTGTATAACTCATGTTTCAACTGAAGAGTCAAGTTATCCCAGGCTGTATTGAACTAAAATAATCTTACTTGCTTCATACCACTTAGTGCAATTCTTGCATTCACACTCAAGGTCTGGCTGGTGTGGAGACAAGAAACCTCAAGTCAAACTTATTAAGCCTGCAATAATGAAACATAATTAAAATATTCTCTCTAGTATTTTCACTGTATCTTTTCCACTCCAGCATTTTTGAAATAAGATTGAAACATGGCTTGAGAATATTGCCTGCAGTTTTAAGCTTTGCCTTTATATATTTTGGAGCCCTTTTTTTCTCATAAGAGGTAAAAATTCTGAATGACTTTTACATGACTTAAGTAACTACTATACACCTACAGGGTGTGTGTCCCCCACCCCCAAATAAGTGTAAGAATAATTTTTGTAAGATAAAAAAAGAGCACCTGTAACTCCCAAGTTATTTTTTTTTCAATTTTGGAATTGTAGAATTGTATTTTGAACGGAACACAGAAGCAATTAAACGTTTATCAAGTAGGGAAGCTGATGTTTGTGGATGTGCATGTCTACATCAAGACTTAGGATGTGATCAGATGGGCATTTGTCCCGTTTTTTGGTCCACGCTGAGGAAGGGCTTGTTCACTCCTTTTCCTAGCAATCATTTGGCGTAATTGCTACAGCAAGCCACACTGTCCCCAAAACATTCCTGTCTGCATGTTTCTGAGGCTACTATTTTTTTAGATGCAGATAGGATTGCTCTGTTTGGTTCATTTCCAGTACATGATTGCTGGAATTGAACCAAAGCAACCTTTAGTCCATGCCAGCCCATTTCACATGAGGCTGTGTAGACAATCCCTTTCTTTATGAGTGAAACAATGGTTAATTTCAATGTTCTCTCCAGTTTTCACCTTGTTGGGCAGGGCTCAGCCCTTCACGTGGATCTGCCCCTGTGTACAACTCTTTGCCCTCCCCCATGCACAGGGTTCTACCACAACTGGAAACCAAAGTGGCTGGAAATATTTGCTGTGTGGGTGGGAGGAGGAGGAATGCTGGGTGGAGGGGTGGAGTCACACAAGCTCATACACAGCTCAGAGGGAGCTTGGTTAGTTTTCATCCTCTGAAGAGTAATTATGCATTTAAACAATGAAACTATTCAAAGTTTGATGTCTTGATGAACTTTGATATGATTGACATGGTTATCTGATCTCACACTGAAATTAACCATGGTAAGAGGATGCTGTATTTGCAGTGCATAGTTCAGCATTTGACTCTCTGGCTTCCATCAGCTCCCTTGGAATCCCAGTGTTCACTGCAATTTTTTTAAAAGAAAGTTTTCCCCTAATGCAGGTATGGGTAATTGTGGATATCTGTTTTTGGGCTAAAGTCTCTTCACCATCTCCTGCACTGAATACACAGTTGATGGAAGTGTATGGCAAACCCATCTATATCTGCATATACTGTATATGAAACAAGATATCTAAATATGCCTGATTTGTGGTTGGATCAGGCCATGGTCAAACTTTAGATTTGTCAGTTTTGCTTTTGAAGAACTAAAATCCTGGGCTCTCACCCACAGAGGCCAGTGGAAAATACTTGTTTAAAGGTCAGATCCAAAACTGAGAGTTAGTGAAGGAGTCAATTGACTCCTACCCCAAACATATAAACCTACAGTGGTACCCCAACTTAAGAACAGCTCGACTTAAGAGCAATTCGACTTAAGAGCAGAAAACTGTTGCCATTTTAACTGCCCCTTACAAATTTTAGATATCGTCTGCTTGACTTACAAATATATATTTTTTCATTTTTTTTGATATTTGAACTTATTTTTTCAATTTTTAGATAGGTACCCCGACTTAAGAGTAGTTCAACTTAAGAGCATGCATTCTGAATGAATTAAATTCGTAAGTTGAGGTACCACTGTACATTGCACAGATCTATTAGTTCAGCCATTCAGGACTCCAACTTGCTGTTGCTGCTTTTGTTATCATTAATGTTGTTTTTGTTATCATTTATACTAACAATTACATGCTGTCAAGTCAATTCGATCTTAAGGTGAGCCCCACCCCTTCCTTAAATGATATACAGTGGTACCTTGTATAAAGGAATTAATTCGTTCCAAATGAAATTATGTTAAGCAAATTTTCCTTTATACAAATTCCCATAGGAATGCATTGAAAGCAGAGTGATCCCATTTTTATGTTGTACGGATTTTCCCCATAGGCAATTATGTTAAGCAAATTTCCCCTATCTCTGGAATTTTTTATGTTGTACAAATTTTCTGTTATACAAGCTGTCTGTTATACAAGGTACCACTGTACTATGTAAAGAATCTTTGAAGGTTACTTTCTCTCTAGCATCCTTTCCCACAGTGGAGGCAGCTCCTCCTAAGGTGAGCCTTGCAAACTACAGCTACTGTAACTACTGTACATGTTTCAAATTGATTTTAATGCTAATGAATCTGAATTAGTTTGAACCATATTTATCAGTCAGTAAACACATTCAATCAGTTAAAATGTTTTCGTTTTATTAATTAAACAACTCTGTTCACCCCGAATCAATGAACAGCTGTACTTTTCCAGGAAGTTTCCTGAGTGCTATGGGAAAGGAGCAAAAACAAATTATTCCACGGGGCCATTCGGAAATCCCAGTTAAGTTCTACACCCTCAGAGAAGCGTGCCCATTTTTCAGTCTTAGGAAAACGGGATTTACGGTTGGAAGCAATTTTGAGAGACCACGTATATAGGACAGAGAAGGGTTCATTTATTTTTGTTTTTATTTGGCGGACTCGAGGCCGGGAAGAGGCACGCAACAAAATCACGTAGCCCGGACCTAGGCATAATTTTTGGGATTATTAAAATATGAAAACACTCCAATGCATTGTGGCGAGCAGAGGTGCATCCAGGAAAGGAGATCTCTGCTCCACTCGATGAGGTTCGGGCTGCGCACCAGTCTCGGCAATGCGTCTTACGTGGGTCCCACCCGCGCCCTCTGGTTGCTTGCTAGGAAAGGACCGCAAGCAGCCATCACGATCCCGCCAAGGCCAGCGGGCAGGCAGGCGAGCGGGGGACGGAGAACGGGAGCGACGTCCCACGCCAGCCGCCCATAGCTCGTCCGCCCAGGCGGGCACGGAGTCGCCGAACCCGCCCAGGCTTGGCCGAGCGAGCGCCGAGTCCACCGATGCCGGCAGCGGGCGACTCGAGGAACTCGGCGCTCCCCGCCATTTTGGGCGCTCGAAAGGGGGGAAGCGGAGTGGTGGCCGCGGCCGGAATCCCGCGGGCTGGCCCCGCTGCCTCGCCTCGCCTCGCCTCCCTTCCTCTCCACCGGAGCCTGGCCGGGGCTCATCATTCTCTCCAGACTCAGGTACTGACAAGGCCCTCTCCCCCACTACTACTATCATCCTTCGCCTAGGCGTTGAAAGAGAGGATGGGGCGGAAGGGTTGCTTCCGGGAGGGGAGGGGAGAGGACGGACCCCGCCCCCCCCGGGCAAACGGGGGCTTCTCGTTACTTCCTCCCTTGAATCCAAGTTACTTTTTTGGCAGATCCCGGTCCTTTTTGCAGGAGGCGATTTTATTCAGTTGACCTTTCGCGTGTTTTTCCTTTTTTTCCCCTCCCCCTATCAGTGGTGTTGATGGATGGGTATATGTGTCCCTATGCAACAGAAAGAATTTGACCAATTTCTACACGCCAAAGAAAATCATCATCCGTTCAGCCACCTTAAGTCTTTATATGCCCCGTAAACAAATTTGAGAAAGGACAGGAGGAACGACTTGGGTGAGAATGGATAGGGCCCCTTGGAAGTCTTTCTGTTTTGCTGCAGAAACCTTTTAGATTTGTCAGAATTGGGCTGAGGGCAGGTAGCTTTGTTAGTGTGTTTTGTGACACTTTGGGTAATACAAACCTAACGAATTAAAACCAGAAGTATTTATATCGCTTCAAAGGCTAACGGGTTTGTTTCAGTGTGAACTTTCTGGGGTTGCAATCCACTTTCTCAGGTACGCATTTACACTGCACATGGAGCCTTGTATTTATGCCACAGATTCAAATGCAGTGTAAGTAATAATTGAGGGAGAGGGACGGAGTGTCATGTGGAAAGAGGGGCTAATTTTTAATAAGCTTTTAAAGTGACAATGGTATTTTAAAAACAGGTAATGATTACATAGACGTCCAGTTATAATATGGAATCAGCTTTTCTGAGCCTTGATAGCCCAAGCCTGAATTGTTTGAAGTACAAATTGAGAGAGGTTTTCAGGAAATTGTGGTAAGCTTAGAATAATATTTAAGGAAGGGAACTTTTTGGCTGTCTATGTGTCTCTCTGTCAAGTTAAGAAATTACCATTGCACATTATAAGGTAGATACTAAAATGTATGTCTTGAAATATGAATGGTAATGTCTACAGTGACTTCTTAACTTGGGACAGTTTGCTTCCAAAAGTTCTGCTATTTGCATGAAGCTGCACAGGAGGATTTTGACCATAATCTGCTCAGAATCTCTGGACTTCACTGAAACTTTCTGATGTCTATTTCTCTGTGTGCATGTGACTCTGTGGGTGTATAACTTTGTAATTATTTTTCTTCACAGCAAGTTATGCTGAGACTGATTGTAGGAGGCTAGCACATACTGAAGCTGCTTTTTGTGTGTCACTATTTCTGATATTACATTTGGTTCCATTTATTCTCTTGCCTAGAAATTGGTCAGTTTGCCCTATGTATAGAGGAGCACTACTGGCATCTTAAAGATTTAACTAGCTTTATTCTCAGAAACTTTTGTGGGCCTTAACTACTTCTTCAGATATGGACGGCCACAGTGGTCAGAATCCTGCTGGAATCATGAAGTATAAACTGGCAATTACACAAACAGTTGTGTGATATTGCCAGGTGTCCATCATACACTTGGACAAGCCTAGGATGCATGATCAATAATGCACCTCAGTGTATGGCAGACACTTGGCACAATGTGCCCTATGCAACAGTTAACACAGGATTAAGATTCCATTCCTTTAAAGCCTATATGTATAGGTATATGTATGTCTGTATCAGGTTTCTTTATTAAACAGTTTTGGTTGCTTGTGTTGTGAATGGACGTGGATGGAATGGTTTGGTGGTTGGTTGGTGTGATTGGAGTTTTTGTGGATTCCACAAAAACAATCTGGGCCACAGGTGTTCTTGGACTAAAACTTTCAAAAGCTTCCACCACAGTTGTGTTGGGCACATTATCTGGGAATTCTAGTCCAAGAACATTTGGGAGGTTGGGAGCCACTAGTCTAGAGAGTGATAGCAGAAAAGTTGAGACAACTGTTTAGGGAGAAACACCAGAAATTAAATTGCTAAATGAAGTTAGAAGTCTCTTTCAGAGCAGTACAGTCACCCCCCCGCCATTTCGCGGTTCAGGTACTGCGGTCCCGCTATATCGCGGGATCGCAGTACCTGCACCTCAGAGCCACATGGGGGCAGCGGGGAACGATCGGGTCACTCCCCACCGCCTCCTTGGGCCCCTCCGAAAAGACTGTCCAAGACTTCTCGGACAGGCGCGCAATCGTCCGCCCCAGGTCCACCCCCTTCCCGCTTCCGCATATCGTGGATTTTCATGCATCGCGGGTGGGGTGAGTCCCTAACCCCCGTGATTGGCCGGGGGTTACTGTAGTATGTGCTAGAGTTTGTGAAACAAAGTCTGTCTGTAGTAGCTAGGAAAGATGGATAGATGGGTAGATAGATAAGGAAGACTAAGAATCTGTTTTACAATTAATTGCTTATACAGTATCCAAGAACATGTCCTTTGTTTCATACCTATTATCTACAGTCCATAAGTTAAAATCCTGTTTGATTGTTTGATTAAATCAGTCTCTCTAATGAATTAAGTACTGTATAGGGAACTCAGAGTACTAGCAAAGGAAAATACTGTATACCCATATCATGTGAAGCTATGCTTTACTGCTGGGAACAAAGAGTTTTATTTAGACTAAGAAACCTTTCACAGAACAACAGAAATATCTGGAATACCCACCTTGAAGTGAAGCAAGCTCAGGCTGGAAAAGTGTAAAAGGAACAATCCCAAAATGCTTGGGAGGAGGTGGGGCGGTTGTTGTTCTTAAGAACATAAGAACATAAGAAGAACCATACTGGATCAGGCCAAAGGCCCATCTAGTCCAGCTTCCTGTATCTTACAGTGGCCCCACCAAATGTGTCCGGGAGCGCACGAGACTAGATATCTGTCTCCTGATACCACTCCCCTGCATCTGGCCCTTGAATTACCCCGGTTTTAAGCCTGGAGATTACACATCCCCATCCTAGTTTGTAACCTGTAATTGACTTCTCCTCCAGGAATCTGTCCAATCCCCTTTTGAAGGCATCCAGGCCAGATGCCATCACCACATCCTGTGGCAGGGAGTTCCACAGACTAACAACATGCTGGGTTAAAAAAAAATCCTTTTATCTGTTCTCACTCTCCCAGCCCTCAATTTGAGTGGATGTCCTTGTACGTCTCAATCATATCTCCTCCTCAGGCGCCTTTTTTCCAGACTAAAGAGCCCCAAATGTTTTAGCCTTTCTTCGTAAGGGAGGCTGCCCCAGCCCAGTAATCATTTTAGTCACTCTCTTCTGCACCTTTTCCAGTTCCACTATGTCTTTTTTCCTTGCCATTCTATAATTGTGCTTAGGAATGTTCGCTAGGATTTTAAGTGTTAAAAGTAAAAAGGTATTCTTGAAGGCTTTCACAGCTGGGATTTGATGGCTGTTGTGAGTTTTTCAGGCTGTTTGGCCATGTTCTGGAAGTTTTTCTTCTTGATGTTTCACCAGACTCTGTGGCTGGCATCTTCAGAGGGCAAGGAGCTCATAGACCTAGGAGTTCTCACTGTGTGAGTGATCCCAGAGCACAGAGAGAACTAGTTTCCTGAGCTCTTTGCCCACCGAAGATGCCCAAAAAAACCTCATAATAGCTATAATAAAAAGGTGTCTGACTGACTGATACTTGGATGTCACGAGTATAAGGATACAGAAAATCACACAACTCTTGTAGGCAAATGAGCACTTGAAATCTTGCCATTCCTTAATAAACTATTGACTGAATTTCTTCATGTCTAATCAGGTGTGTGCCCAAGATCACAATTGACATGTCTTTGATAAGCAGCAATTTGTTTCCAAGGCTTATGTAGTTTCCCTTATGCAAACATAAATGAGCAGTAAGGTTTTAGCCTAAAAGTAAAACAAAATTAGATGATGGGAGTATGAGAAAATCGTGCCATGGGTTGATAAATTGTGTTTGAAGACAGAGAAGTTAATTGGTTTGAAGTAGCCACTAATGTAAATGCCCTTAGTTTTCTTTTGAATATTTCCATTTTTGCAACATTGCCAGTGTCCCAAGCATGCAGCCTTAAAGTCACTAACAGTTTTTATGTCCTGTCTGATGCTTTATGAGTGCATCAGATCTTGACTTGTTATGAATGGTGTTATCCTCACATAGCACTGGTGAACAGAGTTACATGCCATGTTTGTTTTAATCTTCGTTTCTGTTTGTAACTATGAAAGTGTTTTGTGATTTCATTTCAAAATAAACTAAAACTATTTGTAGATCACAGCATGAATGTGTTTCTTCATGCTTTCACACAAAAATACACTGCTTATTATGCCTATGTCTGACATTTAGTGATGTTGGTATCAGTTCAACATCTCTTATCAAGAAATGCTTACATAGGAAATGGACGGTGGTTTTGGCAGTTTACTAAGCTTTTCTGCCGCGAGGTTACTATGGTTACCTTTCTGCAACTATGGTTACCTTTTTGCCACAAAGAGTAATAGTAAAGTGTAGTTGGGCTCCACAAGAGAAATGCTCTTGTGTCATAAACACTTCCAATATCTTAGATCAGTTACATCATGTAATCAACTTATAAGTATGCTATAAATGGCTGTTTCACTGCTTTATTTAGATTAACAAGATGAGAAAATACAGGCTGGTTTTATGTAGGAAGCTGGCATATGAATATGCAGTACAATACTTTGAGGATAGTGCAAGTTGCAGCATCCTGATGCAGAAATCGGTGCATGCACAAGCAATTGCACTACAGTCTTCTCCTTTGGATCACCTGGCCTTTGTTTGACCAGTCACATAACTGTTGTGCAAACGAGAGCCCACCAGAAGTGCCGTGTAGTTGCCCTTTGACGCCACATATTTCCCCAAAAGTATTCTGTCTACTCTGTTAATCCAGAATGTGTGAATAGGAGAAACACATCTTTGAAGCAATTACTGTACTATAATAAATTGAACCAGTTTCCTTATGATGCAGTGAGCATTCCAACATTGGTATCATTCAAGAGAAAGGTAGACAACCATCTGCCAGATATACATTGGTACCTCGGATAACAACTGCCCCGGATAACGAATAATTCGGATAACAACTGCAAATTTCCGGGTATAGGGCTGCCTCTGATAACGAATTTTCCCTATGGGCTGCCTCAGATAACGAATTGCAATTCGTAGGTATAGTTCTGCCTTGGAGAACGAATTTTCTCTATGGGCTGCCTTGGATAATGAATCTTCCTATGGGCTGCCTCGGATAAC
Source organism: Phrynocephalus versicolor (assembly GCA_023846285.1). NCBI lineage: Eukaryota > Metazoa > Chordata > Lepidosauria > Squamata > Agamidae > Phrynocephalus > Phrynocephalus versicolor. The sequence goes on from JAHTLZ010000204.1 coordinate 72,023,770, forward strand.
GAATTTTCCCTATGGACTGCCTCAGATAATGAATTTCCAGCATGCATCAGTAAAATGTTATCTCAGGTGAAATTGCATCTGTACCTTTAAAGTGCACTTTTTAAAGAGTTTTGAGCAAAAAACCAGGTATCTGTGCCTTTTTCCTAGGCTCCAGAACAGATTAAACGGTTTCCCATTCATTCCTATGGGAAACTGCATTTCAGATAACGACATGTTTCAGATAACAACTAACTTCGGAGAACGAATTACTGTCGTTATCCGAGGCACCACTGTACTTTGATTTGGATTCCTGCATTGAGCAGGATGTTTGACTTGTTGGCCTTGTAGGTCCCTTTTATGTTTCTATGTTTCTATGAAGTGTTTAATGTAATGTATCATTATTGTTTTCAGTTGAGCATTGTGTCAGATAAATTCCTTCCTTCCTTCTTACAGATGACATCCTGCTTATATATTTAATTGTAGTCAGACTTCTTAAGTTAATCAAGTAGTTTTAAGCATAGTTGGAAGATAGATAAACTACAAAATCATTTCAATTCTCCTTGTACTATGTACTTACATATAAGAATGTGCATTATTATCTGGGTTTTTAAATTAAAAAAAATTAAATTAGGCTTTCCACATTACCACCCAGAATGGCCTCGCTGCCAGACGGGCAGCATAAAAATCTAATAAATAAAATAAATTACAATAGGATGGGGGAAATCCCTGTGTTCACTCTCTGCACCTGTACACAGGTTGACTGTGCAACCCAATACTGTATTCTTTATACTAGCAGAAAAACTGTTGCAGACAAACATATTTGTGAACAAATGCTTTGGCTTGAATCTCTCCTTTTCTGATCCTTATACATTTTAGGACTGTTAGGAGAAAATGCTAAACTAATGTGGGAGTGTTTTTCTAAATCTCTAGGCAAAGTATTTTGACACATTGAAAGCTAATTCTTGAAACATTCTATGGACCGAAATGTAGTTGACAAATTTATCTCTACAATTCCTGTCAATGTCCCAGTGTTAATTCTGCTGTGTTTAGTGGTAAGCTTGAAAGACCCATGTTGAAGTCATCTACTGCTGCTGCCATGAATAGTGAACTCGCTGGATTAAATGTGGGCTAGTCTCTGTGTTCGTGTATGGTAGAGCTTAGTAGTGGATTGGAGCATCTGGGACCAAAAAAATTTCGAAATCTTTTTGCAAGCATGGAATGAATCAATTTAAAATTAAATGTGGTGCTTGGGATTGGGGACCAGAGTGGTTTGCCGTTAAGTGCTCTAAATTGTTGTGATTTAGTCTTATTTCTTTCAGTTTCCAAGCTAAGAAAATACTTTATTGCCACCGAATGAAGCACCCTAAGAACCATGGACCTAAAATTCAATTCGTCCCGGAAGTATGTTTCTATCAGCATTCCTTCAAAATCCCAAGCTATGTCACCACACATCAAATCAGTTGATGATGTCGTCGTCCTTGGCATTAATCTCAGCAAGTTCAACAAGCCTACTCAGTTTTTTATTTGTGTCTCTGGAGTCTTTCTATTTTACCTTATTTATGGTTACTTGCAAGTAAGTATTATATTGTATTGTTTGTATATGTTTGGAATAATCCGTCATGGAAAAAGCTCTTGCAAATAGAAAAGCAACCAGGGAAAAGAACCAAGGTCTGGCTTGACCTTTTCCTTGACAGGCCCGTTTCCCTGTGTGGTAGTATTTGGGTGTAGCTATGGAGGTATATTGTTTGATACCTAGTTGGTAGTGGTACTGTCTATATGTGGGCATGTTATCTCAATAAAGACCAGCTATTCTTGTATAGAGGGTCTTTGCGAAGCTTACTTTTATGATGTTAAGACTGGGAGCCTGGTGAAAATTGCTTATGAGTAAAGTCCATTGACCTCCATGGGATTTGTCTGTAGTTGCATCACCATTAACACAAGAGGAGACTTATATTCTCTTCCAGTGTACTAGTATCCATTGGAATGAATGATTTAATAGAAACTTCTCATTAAATTGGATGAATATGCAGCAAAATGGCAAATGAGAATTTGTGAAAGCAAGTGTAATGCGGTGCACTCTGGGTTATTTTGCCCCAATTGCACATAGGCAGTGAGGTGGCTTAAACTGCCTCTGGAGTATTCAGTGAAATGTCACGTGCCAATAATCAAGAAAACTCTGAAAATGTAAAGCTAGTAAAATGTGGCCATGTGACAGATTTATATACAGTCATGAATAGTGTATTGAGTTTTGGTTGCTTCATCCCAAAAATGATATTGTATGAAATATATGACAATAGGAAGCAAAAATGATAGGGAGATTCTACATGGAGTCCCCTCAAGGACTTTTCTGCTGTACGCCCTCCGGCGTGAAATAAGTGAATAAATAAATTCAGAATTATTTAGAATTTAAAAATTTTGGTGACAAAAATTGTTTCTATGCTCCCAGGAGTTCTAAGGGTAGTGGTTTTCACATTGCATGCGTGGAGAGACTCCTTCAACACACCCCCAGCAAATTCTCAAATAAAATCAAGAAGTAGATAGACACTTTTTAGTGTCGGTATGCCATTCCGCAGGTACAGGAAGCAAATATTTGTCCCCCTGTTCTTCTGAAGTTAGCCATTCCTAGTCCAGACTGTTACAGTTGAGAGAAAAGTGAACACAAATAAGAAAACAAAAGGCAGGTAATAATTTTAGATACACTGATTATATCATTTTACTAGAAGAAGGAGTTGAAAGGACTTAGTGAAAGAAAAAGAAGAAAATGCCAAAGCAGGATGCAGCTGAACATGAAGAATACAAATACATAGTTGCAAAAGAAATGCACAGATTTAATGTTGTCAGTGAAGACATTGAAACCATTAAACATATATATCTTGGGTCAGTGGAAAAGTCAAAGGAGGCTTCAGCCAAGAAATAAGATTGAAATTTAGAAGGGCAGCAATGAAGGAATCAGAGAAGATCATCGAGTATAATGATGTACCACTAGAGATCCAAGATCTCTAGTTTTTAAGCAGAGGCTGTATGGCCATCTGTTGGGAGTCCTGTGATGGGGATTCCTGCATGGCAGGGGTTTGGACTAGATGGCCCTTGAGGTTTCTTCCAACTATGATTCTATGACTGCTGCATTCCCGATTACTGTGTACAGGTGTGAAAGCTAAACAGTATAGAATCATGACAGGAAGAGAATTGATTTGATTTGTTTGAAATATGGTGCTGAATGAGAGCTTTACAGATACCATGGACTGCCAGAAACATGAACAAATGAATCCTAGAGTAAATCTAAGCTAACTGTCTCGTGTGGCAAAAGTGATGAAACTCAGGCTTGCCTACTTTGGGCACATCTTGAGAAGGCTAGATTATTTGGAAAAGACAATAATACAGGGAAAGCTTGAAACCATCAAGAAAATAAGGCCAAATACAGTGGTACCTAAACTTATGAATTTAATCAATCCCGAATGCATGCTCTTAAGTCGAGCTACTCTTAATTCGGGGTACCTATCTTAAAAATGGGGAAAAGGTTTAAAAAATGAGAAATGAAAAAAAAAAATTGTTAAGTCGAGCAGACCATATCCAAAATTTGCAAGGTGGCAGTTAAAATGCCATCAGTTTTCCGCTCTTAAGTCGAATTGCTCTTAAGTTGGGGTACCACTGTGCTGTACTTGTACTAGTTGGATCAACTCTACAAAGGAAGCCACAAGCTTGAATTCACAAGAGCTGAGCAGGGTTCTCGAGGACAGGACATTTTGGAGATCACTCATTCATAGGGACACCATAAGTCAGAGTCAGATGGGCAGCATGCAACAACAGTGAATCCTTGCCCAAGCTTTGGGCCAGCAAAGTTGACATGCCGAATCTGGAAGAGGACTGTATCTGACATAATTGGGTAACACCCCCCCTCCCTCTGCTCTCTTTCCCACTTTTCTGACATGCTTTATCCAACAGAGTAGTTCTTGCTAGGAAATCCTTCTCTTGACAAATATCTGGTACTACCAGTAGCTAACAGAAGTAGATGCTGCGAGTAAAAAAAAAAAAAATCCCCTGATGAAAGGTGCTTCTAATTATTCTAAATTCCATATAGCTGAAGGGTTTTGAGTTCAGATTGCACTACTAGATTTTTTTAATGACTGACTGAATGACTGACTGATTGATTGATTGCACTTTTATATCGCCCATCTGGCAACAAGGCCACTCTGGTTGGTTTACCACAATGTTAACAAAAAGCAACAAAAAATAAAATAAATAAATAAACCATAACTATATTAAAATCAATAAAAGAGAATGAAACAATTCCATAAAGATATAGTAGCCAAATGGAATTTCCCTGTTGAGAGGCAATATCCTTCTGAATACCAGTTGCTGGAGGTAAAAAAAAATTGGGCAAGCCTATTTGCCTTTGTGCCCATTAGTAGCATTGCTACTGCTGATAACAGGATAAAAGCCTGGATGGGTCTGATCAGGGATTTCTTATTTGATGATGCTTGGGTGGTGTACGGGGTTAGACAGAGATCTCACTTCTAGAAATGAACTGGGCTTCATGGACCAAAAATGCCTCTCTCGTACACCAAATGTGAATATTCTTCACACCAAGCATATGTTTAAAGCCAAATACAGTGGAACCTTGACTTACCTGCCGCTTGACTTGCAGCATATTTGACTTGCGTCCACTAGGAGCCTGTTTGACTTGTGCTGCAGGCTCCGACTTATGTCTTGGAGCCCCAGCACAAGGCCCCGGCCTCCTGTTTATACACAAAAAAACCCATCTTCCTCTCGCTCTCGCTCTGGCTGCCTCTCCTTTCTTTCTTTCTCTCTCTCTCTTATTTCTCTCCAAATCTCTCCCCCCCTCTCTTTCCCTCTCCCTCTTTTTAATCCCTTTTCTTCTTCAGCCTCACACTCTCTCTCTCCCCACCCTTTCCCGCTTTTCCGGGTTAAAGGATTTGAGCAATGGGGCAGAGGTGGAGCTCAGCAGGGGGAAAATCCTAGAAAGACATTGCTCCTGATCTGTTTTCTCTCATTCTTTGGTGGTGATGGTGGTGGGGGATGTGTCTCTCTCTTTGCATGTTTATGGACAGCCTTTCATCTGTCGGTCTTGGCTTTTAAACGCGGCTTTGGAAGAAGCTCAGGTGTGTCCCGTTCCCCCACCCCACCCCACCCCGCTGGAAGTTGGAAAGAAAGGGAAGCTTCTGATCTCGGGCATCGGAGTTTACATTTCGCAGTCGTGACCTGTGTCTCTCTCCCCCCCCATTACCTGCCTGCATTTTGTTTTCCTCTGTCTGAAATCCTGGCTTCTGACCCAGTTAAGAACTTCGGAAGGTGCCGTTAGGTACCCAAGTCAGTCTATCTAGCATCTTTCTCTCTCTGCTGGTGCTGCTGCAGCTCCTCATTCTCTTCCCTCGTCGCCTGGCTTTTGAACTCCTGGGATTGTTTGCAATTCTGACCGGTGGAGACTTCTGGTAAAGAATTTCCCTTGGTCTTTATTTCCCTCCCTTTTCCAAATCTAGGTTCACCTTGCCCACTTGGCGAGGGAAGTCTCTCTCTCTCTCTCTCTCTCTCTCTCTCTCTCTCTCTCTCTCTCT
>JAHTLZ010000204.1:72029331-72060362 GCA_023846285.1 Phrynocephalus versicolor
TCTCTCTCTCTCTCTCTCTCTCTCTCTCTCTCTCTCTCTCTCTCTCTCTCTGTGTGTGTGTGTGTGTGTGTGTGTGTGTTAGGGGGGAAATTGTCTTGGGGAGCCGCTGCCTCTAAAAGCCAAGGCCAACCTCTACCACCCCGGGCTAGGCCCGCTTCTCCCCACCAACTCGTTCCATCTCTCCCTGGCAGGCATAAAATCTGTTAATCTAATAAAAATTGTTAATTTTAATAAAAAATTCTTAATTTTAATAAAAATTTGTTAATTTAAAATTTGTTAATTTAATAAAAGTTAATTTATTTCATCTACAATGCTGTCTTATTTCTTTTATAGTACAGCATGGATTATTGCTGTCTGCTGAGACAGTCAAATTTGTGTTAAATTGCTGTTTTCAGGGGTCTTTTTCATCATCTGGAATGGATTAATCCACTTTCCCATTACTTTCTATGGGAAAAGTTCATTTGACTTAAGTCATGTTTGACTTATGTCTAGACCTCCGGAACGGATTAATGACGCAAGTCAAGGTTCCACTGTATTAACTTGACATGACAATTGGCTAGATTCATTCAGTTAGGGATTATGCCATTCCTAATTTTGGCAAGAGCAACGGGCAAACATTCAATATGGAGAATGCAATTTCTGATGAAAGTAATCTAATGTCTGTGTAGAAAATATTTATAATAGAATGTATATTTTTCCCATAGGAACTAATTTTTTCAGTAGATGGTTTTAAGCCCTTTGGATGGTACCTTACATTAGTGCAATTTGGATTTTATTCCGTTTTTGGTCTCATAGAACTACAGCTTGTCCAGGACAAAAGAAGGCGGTATGATATGTTTTACAATTTCTGAAAAAATACTCTGTGTTAAATTTGACTTGCATTGAATGTACGTTTACACAATAAAGAAAGCCATGATCTGCCACGCTGGATGAAGCATGTAGCATGCAGTCAGATGAAATATAATTCCCAAACGACGTCTTTGATTACCAGGGCTCCATGAGACTTCGAAAGTTATCAACAATTAATGGGTTGTCCAAAAGGAAGTAGGTAGATAATAGAAATTTCTATCTTATTTCTTAATGTGGGAGGTGTAAAGTGCCTTTAGAACCTGAACTCAGTTAATGAAATACAAACATTATCATGCTTTTAATGGCAACAGGTGCAAGTCTTTCATATTTATGTTTAAAATAAGAATTATATTGAATAATTGCACTAGAATCAGAGGAGAAATGGCAACTGTCTATGAAACATTCATTTAGGATTAGGTTGTTCAAGAGCTAATGCTTGCAAAAGGTTGGGATCCACTGAGATGTGGGATATCTTGCATGAGTGAAGAGGACTTTGGGGAGGCACTCCTACCTGCTTACTTCACCTGCAGCTACTGAAATCTGGAGGAGCTTTAAGGGCAGCCTCCAAGTTTGACATAGACTAAAATGCTGTTGTGAAAAAACGTGCACAAGGGCAGTCATGCAAGTGTTTTTGGCAGTGCCAGCTATTCACTGCATGCCTGGCCCTGTGATTTGTCACATAGCCAGAGGATGACATTTGTTTGTTTGTTTGTTTGACTTATATACCATACCATCTAGCAACAAGGCCACTCTGGGCAGTGTACAAATACCGTAGTTCAACAAACAAAACAAGAACAGTATACAGTGTAAAAATGAAGCTAATAAGCAAAATGAACACAACTAAATCAACAACATCATAAAAATCACTCCAAGAACAGAGGGATAAATAAACCAGAAAGGGCAGATTAAAGATCAGCGAATAAAGAAAGGGTGAATTAATAGCCAGGGAAAGTCTTTCTATATAGCCATGTCTTGAGTTGTTTTTTGAAAATTAACAGCGTAGGGCCCAGACAAATCTCGGCAGAGCTGATTCCGTAAGCGGGGGACCACCACTGAGAAAGCCTGGTTCCTCGTTACTGATTTCCAGGCTTCCTTTGGAGTGGGCACCCTCAAGTGATCTGCTTGAGAAGATCAAGTGTTTCGGGCAATATTCTGCAGTAGGAACCGTTCTGACTAGTATGCAGCAGAATGCCTCTCACTGCTTGCAGGTTTGCTCTTAGAGGATTTCACAACCCAAAATAAGTCTGGCCATAGAGGGTGATATTCAGAAATGTCTGGAATGAATAGCCCAGCTTTTCTGTGTAATGTCGTAAGCAGTATTCACAAGGTAGAGGCTTTCCATTTAGCTTTATAAGAGATATTTGGAAAATCTTTAGTATTTAAGTCATCTGTATTGCTATTTTAACTGATGTTAGATTTATTTTCTAAAGTTGACAGAGGAGTCCAGCATCTGCCCACTACTGTATTTTCAGTTCATTAAGGCCAAAGAGGGTATTTTCATATTTATTTAACACACTTTCTGTTTGTTCTTAAGATAGGCAGGATATGATGTGCTTTATAGGATTAAAAGAAAAAACACAAGTTTTAATGATACTGTAGTACTAAAATTGTTTCTCTTGACTAACCATTTCTAATTTTAAAACAACCAGATTTCAGTAATTTTACAAATTCTGTTAGTTTTAGGGAAAGTCATTCGCTTATAAAATTTATTGTTTACCATAATATTAATACTGTTCTTTAGTGTTGGCACTTGTTCCTAATACATAGTTTCATTTATATTTTTCAGAATTCCAGGCAAAACCTACATGATGATAGCTTTTCTAACCGTGGGAACAATGGGTTTATCAAATACCTCCTTAGGATATCTGAATTATCCTACTCAAGTAATCTTCAAATGCTGCAAACTGATTCCTGTTATGATAGGAGGAGTCTTTATACAAGGTATGCCATATTGTTCTTATTGAAATCTATTTATTTTGAAAAAATAACACTGTAAATGCCCAGCATATATAGTTTTAGAGATACGATTACTTCTTCTGCTCCTCACACCAGTCTAGGCTTACTCCTCAATCCTGCACTTTGGGCTTCTGGGACTAAAGCTGTATGAAAAGCACAGGCATGACCTGCCTCTTCCACCTCTTCCATTCTACATGGTTAAAGACTACATAGAAATGACACCAATATTGATAATGCAACATACATGTATTATATATATGAAGGATGCCCTCTCCCTATACAAATCCGCTTATCTCTTAAGATTGGTAGGGGAGGTTCCTCTGAAGGGGCCTTCTGCTCATTATAATTGAACTAGCAAAACAGCTTTGTCTTTTGAAGCAGAACAGCTTCCTCTTGTTGATGGCAAATGTGCAGTCATGTTGGTTCTAGGGCAGGGGTGTCCAAACTTTGGCCCTCCAGATGTTTTGGACCACAACTCCCAGAATTCCAAGCCTGTATTGCCAGTGACAAAGGACTGTGGCAGGTGTGGTCCAAAACATCTGGAGGGCCAAAGTTTGGACACCACTGTACTATGAAAATACTGTTTCCCAGAGTACTATAAACATACCAGTCTCTCATGGAGCAGAAGAGGACTCTGTCTTTTATTGCTGTGTTGTGATCTATTTATGTATTCCTTTAGAAATACATATTATGATTATGGTTTTATTGTTTGTGCTATTTTCTTTTGATGAAGGACGGTTTATAGATCTCTAAATAAGGTCTGATCTAAAAAGGCTGGGAAAGATAGTGAATGGGAAACTTTCATGTACTTGATATGTTCTGGAAAATGAATGATTTGACTTTTGTACCATTGCATGATGTCACATCTGATTTCTCCCTTCTTTTTCTGGCACAGGAAAACGTTATAATATTGCAGATGTTTCTGCCGCAATATGTATGAGCCTGGGCTTAATATGGTTTACTCTTGCTGATAGCACAGTTGCACCAAATTTCAACTTTACAGGTAAAATTTATGTTACATAACTTAATATTTCTAACAAAGTGTGGTTTTTATTATCTATGGGATAGGAAGGGAGGGAGGGAGACTATTGGAAAAATTAGCTACCTGTCTGATCATCAGAAACACTTCTGTTTGCAGCACAGCCATTCTACCCAGTGAGGTTTACTTGTGAACAAATATGCATTACTTGTGTTGTCAGTATACAAATGTGGTGATAAAAATAAATGTTGATGTTGAAGATGCAAGTTGAACTGCTATTCTTTATCTTTCAACCTTGCACAGAAATTAAATTTTTAAAAGGGTGAGGAAGTTAATGGAGCAGGGTTATTAATATCAAAAATTAAACAACTTAAAGGTAAAAATCCTACTCAAGGGGAGGTGGAAGATCTGCTGCAACTTAAGAAAGATTACAAGAAACTAATTAAAGTTAAAAAAATAGAGCCCAACAGGTAGAATGGGAAAAACTTATCAATGCAGTTAAGGGGAATGATATGAAATTATTTTGGAAATCTGTAACACCAGCTATTAACAATCATTCAACTTGGTCGGACTGTCTTATCACTGCCCAAGTGTGGGAAGCCCACTTCCATATCTTTATACCAGAAGAGATAACTCCATATTCCATGTCAAAGATATATCCATAAACCTACCTGTATGGCACCCTGTATCAATTACTGAAATAACTAATCTTGTATCCCAACTAAAATCTGGCAAAGCTCCAGGCTGTGATAGTTTTCCTCCTGAACTCATTAAGAATAATTGCCAATGGTGGGCCCCGATTTTGGCAAATCTTTTCACCTATATAGATGAAAATGCTCATATGCCTTCTGAATGGAGTACAGCCATCATTATCCCTATTCATAAAAAGGGCAGGAAAGATAATCCAGCTAATTATAGACCTATCAGTCTATTGCCCATAATCAGTAAGCTTTATGCCAGAAACTTGTCTTAGAAACTGAAAGACTGGTTTGATTCAGAGAATATTTTAGCAGACGAGCAAGCTGGATTCAGATCTGGCAGATCCACCCTAGACCATGCCCTTATATAATTAAAACATCTAGTAGATAAGTACTCAAACAAAACTTTATTGATCTAAAATCAGCCTTTGACTCAATTTCCAGGGATAGGCTGTGGAGCAAACTTGAGTCCTCTACTATAGATCGACGTCTCCTGTTGCTTATGTATAAACTGCACGAGAATACAACCCTTAGAATTAGAAGCAACATGGAAGGTCATCTGTCTAACCAAGTTCCTACTCATAATGGTGCGAAGCAAGGGTGTATATTAGCTCCATTGCTATTTAATTTTTACGTCAACTCAATGGTAGCAGCACTTAGCCAGCCAGAGTTTCACCGCCCTAACTTTAGCGAACAGACACATATCCTTACTACTTTATGCAGATGACGCAGTCATACTTTCACAGACACCAGTAGGTCTAAAGAGAGCATTGCGTGCCCTAGCACAATACTGTAGTGAGGAAACACTGCAAATAAATTATTCTAAGACCAAAGTTTTAGTGTTTGCACGGAAACCCAGACTGTACAAGTGGACAATCAATGAGCAAAACATAGAACAAACAAGGACCTATAAATACCTGGGTGTCACATTTCAATCTAATGAGAATTTCAAAGCCCATGTTGATAGTGCAGCACAAGCAGCACAAAAATCTAGCTGTGCTATACTGAAATTCTTTTATTCAAGGGGAGGTCAATATGTCCCAGCTGCTTTAAGACTTTTTCATGCCAAATCCCTAAGTCAGCTTTTGTATGGAGCACAGCTGGGCCTCTACTCCTCATTTGCCCCTCTAGAAGTGGTACAATCCAAATTTGTGGGCTATCTTACAAGTGCCTAGATGGGTTTCTAATGCAGTGCTCAGATTAAAAGTGGGCTACCTGAAGGTTTAAGTTAGAGCCTGGCTGGCTATCTTTAACTTTTGGTTAAAACTAACCTTCCTTCCAATTGGATTGACCCCCCTGGTATTACAGGATAACCATCGGTCACCCTGGAAGAGAGACTTACTCAATAAAATTTGTAGTTATGGCTATTCAGAAGAATGTATCCTTCAAATGGAATACACTAATGCCAAGTACAATCTAAGGCAACGCATTATTGAAATGGAGAGGCAGCAGGACCTCGGTACCACCTTAAATAGGCTTTTGCTTGACAATGACCTCTGCCCCCCTAAACCAGTTAAATATCTGTACCTACCTCTAACATCCAAACAATGTAGGACGCTCACCTTGGCCTGTTTAAATGCACTTCCATCAGCAGTTCAGGAAGGGAAGTTTAACAACATCCCCTACAGCCAACGTTTATGCCCCTGCAATACTGGTGAGATTGAAAATATCTCCCATATGTTGTTGCATTGTACCTTCTACTCTGAAATACGAGAAGCTTTTGTTAACCCTTTTATAAGGGTTTGCCCAGGATGCTCAGAAGCACATTATGAACTGCTTCTGCTGACAGGACATTATCCTGGGTCCACTCCTAACTTAGTCATACTGACCAAAGTAGCCATTAAAATTTGTAGCCATAAAAGGGAAGGTCCCAGCTAGAGTTCAGTTACAGTAGTAGCAAGTTGTTTTATAGGTAGGGTTCCTAGGGACTGATAGTTTTAATGGGGTTTAAGTAAGTACAGTGCGGATTATGCTGGGGCTTGATATTGTCCTCTACTGTATTACCTTATATTGCTGATTCATAGAAATTTTCATATATATGTTGTAGAGGTAGAGGATTTATGATAAGATGGCTTACATATTGTTATATACACTATATGCTGTGATGTTTTATGTACTTTTGCCTTGCTGGTCAATGACTGTGATAAAATTTTATTACAAAATTGAGCAGGGTGGTTCTTGTTTAACATATACAGTATTGCAGAAGTTTGATAAACTTCCAGAACAAGACTTGATTATTTGAGCAAAAGGTCATCCATGGGATACAGTTTGCTGGTGGAGGGAATAGTTAGGGAGTGGTTTTCTGTAAATTGTACATATGGATAGTTTGCAATCCTTTGCACATTTTTATTTTAATAATTTATTTTATTTATTTATTTTTATATTTATATCCCGCTTATCTCCAAACAAGGACTCTAAGCGGCTAACAACAGATCATAATATACAAAACAAATACAAGAATGACAAGTTAAAACAGACAGTATAATGTCCTTACTAATCCTAAGATCGAAAACCTAAGGCCTCCAAGACGCGTCCCAGCACGTCAAAAACGTAATTCCTAAAATACATTGGAGACACCAAAGGGCATAATATAAAAATAGTCGCAACGATGGCGGAGGGAAAAAAAAAAAAAAAAGTAAATTAAATTTCGCCAAAGGCCTCTCGAAATAAGAAGGTCTTCAGAGCTTTTCGAAAGGCCTGCAGGGACTCTGCAGAGCGCACTTCGCTGGGGATAGCGTTCCATATAGATGGGGCTGCCACAGAGAAGGCCCGGTTTCGGGTAACCGTCTTCCGGGCCTCTCGCGGGGTGGCAACCCGAAGCGAGTGCGCTCGCACCTGCCGAACTGGATGGACCGAGGTGGATCGCTGGACGATACGCTCTGTCAGGTAGTCCGGTCCCAAGCCATGGAGGGTTTTATAAACTAAAACCAAGACCTTGAATCTAATCCGGGCTGCAACGGGCAACCAATGCAGGCGAGCCAGGACTGGGGTGATATGGTCATAACGACGCACACCAACCACCAGCCTGGCTGCCGCATTCTGTACCCGCTGCAGGCGCCGGAGAAGAGTCAAGGGCAACCCCATGTAGAGTGCGTTACAGTAGTCCAGTCTCGAGATCACCAGTGCTTGGACCACTGTTCTCAGAGAGTCAACATCCAGGTACGGGCGGATCTGGGCGATCTGGCGAAGATGGAAATAAGCAGCCCTGGTCACCGACGCCACCTGAGCCTCCATGGTCAGCGCCGGGTCCAGGACCACGCCCAGATTCCGCACCCTCTCCACAGGCTGGAGAGAAACCCCCCCCAGCTGCGGAAGAGGGCCACCGTACCCAGATGGTGAGCTCCCAAAGAACATAACCTCCGTCTTCTCGGGGTTGAGCTTAAGCCTGTTCGCCCCGGTCCAGGTCAGGACGGCGTCCAAGCACTCATCAAGGATCCTCATAATAAGGATGCCTTTGGGATGATAAACCTAGAGTATGCCTATATTATTCATATACTTTTCTAGGTTCCTTATCTCCTTACTACAGAATATATCTATTTCCAAAAAGACTGTTCTGAAAGGGTTATGATTCATAAGCTTCTACCCCGAAGAAAGGTCTCCTGGACAAATAGGTTTCTGCATTCTACTGGTAGCTTAAAATATAATATATAACTCTACATTGCATTAGAAATTTATTTAAGTGTAACTTAAAATTTCCTTTTTTCTGAAGCAGGTTTTTCTGATCCTGAATACTTCATTTGCATTCAGCCCTAACTTTCGGCTGTAATATTTAGGGTTTGGGGAGGGGTGTGGGGGAAAAAGACAAGAAAATGAGTGCTATAAAACCAGACTGTGTGCTCAAATAGCTGTGGAACTACTTGCCCTTTACATGATGCACATTTAATGAAGCAAGCGATCCCACACTTTGAGGGCAGCAAAAGTAAAGCCAACATATTTTGTCTGTCACAAATCAGTATGAAGTCATCTTTTTTCTTTGAAGAATTAATAGTATTACTGTTTCATATGTGTTTATTTAGTTTACAATAAGAAATTATTCTTAGGAGTTTGGATGGGGAATAAAATTACTGAGGTGACTGTGTTTCCTACATTACCAGCCACTGAATTTATTATGTTATCTGTAGCTGCTCATTTCTGCCTGTTGTTAGCAAATACTTAGTTAATAGAAGAATATCTAATGAATTATAAGGAATGAGTGATAGAAAATGAGATTCCGTTTATACTTTTTTAAAAAATAGAGAACTGAAATTATAATTCTGTAGAAATGGTTGAAAGTTTGAAAATTGTTCACAATCCATAAGACTCCATAAGATCCAAGGTTTATCCCTTTTGAAAATGAAAGCATAGCAGTATTTATCTTTCTCATAAGGATTTTGCTTGACCTTGAGTATTGACAGGGTACGATATTTGCACCTGTCCACCTCCTATTAAGCCAGGGGTGTCAAAACTTCAGCCTTCCAGATGTTTTGGACAACTCCCAGAATTCCACGCCTGTATTGCTAATGACAAAGGTCTGTGGGAGTTGTCCAAAACATCTGGAGGACTGAAGTTTGGACACCACTGCATTAAGCTGTCATTTTTGTCTTATCTTTTTATTATAATCTATTTGAGGTAGAGAAAGACGTGTTTTTATGCTTTTAAGTAAAACTGGGACGTGCACACATGTCCACTCCAGAGGCATTTTTTTGTTTCCCCATCCGCACCATCACCTTGACATATATGGTCATATTAATGCTAATATTAAGTGAGGCATTTTAAAAAGGCTCCAGCTAAGCTGTCAAAAAGCTGGAGGTCCCCACCGCCTCTCAGCTGTTTTTTTTAAGCTTGAGCTGTCAAAATCAGCTGTGAGGTGGTAGCAAGAACCCGGAAAGAGTGGCCCGATCACAGCCCCTTGCCTTAAGGGAGATCTGGTGGCAGCTTCCAGGTTTGGAGGAACTAAACCAAAAACATCATTTAGGTTTGGTTTGTGACGACACACTGTCTGCTGTTTCATTTTGTTTTGTAACTTTCAAAACCTTACAAAATGATGAAACAGTGTGTCATTTTTCGTAAGGTGCCCATCCCTAGTTGGATTCCTAGACATAGTTTTCTTCATAATAAGTCCCACTGAACTTAGTAGTTGTTACTTCTGAATTGCCATGCGTTGGATTACTCTGTAGATAACATATGACTTCTTTCTACTTGTTTATAGTCAGATTGCAATGAAAATATCTATGCTCCAGCTTGTATGATTTTTAGCTGCAAGATTTCTTGACTCACAATTTAATCAAAATTCTTTAAATCTACATGTGACAGTTTTATTGAAGGAGTCAGAACTGAAGTTTGAAGTAAACTGAACTTGTAAATTTGCTGCTATAAAATGTTAGAAAAATGAGCTGAGTAAATTTACTGTATGAACAATAATACCAGTATTTTGTCCCGACTACACTAAGTAACAGAATGTTGGCCAGTGGAAGGAAAATGTATAGCTGGTGATAATGGATGACCTTATAAACTGCTAGTAGTTTGGGATTCTAACTTAATACTGTAAATGCTGGAGGACACTGTGGTCTTCGACTCGTTCAGCAACTATATCTTACGCTATGCAGCATTCCCCCCCCAAAAAAAAAACCTGAGATGAGTTTCCAAAGAGAGCATGAGGGAGAGAGTACCATTGAAAGTAGGAAATTGTTAGAAACTATACTTGTCCTACCAGAAGTGACTCTTTAATTCCCAATTTCAGTGTGCTTGTCGGGATAGAATAAAATCCTCAGGCAGGTGGCTTTCTCTTCTGCCACACGTTTGTTTGCCTTTTTCTTAAGTTTGATATCAAATTGATTTTGAGAATGTAAATTGTATATTTAGAATTCAGAGATAAGTTTTTGAAGCATTTACCTACCCTGTTAAGATTTCTTAGCAGGGAATATAATCACTTGGTATACATAATGCTTCTATTGTACTTTAGTATTATATACTTTTTGAAAAGAGGGGTGGTGAGCCACAACTACAGTCATCCACTGAATAAACTGGTGTTATTAATTAACAACTATGTAAGTCTGGTCCAGCTGTGACTAACTATTGGGTTAAACCTGTGTGATTGCTATTTTTGGCTAAATGTTAACATTTTAAAATATCTTCATTTTTGCTGTTGCATCATATTAAAATACACTCATTTATTTTCCTTTTTCTTCGTACTTAAAGGTGTGGTCCTTATATCCCTTGCTCTCTGCGCAGATGCAGTAATAGGAAACGTTCAAGAAAAGGCTATGAAGTTGCATAATGGTTCAAATTCCGAAATGGTAACTGCCCCATTTACCTGTTTTATATCAGGTTACTCTGTTTACAGGTATAATACTTAAAACTGGACATTTCTTGTCTGGTGGTTGGCAACAGTAATAGTTGGCTGCCCAGGCCTAAGAAAGGCAAGAGAAATGAAACATCATTTTCACTAGAAATGCACAAACTCAAGTAGCACTTTTACAAAAATTCAGCAGTGGAAGATGTACTTTACAGCTGATAATTATATTATCAATTCAGACTTGAAATGTCATTGGCTCCCTTGTGCTCTGCTTATTGTCAAAGAGAAGGCTGTCATCATTGAGTAGTACTTTAGCATATAACTCACATGTAGAGCAAGCAGTAGATGAATAGGAAGCTTTGCACACTGAGCTGCCTCTTTGGCGTGTGGCAGTGAAGGTTAAGCTGAGTAACCCATATAAAAGCTGTGATTTAACTTTTTCTCCTGTGCTGTTTGCCTGACTGGGAAGAACAGTAATCTAAGGATGGTGTTTTGTTGCAGCAAAATGTAGGGGAAGAATTAAATGCCCTTAGCACCCATCCCAAATTAAATTGTAAAACAAGTTGGTGTTTATGCAGTTATGGAGACCTTGTAAATTCCATGTAAATATGTGAATTCAAAATGTGGTGCATTTGATGTTGTGCTTTAACATAAGGCTATGGACTAAAATGCTTTCATTTCTCTGGTTTGACAGCCAAGAATGTAAAACTCAAGTAAACACAGTCTGTCAATATTTCCATGATGAGCTCTGTACTGGAATGGTGTACTTTGACTGTATGAAGTGACAGATGGGTCAACAGAAGTCCACCTTTGGTGAATTAATTGCTGATTTAAGTTAGAGGCTGTTAGCCTGCTGTTTGGAGCACTGTAGGGATGGGCTTGTGTGCTTTTAACTATTTCATTCAGAAGACATCTTTGCAATGCATCAATTATAAAAATATTTAAGATATTTTCTATGTGTTACCCTAAAGGACCATTCAAAAAACTGCCCACAGTCAAATCCTGATGCAGGCATCAGCAGTAGTCTCTATACAGACAAAAAAGTCTTTTTTTCACTTCCCTCTACTGAGCAGGGGAAGTGATTTATTTGCCAATATACTGAACTGGCTTGCTTATTGAGCTACTTCATGATACCGACAAGAGCCATTTTCCCATGTGAATGGTCAGATTTGATTATATTGTTAAAATCAAGCCCTGCCATTTCTAGCTCCCTCCCTACTGTTCGGGCAGCAATATCCTTAGTCACTCAGAAACAAATGTGTCGATTAACTGGGTGGATTCACCTGTTTTTGCTTTAAAAATGTAACTTTCCAAAGAGACTCTTACCAACATAGCAATGTGGTGTTGGAGTCACAAAATAGACAATTGCCGTTGTTGTTGGGGTTTTTTTTTTTTTTTTTTTTTGGTAGCCTATTGCAAGTTTAAATAATTTGTTTTTGTAACTATTCCAGGTTTTGTATTCCTATTCAATAGGTTTTCTGTACATTTTATTGGGACTGACATGCACTAATGGCTTAACTCCTGCAGTAACGTTTTGTTCAAAGGTAAATGTATTTCTTTCTATCTGTCATTCAAGGAGGATCATCTGTATGCTTTTGATTACTTGTGAGCTAAACTATATTAATAGCTTTTAGATGCTTAGTGGTACTGGTACAATAGATGTATTCAAAATAATAAAAGTAAATTGTACGATTCATGAATTAAGTTTGGAATCCTGGAGGCAATATATATAGTAGAAAAGCCTGCTAAAGGCATTAGGGACTGATTTCTGAGTATGGGTGTATAGGGTTATTCTGTAATACAGTGGACCCTTGTATAACAAACAGCTTGTATAACATAAAATCTGTACAACATAAAAAATTCCAGAGATAGGGGAAATTTGTTTAACATAATCGCCTATGGGGAAAATCCGTACAACATAAAAATGGGATTACTCCATTTTTCAATGCATTCCTATGGGAATTTGTATAAAGGAAAATTTGCTTAACATAATTTCATTTGGAACAAATTAATTCCTTTATACAAGGTACCACTGTACTTTGAAACTAGAAGTATTTCCAGAACTGGAACTGTACTGTTTATTTAGCTTGAAAACTGTCACACATACCCAGCCTAATCAATTTCTACTTTTTATTCTGTTTTTGATCAAAAGTAGATTGTTATACGTTGATTGTAGCTTTTTTCACTTATTCAGTCAGAATTAAGTAAAATATTTGAATGTTTCAAGCATTTTTACTTTCTTCCAGGAATTGACTGAAGATATTTATTGTAGTCTGCAGCATCTCAAATTTGTTTTTCCCCTCCCTAATTATTTATTGTTTGCTGTTCTTGTTGTTCCTGCAGCATCCAGTTCAAACATACGGTTACGCCTTCTTGTTCTCCTTGACTGGCTATTTTGGAATCTCTTTTGTATTGGCTTTGATTAAAATCTTCGGGGCTCTTTTAGCTGTAACAGGTATTAAATGGTTCATATCTTATTAGTAGAATTTAATAAAAAGCTAACTGCTGGGGACAGCTTGTAAAAGTTCGTCTCTGGCTCCTGTCATTCTGTTCTGAACTGTATTTTTTGGATTCCTGGAGTGAATTATATTGTGCCTTAGAAGCATATAGACTTTGTTTTGATCCAGTTTTTCTCTCTCTCTCCAAGCCTCAGACAAGGAGATCTGTTTTTCTCTGTGGCCTTTGGCACTGCCGTAAAGACCATAGACTTGCACTGTTTTATCGAAATCCTATACAGTATCTTTTTGTGAGTCAACCTCATTGAAATTAATGGGACATACATCTGAATTGCTAGGCTGAGAATGTATCTGAAAATATATAAATCTAATGTAATCTTAGCATCAATATCTTGAAAGGACCTTAAAAATGATATCCTTAACCTGGTGGCCATGTAGATATCATTAGATTACAGTGGTCCCCCGCTCATTTGCAGTTCATATACTGCGGTCCTGCTATATCACGGGACCGCAGTATATGAAAAAAGACCCCCTGGGGTAAGGGGGGAAAGGCCTGGGGGAAGGGGGAAGGGCCTGTCGGAGGCCTCAGAAATGACTTCTGTTTCACAGGGAGGCCCTTTTGGGGTCTCCAAAAGACCGAGAAAGGCCCTCACAGGCCCATTCAGGGCAGCACCAGGCTGGGGGTAAGTACAAGAGCCCCCAGCTAGGCGCCCCAGGCCCAACCTGACCTGCATCTGCATATCGCGGATTTTCAATTATCACGGGTCAGGTTGGATCCCTATCCCCCGCGATAGGTAGGGGATCACTGTAGTGTTGAATGCTAGGAGTTATACTGTAGTCCAACTGTATCTGAGCAGTTACACTTTGCCCATCCCTTCTCTGTAGGAATTCTTGATATATTAGTCAAATAGAGATTGTGGACTTGTCTTAGTATATTGAAAATCTACATTTACTTCAGGCTCACCACATGTCATTTTTTTCTGGGAAGGTTTCATCTCTATTACATGTCCTGGAAAAGGATCCATTCATCCACAGGAAATCATCCATGGCAGTCTAAACAGACTCTAGAATTGGGCTGAATAGGATACCCAGTTGATGCTTCCACTCTGTGCTTTGTAGTCCAGTGATGATGCATTCAATATTTATCTCAAAATTTCCAGACATTCTAAGGCCAGTGTACCAAAAAAGCTGAAGGCATCGTGAGGTCTTTCTCTTTAGCCTTGTAGTAGGGTGTGTGAGCAATAGAGATGGGCACGAAATGAATTTTTTTGTTTTGTTATTCGTTATTCGTTTAGTTACATAATGAAACAAATAACGACCCTAGGGGCAAATTCAACATGAAACGAAACGAACTGAGAAAAATTGGTTCAGTTCGGTTTGGTTCGTTAATGGGAGGCGTAGATGTCTCCTACCTGGTGCTGGTCCAGAGGTCCTTTTGCGCCGAGCTGCATGGAGGGAGCACGCACCTCGTCAGTACCATTGAGGGACACGGCGGGCTCGAGCCTCAGCCCAGCCCCAGGAGGGGAGAGAAGAAGCAAGCCGCGTTTAGACGGCCAGAGCAGCATGGCTTCGAAGCTGCCTTGCGCCTCCCTCCTGCAGCCCGTTATCACGGGGCCAATTGGGAGGGGAGATAAGGAGGCAGCGCTTAGGCAGCCAGAGCAGCGTGGCTTCAAAGCCGCTGCCCCCTCTTTATTCTTCCCACATCCGTTCGTAGGCACCCCCCAGCACCGACCGGGCCCCAGGGGCTGCGCAATGGGCTCTGGTAAAAAAGCGGGTAAAAACAAATAATGAATTAATGAAACAACAAAATGATTTTTTTCGCAAAAATTCACAAAAAACAAAACAAAACCGAACTCCTTAATGAAATGAAACACCATTTTTTCAATTCGTGCCCATCTCTAGTGAGCAAGGATAAAAAGGAAAAGCATGCAGCAGATTATTTCTGAAGTGCCAGCCAAATACTACACCCAGTTCCATATCTATCCTGCTCCAGTCTAGGAGTTTAAAAGATGAACAAGATCTATGCTGAATGTTATTGCTTTATTTGACTAGTGAAGGGTGCCATGGCCACTATGATGGCAACGGTCTTAGCTTTATATCACTGTAGCTAAAAAGGCTCTATGGAATTATGCTGACTGGTTGACAGCATAATTTGCCACTGAGAATATGCATTTAAACTAAAGTATGTATTAATCTTTGAAGAAAGAAGAATGTTGATGACTTTTCTTCTTTGCAAAGTCTAGATTTTTGTTTTACTTCTGGCAACAAACACCTGGCTGACCTTGGACAAATCACTTTGTCTCCTTGTGCTTTCCTTTTTCATTTTTCAAATGGGAATAAAATATTTAACACATTCATAAAGAAGTGCTTTGGCTGTCCATTGGGTAGGAAAAGTTGTGTGTTACCGCTGCCCATTATTTCATTGCAAGGAACTGTGGCAGAATGAGACATATCTACGGTATGGTGAGAGGCTGATAAGAGGTCCTATAAAAGGCTTCATAACTACAAAATCTTTTGCTAAAGCAGAAGACTGACAGGCAGCCTGAACAACATAATTTGCTGACATTGTTGTGCCTGAAGGAAAATTCCACCATGCATAGTCACTCGCCCTTTGAAGTCTGCCTCATTGTGCAAATGCCTGAAGGTGCTACGGATGAGGAGGTTGCTGTAGGCTAAAGCTGGAGTGCCTTGGCTAGCATCCTGTATTATTTCTTAGAATAAAAAAGTTATTTGTCAGTGACCAATTAACTGGCTTGTGCTAGTTATAGTAATTAAATTGCTTATCAGGAAATAATAGTATTGTGAGATCCTGAATGTGGAGTAATGATAACCTACTTGGGTACCAAATAAATCTTGCTCTTATACAGGCAAAGTATCTTTCATGTGTTGCTTTTTGTTTGATTGCTTATACGCTGGTATGATAAAATATTGGAACCAAAACAGAATAACCCCAAAACCAAAACAGGTCACCCTCTGATTCAACAAAATCATTGATCTACAAATTAAAACATTTAGCTCTGATATGTGTGATCTTAGGTGCAGGTTGTCTTCTGCAGTGATTCTGGCTGCATTGGGTTCTTCCTGTCTTCCTTCTGCTTTGTACTTGCCATGCACTGATAGCATTGAAAGTGCCAGTACAGGCACCTTCAAGTATTGCAAGTGTCATGCGCATACCACTAGACACTAGAACATTGGTTGCAGCTCTGGATTGGACAGATATTCTTTCTCTCTCTCTCTCTCTCTCTCTCTCTCTCTCTCTCTCTCTCTCTCTCTCTCTCTCTCTCTCTTGAAAGGTACTAGTGTTTTCTGCATTATTCCATACTGTATCTCTCTGCAGGCTGCTGAATATGGGAAAGTAATTACTAGAAAAAAATTGCCATGATGCTTCAGCCGCATTTGTATTCAGCCATAGTTACATCTCTTCAGTGCTCTAGGTGTAAAGGAGCATGCCTCTGGCTGCCAATTCAGGGATGGCTGGTGGTACATCTGGTGTGAAAGCAACACAACGTGTTGTGTTAACAGAAATCCTTTCATTTTATTGAGACTTAAGTGCAACTAAGGGTGTGATCACATGGGGAAACAGACCGCTTGTGGAGCAGGCTGATGGACTCTGTTCCACAATCACGCAACTTACAGGGAATTGTACTTCAGCTGAATCATGATCTGTGCCCAAACTGAACCTTTTTGGTCTGGTTTTAGGGCTGCTGTTTGGGGCGCAGGTGAAGTTGGAGCAAGTGCTCAGCAAACAAAAGAATTGTTTTCAGGGAGATTGCTCTCTGTGAATTAACCCTTTCCAGTACTATTGGTTTGCACCCTAACTTCATCTTGTGGGTCACAGTCAGTTAATCTACTGCAGCTAAATAGGAGCAAGCTGTGAGATTGTTTCATTGCACAACATTTCTAAGCTGTTGCATTAAAAACTATACCTTAGTTGAACTAGAGTGAATATTTAATGCTTGTGTTTGTTTCCCCCCAGTAACAACAGGAAGAAAAGCAATGACAATTGTACTCTCATTTCTATTTTTCTCAAAGCCGTTCACATTCCAGTAAGTATGGCTCAGGTTTCTATAACCATTAGTATATCCAATCAAAAATATTTTGTGTATTTATTTTATTTTATGTATCTGGTCATTCCCTTATCATTGTTCTCCCTGTATAGGGGGCCAAACCTGCTCACAAAAATTCAAAGTAAGCCATGAAATGGCATGTTATGGCCCATTTACAAGATAAAAGTTGAGAAGCAATGTGATCTTTTGGATAGAGTAATGGGTTATAATTTGGGAGAGCTGAGCTCAGATCCCAATTCAGTGCTGGAAACTCACTGGGATGTAGCAGTGGCAAACAATTCCTTGAACATTCTACATACCGTACCTGCAAAACTCAAGTGTCACCATACATTGGAAACAATGTCAGTCTTCCTTGATTTCAGAAAACCTTTAAACCAGGCACATCCAAACTTCAGCCCTCCAGATGTTTTGGACCACAACTCCCACAGTCCTTTGCCAATGGAAATTCAGGCTTGGAATTCTGGGAGTTGTGGTCCAAAACATCAGGAGGGCCGAAGTTTGGACATGCCTTCCTTAAACACATAAGATTACCCTCCAAGTAGTAATTCATGCTGTGGGAAGGGGAAAAAAAACATAACATGAACTAGATTTCTGAAGTAAAGGAAAAGGTGATTTTGTAATAATAATAATCCTGTATCATCCAGATGGCTCCACATTATGGTAACTCTTGCCATGATTTCCTAGGTATAGTAAGTATACTGAGGTGATTTACTAGTCCCTCTTGGGTGGCAGCCTGGAACTCTACAGCTTACCCAACACTGTGCCTGTTGGCTCTTCATCTGAAAGACACAAAAAGGCGTTGGACTTGCAACACCTGGCTGTCACTCCATCATCCAGCCAGCTGATTTTGTAATAGTGATTACCTGATATGGTAGAATGATAAACAGTAGAAATCCATCCTGCTGATAGCAGTTCCTCTCTTGCCTTCAGTTTTAGTTCCAAACCTATAGTTTTCCTTGCTACAGGATGCTTAACATTAAAGTCCATGTTGTTGCTAATGGAGTATTTCTTTCTCTTTCCTCTATAGGTATGTGTGGTCGGGTTTATTAGTGGTCCTTGGTATATTTCTCAATGTTTACAGCAAAAATATGGATAAAATCAAATTGCCTTCACTGCGCAGCCTCTGGAACGAATCTGCTGAGGAAAGAAAGACAAGGACGTTGTCCCAGACTGTGTAGACCATGGCTTGTGCCATTAATTGCACAAGACTGCTCCTTTTTGTTATTTCATTGAAGTAGTCTCCAGCTGACTTATTTTCCAAGGGGAATGAAACTGCAGCCAAAGGAGTTGAGGGCATTTATCTGCTTGTGGACGGCATCTGCGAACATATCTGTGATAGCCTTCTCCTTGGAGGGGTTGGATCTCATCCTAAGAGGTGCTTAATGTGAATACGGCCGTTTGACAGTGGGCTGTGAACGATATTCATTCTTGAGAGAACTATTCAAATTCCCACTCCAGCAGAGGCATTTGGGAGTGGGCTTGTGTATGATTTAATTTTGGCATTTTAATTGAATCAGAGATGCTGCTCCTGCTTGTTGAAATCCGTAGGTCTGTTTGTTTTATCATTGGGATCAGTTTATTTAAATGCAATGTATTGAAACGTAATAGAAACTAATCAGAACATGACTGAGAAAACAGTTTAATCTTGCAAGGTTGAGATCATTACACCATAACTTTTTAAAAAATAAAAATAAAAAACACACATCAAGTTTTTAAAAGTTTTCTTCACGTTGTATTAGCACTGAAGCTTTCTTTTTGGCTAAAAAGAAGTACTGTTCTCCGGAAGTCAAGGGCTTTGATGTCAGATGAAAAGGAGGAGTCTCTGTCTATGCATTTTCTTTCTCACAATTTACTGAATTTTAAAGAACAATCATTCACATTATAATGATTAACTATTCCTTACAGGTTGTTAGCAGGTATCCAGAAGGGCTTAATTTTACCCCCAAATAGATGGTTCCTTGCTACCTCCTTATATTAAAGGAAACAAAAAGAGACTAATTTAGAAAAGCAAACGGGGAGTGGACAGTTTATTGTTTTGCACTGTTTTTACATATTGTACTTAGCTTGGGAAACAACTCATACAGTGGAGCTCTCTGTACTATGCACTTTAAACCAAATACTAGAGTTTTGTGCCATGAAAAGATAGATTCTAAAATCTGAATAAATTGTGCTCATAATGTGTATATTTGACTGTTTCACATATTTCACTCTGTTTCTACAAAACATGGTGAGATGTAGGCAATTATGCAGTGTGTATGTGCTACTTGGTTAATGCCCTGTTCTGAGGGTAAACTTAAGATTGTTTATACACATGGCAAGCCAACCTTTCTAGCCTCATGAGTAGGGAATTGCATTTTTTTTCAAAGGGAGGTAAAAATTCCCAGGACACTGAATCTTGCACCAAATAAATCTTTTAGCTATTGCAGATGCAGAATATAAATGGTTCTGCAGTAAGTTTATGTAGCTTGATTCGTTACATACTGTTTATATGTTGTCACATCACCGCTAAACTTCTTATGGCACCCCTATGAATGAGCAATCTCAACATGTCCTGTCCCCAACTGCTCAGCTCTGGCACACTTAAGCTTGTGGCGTTCTTTACGGAGTTAACTAATCTTATATTAGGTCTTCGTCTTTTCTGGCTGCCTTCTGCCTTTCCCTGCATTATTGTTTTTCTCTCCAGAGAATCTTGCCTTATCCTGAGGTACCCAGTATAGGACAGCTACAGCTTCATTATTTTTGACTCCAGAGATAGTTCAAGCTTGATTTGATCCAGGACCCATTTGTTCATTTTTATGGCAGTCCAGAGTATCTGCAAAGCTTTCATCCAACACCACATTTCAAAAAATAATAATTTTCCTATCCACTTTCTTAACTGTCCAGCTTTCAAAGCAAAAAAAAAGCAATGTGTGCTATGCCTGTATACTGCCCCATAACGTTTAAAGCACTCTTGGGGCGATTTCCAAGTTGATTTTGCAGGCTACACATTGCCCCCTCCCCCCGAGCTAGGTACGCACTTTACCAACCTCAGAAGGATGAAAGGGTGAGTGAACCTTGAGCCAGCTACTTGGGATTGAGCCCCGAGTCATGAGCACAGTTTTGGCTGCAGTGTAGCAGTTTAACCACTGCACCATATGGTGATCAGAAATGCAAGAGCGTGGATGGTCTTAGTCTTGGTCTCCGGTGATGCATCCTTACATTTGATGATCTCCAAATCCTTCATTGCTGTCCTTCCTAGTCTCAGGCGTCTTTTGATTTTTTGGGTTCCATGTATGCAGATAGGTATTACTACATTTTCCTCAGAAATGCAAAATTGGAAAGTTGATATTTTTAAACTGCATTTTGAGCTATAAAAACGCATAACTGTCCTTGTACAGTAGGACCCCTGTGTCCACAGGAGATAGGTTCTGGGACCCCCGTGGATACAGAAATCCGTGAATAAGAGCTAACGATCTGAGATGGCAGTGGTCATGAGGAAGGTTAGTGGAAGGAGGTGCAGGGGTGGACTAACCATTAAGTGCAATAAGCATGTGTTTAGGGGCATCAAGGGAAAAGGGAACACCAAAGAAATTTTCCATAGCTGAAGTGACCATTTGCCATGAGCCATATGGTGCAATATTGCAAATGGTGCAGCTGAACCCGGATCTGCAAAATGGGCCCCCCACATTAAATGAAAACATTACATACAGTATAATAACAAGAACACTCAAAGAGTATAGACCTCCACCAAGGGTTATGAAATCTAAGGGAACCCACATACACACACACATATAAATGAAAGCAGATGGAACTTTATATGCAGTCAGTTGTCCACTGAGAATGAGACTGTGCAGGGGTGTAGTAGCTCCCTAAGCGTCTTATGTCCCAACAGGCAATAACACACATGCTAACATTGTAACTTTGTGTCAGGATCTGTCCTACATGGCCCTGGTAACTGCAGGATCAGGGCCAGCCTGACTCAGGAATGAAATGATTCATCCTAGAGCTCAAGCTCTTCCCTGTAAGCCCCCGGAAACCTTTGGAAAGGTTTGGGGGGTCAGGGGCTGAGTTATTAAACTCCAAAGGGGATGCCCCTAGGAAAAAATACTCTAATTGAATTGGGAAAGTGCAGTAGTTTCCGCTCTCCTCCCACAGATGAATGATTAGCAGCTTCACCGGCTTGGCTTCTGAATCCCGACTCAATCACAAATGATTTTCCCCTGGGGGTGATCCCCTTTGGAGCTTAATAACTCAGCCCCCCAAGCCCCAAACCTCTCCAAAGGGGGGGGTTAACAGGGAAGAGTGTGAGGAAGCTCCCCAGAGGTTTTGGTGCTGAAGACACATGGTTGTAATATCTATTTTGGAGTATAACTTCAAATTAAATAAAGTGGAAGTATGCAAAAATAAACATTATTTTCCATCTTACTGTCTTACTGTAACTTTGGTTTAATTTTGATAAATCAAAGTTTCTTTTATAGTTTTTTGTTTATATTTTGAATTACATATACATGGGGAGGCACCAAAATCTTTTACGTGCTTGGGGCCCCTAAGGGCTTAATTCAGCCCTGAGTGCTGGCCAGGGAGGGAGTAAAAGAGAAGCCTTCCCCCCTCGCGGACCACAACCCCTGTCCACCCCTGCCCATACCTCCAGGCCAGGAATCTCCTGTGCAGGGAGGAGGGAACCTTCTCTGCAGGGAGGAGAGAACCTCCTCAGCAGTGGTGGTGGTGGTGGCTGAAGAGGTGCCCAAGCCGCGCCACCTGCCCAGAACATCGGGGTGGCAGCAGAAGAGGCGCCCGTGCCGCTCGCCAAGAACAGGTTTCTTCTGCCCCTGCCCACAGTGTTCTGGCCGAGCAGCACGGGTGCTTCTTGCTGGGTGCCTCTAAGGTGGGCTGGTCACTTTAAGGGCCCGCATGACCAACTGGCCTTTGAACTTCCTGCTTGGATCCCAGGACCGGAAGTTTGAGTGGGAAGTTCAAAACTTCTGATCCACTGGGGACCCAAGTGGGAAGCTCAAAGGCTGACTGGCCCGGCAGGTTCTCCACCC
Organism: Phrynocephalus versicolor; assembly: GCA_023846285.1. Classification (NCBI taxonomy): domain Eukaryota; kingdom Metazoa; phylum Chordata; class Lepidosauria; order Squamata; family Agamidae; genus Phrynocephalus; species Phrynocephalus versicolor. The sequence continues at coordinate 72,051,635 of JAHTLZ010000204.1, forward strand.
CTTCGGAGGGTGCCTGGCTGGCCCCCAGTGGCAGCGAGGAGGAGGGTGGGTGGTATCAGTAAAAGTAAGTTTTATTTTTATTTTTTCCCCTCCTTACCGCCCCCCTGTCCCCACTGATCACCAACCGTGGATAACTGAATCCACCGTTAGTAAATCAGCGGATAAGGAGGTCGTACTGTGGTCATTTTTGGAATCACTACCGGTATTAACAATGAAAAGCAAACATGCTTACTGTTTCCCTTTCCTATATTTCCATTTGTGCATTTTTTTTTCAAATACAGTATATGCATTTTTACTTAATGCCATTTTTGAAACTCATACACTGTTTTGTGTTCATGTTCTCCTCTGAACTGCAGCACATCCCTCACGAATGTTCACAGTTTGAAAGTTAGATACGCTTTGTTGCATTGCCAGTCTCAAAAGGTAAGGAGTGGGTATTTCTGAGGTGAAAATGAACTCAGTGAATTTCTTTTATAACTAGCACCCACACACTATCAACAATCAACATAATAGGGTTTTTTTTTTTCCATTTCTAGCAACATGATAGTAAATGCATATTTATTTGTCAGACCTAAATGGTGCTTATGGGGGGGGAGTGCTACAGCTTCCACTATTCAAGCAGCACAGTCCTATTATAGTCCAAAAAAGGGAACTTTTCCAAGACCTAGACATAACACAGCTGCAAGTATTATATATTTCAGGAGTTGCTGGCATGCTGCAGGAGAAATAAACGCATAGTTCTCTTTATTTTAAATAGTAAAATCAAGATTTAATTTCATTTTATTAGTTTCCCCACTTGGAAAGAGGAGAGAGGATTATCTCCATGGGAATAAATACATTTATTTAAGACTTTTCAGCAGCCCTATCCTCAAAAAAGTGCCAAATTATCTTAACCCTTTCAATCTATTATTTAAACTACCTTGGGTGGGTATTTGTTTCTCTCACACACTCTCATGTGTGCACACACAAAGACATCCTCCCATTTGCCCCTTTCCTCTGATTTGGGTGACCTCTACTACAGTATTTCCTGGGCCTTGTGCAATAAATAATGGGAGATGTCTAAAGCTCATCACAACAGCAAATAGGGTGGTGTATAACACATCATCCTCTCAAAATTGCCACAGCAGGAAGGGTTGGCAGCCCATCCATTACCTCCATTATTCTAGGGACATGCTTTTCTCATTTGTCCTTGGCTGGGGTGAGGCAAAATTGACTGAGGGACAGAAGCAAATGCCTGGCTCTTCTTCACAAAGGCCTGATGGTATTTGCCCATCTTAAGTTATCCACCTGCAATAGAAAACAGCATTCACTGTTGGGGAATGCTAATTTTACATCCGCCTCGTTGGGCTTCTAGCAGTAGCTCATAAGTATTACATATGAGTAAACGCCCAGAGGGAACAAGGCCTTCTTGGTGTAACCTAGTATTGAGAGTTCTCTTGTGGTTGCACTTTGCAAATGGAAACATATCAGCCCCTCCCTCAGGAATGAGGAGTCAAGACTGCCAAGACCTGAGATGCTTTTGGAAAATCATGGTTTTCTAGTACTTCCCCTGAATAAATTATTTCCTGTGTGATTGCTGTGTTGTGGAGGTGCTCAAAACATCTTTTTAAAAGATTGCTAACACTAGATTTTTCAGACTGGAGAATGAGACCATTTTTTAAAAAAATATAGTTTCAGATCACTAGTGTGTCTGCTATGGGGCACCAGCAAAAAAATGCAATACGGTTTGGGGCACCATTTTTTTTATACTTGCACTCAGTGTCTGGTGAAAAGACCAAATTTACTTGAGGGAGAACAGCAAGTGGTACATTTGGGTGCTGAAGATACAATGCCAGTCCTTTAGAACTGTGTGTTCATAGATGCATTTTTTTCAAAGATAAAAAGATTGTAGTGTATACACATGGAAGGCATGATCTGTCTATGTAAGGAGTGGGCAAATTATGGGCCTAGGGCTTCATGTGACCTACCAACGCTGTTTTTCCTTGAATGTCCCCACCTCACCTAAAGGAAATCCTGCAAGCAAGGTCATTCCTCTTCCAGAAGGCTGGCTGGTTATTTTGAAATAAAATAGGGTACCACTCCCACAGCCTCAACAACCCAAACCTAATGAAACATGCAACATCCATCCATCCATCCATCCATTTTTAATTTCTTCCTCATTTTTAAGGCTGGTGTAGCCCTTGGAGATGGACAAATAGCCCTTAGATCAACATTTCCCAACCTGGAGGTCATAGTCCCTGAGGGAGTCAGTAACTTTTCTGGGGGCTTGTGGGTTGCCTTATGTCTGTTCTTTCCCTTGTTAAACAATTTCTTACTTGACCTTTTGAGATCTAAAATTTAGCATATGCATATACGTATGAGAAACAGGCCCTTGGGGATGGGGAGATATAAAGCCTCCACTTTCTGAGAAATGATCGGTACCCTATTAGAAATGTCTTTTTATGTAAGAAGGGTGGGGTGTGTGTCACAGGTTACTTGGATATTATAAAGGGGGGGGGGTCACAATTCAAAACAGTTTGGGAACCTCTGGTTGTTGTTGTTGTTGTTGTTGTTGTTGTTTTTGTATCATTACAGTTATGACTGACTATTTGTGACCCCATGTCCATGCAGTTTTCTTGGCAAGAATTCAAAGCTGCTTACCTGCAGCCGCTACATTTTGATAAAAATAGGAATTGTATACAAACTCATTCTTGAGGGTGGATAGTGTCCTTCATTCTACAGAGGCAAAAAGTCATTTGGGGGCAACATTTGTTCCCCTCATTTTCCCGCCCCCACACCATGTTTGCACAATGCAAGTTTGCCATCTTTTTCCCCCCCAGGTCAGTTGCCTTATCGTATGGCACATGCACCACCAGCACAGAGACAAAAAGGAAAAAAAGGAAAAACGGTGGGGGGGGGGTGAGGGAGAGAATGAGTTCCATGCACTTCATTCATGTCAGAACTCAACAACTTTAACAGCGCAAATATTCTGCAGTCAGTCATGAAAAGAAATTTTTAATAATAAATATCTAACAATTAATGGGCTGGTAGCTGCAGTTGTCTTGAGGGCATAATATCTAATTTCCTTGCAATGTCTCATATCCTTACTTTTCACGCTGCAACAGTCTATCATTAAAACCGAATGCAGGTTTCTATCACTTTTATTTATTTTTCAAATCAACTTATAAATCAGTGCCAGGCCTTGTTACAGATGAGTTCCAATAAATTATCGGCTGTGGACAAATTCTGAATGTTAAACACCCTGTGCTCTCTCTCTCTCTCTCTCTCTCTCTCTCCGCCCCTCCCCCTCCTTCCTTCTTTCTTCCTCCTTTATTTTCCTTTCATTGTACTTCCTGGTCACCCTCTGGGCTTAGAATCAAAGCACAAGCTGGATCTCCCTCTTAGAGCAGCCATGGAACTTGCTACTTAATTACATGCCATTTAAATAATGTAAAAGGGCATTTGTATTTCTGCTAAAATAAATACATACAGCAACCATTTGAAAGTCAGGGAACAAGATTTACCTTTTTTCCCGCATTTGGCTGCAGGTAGCCTTTTTTTGTTTTGTTTTATTATCGTCATAGACTCTTAGTTTCCTGCTGACAGCAGAGGGGGTGGGCGGGGAGGCGGCACAGGAAATCTTGTATATTTACATCAGCATCTTATCCCTGGGCAAAAGGGAGCTGTGGGTGAACTTTCCCCCCGCCCCCTTCACACATTCTCGGTATATTCTTACTATATCTTACTGGCACCCTACCAAAGCCTAATACTGTACTGTTTTGTTCTCAACTTCTGTACGATGGTGCATGCACATCCTCTGCCATGTAATGTTCTAGGGAGTTAAACATCAAAGAATAGAATTATGATAGATTACACTTAGGGCTGTTTATTGATTATATAGATCGCCTCTCTTCTTTTAAAGGAATGTAGATTAATTATGTGGAGTTATGCCACAATGCACACTATCATCTCACCCTCTTGAGAAGCTTGGAAGAGGGATGGCAGGTGGAAAAGAGAATATGATTTGACCTGTTTCGCTCAAAATTCTATGATTTAACTAATTCCCCCCCCAGGCATTTTTAAATCGAAATTTAAATCAAAAGGTTTTTTGGGTTTTTTTGTTTGTTTGTTTGGTTGGTTGGTTTTGAGGTTACTCTTGGTTCAAATCCTTAAAAGGTCTATGTCATCTTGGTTTACACTCAATGGGAATTCCTATTCAGTGTAAACTGAATATATATTCACTGTATATATGGAATATACTATATATTCACTGTATATGGAATATACAGTGTGTGTATGTGTGCTCATACACACACATTCACACAGACAGAGCTCATTCATGACTTGGATCTTGGATGGCCTTGATTCCTTTAACACTCTTACCACGACGCCATACCATCCCTCTATAGTTCTTCCGTTCCTCTACAGTTCTAGATGTTTAATGTCCTCAGTCATTTGGAGGGTATGACAGTGGTGACGAACCTTCAGTGCTCCAGATGTTTTGGACCACAACTCCCACAGTTCTTGGCAACACAGGCTTGGAATTCTGGGAGCTGTAGTCCAAAACATCTGGAGTGTCGAAGATTCGCCGCCACTGGGGTATGACAAACACATTTTCCCCCACATATCCCTTCAAAATATCCCACAGCAGGGAACGTGTCCTGATATGACACACAAGCAGGTCAATGTGAACACCAAAGTCTGTGCTACTGCTCACTTGAGGCAAGGTCTTTCTCATCCTTTACATGTCCCTTTATTACAGAGGTGAGCAGCCATTAACGTTTGAGGGGCTTTACCTGTCCCATTCCCACATGCTAGGTCTTGGTGGGTTCTCATTCTTCTCTTTTCCCTCCAAAACTGGGCCTTGTGTGCCATAGTTGAGCATGTTGCCTGGTCTGAGACATACTGCTATTACCTTATTTTGACCAGGACCTTATCCTGCATTGTCCAGTTGGATTCTCAGGTAAAGCAAGAGTGGCAACAATGCACACCAGCAGTTCATCAAATGTCTCAATGTAGCTATTGGGGTCAATGAACTCCCCGCCCGCCCACAGCAATCAGTAGATGTGATTGGCCAGTTCACGGCTGTTTAACCATTCCTGAACCTCATTCAAGCCCTAAATATCCTTCTCAATTAGAAGTGGCCTGGCTAATCACATCTACTGATTGCTGGAGGATGCAGGATAAGGTCAAAAGAAGGTGATAACTGAAGCTTTGTGAATCTGTCTACTTCCTGAAATGAGAAGAGGAAATTTAATGTGCACATGGTTAATGTGTGGAAATAGCATATAACTCTTCCTAGAATAGACATTCTGGAATCATGAGATGTTCTAGTGTGAGGCAAATTTATTTATTTTGTTTATTTTAGAGTATTTTTACCCTGCCTTTCTCCTTGGAAAAGGACCCAAATCGGCTTGCAGTAATGATGGATAGAAGTCCAGTACAATTAAGACATGCTCAGGTATTGAGAACAGGGAATTGAGGGTCATCCTACAGCATTAATAGACAACATTACATTAAAGCTACAAGAAAATGTGAGCAGTTAAAAAGAGAGTAAAATTCCATGTAAAAGTTACGAGTGATGGAAACTAATATTGAAAACAGTGTCAAGGTAAACACATAAGGTTATAAGCAGTTATAAATACAAAGTCTATGTGATCCTATTGATTCATATAAAACAACATAATACACAACATAATAGGTAGTCCATCGTTCAGGGAAAGCTTGCTTAAGAGAAAGGTCTCTGCCTGTTTCTGGAAAGACAACAGAGAAGAGGCAGTCCTAGCCTCTAGTAGGAGGGAGTTCCAGAGTCTGGACGCAGCAGTCGAGAAGGCCCTTTCATGGGTTCCCACAAGACATACCTGTGAGGGTGGCAGGATGGAGAGAAGGGCCTCTCCTGACGACCTTAACATTTTAGTTGGTTCATACTGTGAGAGTCGATCTTTGAGGTAGCTAGGTCCCAGGCCGTACAGTGCTTTGTAGGTCAAGGTCAGCACCTTGAATTGTGCCCGATAGCTGATTGGCAGCCAGTGGAGCTGCTTTAATAGAGGTGTAATGTGATCTCTGTACCCCACCCCAGTCAGAAGTCTGTCTGCTGCATTTTGGACCCATTGAAATTTCAAGAAGCTTTTCATCGGTAGCCCCACATAACATGTATTACAGTAGTCTAGCCAGGACTTCACAAGGACAGTGATGGCGAACCTTTTGGAGACCGAGTGCCCAAACTGCAATTCAAAACCCACTAATTTCTTTGCAAAGTGCCAATACAGTAATTTAACCTGTATATAGGTGGGTGTGAAGGGGCGATGTCGGGTGCCCACAGAAAGGGCTCCGAGTGTCACCTTTGGCACCCGTGCCATAGGTTCACCATCACTGCACTAGGACATATGCCATCGTGGCCAGAGCTGGTTTCTCAAGAAACAGGTGTAACTTGCGTACTAGATTTAATTGTGCAAATGTGCTCATAGCCACAGCTGTGACCTGGGCATCCAAGCTGAAGGATGAGTCCAAGAGCACCCCCAAGCTGTGTACCTGTTTTTTTCAATTGGAAGGTGACCCCATCCAGTACAGGTTGCATCCCTATCCCTTGTTCTCCCTTTTGACTGACCAGGAGCACCTCTGTCTTGTCTGGGTTTAGTTTCATTTTGTTCATCCTCATCCAATTGATAATGAATTATTTACTCTGGCTGTGTACGCCGCAGCCTCTGAAGCAACCCTGAGCCACATTTTCAGTGGTGTCTGTGTTTCCAGATGTGGAGATACTGCAGATGTGTACCAGCCATTTTCATCTGCATTTTTTTCTTCTCCATAGGGCCAGCTCTACCATGAGGCAGAATGAGACAGCGGCTTTAGGCAGGAAATTTAGGATGTCATGAAATGGTAGCAAATTGCTTTAATATATTGTTATTGCCTTTTCATTGCCTGAAATGTGAAGAAGTGCTTGCAGGATTTTTCTGCTTCGTATATCAAAATAACGTAGTTGACTTTGTGCCATATTATATTTAAATTGGGTGAGACGGAGTGTTCCTTGCTCTTCCTCCTCAGGCACAAAACTGAGGAGGTATTCCTGTATTTGTATGAATTTGAGCCTCAAATCTTGGCCCAGTACTGTTCTGTCCTCCTCCCTCCACCCTTCCCCCCCTTGTCCAGTGAGAGCCTCCGCCCACCACAACCCTTGAAATACCTGAGAAATCACTTGTTCTTCAGGAGCACAGGCCATGGTGTGCTTTGCTAGGTCTCCAGTAGATTGGCCATATGTCCTCCTTGAGGGAAGGAAACTCCCAGCCTCGTCTCTTTCTGCTAACAACATTTTTATGGGATGTGTAATTGATTTGTGAGTATGTTAGGCAGAAGGAGTTAGAGAAGTACCAAGTACTAGTCATTTACTATTATTATTAGCTCACAAGACTTCTCCTTTTCTTCCTCTTCAGCCGATCTCAATGTTTGGTGTCGGGTGTCATTTCAGATTTCTAAAAGTGGATTTGTATTACTGTACAAAGGAGCAGGTCACATTCTTATTAGAGCAGAACTCTTTAGCATGTTAATGACAAAATTCACACCAGTGGCCGTTTTTGTTCTCAGAAGTAATATATGATTTGGGTAGCGCTTAATGAGCAGGAAAGTGGCAATGCAGAAGTCATAGATTGAAACGTAAGATTAATATCGGCACAAGGGATAATATCAAAGAGAAAATTTACATGAAGTCACCCAGTCATCATCCATGCCAATTAAGGAAGGTTAACAGTTTGTACCATGGTTTCAGATCGGGCCTCTCTGGCTCCCACACTCTCATGCATAGCCTAATGTAGGCCACCAGTAAGAAGCTCATAATAGGAACAGAAATATATATAATGCCTTTACTTGAGAAAGGAAAAATTGATTGGTATAATGGAGGCGGGGTTGTCAAGGTTTAAACTATATCCAGCAACTACAGGTGCTAGTAGCTTAGTCTTGTAAATATACACATCAGAAACAGCCAATGTCTGTTTGCTGCCTGGAGCACAGTGGTAAAAGATAAATGTTTCCTATTTATTTGTTTGTTTGTTTATTTGTTTATTTATTTATTTATTTACTGCTCCATTCGTGCAAGTGCTATTCTGAGAAGTTCACAGGTTAAGTCCTAAAACCCCTCAAGATCTCACATAGCAACATGAATTCACACAATATAGCAGTTGACAATATCAAGTCTAAAATACAAAAAGGAGGAGGAGTTAGAACATTTTTGATATCCAGTTGTTCAAGGCTGCATTCAATATGTCAATTTTTACCAATTTCCTCATCATAAGGAGCCTGAGGTAGCTTGGGTGATAACTTGCTCTAGAAACGGAACCACCACGGAAAAGGCCCAATTCCTTGAAATCGCCTTATTGACCTCCCTCAGTCTGGCTACTATCAGCAACATATACTGAAAGAAGCATGTGGCATGGATAGTTGATTTCTGGGGGAGATGTTCTGAAAAGTATCTAGCTCCTACCTAGACCATTAAAGGCATTATAGGTCATAACCTTGAATCGATTGCAGAAACTGAGTGAACCACTGAAGGTGTGACAAGACTGGGGATAGTTGATCAAATTTACTAGTCCCAGTCATCAGTCTGGTCACTGCATTTTGGGCCTGTAGTCGTCTCTTGTTGATATTACTGAAGTACATGTGCATAGGGTTCATGGCTCACTACGTTACACACACACACACACACACACACACACACACACACACACACACACACACACACACACACACACACACACAC
>JAHTLZ010000204.1:72060372-72073289 GCA_023846285.1 Phrynocephalus versicolor
CACACACACACACACACACACACACACACACACACACACACACACACTTCCCCAGCAGCAGAAATATGATACAGTACAATAAAGTAAAATAATAATAAGAAACAATTTGCTGCTGTGTCATTGTGTAAGCAAGCACCCTTCTCTCCTTTCACATATCTGCAGCTAGCTCTGCCTAATGTAAGGATACCCTTTAGTCACAGGGTTTGAGCCAAGAGAATGCAGAGATATCCCTTGACATTCTAGAATTTCAGTTCAAAGCCACCGTTCTGGACTCTTGGCCTCTAACTCGCAGAGATAATGGTGCTCCCAACTAGAGATGGGCACGACTTAGCGGTATTTTTGTTTTCGTTTTCGTTTTTCATTTCCGTTACATAACGAAACGAAAAATGAAAAACGGCTCAGAACTGGAACGGAAACGGAAACGAAACGACTAATTTCGAGCCAATTTTCGTTTTTCGTTACTGGAAAAACACATAATGGAGCTAAATGGGAAGAAACGAAAAAATTTTCGTTTTCGTTTTCGTTTTTCCGTTTTCGTTACGTAACGAAACGAAAACGAATAATTTTGAAATTAGCTCACGAAAACGGAAACGAGCCGAAACGGACCCCTAGACGAAAATGAAACCAAAAACGAAAAATTTTTCTGAGTCGTGCCCATCTCTACTCCCAACCTTAGCCAGTGGCAGCAGCAACAAAATAGGGGGCTGAATGGGAACATATTGAGTCTCTTCCTTCTGCTGTTCTTCTCCCCCTCCCCACGTAAAATCACTTTGTTATGGGTAATTTGTTTACCCCAAATAACAGACGGCACTTTGTAGAGACGCAGGGGTCCCTCTCCCTCCCTCTGGACCAATCCCAGGCCACAGAAGTCTCACAATCTAGAATCTACATATCACGACGTGACAACACAACATCCCTCCAAGTATATATATATGCATTATGTAACATGGTCATGCCCCCCCTTAATTACCCCTTTTATACACTTTGAATTAAGCCACCATGAAATTAAACATTAGCCTCCATTTTCTGGTCATTACACAGCCCCAACACAACTTATAAATTTTAACTAGTTCTTTATCTATAACAACATCACTTCAAGCTCCTATTTGACCTTTTAGATAAACTGTTAATGGGAAGCGTTAAAGCAAAAAAAAAAAATAGGGAGGGGGCTTATGGCCTATTTTAAAGATGAACTATCCCCCCTAGAGGTACAAGGCAACTTTTGTTTTTCTGGGAGAGGGGGAGGAGGAGAAAATCTTTCTCGTTGAATCAGAATTCGGAAGCAAAGCTGCTAATCATAGAATCAGAGAATCGTAGAGTTGGAAGAAACCTCAAGGGCCATCCAGTCCAACCCCCTGCCATGCAGGAACCCCCATCACAGTATTTCCGACAGGTGGCCATCCAGCCTCTGCTTAAAAACCTCCAAAGAAGAAGACTCCACCACCCTCCCACACTCACCCATGGGCGGCTATTGCGGCTTCCCAATTCAATTGGAAATATTTTTTCCTAGGGGCACTCCCTGTGGAGTTGAATAACTCAGCCCCGTGAGCCGCAAACCTCTCCAAATTTTGGGAGCTTACAAGGAAGAGCCTAAGGAAGGTCCCCTGCCATTTTGGTGCCTCAGGGGAGCACAGTGTTTCATTTCATTTTGTTTCATTTTGTAACAACTTTACGAAAGTTAATAATAATTACAAATTTATTACAAACAAAACAAAACTACTAAAATGAAACACTATATTTCTGTTTCATGCCCACCTCTAGCCAGTACCTTACTACTGGGGCCTTGCTGGCTAGAGATGGGCACGACTTAGCGGTATTTTCGTTTTCGTTTTCATTTTCCGTTTCCGTTACGTAACGAAACGAAAAATGGCTCAGAACTGGAACGAAAACGGAAACGAAACGACTAATTTTGAGCCAATTTTTGTTTTTCGTTACTGGAAAAGCACATAATGGAGCTAAATGGGAAGAAACGAAATATTTTCGTTTTCATTTTCGTTTTTTCGTTTTCGTTACGTAACGAAACGAAAACGAAAAATTTTGAAATTAGCTCACGAAAACGGAAACGAGCCGAAACGGACCCTTAGCCAAAAACGAAAACGAAAACAAACAATTTTTCTGAGTCGTGCCCATCTCTATTGCTGGCATATGGAGCGGGAGACATGGAGGTGGGTCTGGCATGGGCAGCCATGATTATAGTTATACACTGCCACCTTTCAAACTATGTTTTCTGCTGAATAAATCTCTGATTGAGCTTAGTATAGTTTTGTAGATTTTTTTCCTTCAGTTGCAGTAGTTTAAAAACCTATGTAGAGTAAAAGGGAAAAGGAAAATAAACAAACACAGGCCTGCCAAATGTGATCTGGAAGGGTGTACCTTTTTGGTTTGAAAGCCATTGAAGATACTAATGCTGGCACCATTTGTTTATGGTTTAGGCCAGACATGTCCAAACTTCTGCCCTCCAGACCTTTGGACAGCAGCTCCCACTGTCCTTTGTCATTGGCAATCTAAGCTTAGAATTCTGGGAGTTGTGGTCCAAAACATCAGGAGGGCTGAAGTTTGCACATGCCTGGTTTAGACTGAAAGCAGACGCGTGATCACTGAAACAGAACTATGATTTTATCATCACCTTGTGAATAAAGGTGCAGCCGACCAGTGCCAGCGATCTCTCCTCCACTCTGTCACTTTTTTTTTAATTACCAGCGTTGTGGGTTCCCATTCCGTATACTCCCCAACAACACAGGCCCTAACAAATAAATATATGTTACAGTGAGGCTCTGTGCTGGTGGTGATTTTAAGTTTGCTCACGTAGTATGCAAGGGGATGGGTGCTCTCTCATCCTTTTTCTCAGATAGCAAAAGGACCTGTCCAAGGGAGCAAGGAGAAAAGTGAAGTCTATGGCATGATGTGCAGAATTCATATCTCAATCAACTCTGCTTCATGATGTTAAAAGAAAAAAAAATCTTTCTAGTTTATCTGGTTTTGGTCGTATGCCTCTGCCTGCTACAGTGCAACTCCAGGACTGAAACTCCCATTGCTTTCTGCTTTCACCTGCATTCACAGCAGGAGGACAAGGTTAAGGAAACTGAGTTTTACTCAGGACTGCACAACATGAGGTCGTAGGGCTGCACAGTTCTTGACTAGAAATGTGAAGGTCTGGGGGGGGGGGAGAGATGGAAAAATCAGGGGGAAATTGGTTGGGTTTTTTTTTGTTTTTGTTGTTTTTTTCCTGACACCTTTTGGGGTTTTTTTCTGAAAAATTGAAAAAAAAGAAAAAAGAAAAATGATTTTGGAATGTTTTATTTTAACATAATGAATAAAATATTTTAAGACAGAGTGTTCTAATATTTTCCAAATCATTTTAAAAATATGCATAGTATCAGATTAATCTAATTTCTGTGCACTAAGAACAAGCAAGTCCTAGGTTGCAAACTGAACTCTCCAATGCAAGACAAGATGCATTTCTTCCTTTAAGAGGGGCTGCTATTTCCACAAGAAAAAGAAAAAGGTTTCACTTTTGTTTTTCCACGTGTGTGGGTGTATTTGGTTCTGTTCTGTCCTCCTCACTAGGCCTCAAAGCACTGGAAGAAAATACAGAGCACAACATGATTCTTATTAAATTTCATGCCCATTCAATGAGACTTAGCCCCACATACTTCTATACATTTTGCCCCATTTCAATCTTTTTTTACGAGAATGAGTTTTTTATTTTATTTTTATTTAATTCGGTGGAGAAGAAATACAAAATATTAATTCTGGATTTCTAAACATTGTTCTATAGAGGGTTTTTTGTTCCACATAAACTAGTAAACAGTTCAGGAGATTGTTGCTCCATTTGTTACTTACAATTACAAATAAATATTATTCAAAAAGTAAATACTGTTTTAATAATTGTTTTTAATATGCTAGTTGTGATAATATGCCAAGTCAAATTATCCATAGTCATATTTTATGTTCCTAAACAAACAAAATGACTTTCAAGCTGTAAAAGGAGGTGGGGAGTGCTAATGTAGCACTCGAAAAAATGTCCTGGGGGAAAAAACGGAAAAAAACTGTGTTTTTTCCTGAGCTTCAACATTTCCAGAAATTTTACATCTCTACTCTTGACTCTTTTCTCCCCCTTCCCCCCTCCAGAAAAACAAAAGCTGCTTTGTACCTCTAGGAAGGATAATTCATATTTATAATAGGTCATAAGCCCCCTTCCTGCTTTAACCCTTCCCCTCAACAGTTTCTCTAAAAGGTCAAATCAGAGCTTTGAAGTGATGTGATTTTACATGGGGGGGAGGGGCGAAGAACAGCAGAAGGGGAAGAGACTCAATATGTTCCCATTCAGCCCCTTATTTTGTTGCTGCTGTCACTGGCTAAGGTAGGGAGTGCCATTATCTCTGCTAGTCCGAAGCCAAGAATCCAGAGGGGTGGCTTTGAATTGAAATTCTTGCAGCTTGATAACTTCCAAATTTGTGGTGCATGGTGTACACACTCTTTCAATTAACTACCAGGACCCCCTTTGGAGCTTAATTACTCAGACCTCGGAGTTCTCCTGCCATTTCCTCTAGGACAAATCATTTTGTTCCTAGAAGAAGAAATGGCATTTTGTTTTGTTTTGTGATGAAACGTGTCCTACCATTTCGTTGCGTAACAGTACTGTAATTCATTACATAATGAAACTATGAAACAGCATTTTGTTTTTCGTTTTGTTCCCATCTCTAGTACTGGTATGCAGCATGTCCCGCCAGAGAAGAAAGGCCCAGTTGGGTCACAGCACCATCAATGGTAAATCCTCCACTGGAGGCACTGCAACAGCAGGCATGTAGACATGCTTACTATAATTAGTACAAACTTGAAGACCTGACCCTACTGATGCCGTTGGCTGGCTTAAAGTTCATAAACGAAAATGTTGTATTTCCTGTTGATGGACTCATTCAATCCTACTACTCCAGGATTAATTCACTAAAAACACGTATCTTTTGAACCAGACTCTTTGCCTGAACAAATGAATGCATTTCAACATGGGGGAAGGGCTGCACAGTTATCTTATGCTTGTCACCCAAAAACCAATTTAACGCACCACCAGCAGTTGCCTATTATTCAGAGAAAGCAAAACAGGAGTCTTGGAGGGCGGATTTAAAGGCAGAAGATGCTGCTATTATGTATTGCTCACAGAGTAAACAAGCAACCTCCACATAGTTGTTTTCTTAATTACAAAGCCATTTCGTAAACTGTAAATGCTAACATGGGAGAGGTAAATCATAGCAATTTAATTAATAAAACCATTTAGACAATTAAACCCATATGTGCACATCCTAAGGCACAACATCAATAATAAAAGCTTGCAGGCATATTTTGGAAATTTTATGCAATCGTTTCTAGATCTTGTAGTAAATAATTGGTACAAACAAGTTATCTGAGAAGTAGCTGATAATATTGGTGGTGATAATATTGGTGGGCTCATCACAATCACAGACTTTGCTTTCAGCCACTCATTGATCTTGTTGTTAAATCTGCTTTCTTGCAGAAGAGCATATATCTCTGTAATACGCTGCCTCTTTCTCTGGTTAATACTAGAGCTATAGAAGCTGGAGGACATGCCTGTATTTGAAGTAAATTTTGGGGTTGGGGGGGAAACTGACAGTGCTATTTTCTCAGTGGTTCAGTTTTTTAAAACCTTTCTCTCACAAATCTGTGATATACAAATTCTAGTAAATTCTTTCCAAATAAACAAATCCTAAAATGATATTCTCAGCCAATTGCTCTGGCCATATTCAACAGACTGAGGTTTTTTGCATCACAGAGAGGGCCATGTTATGCCCGCCATTTATTTATTAAAGATGAGGAGCTTCTGAGCAATCTTAATTCTGTATTAACATAGTTGAATACACAAGTTCCAAAGGGATGATAGGTGCTCTGCAGTTGAACAAGTAGTACATCTCATTCAGTAGGCATCATGGGTAGCTGCTAGAGATGAGTGTTTCATTTTGGAAGGGGAATGGTTCCGAAATGAAACACGCCTGCACAGCTGGCACTCTGAACCCAATCCCATCCTCCGGAACAAAATCAAACACTGTTCTACCTTGCTGTAGTTTGTGTTAGGCGAAATTCCAACCAGGAAGCAGCCTCCAATGCCTCATCTTTCCCTCTCCCTGGCCCTGGCCAATCGGGAGCTGTGGTAGGACATGCATCATCCCACCTCCCTGTCTGATTTCCATTTCGTTCATTTCATTTTTCATTTGGGGATACTTACCTTCCCGCTGCATCAAGTCCCTTCTCTTCAGCAGCGATGGAAATAAAAACATTTTTAAATGGTGCTGGCCCCAGCCTCCCAGGGAAGCAAGTGCCTCTCAGCTGTGAAGGGGGAAAAAAAAACAAGCTGTGACATGGGGTTGTAAAAATAATTTTTTTAAAAAGTGTTGACCTGGCTGGGGAGTCAAATGGTCAGCACTGTAAAATGTTTTTTAAAAATAAATAAATAAATAAGTGCCGACCAGGCCCCGGGGGCCCCGTGGTTGGTGCTGTAAATTTTAAAAAAGATAAAAATAAAAATAAAAAATGGTGTGCCCGACTGTGGGGAAGCAAGGTTAAGAGGCGCTGGCACCAAGCCAGCAATTCTCAGCTGTGAAGGGGGGAAGCCCCCTGCATTGGGGCCTTAAAAATAAATAAATAAATAAATTTGGGGGGGAGCACCAACCCAGCCCGGGAGCCGCATGGTTGCCATCATAAATGAAAGTAAAAAATAAATAAAATAAAAACAGCACCAACCCGGCCCCAGGGGCTGCGTGGTTGGCGCTGGAAAATAAAAATAAATAAATAAATAAATAATGGCACCTGCAGGCCAATCTGGCAAAAAAAGAAAGAAAGAAAGAAAGAAAAAGAAAAAGAAACCTAGGTCTGGCCCATGGGCCAGACGGTCCCAGGCCAACCAGTAGTAAAAAATAAAATAAAATAAAAAGATTTTAAAAATCAGGGGGTGCGGGGAGGCAACCGCTTCTCATTCTTCCATACTTACAGTAGATGAAGGAGCCCCAAAGCCTTTCATCCACTTAGCACACTTACTTGATCGAGGCTTGGGAAAAATTTGACACCAACACAAAGGGCTGACTGCATTTTGTAAAACTGCCATTCCAGTTTGTATGCTAACAGAGGGAATGACTGTATCGCCTCAGATGTCGCTGGGAACCTTTGAAAAAAAAATAACTAAACAAAAAGACTTGCCTCGCTTAGTTTTGGTTTAGGGGTATGACATCCTAAATTCCATATTCTTGGTGGACCTAGAAGAAAACTGTAAACTTGACAAGAAAGCCCGTGTGACATGGAGTGAATGACCCACATGGTAGCTGACTTTCATTCCCTGAATTCCACTGCCAATGAAGAAACGGAGACAGAAAGCACTTGAGATGAATTAAAACAACCTATAAAAGGAAATATTTTCCCAGTATTCATTCACAGAGGGTGGAAACATTGGCACAATTGTTTTCACTGAAAATGAAATTTCAGTAAATAAATCTTCATTACAGCAAATGTTTGATGGTGTTCTATGCATAGCTTAAAAATCATTGCTACTAAGTCTAAATATGGAGAAGGATAATTACTTTGCAGTTACTCTTTCTCTAATATATTCACTGCTCAAAGTGTTTTAGGGGACAAATAGGGTAATAACAAATAAAGTCAGAGGCCCTTTTATAATTGAAGCTGCCTCCACCATGCCATCATTTCAGGAGGCCCTTAATCATTATCATGCTGGTATTCCCATTCAGTAGAATGAGGTGATCATCTCAAGCATCAGATGTTTGGGGTCAGCAGCAGCAGCCGCCCTCTACTCCTTACCCATAGCATTAGGTATAGCAGAATATGCTGCCCCACCATCAATGCTGAAACAGGTTTCAACATCCACTTCCAGTCACCTTCCATTTATGGCCACCTTCGCAGAGATACTTCCAAGCAGTATCTTCCACATACAGAAACCAACTTTTTTCACACGACCCCTAAAATCCGCTGGCCACTTAAATTTGGACCAGAGATCTTAGGGGTTCGTTGCTCTTCCTTCCTCCCCACCACTCCGCACTTCCTTGCTCCTGTCTGCGTGAGGGGAGGGCGGAAGAAAGAGAGGAAAAAATGCAGGCTCACCTCTGAAGCTGCCCAGAGCTCCGTCGTCCTAATTCCTTCTCTTCTGTTTGCTTTTTTTTCCTCCCGCCCCTTCTCTTAAAGGGGCGGGAGACAAAAAAAACAAACAAACAGAAGCGAGGAGAGCCCCGCACTGACCAGATTAAATCCGGACCTGGGGATTTTCACCCTCCTCGAGCAGGTACAAGAAAAGTGCGCTGGGACGCGCTTAGGTGGGCGTGGTCGCATTTAATTTCCTGCAAACTCCAGAGCTGGTGGGGAAACAATTGTAAGCTCCGGAGTTTGCAGCCATTTGCTGCGGAGTTTAGGGGTCGTGTACAAAGGCTCTGTATGGGGCGTTTTATTATACTTCAATACTAGGGATGGGAGAGCAACCTCCAGTGCAACCAAGACAGAGGGAGAGCTCATGAGGCTGTGTGACATCCCTGTTCTTCTGTTCAAAAGACAAAAACAGCCCTATTGTGCTTAACATTAAGGTGTTGCCCAGGAAGATCCACCATATCCCCAGATATCATTTCAGGAGCTCCAAGTCTCAAAGGATGTATTGTGTGAACTATGTGAAGGGCTGCCTTCATCCATGCAGATCACTTTCCCCAGTTAAAACAAGCTAGAACTAATGCAGTGTAAGCAAGCTCGGGGGGGGGGGGCGACACATTTATGTGCCCTTAACGGAACCCCAGGAAAACCAGTTTTGGCCTTTAAAATCTATAGACAATTTTTGATTTTTAATTTTGTTTGGGGGAAGACATTAGAGGACACGCCTGGCTCAGATATTTAAAATGATTTGTTTAGCAGGACTCCAAAAGTACAAAAAAAAAAAAACACCAACCCACCATCTTTTTGTTTTTAAAATATCTACGTTTTCCCATGTTTTTAACACTGGTAGTTCTGGGGAACCTTTGGGAGTCTTCAGATCAAGCTTCTCCCACGTCTGGATTAAACAGAAAGGACTATGGGAGTTGTGGTCCAAAATAGCTGGAATGCCGATGGTTCACCACACCACTGCTTTAGACCAATTGTTCCCAACCTTGGGACCTCAGACTTATTTGGACCGCAACTCCCAGAAGCCTTTGCTAATACAGATAGTGGTCATGGCTTTTTGGAGCTGTAGTCCAATAATATTTGGGAATCCAATAATATCTGATAACCACTGCTCTAGAGTAAGGATGGCCATGACCATATCAGTGTCCAAGATGGCTGGAAAATTCTTGAGAGTTGTAGCCAAAAAGAAGTGACCATCCCAGCCTTTGAACAGAGGTGGTCATTGCATAGCCTTCCAGATGTTCTACCATTGTGACTTGTCATTGGCAATCTAGGCTTGGAATTCTGGGAGTTGTGGTCCAAAACATCTGGAGTGTCAAAGGTTCACCACCACTGGTCTAGAGTATAAGAGGATGCACAGTGTGCACCTATCATATAATCAGTGCATCAGAGTAAATTGTTATATATATATTTGAAAATTATTGTCTTGTATTGTTTCCTATTAACATGTCTTCCATTAATTGCTTAATTGCTCTTCTTTTTCACTTCCTGCTATTGTTCCTATTTTATTGTTCAGCACAAGGCAGGAAATTGATTGTTTCATTTTAAAGTCCTCCAGCACAGAATTCCAATATTCTGATTCCAGTCACAATTGGCTAGGGCTGCTGTGGCTGTTATCAAGTAGACAGCCAATAAATAACGACAGGTGTTTGTTTCTCTTTCTCCCCCCAGCCCAATTCCAAGCCATTAAGTGCAGCTGTGATTTGGTGTGTACTCTTTTTCATAACATGGAGTGGTGTCAACATGAGTAATGCTGAAGTGGCTGCGGGCAAAATGTCATGTCATGTCATGTTCTTACGTGACATTGTTAAGATGCAAACCTTGATTTTCTTCATCAGAGTTTCTATCTCTTATTATAGTACCTTGCCGTGCTTTCATAAATTACCTCAAGAAGTTTCTGGTGTTGTTTTTCCTTTGAATCTTAACATCTTAATTAGCTTCCTCTCTTTGATTAAAGATTAACGGACATCCCTTTTAGATTTTTTCTATTATCAGGTAAATCTGCCAGCAAACATTTATGGCAGGGGTGCCCAAACTTTTTGTAAGGAGGGCCAGATTTGGTGGCTCAGAATGTGTCAGGGGCTGGTTGCTCCCCAACCCTGCCACCCCACTGCAAGCCCCACCCACTTTCTTTTAAAAAAAATGGCGTGAAGGAAGTGGGAGGGAGGGGTGGGCCAGCCAGCCGCAGGCCACTCAGAATGGCCGGGGGGGGATTTGGCCCCCGGGCCGGACTTTGGGCAGGCTTGATTTATGGTAAACTGCTTGCAACTGTACAATGATCACAAATATTTCACATAGGCAAATCTTTTACTTCAGCCTGGAGGCTTACGTAATTGTAGTTCTAATACAAAAAGTCCACTCTCCCTAGTAGTGGAATATAACACACAAATGTCATCTGAAAAGAAAAAAGTGAAAATTTTATTTTCTATAGATTGGTGTCATTTTGTTGTAAAACAGTGCTTCTCAACATTAGGTCCCCAAATGTTCTTGGACCACAACTCCCAGATTCAGTCTAAATCTTGTCCTGTATTCTGGAACGATGGAGAATGGATGCTGCCCTTCCTCTGTGTGGACCCAAGGTTAAGTACCATTGTTCTAAGAGGATGCAGCCATCTTCATCCAAGTTGATATCTCTTGCAGATGAAGTGAAATGCAAACTCCCATCACCTTCAGCCAGAATGGCTAACATGGAGTATATCTTGGGGAAATGCTCAAGTGAATATGGATACACAATTTTGCTGGAATGGCCACCATAAACTACATAGGGGAGAAAAGGAGTAGTTTGGAAGCAGGTGGAATTGGAGCATGGAAGAAGTCATTAATTTCCTATCCATTTCAGATGAACATCCAAGTGGAATAGGTATTCATGGAGCTGGAAAGGGCATCTTACAGCAACCATACTAAGAGCTCTGAAATTATAAAACTGTATTTGAACTGCTACTATTTTCAGTATGTTTGCCCTTACATTAAAAGCTTTCTGTTAGTAGAAAAGAAAATAAGCTGAGCTAGGATTCCCTTGCTGGTATGCTGCTTTATTTTACTATAGATAGATAGATAGATAGATAGATAGATAGATAGATAGATAGATAGATAGATAGATAGATAGATAGATAGATAGATAGATAGATAGATAGAGCAAGTGACTGAAACTTGGGGACACTATTTACAACATGTAGATGACAATTCCTCCAAATTCCTAAACTAGTTCTTTGTTGAACAATCCTGAGGGACTAAAATATTTTACTCATAGTACATGAGTTGTATATTAAAGTTGCTAATTTTAAGAAATTTAAAATAATGCTTTACAAGCAGGTTTCATTTCAGTATGGGGAAATGTTTAGTAGTTCCCACTGAAGTCTGAAAATGTGCAGTCAGCTCTAGCACATCAGGTCTTGTAGCTACAATATCTTATTATTCAAAATGGAAGGTCCTGTGCTTTCAATTGAAAAATAGCACTTCACATTAAGGCATTTCACAGTGCCTTTCTTCCCACCCTTAATTAGTGCCACGAACATCTTGCAATCACCATTATAGGCCATCTGCAAAAAAAAAAAAAATGGACTTTGATCTCCTTTACTAGTATATAAGCCTTGGATACTTGCACTGAACTGCTGAAATAATACCCTACAGCTCAAAACCAATTCATATAAGGTTATTAAACTGAGATTGCCATGCTCAATCAACTTCATAAATACATATTGTGGACTTTTTGTCCTCCCCCATCACTGCCTTTGAGGATTAGATTTTTATTGAGTCTGATTTGTAGCAGAAAAGCATCTAGCATGATTTAGATCAGGACAGGGAAGCGATGAAAGGAGGAACTACAGGCACATATGGGGCCGTAATGGAAACTACAGAGCTGGCTCCTTTGCTGTCAAAAAAAGAGAGAGGCGTCTAAATTTGAATGGCTATAATCAGCCATATACCAAGTGAAAAGATTTTACAATGTCTACTCAGCCATATTGAGAGCCAGATTCTGTAAGTTCCAAAACTGAAATAAGGGCAATCTCAGTGCACCATGCTCTTTCCAAGATACATCTTATATTTTCCTTACTAAGTAGTTGAGTGCAACTTGATAAATGACAACTTGGCAATTTCTTCTTATTCCATATTCAGAAAGTAAACCACTAGTAGAAGACCAGTATTAGAATGGCATCTTCCAGCCCATCTGAAAGCAGGTGGTTTGTTTAGAGGAATAGGACATAAGAGGTGTGTGCTCATAATGTGTTTGTGTTGTTCATGGTCATCCACCTTGCTTTCTTCGCTATTGAACACTTTTGTTGTAGTAGATGCTGCAATGCAGTGGAGATCTGGTGAGTCAAGTTCTCCATAAGTCCCAACTGATTCCAGGTGGACCTACTCTAGTTGCAGTCACACTAAAGTAAGCTGCACCAAGAGTAGACCAATTTGGATGAATGGAGTTGTTGGAGAAGTTGAATCAACAAATCTCCACTGATTCAGTGGGCCTGCTCTGTTGTGACTTACTGCGTTAAGGTAAGGGATTTCAGCCAGTAAAGCCTATACAGTAATTCCTTGGTTTATGAGCATAATCCATTCCAGAAATATGCTTGTAAACCAAAACACTATTATATCAGAGCAAAGTTCCCCATGAGAAATAATGGAAACTCAGATTATTCATTCAAGCACTGGTGATCTCGAGGCTGGACTACTGCAACGCCCTCTACATGGGGTTGCCCTTGACTCTCCTCCGGCGTCTGCAGCGGGTGCAGAATGCTGCAGTCAGACTGGTGGTGGGTGTG
>JAHTLZ010000204.1:72073299-72085912 GCA_023846285.1 Phrynocephalus versicolor
CTGGCATTTCATGACACTCAGAATCTATTGATTGTGGTGGGTCTTACTGACAAGAAATGTGGTCTGTAAAGTTATGGTAATGTACTTAGCTGTGGGTCTTCATGCCAATTTGGTTCTTTCCCATTTTATTTTTTCAAAGTACTTACATCCCAACATGGCTGGCTACTTTCTCAAAAAAAAAAAAAATGAGGGGCACAATTTTCCTTCCATGGTGCTCACTTTCCCCAGTGCTCACTTCTCCCAGCCTGCCAAGCTCCAAGACAAACTATCAAAGTACATACCAGTGAAGCCCACAGTTAATTGGCTAGGCACTCCCCTTTGAAACATCTCTGTGTGATTTTAATCATCATTCTTCTTGCACAGAATGTGGTGTTTTGTTTTTGTTTTGCAATTTCTCCATGCTTTCCTTGCACCAGCATGGCATGTGCTGGCAATATAGGGGTTAAGCTGCTTAGGTTAACTCCTATATTGCTGGTGCATGCTGCGCAGCAGTTTTGCAATTAGCTGGGGGGACTCTCTTTGCAGTTGAATGACTCAGCACCCTGAACCCAAAATCTCTCCAAATTTGAGGGACTTATACGGAAGAGTCCAAAGAAGCTACACTGTGATTTCCATGCTGCTACATGCATGCACTCACTATTTTTGAGTACATATTTTAAAACCCCTTGGGGCGCGGGCTTTCAAGCACTTTCCCCAATTACAAATAATTCTTTTCTGGGGGACCCCCTTTGGAGTTTAATAACTCAGACCCCTGAACCTCAAACCTCTCCAAATTTAGGCGGTTTACAGGGAAGAGTTCAAAGAAGCTATCCCCCAAAGTTGGTCCCTCTAGGACCCAGGGAGCCATTATACAGAGTAATGAATGTTTCATTTTGTTTCATTCTGAAAATTCTTTTAAAATGTTGTTAATAATGAAATGAAACTAACCAAACCAAAAGGAGAAACAAAAAACACTATATTTTTGTGGCCATTTCTAGTGCCCATCTCTAGCAGTGACCCATGGGCTTCCCTCTTCTAATCCCTGTTACAAGGACCTAGCTGAAGTCCTGTGCTATTTGCACCCTGTAAAGGGTGGGGGGGAGAGAAGCAGTGTTCATTTTAAGTACAATAGTGGCCTAGTTCACTCCTGTCACGTTATAAGCAAGGTGCACAGCCACCAGTTTCAAGCAGCATAGGAAGGAACACAATAAGGTTAGAACTGCAATCCGAATGGCACAGCAAGGAATTTTAAATTTTTTGGTCCCAGCAGGAAGAATAATCCAGCTGTTCAATTGTTGCATAGATTTGGCCAGAATCCATACCTTCTTGGTTCTTTCCCCTCTAGCTTTCCTCAGCTGTTATAATTTGAGTGTAGTCATTCCATATAGGTGAGATTGCTCCAGCCCTATGCCACTGCTTTTCTGGATCTGTCACCTTTGCACATTAGGAAGGCAAAAAAGCCTGAAGGAAGAGAGCACTGCTATCCTTGGGCACTGCCCACGTAGACCAGCACTAGAGATGGGCACAAATCGAAAAAATTACGTTTCGGTTTTTCATTTTTCGTTGCGGGTCCGTTTCGGTTCATTTTTGTTTTTTGTGATTTTTTAAAAAAAAATGTTTCCTTTTTTTGTTTTTTGTTTTTCATTTTCGCCTGCTTTTTGCGTAACTTAAAGCATTTCCGCACGCGGACATCCCCCAACGCCCCAGACCAGAGGGAAAACACTAAAAAAAATGATGCTGGCAGAGACACAGTATAGACTAGGTACGCAGGGAGGCTGCAAAGGCAGCAGCGGGCGTTGCCAAGGGCATAAGGCAGCCACAGAGTGACTGCACTGCGGGGCAGGGGAGGATACTCACTGAGAGGTACGCACACACACAGGGAGGCTGCAAGAGAAATCTCTTCTTTCTCTCCCCTAAGAGCCAGGCTGCAGCCAGCAGGAACACACAGACACACACCTGCCTGGCTGGCCTCAAGTAATGAGTCGCAGAGACAGCAATCCCACCCTAACTCCCACCACAGACTGCAAGGAGGATGGGGGCTGCCAAAGCTTTTTATGCCCTCTGTGGCTGCCACACCTACCCAGTCTGCAACCTGGGCATGCTATTGGTTGAAATTTACATGATCCCATCACATGGCTTACATCCATCTTGTGGCTGGAATCCATTTTGTGTCATCCTTAAAGGGAAAAGAAAAAATACATCATGATGGGAGAAAGACAAAAACAAACGTTTTAAGGACCACAACCCCCTGGTAGGTAATAATTTCAAATAATTATCACTGTGTTTTTATGAATGTCCAGGGTGTTTTAATACCCAAGAAATCAATATTAGGCATCTGGGAGCCATTTTGGGTCGATGTCCCCTAACTCCCCTTAAAGGAAAAAAAATACAGCGATCTGAGAAAAGACATAAATGCACGTTTTAAGGACCCCAGCCCCCCTGGTAGGTATTATCAGGCAGAATAAATAATTATCACTGGGTTTTTACGGATATTCAGGATTTTTTTAACATTTAAAAATGGCTCATTTCATTGCACATCGCCATTAACGAAAACGAAACATAACAAACCTAATTTTTGTGATTCTGTTCAGTTCGTTCCAATTTCATCACAATTTTCATTATTCGTTTTGTTACGTAATGAAACGAATAATGAATAATGGAATGAATTTTTTTTCCCGTTTCGTGCCCATCTCTAACCAGGACTCCAATTTTCCCTTGTCCTGACTCATGCCCAGTATTTGTTTCAGACGTTCCTCCAGAGGGGGGCTGAGCCCACCCAGAGTAAGTCCACCCCCGAGGGAATATCCTTTAAAAAAATTTAAATTCATATACCCCCTGCCCCCCCATGCATCTCTGAAATTCCTCACCACCACCACAAACTGTCTGAAAGAAACACTGCTCATGCTGAGAGCCTCCATGGATAGCAGGATTTGTTTGTTTGTTTGTTAAACTTGTATACCGCCCGTCTTCCCAGAGGAAAGTCTTCTCCCTCCTCAGACTTATCTTCTCCCCTATTTAGCAAGGCAAGAGGACTGAGGGAGGGTGAGTGGTATGGGCTCCCCTGACTTTTGAGTGTGCCACTTTGAAAACATTTTCTGTTACGCTTCAGGCAGTCCTAGGACAGACACATACACACACACACACACACACTTCGAGCTACAAAATGAACTCATTCTGAGCTGTGAACTCTTTTCATTGAATCTTGTTGTTATGCTCCCAGTCTAGTTCTTTTTCTTTTTTTTAATGCAAGAGCATGAATTAAAACAGTATGAAATGGGGAAGGAGATTAATTTTACTTGGGTCCAAGAGGCTAAATGATTTTCCACACATTTATTTAAATGCCTTTAATTGTGCGACAAATAATGCAATGGCTGACATGGGTGCCTCCCAAAGTATTTGTCAAAGGTCTGTCATAGACTTAGGGACAGTGATGCATTTTCTGTCATGCAGGTCTTGTTGTGAGACGCTCAAGAACAGACCTGCCGGAGAGAGAAAGAATGAATGACAGTGGTTGCAGAAAAGAACAAAACCGCCGCAACCCCATGATTTCTAAATGCTTTTTACACAGCAAAGATTTTATTCTGGCTTTAATCTGTCACCATAAAGTGCAGTCATATTTGGAGACAGAAAAAGCTTGATAGTTCCATTTTTATGCTTATATTTCCCCATTACCGACACTTTTCATCTTTGTCCTAAAGCAAAAATAAACTTTCCCCCTTTTTTTGATGATTAAAAATCCCATCTGTAGCCTCATGAATTATCTTTTATTATTCAATATTAATAATGAATAAATGTCTCTTGAATACCTCTGATCCTCACATTATATATTATGGATAACTTTTTGATTTCACAGGAAAAACTATGAAGCAATATTCAACCAGCAAAAAAATTAGATCACTAAAATTAGAGAGCTATAGAGTGGGTAGTTCAGTGAATTAAACAGACATTGGGAGATTGATTCCCCATTGTGACTTTTGGGAGAAGAGTCCGCATGTGTAGCCTTCATCAACCTGCACAGTCTCAGGCAACCCAAGAAAAGGAGAGTAGTAAGAGTACTCTCCATCTAGAAGACCCTAGAAAGGGTAATGAATATAACTCAGAATTGAATTTGAAACAAAATGATTGTTTGAATAAATGAATAAATGCAAAAGAAGACACTGGTTTACATGAAATCGTATATGCACATGCTAGCGTATATAAAGTGGACCCTCGTGTAACAAGCTGTTTGTATAACATAAGATCTGTACAACGTAAAAAATTCCAGAGATAGAGGAAATTTGCTTAAAAGAATCGTCTGTGGGGCAAATCTGTACAATATAAAAATGGTCGCTATTAGGGATTGCTCTGTTTTCAATACATTCCTATGGGAAATTTGGATAAAGGAAAATTTGCTTAACAGAATTTCATTTGGAATGAATTAATTCCTTTACTCAAGATACCATATAATCTTTACAAGTTGAAATGATTTTTTTTTTTTTACAGTTTGAACAATACATCTCATCTGAATAGAAAAGAGAAGCCCTCTGACCTATGTCTCAGGTATTTACTCTGCTGTCTAGCTTCTAATGATGGATAGGAAACTTCAAGGTCTGTGATCAGTCTTGAAATGGACAGTCCCTTCTGCATCCATTCGAAGAGAAAACTGTTAAGGAGCCTCGTGGCACTGTGGTTAAATTGCAGTACTGCTATGAAGACTGCTCATGGCCTGATTTCAATCCGAATACACTCAGGTAGCTGGCCTAAGGTTCACCCCTCCTTCCATCCTTCCAGGCATGGTTAAATGAGTACACAGCTGGCTGGGCAAAGAGCAATGTGTAGCCAGCATAATTACAGTGCAAACCACCCAAAGAGAGCTTTAAGCGCTATGGGACATTATATAAGCACTGCAGAATATTTTCTTTTGTTTTTGTTCTCTATAAAAGAGGATGTAGCCACTTTACAGCTGCAACCCCCATTACTAGACATGGACACGACTCGGCGAAATCCTTGTTTCCGTTCTCGTTTGTCGTTCTCGTTACGTAACGAGGAACGAGAACCACAATTACTCCGCTCCAGCTCGAACCCGACCCGATAAAGATAAATTGGGTCTGATTTGTCGTTGTTGTTCATGGCATCGCGGCGCCGGCGATTGCGCGATGCCAAGCGGCGCAGCACAGAAAAAAAGTTTTTAAATTTAAAAAAAACCGATTCCCGGCCATAAAAGCAGGCAAAAATATGCCTGCCTCAGTGAGGGCACCTACCAGAGAGGGGTGGTTTCTGGGGGGGGGGTCCCTGGCCTTCCCCCCCTCTCCTGACCTGGGCTGCTGGTACCAGGCTGGGGGGGGGGGCATCCTCACCGTCTCTCTCCATTTGCCATGCAGTGGGGGGAGATCCAAAATGGCGACCGCAATTTTTCTTTTGAAATCGTGCTCCAAAAACCCACCAAAGCACCACAGAAACATGTGAAAACTGGGTATTTTAAATGCCTGATTTTTTATAGTAGCAGCAGTGGGTTTTTCTTGCAATAAAATGTCTCCATTTATTTTATTTTATTTTATTTTTATTTTTTTACACCTGCGCAGGCGCAATGATGGGCTAGCCATGGGATGGGATGGGACCATGCAAATTTTTGGAGCCATTCCACCAATTGCATGGCCAGGTTTTGACTGATACTTCTGGGTGTGCCAGAGAGGGCATTAAAAGCCCACTAACCCGAACCCTATCCCTAATCCTAACCCTAACCCTAACCCAAATGCCAGTATGCTGTTCTTCTTAGTGGGTCAGAGGCACCCAGAGGTGGAGCCCAATAACCCACCCTAAACTTAAACATAACCTTAACCCTAGCCCTTACCCTAACCCCACCAACCCTAATCCAGATCTGTATGCAAGTACACTTCCCTTCTTAGTGAGTCAAAGTGGGCGCTTTGCAGAGCCCACTCTCACTATCCCATTCCCAATCCCTAACCTGTACATGGGTACGCTAGTATGCTGCCCTTCTTAGTGAGTGAGTCAGAGGCACCCAGAGAGAGGTGCCTCTGCCACTTACCCCCTCCACCCTAACATATGTAAAAAATAAATATGCGGTGGCTCCGCGAAATGCTTCCCTTCCCTTACTGGGTCAGACGTCAGAGGCACCCAGAGAGGTGCCTCCCAGAGCCCACGTACCCCAACCCTAACCCTAACCCCAACCCACAAATGACCAAACGACAAACGGAACAACAAATTTTTGAAAATTATCGCGACAAACGGCAACGACCCAAAACGGGCCTGTCCCGACAAACGACAACTCGAAATGTCATTTTTTCTGGTCGTGCCCATCTCTACCCATTACAGCAAGAAACAAAGCTGTGAACTGCTTTGTACCTCATTGAGAGGGTTCGGCAGGACAGTGAATCACACTCATGCTGTTTGTGTGATTCCCTGTAATAATCCCTTGGCTTCAGCTCCTGGCATCTTCATAATCACACCAAGCTGTCCTGCTTTCCTGAGCATCCCTGAAAGACCATCCTCCTTTGGAAAGCTTCTGGAACCTTCAATTGGTACCTACTGCTGATGCAAGATATAACTGGAATGGGTTGATTATATATATAATCTGGGGAACTTTTGTTTCTGGAATCAGTTCATTGTGCAGATTTCCAGTTTATAAAGCACTGAATGGTTTGGGAGCTGGGTACCAAGAAAGGCCACTTGCTCTCATATGTGGCATCACTTTGTCAGTCTAAAGAAAGTTGAAGTGAGGCCTCCAATTTATAGTTCACCTTGGTTTCACATCATCCTGGTCTGAATAGGCTCGTTAGGTGGATAGTGGTCTGAATAGGCTCATTAGGTGGATGATGGCCTGGGGGGGGTGAAAGTCCCACCTATTCAACCCTTCACAACACTCATTAAGTATACAGCATTGACCATGGCCTTCCTTGTGGAAGCGTGAAGTTTGTTCCAATTGAAACATCAAAACCAGTCCTCTTTCTATATACTCCTGAAGTGTTAAATTGCTGAACTGTCATCTGTGTATAAATCTCAAGAAAAGGCAAACTCACATGACCTCAAGGAAAGTCAAATTCGCCAGAGTTACTATGAATATTCATGGTATAGACTAGTGAAGGAGTTTTCTGCAATGTTGCACAAAATTAATCCACTGTTCTATGCCATGTATTTTCAAAGTAATTTACCATCTACTGATGCAAAGGTCCAAAGACAAGCATCACTATGTGTAAATATTCCACTAAGGAAACTTTGCTTAGAACCTGAGCTAAGCATGAACAAGGAAAGGGGTTAGTTATGGATATAATATAGGAATCATATGCATGTTACATAATCTCTGGGACTGGAGACAGCTACACACCCTGATGCATGTTTGCTACAGAGAAAGCCCTGATAAATTCATAGACAACACAAGAAAGGATCACATCTAACCACACTGGAAAGGGTTGCCTTGCGGGGAGCAATCTCACTTAAAGCTGTCCTTCTTTTCATGAAGGAATTGTTCCAGCACAGCACCCAAAAACAGTAGCCCTGCTGTTAGACCAAAAAGGACCAGGTTGGACACATTGATGAGAGAATCAAGTTCACAAACTCATGCATATCATGGGATCACAGGAAACGTCTCATACCTGGCCATGCCACAAACGCTCCGAAATGCTATTTCCCTTCCTTATAGTACAATATGCCATATTTTACAGATATCAAAGATCTTTTTAATTAGCTTCTTTCCAAAGTTTAATCATTAAAGCTTACTCTCACAATTCCACCTCCATTTTTGGCTCCTTCTCTTTGAGCTTCTGTTAGTAAGGCATTTATTTTAGACACAGTTCACGAACAAAATAAGGATCCGTACAAAAACTGGAGGCATAAGAAAGGTAAAGAATGCCTCACATATATGCACGTCTATAGTCCAGTCCCTTTCATACCTAGATGATGCCGAAGTGTGTGTATTTTTCCCAGCAAGAAAAAATTGGATTAGTCACAATCTTGTCAACTAATGAACACACTCTGTGATCTTTACAGCTTCATTTACTGGGTTAATAGTGCTTTGCCTGAGTTCCTTTGCAATGGGGGGGGGGAGAAGGAGAGGGGGGGACCTGTTAAAAGAAATATTCCGGGTGCAGACCACAGCCACTGACACGAATAATATCATATTCATCACAGGCAGACCTCGTATCTCATTACTGTTGAAGAGTTTGCCCCCAAGGCAACTGAATGCAGTCAGGCTAGGCCCATCATGTGGAACTGTTCAGGTATATTGTGGGATGATTTAATGCGATAATAATGTCCACTTTGTGAGATAGATTATGTTTTTTATAGTGGCTGATGGTTAATGAATGATACATTAGCAAACATCACTAAAACATTATTGGGGAAATGCAGATGAAGAGATAACTGTAACTCTCAATTCCCTTTCCCCCAGCTCTGCAGTCCCACCCTACCATTCTTTCCTCAACACGCAAAGAGGAAAAGAAATGTAAGACAGAGAAACTTTCTCTTTCTTTCTTTCTTTCTTTCTTTCTTTCTTTCTTTCTTTCTTTCTCCAGCGGCATCCGTTCACACACTCTTTGCTCTTTCTCATGCTTGCATGCTCCTGCTCACACCCTCGCTCCGTTCCACTCTCAGCAGGCTACTAAAAATGTTGCTAGCATAAATGGAAATATCATTTCTTAAATCAAATGTGAATCAATGAAAGTGTAAACCTGAACAAATACATTATACGTTGACCTAGTTTATTAGATGAAGACGTTTACGCTGATTTGATTTATCTAGCAATACACTGCTCAGCTGTGAAACGAGATAAGAAGAACCCATTCACCTTATTTACTACATTACAGTGGTGACCGTTAACCCAGCTGTGGTTAAAGATCTCCCTCACAGCTCCTTTAAATGTTACTGGGGAGTGATTTTTTTCCATGAGCAACTGCTGGAAAAGAGTTTAACTTACCTCACCACATGGGTCTGTCCTGTAGATGGCAACCCCACCCCTCAGGGCATCAATTCTTCAGTTGAGGCTTGCTTATTATCATGTTCATGGGTTTATCCACCTCAAGATGGCCAAATGTACTACTTTTACAGAGGACAGCCTTTGTTTTGAAGGTGCTTGAAAAACTTCCTGTTCAAATTACAGTATAGAAGAAAGAAAATCACATGAAGGAAAAGCAAAGCTTTGAGTTTGTGCATCAATAGATAGTACCTGGATAGCCAATCCAGCCACAGGGACAGATCAGCTGGTCATAATCTTCTCTGCCATATTTGTTTGAATTTCTGTTTGACATTATAGCAATTATTCCTATGAAGAGACTGGAGTAGTCAATATTTATGTGAATCTCTTATAAGTAATGCTTAACTGGCCACGCTATCCTGCAGTTACATTCGAGATGATCTCATAAATGATGTAATGTATATGAAATGAGCCTAGGTGAACAGCAAGATAATCTCCTGATTCTCTAGTCGCTTAAACAGACAGATGGCTGCTGGTCTACTATCTTCATTTTTGCTGCAGACAGTGTGAACAGAATATAGTTGTGTAACTGTTTAAACAGAAACAAACAGTTCACTCTAGAAGTTGACACTGCGGTAGTTTTACCTACCCTCCAAGCCATGCTGTTTTTACACATTAGCCCATAACGGGCTAATTTGGACAACCACCTGACATCAAGAGAAATTTGGACGACCACCTGGCAGATATCCTTTGATTTGTGTTCCTGCATGGAGCACGGGGTTGGACTTGATGGCCTTGTAGGCCCCTTCCAAGTTCACTACCCTATGATTCTATGATAATAAACTGCAGAGCAAAATGACTGAATTTTTGGCTGGCACCAAGTCTCCATGATCTCAGACTGGTATCTCCTAAGACCCTCGAACTGCAGGTGACAATCCTGGAAGCCTTATCTTTGTGCTCCTGCAGGAAGGAACTTACCATGTGGAGGTATGAAAAACCATCCAAGGTTATAAGCCGCAAAGAGAATTTCCATATCACTTCAAGGACTGGGCAAAGCTTCTCTTTGACTGACTATTCCACTGATCCATTTAGAGTAGGTCCTGATCCAGCAGTAAAATAAAACACACTGAAATCAGTGGGCTGAAGCATTCCTAAATTCTGTGCTTCTTTGCCAGATGTTGACAAAATGAGTATTTCTTTATATCATGTCCATTACAGTATTATTTGATTAAAAATGAACATTACATTATATATCAGCAGGTGATGAAGCAATGTGACATGTTCTTGACTGATACACATTCATGTACATAATTGAAGTCTACAGTTTTAAGCAAATATTCTAATGGTGTCTATAGAGATGCAGTGGTTCTAGTGGTACTAATAATTATGAAATCAATGGTCTAGCTGGCATCATTTACAGAGAAACCCATTTCCATACTCACCTACTTAATTGTAATTGTTGTAAACCTGTCATGTAACTACCAAGATTCTATGTAAAGTGGTTTACTTCAGTTCTCTAAGTAACATGCTCTTCTGACTTCTTCAGTCTTGTTTTGTCTAGAATATGAATTATGTAAACCTTCACCATCTGAAACTGTTTCAAGTCAATTAATTGTTGTAATTACTTAAGATTTCTTTTTAATGAATATGACTCTCTAGAGATTAGATGATATGCTGTCATCGGCAAGGCTGATAAATGAAATGTGATTTGTGACTCTCTGCAAACACTGAGGAACCTTGTACACGAACAAAGTCTTTCCTTCCTGTGGAAGAAATGCCCTTGACAGAGGAAGAAGCATTTGTCATACTGCTCTTTCCCAGCAGTGCTTGAACCTAACATGCAATTCATACTACAGAGGGTAGCAGTTAGATGTAACAAAGAGACCTCAGAATCCTGCGTGTGCTTGCCTGTCACCCAAGGTGGTTGGGATCATTCTCCATGCATAAGGGTCACCACTCATCAAATGTCAGGAAAAGACACCATGTGTTATCAGAATGCCAAGAATTGCATCATATGCACACACACACACACACACACACACACACACACACACACACACACACACACACACACACACACACACACAATTATGCCACAATGAGAACTCTTGTCACCATACTTTCCATAATTTCCCTCATAATTCACAATCAGTGCCTGCCTTTTTTGCCTTAAACTTTCGAGACTATCACTGCATTGAATTTCAGTTTAAGTTTCTCTAGGACAACAGTTGGGAAAGTATGTCCGTCTGTAAACCGCCGCTCCAGTAATCTCTAGCCATTGTAGCCAATAGTGAGAAAGAATGGATATACAGCCCAGCACATTTTGAGAGCTGCAGTTCCCCAACCCTGCCATATGGCAATAGGCAATATTTGTTTTAAATGCTACTGCCTTAGGTACTACTGTAGTATACTACCATAAAGACAAGTAATTTACCCTGGCTAAACGAAAGAGGAGATAGAAACAACAACACCCCAGGTACAAGAATAGATTTTTTTTTGTTCCAACATAAAAACAATGACTGAAATGCTGTTGTAGAGTTATACAAATGTTATAACACTTGGAAGCAAATTGCTATAAATTAATAATTTTCTGCAGACACTATTTGTTGCACACTGGGTTAATATCTAAGGAAATTATTAACTTATGCCAAAAGTTACACCATTTGCATAACCGCGGGACAGGATTCCAGCCAACAATAATAATGCTAAAGCAACCCCTGAGTATCCAGGATTTTGAAGTGCTTTTGCTGTACCTACCATGCACCCAATGATTATGCCACATGAAGTTAGGATTGCCACATGTCCTGTTTTATGGAAATCAGTCCTTTATTTGAAGAGCTGCCAGAAGACATGACATTTCACATTTGAAGACCTGTCTTATCTACATCTCACTTTAGGATAAGAAATCTAAGAGGGACAATCAGGATCCTTGATGTTTTCTATCCACACTCAGCACTTGCAGAGAATAAACATAACAGGTTGTGGACACAGGGTTACTGTTTTCCATTCTCTTAAAATCTATTATAATTATTGTTGTTTAAACATTGACTTTGATATTTTAATATTGCTTATGTTGATTTTCTTTTGTTGTTGTTGTTGTAATCCACCTTGGGTCCTCTTGGGGAAAAAGGCAGCATAAAAATAAAGTTTATTATTATTTTTATTATAATTTTGTTTAAGTTATAAAAATCATTTCTGATTTTCCATCTGTACATTTTATGTAAATTGGCGTCCTCTTCCATTTTCTTTTTGGAAAGGGTTTTTCTGTTTCTGTTTTCTTTCTATTTATTTGTTTGTTTGTTTTGCATCATTGTGATGTTTTGAGTAGCAACTGCCTACATAGTTTACATATGCCCGTTATATGTTCCTATGTAAATCTTTGACTGACAGCCTCTCTCTAAGACCTTGGTCTTTGTATCCAGCAGGTAATTACTTTCAACTCGACGTTTCTGGAGGCTGAATCCTGGGTTCTCTGTGTACATTAGGCAACAGCTATTCTCACATTGTTGGCCTACAACACCTCTGGCCACAAGCATGATAGACAGAACACATGCATTTGCCCATATTACTTAATGACTATCTCTTGTTTCCAGCTCTGTTAACATGTTAATGATATATTATTATAATTATTGTAAGCCGCCTTGGGTCCCTTCGGGGAGAAAGGTGGCATAAAAATAAAGTTTTATTATTATTATTATTATTATTATTATTATTATTATTATTATTATT
>JAHTLZ010000204.1:72085922-72103382 GCA_023846285.1 Phrynocephalus versicolor
ATTATTATTATTATTATTATTATTATTATTATTATTATTATTATTATCTTTGAACTGCAGAGCTGGAAGGGACCCTATGGATCACTCAGTCCA
Source organism: Phrynocephalus versicolor (assembly GCA_023846285.1). NCBI lineage: Eukaryota > Metazoa > Chordata > Lepidosauria > Squamata > Agamidae > Phrynocephalus > Phrynocephalus versicolor. The sequence continues at coordinate 72,086,016 of JAHTLZ010000204.1, forward strand.
GCACCTCTCAAGGAGGCACACTGGGGAATTGAACTCCTGAGCTCGGGCTCCACAGCCAGAGACCTTATCCACTTAGGAAGATCAAACAGAAAAATCCACGTGAGAGTTGGATGAGTGAGACATTTATTGAATGTAAATAAAAACGAGACTGGCAGGTTCCTAAAAAGTAACATTTGCTCTAATACCCTTCCATGCATCAGGAAAGCAGGTTTGAAACTCTAGTGCAAGCATACCATGAAGAGCAGACTTCCTATCGAATAAGAATATTAGAAAATATATTTATATACCCAACATGCTGCAACAATCTCCCACCTGTGACAGGGCCAGCAAAAGGAGCCCTGAAAAGAATGCGAACTGACAAATGTGTCACATGTCAAGAAGATGAAGTAGATAACAAGAATTGACATGTCAAGAAAGAGCCTTTGTCAGATTGCAAAAAGTTTCAGAGCTGAGGGACACCTTGCTGGCGGCAATTTAGGTTAGGGAAGATAAATATGCCATCCTTACTTTAAAAGGTCAAAGCTGTGAAAATACCACCACATGTTCCATGAGGACTACACTGAAATCATTGCATTGTAATTCCTTAATGCTTCAAAATAGCACTTGGAAAATAAAGGTGGCTGAAGATCTGTTGTACTGTATTTCTACACGAAATTAAATGCATTTAAAAGAGCCCAGCTGTATTCATGACCATGGCAAGCATCATTTTGGAGGCCCAGGTACAAACCTTTAATATGGCCCCTTTTTCTTGATGTATATTATGATGATATGACCCTATAGTTTCATGAGTCATGAAAGGCCATATAATCAGAGATCCTGCCTATGATGGTGCCAATTCCCAAGACAGTAAGGCACCTGAAAAAGTGACTTTACCTTCGCAACATCTCATGCTGAATAAAAACTTGTTAAAGGTGCTACCAAGAACTCCCCCCCCCTTTCTTTTTGCTATTTTTGCTGCTCCTTGTTTAACTTCTTGGACAGGAGAAAAACCATGGCTAAATTCCTTTTGCTTCGTATAGTAACCCTAAAACAGACCCATTGAACCAGTGGGAATTTGGCCAGTCAATTCATCTCCAAGTTCCATTGATTAAAATGACTTGCTATACAAAAGTGAATCACAACTAGAATGAATTAACTATTTGAATCAATGGAACTTATGGAAGAGCTGACCCACCAAACCCCCTCTGATTCAATGAGCCCATTCTAGTTTAACTTATTAAGCAAAAAGATTTTGGTTAGTATTTGAATAAAGAAAGACAAGCCATTCCTATTATTCCGTTCACTTTGATGTTGATGCAGTGACACGAACCTTCTGAGGATCAAAAGACAGCTTGCCTAATCAGGTCTGTACAGTGTATTCTGTAGCCTGCTGTGTCAAGGGCAGCCTAGCAACCATATATGGCTGCTTTGCATTAGCTGCATTAACCTTCTGTCCCACAGTCTTTTTATCCCTCCATAATATCTTCCTCAGGTAGCAAAATGGAACTGACCCTTGATAATCTTAAAAAGAATACCCAAGCCAAACTTAGAGTTGGCCTCTAACACTTAAAAGAAAGTTCTTTGAAGGACTCTGTCACACATCCCTTAAAATGCTGATTAAATTTCAAGATAAAGTATTTCCAAAAATCTTGTCCCCACGGCCACCAGAACACTTACCTTTAGTCATTAAAGGACTTTTCTCAATAAGCTTTCAGTATTGGACAACCTATTGGATCCCCTGCCTGCTTTACCACATACTTATGTGCACTGTTGCACACAGCCTAGCCCAAGTCTAGTAGATAATCCTTCAGGCATCTGGGATGTCCAGGTCCTAGTTAAGTAAGTCTTCATCACTCCCATACATTGAGGGGGCCTTCTATATATAGCTGTGATACCTCAGAATTGGGATGAATAAAAAGGCTGTTGCCTTCCTTTTGAATCATGTGACCATTCTTGGCTTTGCAGAGGCTTAAGAAACCTCAAACCTAGCTGCTAGAATTCGCCACTCCTTCAGTATTTATGTGAGGGATGACTGGACTGGAAGGCCTTCTTTCCATTTTGATAGCTCAGAATTTTTGATGCCTTTGCAATATACTTTAAACATATTCCTTGTCTGTTTTGTTTAATGTCATGTAACCAGTAGTCAAACTCATAATAAAATAACTTTGAGCATTGGCTGGATGATCAGCTGCTTATTTTTCAGCTATTTTCCATGTGTAAAGATTCTTGCATTTTGTCACCCGTTACACATGTGAACTGTTCACCACAAATCCAAATCTCACTTCATCACAGATGTTCTCTCAGTCCATTTTCAGATTAGATGTGGTGGAATGCTGAATAACAGCTCATGCCAGTGGCACTCATTAGGCACATGACAATGCAGTAGCAACCATGAGTCCAGTGTGTGATGGACGTCAGGGCCAATATACTTGGAACAAGCTATAAATTGCTTCAGAGGCATGCAACCATCCTAGTACAATAGGGGAAGAAAACATGGTTTCTCCAAAAAGGGGAGGGATAAGTGGTCGAAAGGTAATCCGCACACATTGCGGTGCACAAAACTAATTAGTCTGGTTGTTATAGATGAGACGTCTACATGAAGTTAACTATCAACCCTTTTTTGTAGTTTGCAAAAGAATTTGGAAAATTTGTCAATCACGAGGCAGAACACAAGGCAGAAATGGTAAGCTGTGTTCAGTCTGATAGAGTTCTTGAGGCCTCACCTAAAGATATATTAATTTGGTATTATTAAATAAGCTACTCAAAAGAAAGGAAAGTTAAGCAGATCAGCAACTTTTGCTCATCCTTTCTACAAAGTCCTTGCTCTAATGAGTTCCTTCTTATCACCATAACCTCCCTCTGCTAGGCGTGACCCATAAGCATATGGAAAGCCAGTCATGCAGGTGTTTTTCACAGCCATACCTGCCATACTGTGAACCCATTGTGCCTCAGGCTCTGAGGAGAAGTTCTCTTTCCTTGCAGCAAGATTATGTTTTACAAATCTGACTTTTAAACCTCTTACTGAAATTTTTAATGGATTAAATTCATCATGTCACCAGCTGCTGTGCAGCTAATAGAGCCATAAAACACTGTATTAAAGGATTACCCATGCAAAATTTCCTCTTGTGCTAATGTGAATTTTAATACTTTTAACATTTAGTTGAGACGGGAATGTCCAAGAACAGCTTGTTCAATAGGTTGTTCTATAAAATTAAGTTCCTCAGCTCATCACAAATGCCAGGACTCCATTAAGTTAAAATTTTACGGAGAGGCTAAGATGATTCACTGTATACCATTTGCAGGGATGGTGACAGCATCTGCTTCACCATTAATGTTCCTTACTCTGTGTTTTTTTAAAAAGGAAAATAAAAGAAACAAAGCACATGAGTATCATACCTTTAGTATATCAGAGCCTGAGAAAACAAGTAGTGGGATACCAACGTTTTTAGGTGGTCTGTTTATATCACTGGATATATTTGGGATTTTAACAGCAACAGCAACATTAAATGTTATTCCCTGGACACCAGTTACAAACCAAGGCTCCCTCTTTCTTTTGTATTGTAATATAAAATCAAGAGAACAGCACCACTGAAACAAATGAAAAATGCGAAAATATGAGTGACAGCAGACAATGGCGAAAATATGGCCTTTTGCTTTCCCAAAGAAAAAGGAAATATTGAGAAATAAATCTACCTCATCTCCCAACCTAACCATGAATCCAACTTACAGTATTATTGCATGGATTTCAAACTGAGTGTACTCACAGGAGGTCCCAGACCCCAAATTCTCCAAACTCATCATGGAATTCCTCCAAGGTAGGGAGCTGAGGCCCCTTCACTATTATACTTCAGTACCACTAGGATAGGTGAAAATTACACATGTTCTTTTTTTTTGATAACAATTTCAAAAATTTACACATTTCATAGACTCATAGAATCACAGAGTTGGAAGAGACCTCAAGGGCCATCCAGTCCAACCCCCTGCCATGGAGGAACATTTCTTCAAACTTTCAACAGAAAGCACTTGAGATGTCAAAATTTTCAAATAGAGGACAACATACAATTCAGGCATTGAGTCCTGATCTCTTCAGCATCTAGTTTTGGATCATTGTGTATCTAACCATGTTTGTGATCGTGAATCAGGGGTGTTGCCTCTGGCATTGTCCTTAACAGCGACATTATCAGGTCAGGGAGACATGAAGCATTACATGGTGGGAGTAGCTCTCTCTACTGACCAGTGGTGATGGTTTACAGTTTGTTTGTTTATGTGAGAAATTAAATATGGGAGAAAGTGAAGCTGTCTGTTTTGTCTATCCCAAGCACCACCACTGCACTAGTAGAGAAACTACAAAAATAATGAGACAATATACTTTATCCTGATCCTATTCAACTGCTTACAGTATCACATCCCAATCCTCACTACAAGTAACTTGTTCTGGCACAAATTTACCTCTTAAACTGCCTGCCTTCTTGGTTTACCACGAGACACACTTGTGATATCATATCCCTTGCAGTGACATCTTATCCCTTGCTTGCTGGTTACTCTTTTCAAACTTAAAAGGGTCCAGCACCATAAAATCTTGTATGGTTATAATATTTGTTTTTATATGACAGCTTTCTTCCAATACAAGGAACCAACAAAGCAGTTCCAGTTCTGGAAATAGTTCTAGTTTCAAAGTATTGAAAACTTCAGAATGAACTGCCACAACCAATAAGGCACACAGAGATACAATGACCAAGACAAGTAGCAGGTACCTTTTGCAAAGGGTTTATGTAACACTTCCTCTTCCTTGAACATACATCACTGGCAAAATCGTGTCTTCACTAACAATATGCATATGAATGCATCCATATTGGAAATCTACACACAGTTGCAGAATGTCTGTTGGCATAGGTTTCAACTTGTACTGAAGTGGTTGTGTGGCAGGATATGCTGTTATTCCCCATTTCTTTGTATTTCTTAAAATCATGAGCATTTGCTTCTGAATGAACCTAATGATCATCATCATCTGAAGCACCAGTTCCCAACAGAAGTAGAAATTTCATCAGAATTTGTATGTTCTGTGGTCTAACATATTATTTGGATCAGGGTACATATACTGTACTTGCTTCCTGGCTTTAGGCAAGCTGCACGCCCCCAGACTGCCCTTTGAAGAAGGGAATGCTAAACCACTTTTGAGTACCCTGAAAATGGTCATCATAAGTTGGAATTTGCTTGATGGCACTCCCAAATCAAATATTCATTGAAACACATTGGGTTATGCTTTCCACCAGGAGCTATTCACATAAACAGGGACATGCTGTAACAGTAATAGTGAAGAGATATTGAAATTCACAGCAGAACAGAACAACCAGGTGACAGGTCTCGTATCAATTTCTTCTCCTATATTGCCATTCTTCTCTTCAAAGCAATAGCATTTCCCAGCGATGAAAATTCAGGCAAGCATGCAGATGGCACCATCTTGTTTAATTATTCTTTCCTCCACTCCCCCTACAAAAGGGTACAAATTGGTTCTGTACTTAAACAAGGCAACTGTGTGTTTGGGAAGGTGTAAACAGGGGACAGTTGTGGTCGTGTTTTTTACACAAGCCGAATTTTCCCCACAGCCCCGTATTTCGTTCTCTATGTGTATTAGTGTTCTGAGAGCCTGTCATTTCTTATCAGAATGAGAAAGGCTAAAGAGATAATATTTCAATAACATACTGGCCTGATCATAAAATAACTCAATGGAAATGTGTAACTGCCGCAGGCATCTCAGCAGGATAGTCAGCAGTCAGATGATTTCTATTCTGCTTTTTTTAATAGTTACATTTTCTGTTATATCAGACATACCCTCAAGTCTTAGTTATGCTTATATTCAAAGAGGGGAGCTACAAATATTAAGAGCTACAAAACTTATTATGAAATATTATTATAAAGGAATAAAAGTTGGTGCCATATTGATAGCATATTGATAAAGACAGGCCTGCCACATTAAATGACCACCACCCCCATCCTAGGCCTAGGCATCTTTGTTGCTAAGGAACAAGGTCACTGCTTTCAGGCCTTGAATTCACACACATACAAAAGAGGAACGGAAGATGCTATCTTAGGAAAGATGTCAAACATTGAAGAAAAACAAGTATTTCTCTTGGTTTGCCCCTCACTCTCATAGCTCATTGCCAATTCCTGTGCATAATTAAAGGTTGGCGATAAGGTATAGTAAAAAGTTGGGAGATGATGAAAAAAATATCAGAGAAGCAGTATAGAAGTCATTGGATCACTGTGTTGCGAACCCCAACAAGACATATTTATTTATTTATTTATTTATTTTAGAATATTTTTACCCCACCTTTCTCCTTGGAAAGGACCTAAGGCAGCTTACAGTAATGAGGGATAATATACAGTTCAGGAGCCTCATGGCGCAGTGGTTAAATGCCTGTACTGCAGGTAAAACTGTGCTCACGGCCTGGGGTTCAATCCCAGGTAGCAGGCTCAAGGTTCACTCAGCCTTCCATCCTTCCGAGGTCGGTAAAATGAGTATCCAGCTTGCTGGGGGGGCAATGTGTAGCCTGCACACTGTAATTAAAATTGTAAACTGCCCAGAGACTACTTAAAGTGGTAGGGCGCGGTATATAAGCAGAACACTATAATTAAGACATGTTCAAGTACAGTGGTACCTTGTATAAAGGAATTAATTGAATGCATTGAAAGCAGAGCAATCCCTAATCGTGACCATTTTTATGTTGTACGGATTTGCCCGATAGAAGATTCTGTTAAGCAAATTTCCCCTATCTCTGGAATTTTTTATGTTGTACAGATTTTATGTTATACAAACCATTTGTTATACGAGGGTCCACTGTATTTGAGAACAAGGAATTGAGGGACACCACAGCATTAATAGACAACATTACGTTAAAGCTACAAGGTTATAAATAGTTATAAACACAAAGCCTATGTGAACCTATAGATTCATATAAAATACATACTGTATTAACTTCCTGATGTGCCAATGAAAGAAAGCATAATGAAGAGTTCATGGCAAATTAATACACATCGTTTACATCCTCTGTGGAAGAATATTTAGGCATTGAGGGGCAGAGGGAGGGACAAGTTAAGATTTTTTTTTCTAGGCAAGTTTTTAAAAAATATTTTTTATCATAATCATTACTGCTTGCTGCTGTACTGATGACAGAACTTGAAGCTATAAAATGACTCCAAAAGGTCAAAGCAGAGAGAGGCTTGTTCCTCTCTTCTTCAGGGTGAGGTGTGGAAAAAAGTCAACACTTTGTTTAAACTTTAATAGTATCTACACAACAGCAATGTATATCACTGCTAGAGAAATAACATCTGGCTAATTTGTAAATGCATTATATTAAGGATAAATTTGAGGGCTAGGCCCATAATGCCTGGAGCTAGGGGGTTTTCAGTTTCCAAATTAGTATCAGACAGATTTCATCACCTTGGGTAAATATTTAAATTATTAAATGGCAACTTATTCTCCTTCAGGTAAAGTAACTAGTAACACTTCACAGTAGGATGTAGGAGTGAATCAAATTTTATTTGTTTTATCAGTGTTTATGTTTACATTAGAAATCTTCTCCCTTTTGGTGATAGTAGTGATGATAACAGTGGTGGAGTGGTTGCTGATTTCATACCTATCTCACGCTTATTTGTTTTCATTTAGCCAAAAATAGTAGTTCACTAAATGGTGCACAGTAATGCTATTGTATCTCCCATTAGTGAAGAATGACATTATCTTTGAATGCTGTGGTGAACAACAAGATTATGTTTATTGCAATATGGTCCTGTAACTTCTCCTTAATTATGTCATATTCATTTGGACTTGTGGCTAATATATTGACCTTATTATGAAACAGTACTACCAGGCAGAAGTAGCAAATGGGGGAGGCAGGGAGAGATGCAAACCACTTTTGAGAAATACATTTTCTTTTCCCACATGCATGGACATGTGTTCCAACAAAATAGTGGAAATAAGAACTGCATTACAAAAAGTGGTTGCATGTGCTGAATGCCAGATAAAATGCAAACATCATCCCGACTAAAAAGCTGAATGGAAAGCATTGTACAGTACATATTGTGCTTCAGCAGCAAAACATAAAAAAAAATAAGTCATTTCTGTTACCCAAAATATCAAGAAACCCAAAAAAAAAAAAAACAGAATGGAGATTTGGTTTATAGAATTTTGCAGATTGAATTATGCAAATAGGTTTCTTTAGGGCTAGGGAGGTGCAACATAATAAATAAATAAATAAATAAATAAATAAATAAATAAATAAATAAATAGTGGCAAAGCAGACAGGCAAGCAGAGATGACTGATTCAGTGATTAGTAAGATATGTAATAATATATACAAGATTAAAAAAACCCCTATCCCTGTTCAAACCAAGGGCGATAGAACTGAATCTCTTTATATAGTGTTGTTTAGCTGCTTCTTTTACACCGTGTACTTGAAGCTCTTTTGTTCAAGGAAGGCCATTTTGAGATTAGATGTGGTGGGAGGCTAAAGTGTTGTTCCACTCATTTCTGAATATTATTGCTTTTCACAACCGTTTTGTGTCAATTTGTGAAGTTGGGTAGAAAAGCTTGTGTCATATAAAGCTGGTTGGCGTTTAAGATTCGCATAACTTTTCCTTTCAGTGTAATGGACTTAACGTGGTTATTCCTTTGTATACCTTGCTGCCTGTTAACCCTTCAAAAAAGCTTTTAATTCAAAGGAAGCAAATGCAATTAAATTTAATTCAAAACAAAGAGAGTTGGAGTTCATTGATACACCACTCCTTTCAACTGTTTGAGGTGAAGCATCAGACACCTGCCGGAGCTCAATGTTAATGAGGTGTAGCAGGTAAATTAGCACATCTGAATCTGCCCATGTGGAATCCTGAGCTCAATGAAGTGTTCATGCACCTCCTTTACCTTTCACTGTTAAACATCTTTGACATTCACACAAAAGACAGTAAGAAAGCAATTAACAAATATGTTTTCCAGATGACAGGAATAAAAATGAGTAGAAACCAACAGCAAATTTCTGTGCCTTTGGTATACCTTACCTATATATCTGCATCTTATCACAATGTTTTGCTTAGTGGACTAAAATTACTACTTAGGAACACTTCTCTTCTGCCTTGGAATCCAAACATGTCCTATTAAAAGAGACAAAACAATATTATATCATGTAAATTATTATTCCCCACCTCACAAAATAATAGTTCAATGCAGCAAAAACAACTAAGAGTCTTATGACACCTTAAAGTTAAGCAGAACTCTTTGCTTTAAAGTCTAGTAAGTCTATAATTGTGGCATAAGCAATTGTGTGGCACTTCATCAGATGCACAGAGTGATACTTTAGTGGGCAGATTTGTATACATATGCTGGGAGGAAGAATGTAAACAGTGAAGTCAGAAGAAAGTGAAAAGCAAAAAGTACAGACAGCAATAATTACCTTAACTATTGCAATTCACAAAAATATTGGGTGGTAATACCAAAATCCTTGTGTTGGGGAGCTAGTTAACACATGCACTGTGATTTTTTTAAAAGGCATCCTTGTTCAAATTACATGGAACAGCACTGAAATTCTTGCTGAAAAGAGGTTCAGTGCTTGTCTGTTGGAGTAGTTTAATGTTTTTTTATCTTGTTCCAAACCTGATGTAATTAACTTAACACTGTGTGTTGTGTCGTTACAGTCATGAGTGACCCTTCGTGACCCCATGTCCATGGAGTTTTCTTGGCAGGAATACTGGAGTGGTTTGCCAGTTCCTACTCCAGGCACCTACAGCACCTGGTATTCCCTGGTGGTCTCCCATCCAAGTACTAACCAGGGCCGACCCTGCTTAGCTTCCAAATCAGGTGAGACTGGATGTTGTTAGTGCATCTAGGCAGCTTAACTTAACACTAGGGCTGTCCAAAATGACTTCAGGGCCTCAGATGGAGCAGTGAATTAAACTCTCCACTCCTTATATCACTACGCCCCCAAAAGTAAAGGCAAAGAATATATGAGGCCGTGTTACTTTGGCAACTGGCGCAGAAAATCCCACAAGCCACTTATTTTCTTCTCAATGTGTTAAAGAACACATTGATAAATTGCTGCCTTTTAGTAATACTTAAAATCTGCTGCTGGAGGCAGTTCCCTTGTGCTCTCTAATGTTAGAGTCAGACCCACACATCACCTTGATAGCATCCACCACCTGTACCCAGTTATGACCTTGTCTGCTCCTCTTATCATTGTAAGACACAAGATGAAAGTGAGGCTGTAGATACTGTACATTGGCAAGCCGAACTGGAGTGATTCAACTTTGCTGTGGCTTGATTTGCACCCTGTTTTATGGTTCTGTTTGGATTAGGTAATCACATGGAGACTGGAGATTGTTTCGGTGTCAATGTCTGATATGGTAGCCTCTGCCACAGCTGGAACCCCCCTTCCTTTGAACCGAACCTCTTCTAATCCCTGGTTTATGCTATGGTACAGCTGGTTCATGCTATGGTACAGCTGGAGGGCTGTTTGAAGTGTTGCACTGTGCTAGGGCAAACATGACAGCATTAGAGGTGGGCACAAAATGAAAAACAAAATGCTATTTTGTTGTTTTGTTGTGTAATGGGTCCAAAATGCAGCAATCAGATTGCTGACTGGGGCGGAGTAGAGAGATCACATTACACCCCTATTAAAGCATCTCCACTGACTACTAATCAACTATCGGGCACAATTCAAAGTGCTGACTTTAACCTACAAAACTTTGTACAACCTGGGTCCTAATTACCTCAAAGATTGAATCTCACCGTATGAACTGACTCAGGTGTTAAGGTCATCAGGAAAGGCCTTTCTCTCCATCCCGCCACCCTCATAGGTACGTCTCATGGGAACACTAGAAAGGGCCTTCTCGGCTGCTGCGCCCTGGCTCTAGAACTCCCTTCCACTAGAGACAAGGACTGCCCCATCTCTAATGTCTTTCTGGAAACAGGCAAAGACCTTTCTCTTCAGGCAAGCTTTCCCTGAATGATGGACTGCCTATTATGTGTCTTCTCTTTTACATGAATCTATATGATCACATAGACTTTGTGTTTATAACCACATATAACCTTGTGTGGCTGCATTGACATTATGTTTTCAATGTTAGTTTCCTTCACTCATAACTTCTGCATGGAATTTTACTCTCTTTTTAATTGTTCATATTCTCTTGTAGCTTTAATGTAATGTCTTTTAATGCTGTAAGATGTCCCTCAATTCTCTGTTCTCAATAATGGAACACATCTTAACTGTACTGGACTGTATATTATCCCTCATTATTGCAAGCTCCTTTTCCAAAGGGAAATGCAGGGTAAAAATACTCTAAAATAAATAAAATAATAAATAATAAAACAGTAAGACATGTTTCATTATGAAACAAAATGAAACACCATTTTTCCCAATAAGAATGAAATGATCCATCCTAGAGGAATCAAAATGGCAGGATAGGAATGTGCTGTACACACTCTTGCAATTAGCTATGGGGACCCACTTTGGAGCTTAATAACTCAGCTCCCTGAACCCCCAAACTCTCTAAATTCTGGAGGCTTACAGGGAAGAAATGAAACTACCCTGCCATTTTGGTGTCAATACATGGGTGTGATGCCTATGTTTGAGTACCAAATGTTTTGTTTTGTTATGTTTATGTACTCAAAAACAGGTATCACAGCCATATATCAGTACCAAAATGGCAGGGTAGCTTTTTTGGGACTCTTCCCTATAAGCCCCGCAATTTCGGAGAGGTTTGGAGTTCAGGGGGCTCAGTTATTAAACTCCAAATAGGATCCCCCTAGGAGAATATCATTTCTAATTGAGCTGGGAAGCTGCTTATCACTCACTACCGGTGGGAGGAGCTATTATCGGCTTCTGACTCGATTAGAAAGGATTTTTTCTAGGGGGATCCACCTTTGGAGTTTAATAACTCAGCTCCTAAACCCCAAACATCTCCAAATTTGGGGGGCTCACAGGGAATAATCCAAAGAAGCTACCCTGTGATTTTGGTGGCTCTAGGGCCCAGGGGAGCCCTATATTTCATTTTGTTTTTTTCTGAAAGTACTTTAAAAATTTGTTACTAATGAAACAAAACAAATCTACCAAAGAAACGAAACACTATATTTTTGTTTCGTGCCCATCTCTAAACAGCATTCCAAAGTTCCCCATGAAGAAGCAAGCCATGCATCCTGCAAAAACACAGTAGTGTGCTGTAGTTTGCCACAGTTATTCCTACATTATATCGATCTTTTTGCCTTTTTTTCCCATGCAGAGGCAATCAAGTGCTAATAATAGAATAAAGTTTAAAATACTTTGAGGCATCTAGGGAGAAAGATAGTGGAAGTGGGTGTTCCAAGTGTCCAAAGCATAATGCCCAGCTGAGTATGTCATCAAAATCCCACCTCAAAGCCACTCTCCTCCATCCTTATGGAGAATGAAGCAACTGATCCCATGGGGAGAAATCAATTCAAATCCTTATGGCATGAAAATAGTAGAACACCCCCCCCCCAGCAGCAGAGATAAGAACCTTGATATTGGGAACATGTTGGACTAATTCAAACTGGCCTTTCTGTCATGTGATCAGTTAAAAAGGGGGGTTCATCCATTTTACACCCGCAGCAAATCCCACAGTTAGAGATGGGCACGAATAAAAAAATGGCATTTCGTTTGTCGTTTGTCGTTTGGAGGGTCCATTTCAGTTCATTTCCATTTTTTGCGAATTTTTGCAAAAAATTCATTTTCATTTTTGTTCATTTTGTTACCATTTCTTTACCATTTATTTCATTTTTTTGTGATTTTTTTTTAGGATTTTAAGCAATTCACTTGTATTACAGTAATGGAAACGAAACGCGCGACAAAATTTCCAGTGTTTCTGTTCGTTTCTTTTCATTTTAGAGACAAAATTCATTTGTCGTTTTGTTGCGTAACGAAATGAAAAAACGGAAACGGAAATGGAAAATTGCTCGTTTCATGCCCATCTCTACCCACAGTATTTCATCATGAAGTTGTCTGAGACTAAATGTTACTTTCAGAAATGCAGAAAAGAATTTTGTCATTCAGTCGCCTTGCCATGTTCATAAATCGTACAGGGGACCTTTACGATTTATGAGCATGTGTTTTTCCTCCACCTTGTATTGTATTGCATTGCACTGCATTAGCTTCTCAGTATTTTTTAAAGCCCTCTACCTGTAATCATGCTTAAATGCTCATTTTCTTATTGTGTTTCTAACAAACTAGAAACTATGCACATTTGTAGTACAAACATGTTTCCAAATCTATGTTTACTGAAGAAGCAAAGTGTTCTGCTTATATACCGCCCCATACCACTTTAAGTAGTCTCTGGGCGGTGTAATGGTTGATGGGTAACTTGTTGTATTGTGAAGTACAGTTCCCAGAATCCTATCAGCAGCTTGGTCACTAGTAGTTGTAGCCCAAAAATGTAACATTTCCCACCTCACATTTACCTCACATTTTCCTCCTGTCCTTAGTGACAACTACTGAAACCTCTGCATTAACTGCCACTTGCCTCTTCCGCTACCTCCCTTTTGCCTTTGAAAAATTCAACACAAACATATTGCCTTTTCGTTTCGCAGTGTTTTGCCCTCATCTTTTATTTGTTCCAAGCCCCAAATCCAAATTGTATTAGCATGGAGGGAAATTCTGGCAGCTGCTGAAGCACTGAAGCTGCTGAACATATTTCTAATGTACTGTTTTTAAAGCAATGGATACAGTGATTTGAGGAGATATGGACCACGTTTCCTTAATCCCTTTAAGCTGACAGTATCAACCCCTATCCAGAAGAATCAGTAGAAAGGGTGATTTTCACAGATCTCAAGCAGTCAGGTTTCACACATTCCAATTGTGTTAATAAAAATGAAAACTGCCTCTGGTCCTGCTGCTTATGCTAAGTTACTCATTCAGTACTCTTGTGCTGAACAAGATCAACATATACACCTTTATATAAACTGCTATGAGCCAGACATCTAAGAATATATATGACCATAATATATGTGGCCGTGAATCACAGAATGTTGCTTCCAAATAAACCATGAAATCCCAAGGTTCCTTATTTAAAAAGGAACAGTGTTGTAGCCCTCAAGTTAGTAATGGATTCAGTGTTAATATGCCAGAAAATAGATGAATAGGTATCAAGTGGATAGTGGATGCAACTTTTTGTCTCATCCTAGGACTTTTTCTGTGGTCTCCAGTATTTCTATGAACCCAATGATTTTCTGGTTAAACAGGCAAGTCAGTGCATACAAGGTTTCCAGTCTGCCTGATATAGGGTCAAACTACACATTATACATAACACATCCCTAAAAAATGGGATTTCTTAAATGCTTCAAAATGTCTGATTATCATAGTAGGAGCTTGTCATACTCTTTTGATACTTTGCGTATGCTTTGTATCACAAAGCTTGCTTTGTGTTGTTTTTTTTCATTGGGAGGTAAACATGTGCTTTGTTTGCAAGATATGAGAGTCTGCCCAAATGAAGTGTCTTGAATGCCAACACAATTTCAGCTTCCAGTGGCATGCTATTACATGTAATTTGACATGTAACTTGGTAAAGGAGATAGGTTTCATGTTAAAAGAGTGTGAGTTCCATAAGTCAAGCCTTTTTTTTCTTATTCTCTAAATAAAATTTCCATCCTGTATGTAGAAGAAAAAAAGAATTAAACGTCCAGCCCTTTAATGAAGAGAATGGGATAAGAAAGGGATTGACCACTGAACCCTCCTGATCAGCTCAGGTGTGCCTGCGTGGAGGAGATCCTCTGCATCTTTCCCATGTAAAATCAGATGAAAAGCCTATCTTGATCAACATTCTGTCCACACAGTTGCCAGGTACCCACTATCAAGTCATGAATATAAGTGGACTCACTGTGTTATGTTCTACAGCAGCTGATAGATATACAATTCATGCAAAATCCTAATCCTTATGTAATAACAACATAATTTAAAATGGCATATATCTCAAAAGTGAATTGCTGCTAGATCAGACATTTATGCTTGTATTCCTCATTTTGTGCCAAGTCACAAGGCTGATGCATAATGAGAAATACAAACATCACCATCTTAACTACCAGTGGCTCACCCCTGAGATTCATACCATTTTTGCTTATGGCAGCATATGTAGATAATAATATTCTATAACTAGTAACCATTGATAACTTTATCCTCCATGAAAGTATCCAGTCACCAATTAAAGTCCATTACTAGATCTTGCAGGAGTGAATTTTATGTTCTTATGTTCTTATGTTCACAGCTTTATTTCACAACCAGAGGACTGGAGGATAGCGGATGTCACACCATTTTTTTTTTAAAGGAAGTAGAGGGGACCTGAGAAACTACAGGCTGGTTGGCTTTATGATTGTCCCAGGGAAGATGGTGGAAAGCCTCATCCAAGAGAAAATCTTAAAACACATAGAAGAACAAGCCTTGCTGAGGGAAAATCAGCATGACTTCTGTAAGGGTAAGTCTTGCCTCACAAACCTGTTAGAATTCTTTGAAAAGGTCAACAGGCATGTGGATTTGGGTGAACCAGTGGATATTGTCTACCTTGATTTTCAGAAGGATTATGACACAGTCCCTCACCAAAGGCTGCTGAAAAAATTGCACAGTCAGGGGATAGGAGGGCAGGTCCTCCTATGGATTCAGAATTGGTTGAGATCCAGGAAGCAGAGAGTAGATGTCAATGGGCAGTCTTCACAAGGGAGAGAGGTGAAAAGCGATGTGTCCCAGGGACTGGTGTTTTTCAGTCTGTTCATAAATGACCTGGAGACAGAGATAAGCAGTGAGGTGACAATGTTTGCAGATACCATGAAACTTTTCTGGGTGGTGAAGACCAAAGAAGATTATGAAGAGCTCCAGAAGGATCTCTCCAAACTGGGAGAATGGGCTGCAAAATGGCAAATGTGTTTCAATGTAGGAAAATGTAAAGTAATCCATATTTGGGCAAAAAAATCAAAACTATCTATCAGAGAGCTTGGTATACAGGTGGACAGCTCAATGAAAACATCATTTTGTGACAGTGAAGAAGGCCAATTCCATGCTAGGGATCATCAAAAAGGGGGATTGAAAATAAAATAGCTAACATTATAATGCCATTGTATGAAATAATAGTAAGGCCCCACCTGGAGTACTGTGCACAGTTCTGGTGACTGCATCTCAAGAAGCCATAGTGGAACTGGAAAAGGTGCAGAACAGAGTGACTAAAATGATTACTGGGCTAGAGGACCTCACTTATGAGGAAAGGGTACACAGCATTTGGGGCTCTTTAGTCTGGAAAAAGGGCGCCTGAGGGGAGATATGATTGAGACATACAAAATCATGCAGGGCATGAGTAAAGTGGATAGAGGGACATTCTTCTGCCTCTCACAAAATACCAGAACGAGGGGACATCAAACGTTGGGAGAGTGAGAACAGACAAAAGAAAATACTCCTTTATCCATTGTGTTGTTAGTCTGTGGAACTCCCTGCCACAGGATGTGGTGATGGCATCTGGACTGGATGCCTTCAAAAGGAGATTGGACAGATTCCTGGAGGAAATGACCATCCCAGGTTACAATCCATGATGGGGATGTGTAATCTCCAGGCTTTAAAAAAGGATACTTCAAAGGACAGATGCAGGGGAGTAGTATCAGGAGAAAGATATTGTGTCTCATGCACTCCTAGAGGCATTTGGCGGGGCCACTGTGAGATACAGAAAACTGGACTAGATGGGCCTTTGGCCTGATCCAGCATGTCTCTTCTTTTGTTCTTAATCACCCCCTAAACAAGAAGTGTCCCACTCTACCTGTTTTGGACCATTCGTCATAAAGCTTCAATGTATAAACCTAAATTCCAGTATTGTCAAAGAGACAGGAAGGGTCCTCACTGCCTTTCTCTGAACTCTGAATAATTTCACAGCCCTCTATTACATTTCCCATTATCTAGCTTTCCCCCACTTATTCCTGCTGTGGGACTATAACAGTGATGACAAACCTTTTAGAGACCGAGTGCCCAAACTGTGATTTAAAACCCACTAATTTTTCACAAAGTGCCAATACAGCAATTTAACCTGAATACAGGTGGCTGTGATGGGGCTATGTCGGCTGCCCACAGAAAGGACTCCGAGTGCCACCTTTGGCACCCATGCTATACGGTAGGTTCACCAACACTGGACTATACCCTAAATTAAAATTAGAGATTCCCATCATGTATACTATAAGATCTTTCACCCTGCTAAAGCTAAAATAGTTACATGGATATTCCTTTGTCCACATGATCTCACAACCAATGAGATTCTGTAGTAAGAGTAACAATTCAACTTTGTCACTCCTGTATAACAGTGCTCCCCAACCTTTTTGTCTCCAGGGACCGGAAAAAGTTTGATGATTTTCCCGTGGCCCGGGGTGGGG
>JAHTLZ010000204.1:72103422-72114329 GCA_023846285.1 Phrynocephalus versicolor
CGGCGGCGGCGGCGCTGAGGAGCACCGTCAGGGCCAGGGCCGGGCTCGCCTGCGGGAGAGAAGAGGAGGAGGAGGAGGGCGGCAGAGGAAAAGGGGAGAAGCCTCCCCGGCCTCCCCAGGCGACCCGGTGCCGATCGGTCCATGGACCGGCACCGGTCCGCGGCCCGGGGGTTGGGGACCACCGCTGTATAACACATGAAGACAAGTAAATATAAAGACAATTGAAGGTGTTTTGAGCCAATAAGATTAGTGGGGAAAGGAAGGCATTTTTCAACATTGTGGAGAACATTGCTGAATATTTTCATTAAAATGAGTGAGTACTTTTAGTTCAGCTCTCACCTAAATCAATAAAACCTCTAAATGGAATGCTTTTCCACTGTTAACCCAAGAAAAGAGAATCTCTTGAAGGCTTCTGGTTACCCATTCTCTGTCTCCATGTGGAATGAACTTTTTACCTTTCCTTACTATGATCTGCATTATCTCATTAAAACCATGTTATTTATCTTAGACTTCAAATACTAACAGCTTCTTACAATAGCCCCAAGATGACCGGTGAGTAACACAGGTTTTATGCTATGGGAACATGTCACAAAAGATTTACTGTGTGGTAACTGTAAAAGTAGAAAGCTGAGTAAGCAGAGGGATGTGACACAGATGCTCCAACACTGCAGAGAGGTCAGCGCCCATCAACTGCTATGCTGAATTGTAATTACTCAGGAATGCTCAGCTTGAATCACTGGAAGAGAACTATAATAAATCTCATGACAGGCACTAAAGACACCTGGTTCCTCATAAAAATGCTTTCCACAAAAGCACCTAAAAAGCCATCTTTTCTCCCAGTCTTCCTTGCACTAAGCTCTGTCTGTAGGATAGGAAGACACAGAGACAAAACCAAGACTAAGGTGAAGGAGAGAGTAGGCAGAAAGATAGCAGCTTTGGCTTTGAATATGAGGTTAACACCTTTTGACATCTGCCTTAAAGTGTGAAAGAGAAATTCCTCCAAAACAATCTTGTGGGAGCCTAGATATTTTTGCATATACTGTACCCTATTGGATTCTACCAAATGCCATTTCAAAATATTTATTTATTTATTTATTTATTTATTTAGCTTATATGCCGCCCACTACCCAAAGGTCTCTAGGCAGCTTACAATTAAAATAAACAATTAAAACATTACAATGCCAATGAAAAATTAAAATGATAAAAACATTTAAATGAAGTTAAAGTAAAGATTAATTCTAAATAAATACATAATGGAGTCCACTGTGAATTGCTATTGTATTCCCTCTGGGATGACCTCATGCATCAATTTCCATGTTGGTTCCAGTGTTATGTTGTAGTAAGGAGACTGTTCAAGTTCAAAACTAATAAGCAAGTCCCACTTGATCCAATAGGGTGTACTCCTAGGTACCTGGGTGGTGGTTTATAGTTTAAGTGTGCTGTAATCACAGCCTCTCCCTCCACACAAAGCATCTACAAAAATACATGTTCTACAGAATTTTTTTTAGAGAAATACAAAATAAATAAATAGACCCATACATAGGAGCAAGAACACAGTATCATTTACTTCTACGTAGCTCTGCAGCAGTCTGAAATGTTAAATTCACTTAACAATTAATGCTGACCTTAACGTACAAAGCCCTGTACGACATGGGTCCTAGCTACTACAAAGATCGAATCTTACAGTATGAACCGACTCAGGTGTTAAGGTCATCAGGAGAGGTCTTTCTCTCCATCCCGCCACCCTCACAGGTACATCTCATGGGAACACATGAAAGGGCCTTCTCGACTGCTGTGCCCAGGCTCTGGAAATCCCTCCCATTAGAGGCGAGGACTGCCCCATCTCTAATGTCTTTTCGGAAACAGGCAAAGACTTTTCTCTTCAGGCAAGTTTTTGCTGAATGATGGACTACCTATTACTATATGTGTCTTTTATATGAATCTACCATACATGATAACATAGACTTTGTGTTTATAACCACTTATAACCTTGTATGACTGCAGTGACTCTATGATGTCAATGTTAGTTTCCATCACTCATAATTTTTACATGGAATTTTCACTCTCTCTTTAACTGCTCGCATTCTCTTGTAGCTTTAATGTAATGTTGTCTTTAATGCTGTAAGATGTCCCTCAATTCCCTGTTCTGAATACTTGAATATGTCTTAATTGTACTGGACTGTTTATTGTCCCTCATTACCGTAAGCTGCCTGGGTCCTTTTCCAAGGAGAAAGGCAGGGTAAAAAATATTCTATAAAAATAATAAAAAAATAAGTAACCCCAATCCTATCAACACATTTCCAAGGATTTGGCTTCATTAATCATTAAAAGCGGTGCCTTGGTTACATGTGTATAGTACAGAATATTACATGACTATCAAGTGCAAACCTCTTAGCCTTCATCATTGAGTTTACCTTATTTTAATCAATGGGTAATAGGGATTACTTGGAAGAGGTGGTATTCCTTTATGTCATCAAGATGATGGACCTTTTGTGTTCCACAGTTAATTCGTTCGTTCGTTCATTCGTTCGTTCATTCGTTCATTCATTTGTTCATTCGTTCATTCATTCATTCATTCATTAAACTTTTATACTGCCCATCTAGTAAATAGCTACTCTGACACCATATGGGGGGGGGAGTCCTCATGTGTCCCAGAATAGTGATCTTTTACTCCCTGGAACTATTAGTAGGATCCACTAGGAAATCAGAAAGTTATAAATAGGGAAAGTGAGAAGACAAAATTATAAGTAAAAAACAAAGCAAGGGAAAAGTTTTGGTGGAGTGACAAAGACACATATTTTTGAAAAATGCATGCAATTTATTTCTTTTTCTCCAAAAGATCAAAACAAGACTGGGGAGATAAGCAAACTATAAGTTGCCTTTTAAAGCATTTCCAACTTTTTTTCTGGTAACAATTTACTGTATTCACCAAATGTAAGTAGCAACTTACCATCAACTATTACAAAGTTGCCTCATCCAGTGTAAACTTAACTGATAGTGTGGTTACAGATAGGGGAAAACTAGTTTGAACTGAGGTTAAATCATTTAAATGTTTGAAATCAGCTTTAAAAATTCTGACTGCATGATACGGTGTGGATTTCTTTTTTTCTTCTTCTTTTTTTCTTTTTTTGCCCAGAAATGTGGTTTTCTGTTGTTGTCATTTATTCAGGGTTAGGGGCTCACCCCCCATTATGTCTTCTTTTTCTCTTCAACATACATAATACAGAAAAGCAAGATGAAGGAAGTTCATGCAGGATCATGCAGATCCTGTGGGTTAAAATCCACTGGGATATTCCCAACTTTCAATAAAAATAGAACATACAGACATCACAGGCGGAGGAAGTGAGCATATGTGCAGTAACAGGTTGTTAGAATACTGGCAATACCAGCCTATGATGTAAGTGTTACACTATAACCAAAATGCAGTACAGGAGTCTCTACATACCAATCAAGCAACTGGACAAAATTGTGTGCTTGTTTTCATCTAGGATTGGAAATCAGGGCAATGCTCCTAGTAAGTAAAACTGATTGCAGAGGAAATACTTTGAAGATAACTATTGTGGGGGAAATACTTTGAAGATGCTTCCCCAAAAGATATGGATTTCCCTAGTCCCTCCAGAAGGCTCTGAGTTCCCACACCAACATCAGTGTGGTCTGTATTCATTGTAAAGATAACTATGGTAATGATTCTCCTGGGTCTTTTAATTGATATATTCTCCCCCTAGAATATCTTGGCACAGTGTCTCAACACTCTCAAATCAACAGGAACCTCTGGGGGAAAGTCACAGTAAATTAAGTACAATTAACAGAGCAAACATCAACACTACTCGTTTGCCTGTCTAGTAATTGTTCAGTCAGCACTTATTTTATGGACCATTTCTCAAGTCAGTGGTCTTTGAAAGTGATCATGATCCTAAGTTAGACTAAGCAAGAAATACAGAAAGTTTTGGCTTTGTTTTCAAGGACTGAATGCTCATCTTAAAAGCATTTTCCTGAAAATTAGTCTGAGCTGTTAAACTGGAGGGAACTGTGTACAATAATATATAAGCACAATTCCACCTTAAATTGGGATGGGAAACTTGTGAACCTACAGACACTGTCCATCTGTAACTCACTTCATCTCCCACTACTGGCTTGTCTGGCTAGGACTGACAACACTTGGAGGGTAATAGGCTCTCTGCTTTTGCTATATAGCATTAACTGGCAGTAACCTAAAGACAGCCAGAACAATGTAGCAGCAACACCACAAAGATATTATGTAAGCAGAGGTCAAGTACTGAGAGAGCTTTCAAAGGGCTTTCTAATGTGTGACCTGCATAATTAAATTTGTAACTGGCCAAAGAGTGCTTTAATTATATGGGGTGGTATATAAGCAGAATGCTTTGCTTTGCTTTTGGCAAATTAAGGGGAAGCAATTCTATGACGTGCTTAGCCTGAGATGGATAGATGGATGGATGACTCCTTCTTGTGTTCTGTAAACAATTGGAAAAATGAGAATTCACACAGAAAGGTTATAACCCCTGATTAGTTTCCAGTGGGACAAGGCCCAAACAAGGGACACATGATGTAAAGCCATTTTTTTTTGGGATGGGGGGAATAAACATTTTAAAAGCTCAATATACACAACATAGCTTCACCTGACTTAAACAATCATTGTTCTTTACATTGTGTGAACAGATATTCTTATGGGTTTATAATCCAGAAGAGGAAGAGCTGTGGCAATAGTCATCTTCAAGCACTGCATAACGTGAAGATGGGTATACTAGCTCTGCCACTTGTATTGACCTTTGCTTTTTGTCTGCTTGTTTTTCTGTCTTTAAATGTTTTTCTTTAATGTAGTCTGTGTTATAATATTCTGTTAAATTTTCAAAAATTCAAAAATAAAAAGTATAAAAAAATAAGATTACCAAATCTGAATTAGAACTCTGGTCTTCCTGGGTTCTAAGAGTGCACTAAGTAGATGCCGTAGTCTGATACCTTTTAACTGTCTTTGTCTCCATCCAGTTTTTCAGACTGCACATGAATTTAAAAAATAAAAAATAAAAAGGGGGAGAAAACTGGATTCCTTGATAATTTACTAATAGTGAGTGTAGCAGAGATTAAGTGGGAGGATCAGTTTTCCGTTAGCTTTTCTTTCTTCCATTTTCAAATAAATGACCAATTTAGTCAAGATGGAGGGTGAGGCACATGTAGTTATTTGTAACATCTGTGGCATGTTCATTTTTTTGGCCAAACCAGGTGTCGGGATACAAATGCTCAAAGTGCAAGCTAGTGGCACTCTTGAAGGACAAGGTCAGGCAGCTGGAGGCATGTGTTTTTTTTAGTTATGTCTGCAGCAAAAGGAAAAATAAGGAAATGATAGGCTCTCTGGGTGGCAATGATAACCAGTTACTGGAAAAATCCTAGAGCAGATTATTAAACAGGCAGTCTGTAATTATTTAACAAAATGCTGTCATTACAAGAAGTCAACATGGGTTTCTTAAAAACAAGTCATGCCAGACCAATTTGATCTCTTTCTTTGATAGAATTACAAGTCTAGTGTGTGAGGGGAATGCTGTGGATACTGCTTATCTAGATTTCAGTAAAGCCTTTGATAAGGTTCCCCACTGTATACTTGCAAAGAAGTTAGTAGAAAGAGGGATAGATAGTGCTACTGTTAGGTGGATTTGTAATTGGTTGTCTGATTGCACCCAAAGGTTGATCAAAAATGGCTTCTCTTCAGCTTGAAGAAATGTGACTAGTGCGTTGCCCCAGGGTTCTGTTCTGGGTCCAGTGCTATTCAATGTCTTCACTAATGACTTGGAAGAAGGAACAGAGAGTATGCTAATTAAATTTGCAGATGATACCTAATTAGGAGGGGATGCTAATTCCCTAGAGGATAAGATGAAAATCCAAAATGACGTTGACAGATTAGAGTGCTGGGTCAAAGCTAACAGAATGGGATTGAACAGAGAGAAATGTATGGTGCTGCATCTAGGTAAAAGAAAATGCACAGATATAGGATGGGAGATAATGGGCTGGAAAATAGTACATGTCAAAGGGACCCAGGAGTCAAAGGGATCCGGGAATCCACGGGGGGCAGGGGCGGGCGGCGGCAGGCAGCGATGGGCAGACAGTGACAGGCGGCTGGCGGGCGGTGGGGCGACAGACGGTGGTGGTCAGCGGCGGAGGGGCAGTGGAGGGGCAGGCTGTCCAGCACCCTCTCTCCATTTTGGCACCCTAGGCAACTGCCTAGTTCACCTTAATGGAAGTGCCGGCCCTGTATATTGCATATGGAGTGCTCACAAAAGGAGGCAAATGTGCCACAAATTCCAGCCTATCGAAGGTGAGGAAACCAGTGACACAAAACAATAGGCAAATCTCTGACTTCCCCTCACACAATGGCCATCTATTTCTGCGGGGGAAACACCCAAATAGGGAAATCATCAACATTGCATGAGGTAAATGCAAAATTTTCCTAAGAAAGTTGTTGTTCATTTTTACTTTTTTAAGGCTCCAGGTGACAGAGGACACAAGTGCCTGGTAGATCTATAACCGTGGTTCTAGGCCAGCACAGCTAATGGTGAAGGCCTCTTGAAGTTTTAGTCCCAAAACATCTGGGGACCCAAGGCTGGCAATCACTGACATAGAAATACACCCCAAGTTTGTGGCACAGTTGAAAACTGGTTGTATTTCTCTGACTTTGTATGTACTGATTCTACACACATACACACACCCCTTTATGGGAGGCAAATAGGATTGTGTTAAAGCAATGAGGAAAAGCTCACTTTTTCAGGAGAATTTTGAGCAAATCTCCCTAAGGTCAGCTGTGGCTCAGCCCACCAGAGCATCGCAGGTGTTCTTGCTTCGGGCAGTCACATTTAGGGAGGCCCAGAAAATGATTGCTCGTAATCAGGACTTCTCAGTGGTTGCCCCAACTTTATGGAACAAACCTTCCCAGTGAGATACGTCTGGCACAGTCCCTGTCTGCTTTCAAGAGAGCACTTATTAAGACCTTGCTCTTTAAAGAGGCATTTGGAGACTGCTAATGTGTTTGTTTTGTATAGTTTGTTGTTTTGTTGTTCACCCTGGTGTTTTTTCTTTTGTTTTTATTTTTTTGTTTTTGGTCTCAGCTTTAATTTTGTTTAGTGCTACTTATTGACTATTTTACTATTTAATATTTTATTTTTTTCACCTTTTTACTACTATTATTTCTTTGATTACTGTAAACCACCCAGAGTTCCTTTCAGAAAACTGGCAGTATAGAAGTGCATAAATAAATAAATAAATAAATAAATAAATAAATAAATAAATAAATAAATAAATAATGGCCCAAAAACATTGCCTTACAAAGATTTGCACAGGAGTGTAAATTATCTTGTCTTTCATACATATATTCTGTCTGGTGCTGATGGAAGTTGCAGTCCAAAATATCTGATAGATGGCATCTTGGAGAAGGCTGGTATGGAATTCACATATGTTATCTTCTAAAGGACAAGGACCTCATCTTTCATTAAAAATATTTACATCGCAGAAGTATATTTCAGACTGGGAAAACCTATGCCAATTATGTTTCAGTGTGCCTTGAAGACAGGACTCATGTCTTCTTGTGTCGAAGGCAGATTTTACAGGCAAGATTATCTAGCTATTATTTCCAGATTTTTTTCATCACATTAGATTTATTGCATTTCTAAAAGATGATGTGTTAATTAACTAACCTCATTGAGCATTCGCTTTTTAGCATAAAAAGCTTTTTTTAACTTAATCATTTGCAATGTCAAGCAGCTAAAAAAGAATATGTTGAGAGGTTTGCCCTTGATTAAAACATAAAAATATGGCCATAAATATTTTTTATTGGCTGTAATACCTCTACTTTATTAGGACAATAACAGACTGCTGGTTAACTGATCATGAAATATTAATTAAAAAGAAAAATATATGGGAGGGAGTTATTTCTGTTGTCTAGCTTTTTTCAGTATCATTAAAGTAAAGAACATTCACATTTTCCTTCCAGAGAGCAAAAATAGTATGATGTTCCACTCTCCTTCCCTTTCTACAACTCCAATCTAACGTAAGTAGATCATAGTATAAATCTAAACATGGCTAGTGAAAAGTAAGACACACTAAATGTAATGGGGATTAATCCTGGGAAACTAGGCATCTGACTGTAGCCTCAAAATCACTGTTTTCCTCATAAGGATCACTATGCCAATGCCTCTGCCTTCGTATTAGAAATGGGTGAGTATTTCATTTTGGTTTTCTAGGAAAGCAGAATTTTCCAAGAATTTACCATAATTTTGTTTTCTTGCAAAATTCAAATGGAAAGAAAACAAAACAGACTTATTTGTCAATCGTTAAGGGATGATAATATGCTGGTTAGATAGCTCAGTGGTTTAGGCATCTGGCTACAAAGCCAGGGGTTGAGAGTTGTGCCACCTGCAAGTAGACCTGCATAGTCCCAGTATGCCCCCAGAAGAAATGAGTGGTAAAACATTTCTGAGTATTCTCTATCTGGAAAACCTTGAGAAGGGTCACCAAAAGTCAAAAATAGCAAAACAGCACTTGGTTGTTATTAAGGAAGAATTTCATTTCAGTTTATTAAGGCATTTGCCACTTTCAAGTGCTGTAAAGCAAAGCAAAAGCAACGTGTTTATTTATTTATTTACAGTGTTCTGCTTATATACCGTCCCATAGCACTTCAAGCACTCTCTAGGTGGTTCACAATTTACTAATGCAGACTATACATTGTGCCACCCCCAGCACGCTGGGTACTCATTTTACCAACCTTGGAAGGATGGAAGGCTGAGTCAACCATGAGCCGGCTACCTGGGATAGAACCCCACGTCGTTAGCATAATTTTACCAGCAGTACAGGCATTTAACCACTGCGCCACGAGGGTCCTGTAAAGGCAGATTTGACAGACTTTCCCAACAATACCACATATGCACTACTGAAAAGTCCATCCCTTTAAAAAGAGGCAACATTGTGAAACATAATGTTTACATTATGTAAGCTGTACATCCCAGTGAATTCAGTGGGCTTGCTTTCAGGTGTGAGAGCTATGATAATGTCGAATATTAGGAAGAGAGAAAGGGAGAGGGCTGTATATTATCCTTTTAAAAAATTCAGTAGTGTTAAACTGCTGGAAATATGAACAGAAATGTGAGAGTATGGAAGAAGAGATAGGGATTGGTATGCCCTGGCTTCCCCACAGTGCTTTGTTCCCTGAGAAGAAAATGGTGGTGCCTATTCCCATTTCATGAGCAAAAGCCAAGTAAACAAGGAAATTGATTTTTGCCCAGCAGTGGAAATAAGGCACTGTATGAGAAGATACAGTGTGGTTTGGGTGTATTCCCTATGGCCATGGACATAGTTTACTGCTACTTCGCAGCATCTGCTACATGAGGCTACCTGAGGCAGATACCTCATTTTGCTTAAAGGCAGAATCAGCCATGCTTCACCAAAACATTCTGCATTTGAAACAAGCAGGGCTGGCACTAGGTTTTTTGCGCCCTAGGCGGCGGGGGGTGGGTGGGGGTGGCGGGGGGCATGGACAGGCAGGGGCAGGGCGGCGGCAGCGGTGAGGGGAGCCATGCAGAAAAGGGGGACCCGGACCCTCAGGGCCATCTCACCGCGGAAGACGACGCATGGCAGCAAAGGGGTGCGTGTGTGTATGTTGGTCTTGTGTGTATTCCTGGTCCCCTGTATCGAAAACAAGAACCCCCCCCTGCCAGGACAAACACTTGGGACCTTCCCCCTGCCTGCCTCTGCCTCAGACCCGGCCAAGCTCAGAAGCTCCTGGGCAAGAAGGGCCAAATTCCAGAGGAGGGAAGCAGTGCGGGGGTGGGCCAAACCCACAGGAAACGAGAGGAGGAACTGAGGGAGGGTGGAAGGACGTCGCCCAGCACTCGACGGGGGCCTGGCCTTTCGCTCTCCTCCTGGCGATGGCACTTCAGGGGGGACAGGGCGAGGCCGGTTCCCCGGGGAGAACGTCCTGGCCCCAAGTGGGCTCAGAGGAGGCATAAGATGGGCCCGAGCCGAGAAGGCCTTCGCGGGCTCTTGAGCAGCCAGGGAGCAAGCGGGGACCCTCCTTGGGATGAGGCGGGAGACCGGCGGGGGAGCCAGGCCACGCTGTCCAGAGGAGGGATCAGAGGCGAAGAGAGCGGCTGGCTGCATCCGGGCGCTAGCTAGGCGGGCCATCTCTGCTCAGCAGTGGCTGCCCCAGCGGAGTGCTTGGCCTGGGAGGGGGAATGGGTGCCGCCAGATGCCCACCACCGCCTTTGCCTCCAAGACACGGGAGCCCGGCGGCAGCGGCAGCCATGAAGGGAGGGGGGTCCTGAGGTTTCAGGAGGGTGCACATGAGCACAGCCCAAGGGGAGGCGGGTGGGTGGGCCAAGGATGGGAGGGAGCACTCTGGCTCCTCCGACGCCTCCAGGCAGCTGGCGCGAGCGGAAAGGCTCTTGGAAGAGAATCCGCCCAGGAGGCTGCCAGCCTCCCACACCCCCGCGGCAGGGGGGTGGGGCGGCGGTGGTGGGTGGGCACAAGCGGAGTCAGAAGGGGAGCAGGGCGACCGGCGGGGGGCGACCGGCAGCAGGGGGACAGACGGGCCGGCGGTGGCCAGTGGCGCGGGGAATGCAGGCCGGCCAGCGACGGCGGTGGGGGGTGGCACCCCCTCTCCTTTTTGGTGCCCCATCTCGATTTTGGCACCCTAGGCAACTGTCTAGTTCACCTTAATGGACGTGCCGGCCCTGGAAACAAGTATGGGGAATTTTCAATCCAAAAACTATTTTGAAGTGAAGTACAAATTGTTGTGGAGTTGGTGATATTTAAGCCTATAAACATACAGCAATGTCTGAACTAGCAAATACCACAGACCCAAAACATAATCCAGCAGGGCTATAGAGCAGAACTAGTATTCCTTACCCACA
>JAHTLZ010000204.1:72114339-72142703 GCA_023846285.1 Phrynocephalus versicolor
CATAATCCAGCAGGGCTATAGAGCAGAACTAGTATTCCTTACCCACAGGAACACAGCAGAGGTAACCGTAACTCAAATTTGCAACTTTTCTTCCTTAATCCATTGGAAAGCCATTTACAGTAATAAAGTGTTTAAAGCTCTAAACACCTAAATTAATGGATATATGATTTTTTAAAAAATCATATGAAAATTGAGCCTGAAATAATTTCCACACCAGTTGAGAATTTTTTCATCCTCATCAAATTCTGTTCCATTGCACTCTACCACATCTCAAACATTCTTATTAATTATTATTTTACATACTTGTAATGTCAGTTTAAAGCACTATAGAATGCTATATTGCCCAGTATGTTTTCTTCTGAGCCACATTTTAAGCTCCATTTGTGTCACAGAAAAGGCTAGTTTATACTCCTACTTTTGATTTAACTAAAAATAATCTTATTACTATAAAAAGACATTACTCCCAGACCTCTTTATGTAGTATAATGTTAAGTACACTACAATGTTGAGTCCCAGGTGGAATACAATACTGTAATTCAATTGAGAGATCCTGCTAATGTCCCCACACTGTAAGAATATAGCTTAAGGGTTTGGGTGTATGGTAGTGAATCTCTCAGCCATAAGACTGAATTACAACCTCACAATTCAGACCGACGTTCCTTGCAGCAGCCTATAAGGTATAGGACTTCTTACATGTTGCTTGTAACATTATCTGTAAAACAATTATTAATATAAGAAAGGAAGGGTGACAAATCTTTCAATTATCATTTTTCCAGTAAAGTAATATTGTTAATGTAGACCCAGGTATACAATGGGAATTGTTTTAAAAAAGAAACCAACACATAAATCAGAAACTATAGCAACTCTTTGATACTGAAAGCTACAAAGTCATGTAAGCATGTTATCAATACCTGCCATCATTAATGAGGTCTTGTAATAGAATTTATTCCCAATAGTTAGTGAATTCTGATCTCTTGGGAGCTGTAGTTGAAATCACAGTGTTGCAAGCCAGGTGGACTGGATGCTGACTTAGAATAACGTAAAAGCATGAAGCAGGACCTGAACCATATCAATAGCTTGGCTTTTAAGAAAACTACCCACATAATCCAAAATCCATCATTTTCCAAGCTCCAACTGCAACTACAGCTCTTATCATAACAAATCATGTCTTTTATTACTGCAGATCTCTCTCAGGCTGCAACTACATGGTCAAATCTTGTAGGATTTGTTCTACTCATACACTGGAAGAATACCAAGTTGTTGTTTTTTACTGATCACGTGACACAAAGGCCAATTCAAATTGGTCCAGTTATTTTTGCTCCCAAAACAGTTTTTCCCCTCTACTGCTAGAGGGAATGTCTTGAGAACAATTCCATTTGAATCAAGCCAGAACAATTAAAATTGACTTTTCCCCGCATAGTTATTTGTGATATGTTGTAATTAAGACAGAGGCATGTATGTAGGTGGTGTTCCAGTGCAGTAGGCAGTTGGTGTTCGGGACAAAGAGAACAGGCCCCCACATTCTTTCCTCTCCCCCAACAATCCCAGGAATTTTAAAGAATGTTAAAGTCCCAGATAGCTTTTCCAGAAGATCACTGTGGTAGATGATATGAAAGGCAGCAGAATTAACCAGGAGAACTAGCGGGGTTACACTTACTTGCTCTGCCTCCTTCAGGAGATCATCTTGCAGGACATTCAGTGCCATTTCAGTTCCGTGACACAGCTTGAACCCCATGTGAAATGGATGTCTAGACTATTTATGCTGGCTTAAGTGCAGCACTATCAAATAAAATGGCAGTTTGCCATGAGGGAATGGCTAAATTTCAGTTGCAAAACTTGATGCTGAAAGAACCCAGGTTGTGTACAGAAACACTTAATTTAAACCTATAGAAGGTTTCCCATCAGAGCACCACCACTTCAGCCCCTAGGACTTCCTTTTGCCTTGGGGAAACCTTCAGGAAACTTGGGATCCTGGGGGAGGGGCAGTAACAACATAGAATCGGATTGCCACTGTTAGGACGTCTATTATTATTTTTTTACTACTAAAGGCTCATGTGTGTTGTGTCGTTACAGTCGTGACCGACTCTTTGTGACCCCATGTTGATGGAGTTTTCTTGGCAGGGATACTGGAGTGGCTTGCCAGTTCCTACTCCAAGCCCCTACAGCACCTGGTATTCCCTGATGGTCTCCCATCCAAGTACTAACCAGGGCCGACCCTGATTGGCTTCTGAAACCAGGCGAGATTGGATGTGCTTAGGGCATCTAGGCAGCTATTAAAGGCTCATACATACACACAAACCATTCTGGGGCTCCCAAAGACTTCCCCTAGACAAATGGAACCCCTTGGAATTGAAAGCAGGCGTAGGGAACTTCCCATGAGTTCAAATTAAATATCATTTCTAGCAAATGATTCAGGTGATTCTGGCATAAAGTTATGCATTTGGATTTTTCCCAGTTGAAACTTGTGTTTGCATGTAACAAACATAAAACAAGTAATGACATGATAATTTGCTAACTAGTGGTAATTAGCTGCTAACAAATAGAGTTCTAACAACCGGTTTGTCTTTCGCTTTAAATTCTTAGGCAGACCAGTGCAGTTTGCTAAAAGCAGTTATTGCATCTGTAAAAACTGAAATGCCTAGATATGACAGATGCCTTGGTTGTCCTAAGTTCAGGATGCCATTTGTGTGGGATACATTGAAAATCAAATATATGTACACTGTAGCACTGAGTTCTTGTAACCTATCACCTCCTCCTCCTCCCTGCCCCCAAAACTCATCTATATGCTAATTTATCCATGGCTAATACTGTCCTGAAATTCAGAGATACTAATGGAAGGAGAATGAGAAAAGAAAATGATGTTTCCGTCTTTACAAAGTCGGTAGCCCACTCCCCATCTCACTCATTCCCAACAAAATACTATATTACTAAAGTTACAGAGTACAGCTAGAATGCTATCTCTTGACCAACACAGGATTTTTGGACTTTACAGCCCTACTGAAGTGCCAGAACATGGGTGGGTTTGGGGTTTAAAAAACAACCTCAGTGGTTCCTTCTCTGTTCTTTCTCAGCCTTTCTTTTAATATTGCTTAAGGCAATGGTCACTGTAAGTGTTATCTCAGCTTCACCTCAGAGAGTGGCAAAAGTCATGCTCTATGCCTGATACGTAGGTCATACTGAAGTACAGTACAAAAGCAGTGTGCTGAACCATTCATCTAAAACAGTGGTTCCCAAACTAGGTTCCCCAGATATTCATGGATTACAACTATTCGTTGATTAAAACTTCCTGAAGCCTTCACCACAAGCTGTGCTGGCCAGTAGAGATGGGCACGAATCAAAAAAATGGCATTTCAGTTT
This sequence comes from Phrynocephalus versicolor, assembly GCA_023846285.1. NCBI lineage: Eukaryota > Metazoa > Chordata > Lepidosauria > Squamata > Agamidae > Phrynocephalus > Phrynocephalus versicolor. The sequence continues at coordinate 72,117,697 of JAHTLZ010000204.1, forward strand.
TTCATTTTTTCGTTGAGAGGTCCGTTTTGGTTCATTTCTGTTTTTCATGAATTTTTGGGAAAAATTTTGTTTTCTTTTTCGTTTTTTCGTTTGTCGTTTCTACCCGCTTTTTGCGCGATTTTTAAAGCATTTCCGTGCATGGGCGTCCCCCAATGCCCCAGACCAGAGGGAAAACACTAAAAAAATTGATGCTGGCAGAGACACAGTGTAGACTAGATTCGCAGGGAGGCTGCAAAGGCAGCAGCGGGCGTTGTCCAGGGTGCAAGGCAGCCGCAGAGTGACTGCACTGCGAGGCAGGGGAGGGTACTCACTGAGAGGTACGCATGCACACACACAGGGAGGCTGCAGGGCTGAAGCTAGAGTCATAGAGACAGCAATCCCACCCTAACTCCCACCGGAGACTGCAAGGAGGATGGGGGCTGCCAGAGCTTTTTATGCTCTCTGTGGCTGCCAGTCCTGCCCAGTCTGCAACCTTGCCATGCTATTGGTTGAACATGATCCCATCACATGGCTTGCCTCCATTTTGTGGCTGGCGACATCCATTTTGTCATCCTTAAAGGGAAAAGAAAAATACATCGCAATGGGAGAAGACAAAAACAAACGTTTTAAGGACCCCAACCTGCTGGTAGGTAATAATTTCAAACAATTATCGCATTATCCCTGTGTTTTTACGGATGTCCAGGGCGTTTTAATACCCAAGAAATCAATATTAGGCATCTGGGAGCCATTTTGGGTCGATGTCCCCTAACTCCCCTTAAAGGAAAAATATACAGCAATCTGAGAAAAGACATAAATGCACGTTTTAAGGACCCCACCCCACCCCGGTAGGTATTATCAGACAGTATAAATAATTATCGCTGCGTTTTTATGGATGTCCAGGGCGTTTTTTAACATTTAAAACAGCTCATTTCATTGCGTGTCGCCATTAACAAAAATGAAACGTAATGAACCCAATTTTCATGGTTGTGTTCATTTCGTTCCATTTTCATCACAATTTTCGTTAGTAGTTTCATTACATAACGGAACGAATAACGAATAACGGAAACAAAAAAAGTTTATTTCATGCCTATCTCTATTGGCCAGTATTTCTGGACTGCAGTCTAAGAACATCTGAGGACCCTAGGTTGAAAGCTAATGCTCTAAATATACTTAAATCCTTTCTAAACTGCTTGGGGGGGGGGGGTTTTGATGGTAAAAAATTATACAGTCCAACCCAACAGCACTTAACATTCCCAACCCTTCTATATTGTTTTATGGTGGTGAGCAATTTTAAACATCCCCACACTAGCGTGTTAAATCTTAGTTTAGGTATCAGCCTTATACTTCTGTCATTCTTCCAGAAAGAGACAAGGAGAGGATTCCAGTATGACACACACCTAGAAACATAAATATTATTATTAATAATGAATGGCAATTTGACACAAAAACTTAGCAGGATCTCCCTTAGGCAGACATTACCCAGCAAGAGGGTTACTTAAAAATGGACAAACAAATTTGAAAAACTTGCTATATTTGAAAATCAGGTGCAAAACTGTTCTGCAAATTAGAAAAGGCTGTGTTATTGTTGATGTCACAGGTAACAGCCAATACTTGCCCTCCGTAACTGATAGATAGGGAAAGCAAATCTACCAAAGCCTATTTGTCTACCACCCTGCTAGGTTCAAAATATACATTTGTATGAAATGCAGCAAGGGGGACTTGATCACTATTGCTCTTCAAATATTATGTCTATCTTCACACTAAAATATCAAATGCAGCAGATGCAACCAAATAGACCTAAATTTGCAGCAAATGAAACTAAAGAAAAGACTGGCGGGGAAAGAAAATTGTGAGGTTTTTTTTTTCAGAGCACTGTACCTTCTTTTAAAAAGCCAGTCAATATGAATGAATTTCTTTCCTGTTTTCACAGCATTCATTTTTCTAGGACAAAAGAAAAAAGAAAAGAAAAGAAAAGAATATTAACATAAAGAGTCCTATGGCCATAATCAAAAAGTAATTGGCCTTGGAGATCACTTCTGACAATCAGCAAAGTAATAAGGTTTCTGAATAATTATGAATAATTAGGCACATTTATGAATAATTACACTCTTATTAACTATCTAACACATCTAATTTGAAAACTGTAATTCATATAATTCTTGATTGGCTAATCATGCACCCAAACTAGTTCTTTCCCTTTCTTATACTCATTATTTGATTCAACCATTAGGCTGTAATTGTGTACTTATTGTTCAGGCATAGGTTAATAAATGTCTAATCTGATGAGAAGGAGGGACAAAGTATATGACTTCCCAATTATATATATAAAAAGATGCACTTCCTATTGGAATGCAGTTCCTGCTACCATTCCATTTTGGAGGAACAAAGCAAAATAATGAGATTTGCAACTAAAATAGAAAAAGAGACCCAAGCCTGCTAATCAAGAAGAACGCAGTGCTAGCAACACGGTTTGGGTAGAGTAAGATACCTTGGATCAAATTACAGTCTGTATCTGTGCCCAGAATAAGAAAATGAGGTAAGCAGGAGATATGCTTAGTTGATATATTTCTAAATAAATCTAAATATTATGAAATAGCACAAACTTAAGACGTAGGGAAAATTGCATGGCCATTGCAAAAGCTGGAAGGAACAATTTGTTAGTGTTGGATAGATAAGCAATCACCCCGGCCAAAGAAAGGCCTTTCCAGTCACTCAAACTACAGACAGCATCCAAGATTATAAATAAATAATAACAAATAGTATACTTTTAGTTACATCTCATTGTTTTCACCAGGATGGACAAACCCTGTAGAACCACCACCACACAGTGGGATGAAGAAACTCGAAATGTCTGTCACCTGGCGCTTCTGTATTGTCATCTCAGAGTGGCAGTCCTGACTCAGGTGGTTTTTCCACATGTTAGGACAGTTTCAGACATGTTTAATTGTCAGAATCACCTTGTTGTTATTACTGTATCTCATAGTGCTTATATGCAATCTTGTTATCCATTTGTATAGACTATACATTGTCTCCACTCTTGGTTTTTGGGTATCACGCCTACAATGTCCTTTGGATAAAAACAAGGGATGAAGCAGCAGCAGTATAACTCATGAGCCCTCTTTATTGCACAGGCCCTGCCAGGAACTAAGGGGGAGGGGGAGCTCAACCCTTCCATTCCCTGCCTGCCATCTCTGTGGTGGCCCCTGTGACACAGCATAACCCTTGCTATTCACTAGGACCTGCTCTGTGGTGTAGCAATGGTTTGGCTCCTTATCTAGGTTTTGGCACTGAAATCTCAGGGAATAGAATGCTACTGGCTAGGCTACCCTGATGAAGGCCGCCAAGGTGGATTACCGTATATATCTTTTAGTATGCCACTGATAATATAACTTACACATGAAGCTGGACTACTGACAAGCAGATTATATAAGGAGAACTCCAACTGAGATAGTCCCAAGACAGCATGAGAAGAAATATAAGATGGCAGAGAGAAGAATGGTAAAAATTCAGTGCTTGAGCCGCAGGGCCAAACAGACAACCAGGCAGCTGCAAAATTGGAGGCTATAACATTTTGATCTTCATAGACAGGTATCTTCAAATGTTCCACAATTGCAGAACACAGTCCATTGTTTCTTTACCATGGCCAGTCACCAAACAAAAGCATGTTAGCTTTCAACATCTGAAGCTGTGAAAGTCACTCGTGGATAATCACATGTACTTCACTGCTGAAGCCACCTTTGCTTCTGATTGCAAAGATAATGGTTTCTCTCTTTTGGCATTATATTGTGGGACTGTATGTCATATATTTAACCACATTGTATTGCTTTTTTTAAAAAAAAAAAACATTTATTCTGGCATTAACATTTATCAAATTAATTCATATAATATGTTGTATGGTATTTATTTTAGTTTTAATTTCCCTTTAGTTTATGTGGCATTTTGTTTAGCTTTTGTTTGGCTGCATTAGTTTTATCTTTTAAAAAATAAAGCTTGGTTTGATCTTCCCTTTTGATATTGCTTATCAGATTTCAGCTCAAATCCAGTCATAAGTCACTAGAGAAGGTCCATTGAATCAGCAAAACTTGGAAAGGAGCTGACCAAATTCCCATGGATGCAATGGGCCTATTTTGGTGCTACTTACTACTAGATTTCAGCCTTAAGATTGCTGGCTATATGGGGTATCATAGGATAAAAGTGGGGCATAAAGATACTATGAACAACATGCATTGGCTGAGTATGTGTGTGTGTGTTGTGTCGTAACAGTCATGACCGACTCTACGTGACTCCATGTCCATGGAGTTTTCTTGGCAGGAGTACTGGAGTGGCTTGCCAGTTCCTACTCCAGGCGCCAACAGCACCTGGTATTCCCTGGTGGTCGCCCATCCAAGTACTAACCAGGGCCGACCCTGCTTAGCTTCCGAAATCAAGCGAGATCGGATGTGCTTAGGGCATCTAGGCAGCTCTTTGGCTGAGTATACACTGCATTAAAATTACTTGTACATCTTAAATAAAACACTTCAAACAGAATACAAAAACAGACATTGAACTCCCCATCCCATCCACATTAATGGGTATTTCCTTTGGATAATTATTTAACTGTCTTTCCTTAGCATCTAAACTCGGAATATACATTGTCTGATGAAAGACACTTATGTATCTGAGATGCAAGGGGGAGAAATGAAAGGAAACAATCACAGTGAACACAAGCTCCTGTAAATGACTCAGTGGATGGTAACACATGGTTCTTTAGAGAATCTGTGTAGAGTGACTGTATGTATATATTAAATATGTATACTTAATGATGTCAAATACATGCTTCATGATGTATGTAAGCATTAGTGGTAAGCTAGGCAGGAGAATCTGTTGCTCTTCAAATGTCATTGAACTCCAACTCCCATCGGTTCATGGTATCACAGCTAGTGATGAGGTGGGAAAGTTGTAGTTAAACAACATTTGCAGCAACACTCATTTACCTTCTCATTGCTAAGTAACAAGAGGGAAAGATCTGTGAATGGAGCAAGAGTTGCATTTCTGGTGTCCTATATCTGAGAGAGAGTCGTATGATAAATGGGAGAGCACAGTGAGAACACCTAGTTCCCGGAGTTCCTTGCCCTCGGAAGATGCTAGCCACAGAGTCTGGCGAAACGTCAGGAAGAAAAACTTCCAGAACATGGCCAAACAGCCTGAAAAACTCACAACAGCTATCGTATTATAAACTCTTGTTTGAAGGTTGCTATGCCCGATTTATTACCAATATCTGACCGCCACTTCGTAAATAAGGGTGTGACTACACTGCAAAACAAAATCAGAGCAATTTGGCTTTGCTGTGATTTTATTCACAGCCTGTTTTGCTTTTGAAGTCACAATCAGTAGTCACTGAATGATTGATTTGGGAGTTTGCCCTTCATGCTGAATGTTTTGATTTGATTAGTGCGATGGCCTTAAAAGATATGAAGTAGAAAGCCATTTTGTGCCACACAAATGTCTTTGAGAAGCCACAGTATTCTTGCCTGTGCTGTAATGTGTACCATTTATCTAGATACTTTTCAAAAGTATATACTTCTTAAAGGCTTTTAAAAAGCATCCTAGATGTGCTATTATTAGCTTTACAGGTCGCCTCTGTCTAAAAAAGGAACCAAAGAGCAGTGCACAATGCAGTGACTAATGTCAACAAATTAGGTACAAAACACTGCAACGGGTAAAGAGAGAGGAATCAGTTTTTAAAGTATTGTTTAGAAACCTAAATCAGGTGTGGCTCAGTGTACCAAGAGGTTTTCATTCATATCATTAGCTAAAGACATGTATAGTGCTATCTCGCAAAGATACTAGGAAGGATGGAAGATGCAGGGTAGCAGAAAGGAGGAAGAACAATGTGCTGGTGTAGAGAAAAACATACTTAGACTAGCTAGCCCATTGAGCGTTGTCTTTCTCCATCCTTCAAACTTCAGAGCAGATTCTGAAACGCCACCTGGCCCAATCTGCAGCAGATCCAGCCCCTGCTTACATGAGAAATGCCAACAGATGTGTAATTATTTTTCTTGCTTAGCTTCCTACCTAACATGTTAGTTTGTATTTTAATATGGGTGTTTCTGACACCAAAAGCATTTACTTTGGGTTTACTAGAGTAAAGACATGGAACATGATTGTTCTGAATAAGACACACTACCCCCCCCCAAAATAGTATCAGTTCTACATGTGTTGCGGGGGGGGGGGGTGTCATCACAAATTTTGAATGGATTCTACTTTTACTTCAAAGTATAAGCAACCACTTCAAGATGTTTAGCATGTTTCGGAGGCTTTTTATAGCAAAACTTTTATTCATCGAGGAACCAGTACTTCACTTTCTAAGACAAAGAGTTGGCATGTAATTGATTTTTGAACTCGCTTCCCTGTGCCACCTTTTGACCTGAAAGTTAGATTCACCACAAAATAAGTAGGCACTCTGCAGCCCCACACCTACCTGGCAATATGTGTCCATGCAAGGAGGTTTGCATGGCAGACTATTATTGACTAATTGTCAAAAATGTGTTGACCTAAATCTTGCAACTAAATGCAAGCCAGAGCCCTTCTATTCCCTGCCTTGCATGTCAGCTGTCTGAGGTCTTGCATTATTGATGCTCTTTGGAAACCAGGCAAAATCAATAGGCAGGGTCTAAAGTGCATGATGTTCACATCCAGCAAATTCACTATCCTTTGTGTTTGTGTGTGTGTGTGGTTGTGTGTGTGGTTGTGGTTATTGTTGCTGCTGTTTCTGAACAATGAAATGCATTTTTGGTTTGAAAAAGTTAGTTCTGTGTAAGGGGGAAAAAACCTTGTTGATCTATCAAATACAATGATTATTCTTGTATCAGTTTTACTGTTTGTACATAACTCAATACTGTGCCTGGGCATATGCCCAGCAGGATCACCAATGTTTAGGAGTTTGATAATTGAAAGAGCTTATGTGCATATAGAAGACCTGTTCTTAGAGTCCCACATGAGATGGGAACAAGATAGGATCTTGGGCATTCTTCTGCTCTTTGACTGTGTGTGTTTAGTCTTCATAGCTTCTTTAACTGTGTGCACAATGTTGCTCTTGATGGCAGAAAGTTTCAGGGAACCACTTTCTAGAGCCTGCCCATTTAATGAACTACATCTACTGTTTGACTGCTCTGCACATCCATGTGCTTATCCATGGCTTCGATTGTCTTCTGGCTAAATGCAAGTCCTTTGATGGCTCTGTTACTCTATTGCAGAAGGGCAGATTGGGGAATAAATAGTGTGGCTACATCCCCAAAATTTCAGGAGAATGCCCTTCTAGTCCAGGCATGAGCCACTTCTTATATCCTGACAATATTGTGTGCAGATATACGGCTGGGCATAAAACACCATTACAGTATAACCCTGTGGCCGCCTTGCAGCCCTCTTGCATCATAGAGAAGACTAACCCATGTGGCACCCCTACTTTAACTGATGCATTGGTTGCATTGGATCAAGTGGAGCTCCCCTTGCCTAACCTTACGAACTCCAAATTTAACTCCACTGATCTCAGAGGATCATGTGCTCTAGAGGACCTTTCGAATCTCCCAATGACCTCTATAAGGCCCACTTGTTCAAGCCCTTCTCCACCTCCACCAGCCTTAGAGATGCTGAACATCAACAATCACAGCTCTGCAACTGCATGGCTTGAAGCTTCTTTGCCATCTGGCCCTCCCAGGAAGTCTACTGGTTTGCCAAATCCCTCAGTGATTCCCTCGGATTCTCCAACTGCTCTCTCTCCTTCTAGAACACTCACTAATGGCAATGCACAAACTGAGTCACATGATGAGAGCAATACAACTAAGCCCAAAAAGTGACCATTAGCCATTTGGCCAACACCATGTGACCCCTGCTCCATCCTAAAATTCACAACCTGGAACATTGCTGGCTGGGAGAGGAATACTTACGACCCAGACTTTTTAAATTATTTGAGATTGTTTGACATTATAGTCCTCCAAGAAACATGGTCTATGAAATATTTTTGTTTTCTGGGTTTCACTGTCTATGTCCTTCCTGCCTTTAAAACCCACTTAAAGGGATGCCCTAAAGCAGACCTTTCTTGCCTGGTGAATTGGACATTGAACATTACTGTTACTGAACATTTGGCAAAGCCTCCATATGTCCAAGCTTTCTTTCTCAAATGCTTTTCCAGACAAATACCCATGTTACATCTCTATGTTCCTCCATTTTCTCAATCTAATTCTTCTTCTTCCATATGGAATGATTTGAAGAATTATGTTGATTTCCTAACTACCAACTATCCACTAGCTCCCCTTGTTATAACAGGCAATCTAAATGCTAGACTGGGTGCTAATAAGGACAGCCTTGCCATTCACATGCAGTGGCAGAGCGATGAATTAATTCCTCCCTCGTTTCAAGCCAACAGATCTTCTAAAGATCCTGTGATTTAACCAGGCAGCCTTCCATTTGGTGGGCTTGTGTGCCAGATACATTCTTAGGATCCTCAATGGCTCCACTGCCAGTGACACCCCTGGAGAATTTACTTTCTTATCATCTAGAGGATCTAGTGTTGTTGAGTACATTCTCGGTTCCCCCGACTTGCCTTTCAAGGTTGTCGACTTCAAGATTGCCATCTGTTCAGAGAGTGACCACTTTTCCACACAAATGTCCCTATTGTTGACCCCTCATCTACCTCCAGAGCCCCCACTTGAATCCCCCTGCTATCACCACAGAAGACTAAAATGGTCCAACAAACTCCAGGACTCATTTGTATACTGGCCTACTTCAGCTGTAGCCTTACATCTAAGACAAACCATTCTACTAGCTAACTCTCCAGTAAAGGCCATTCTGGCATATGAATCAGCTGACAGTTCCCTATTCAACCTACCAGCAGCATTCCTTCCATTTAGGACATCCAAAGGTGCTTCTTCTTGGTTCGATCACGAATGTTAGGCTGCTAAGAATAATCTTCACTACCTCTATCAACAATTACGTATCCACTATTCTCATGAGTTAACAGCATTCTACTTCAAAGCCAAGAAGGAATGCCAAATTTTATTGGTAGAGAAAAGGCATACTCATGCATTAAACAACTGGTCTAGACTACTACATACATCTCACTCTAAGAACACGAAAGAGTTCTGGGCTCTGGCTTCACAAGAAAACTACTTTTCTAATGCAGTTCTTACTTCGCCAATCTCCACTTCTGACTGGACTGCATACTAGTTGAACTTATTTTCAGATTCAATATTTCCAGAGTTCCCCTCTGATCCACAAATTCCTCCTGAGGAATTCTTGAACTTATAGCCACCATGAAGCCTATTAAGGCACCTGGCCCAGACGGTATCCCTGCCAACCTTATAATAGCCCACCCGCTCTGGGGTGCTGAACCAGTATCTTGTATTTTTACCTTTGTTGTTGATATTGCTCAAGCCACATGAATAATGGTGCTTCTATCCAACCCAGATGGTACCTCAATCATTGAGTGAAAAAATAGTTAATTTTTGCAGTTTTGAATATGACTGCTTCATTGGCAGTGGTTTGAACCTGATGATAATTTTAGTTAATTATTTCTATCTTTATCCTTATTGTTATCTTCTACACAGATTTCGATTATTTTTGTATTTACATTTTCACATTATAGTGTGCCAGTACATCTATCTCATGCTCTTGTTTTCCCTTGCTATATATGGCTGCCCTTTATCATTGCTGACTCAGCATGTTTTTACCACTTATCACTGACTCAGTCTTCCAAGTTCATTTTCTAACTTTTTTTTAAATTTCAATTGCAAGCTGAATAGAACTAATATTCAAACTGATTTTCAGGTAGGAGGGAAATTAAAAGTGTGACGTCAGTGTACAGAGTGGTGGTAGTGGGGAGCTGAACCTTCTGCCATTCTGTGTTTATATCCCTAAAATTACCTCTGCCATTAGAATTCTGGTTCTGTGTTTTGGAAGAACTAAAAAAGAAGCATATCTTTCCTCAAGATGCCAAGAATGGGACACAGATTTCTCCATCTAGTCCCAGTACAGCTTTGAATCCCATCACTGATGTCAGCGGTGAACTAAGACAGCAACTCCACCTTTCCAAGAAGCTCTTTGAGTAGCCATCGGACATGGCAGGCAGGTGCTATCTTGCTGTCTTCCTTCTTAGCAACACCCACCATATTTCTATTGAGTTTGGTCACTGCAAATGGAGGAGAATTTGAGGTCAGCTCCTTTTTTTTCTTTTCATTTTTATAAGATCAACTTTTGTGAATTTCTTTCTACTCAGAAAAAAAAAACATTGCAAAGAATTTGAATATGAGAGAAATCCAAAACCTTTAGACTTAGAGAATTAGGAGAAGCAACTGGGTTGCACATAAATTGGCATAAATCAGAAAACCTGCTTTTTCTTTACAATGAAATACTCCATCCACTCTTGCTTTGAAGAAGACCTCTTCAAAAAGAATGGCAAGCCTGTCACCTTCACAGCTCCTTTCATGTACTCCTCTCATGTACTAGACTTTGGGGACCACTCCATTTTGTTTCAATTCTTTTCCCTGCCATTAGCTATAGGAACATCCATCTATATTTACTGCTTACCTAAGTTCAAGCATGGAACACTGTTCCATGCACAGAAATGCATTTAGCCATGCCGGCCACATGGTCATGGACTTGCACAACATTGGCTCTTTGGCTTGGAAACAGAGATGAACACCACCCCTAGAGTCGGACACAACTGGCACGCATATGCAGGGGGAATCTTTACCTTTACCTAAGCTCCTCTACAGCTTGAAAGGAGTAGAGAAGTAATATATCTGTTTTTGAGAGGTTTTTTTTTATTCCCTGTTTATATTGTGAATTCCCAAATGCTTAAAAATGCTAAATGAGATAGAAGCAGGTGACTTTTTTTAGCATGTGGCCAGCTCTACATCCTGGTTCTACATCAATGAATTTCTTTGGCTGCAAAATAAAATAAATAAGTGTAAACAGGACTAGAGGTGTTAAAGGCACAGACCGATGAAAAAAGGCAGATTTCCTGAAATCTGCTGATGTTGCTGTTGTTATTTGCTGTCAAGTCACTAGAGATGGGCATGACTCAGAAAAATTTTTCGTTTTCATTTTCGTTTTCATCTAGGGGTCCGTTTCGTTTCGTTTCCGTTTTCGTGAGCAAATTTTCAAATTTTTTCGTTTTCGTTTCGTTGCGTAACGAAAATGAAAAATGAAAACAAAAATGAAAATTTTTTCGTTTCTTCCCATTTAGCTCCATTAAGTGCTTTTCCAGTAACGAAAAATGAAAAACGGCTCAAAATTAGTCGTTTCGCTTCCGTTTTCGTTCCATTTTTGAACCATTTTTTGTTTTTTGTTTCGTTACGTAACAAAACGAAAAACAAAAACGGAAACGAAAATTTCGCTAAGTCATGCCCATCTCTACAAGTCACACATCCAGTATATGGCAACCCTATAAATGAACAATCACTAAAATGTCCCATCCTCAGTTACCCTACTCAGTCTTACAAACTCAAGCCTGTGGTTCCTTTGGGGAGTCAAACCATCTCATATTTAGTGTCTGTGAAGATTCCTAGTCATCCTGGTGAAGTTATCCAGAAGTTGAGTCCTGGCAACTGGACTTCTTTTCTTTTCTTTTCTTTTCTTTTCTTTTCTTTTCTTTTCTTTTCTTTTCTTTTCTTTTCTTTTCTTGTGAGCTCAATCTCACAGAATAAAAGCCCAGTTGCCATGACTCAACTTCCAGACTCATATTTGGTCTTCCTTTTTCCCCCTGCTGTCTTCCACCTTTCCCAGCATTATCATCTTTTCTAGAGAATTTTGCCTTCTCATGATGTGCCTGAAGTACAACAGTGTCAGTTTCTCCATATTTGTGTCTAGAGATATTTTGGGCTTGTTTTGCTCTGGGGTCTTATTTTTTCTTTCTGGCAGTCCAGAGTATCTGCCAAATTTGCTTGCACCTACAGCAAATTAGCTCTGTCCCAAAATTTAAAATACTATCCCTAATTGGTTGCTTATCTCTCAGGATCATTGTATATATAAAGGAATGGCAGGCAACAACATTAATAAAAAGTTGAGAATTAATAGGCTTCATTTGGTAGAGAACAGATTACACAATGCCTGCTGTATTGTTCTTCTCTCTTCGGGAAATAAAGACAGAGGTATAAGGAGGAATAGATTTTGAAATGCATAGTTGAGCCCTTTGTGCTGTGGAAATGGGAGCCTTTTTTTCCCTTTCATTGCTAGCAGCTGAGTATGTGTTGATGCACAGAAGTAAAACAAGAGTATTCAGACAAGTGGAACATGATCTGATAAGCCTGGAAATGACTCTGCCAATTCATCCAGCCTGAATGACATCTCTGCCAGTGCCCTTTCAACACTTCTGATCTGAGCACAAGCTTCCCCTGGGACGAATCTTTCCTATGTGGTCTGTCCTGGTTCACTACCCACAAAAGTCAATCACAAGAGAGGAGGGGGCTGAGGGTGGGGGAATGAGATGTACTTGTATTTCTTAAAGGAACAGCATTAGTTTAGGCTGTGGGGTAGGGTTGGCCCTTTTATTTTATTTTATTCTGTTTTTTTAATGGCATTTATGACATTGTAAATCAAAAATATTATGAAACCAAGAGGCAGTAAAACAGATACATTGTCTGCTTTTGTTTGTCTGTTTATCTATTCTGGCTTACCCCGGCTTTGTCTTTTCCACACCCGTCCATAGTGTGGATAGTTCCCCCATTCTGCTCAAATATTCTAATCAGGCGAATAGTGGGCAATTCCCCCCAAAAAAACATCCTATTCTAAGTGAAAAAAATATTGTATCTGAGGTCTCATTTAATACTAATTTTAGTATTTCTTTTTTCTTCATTTTTACAAGAAGAGTATCTTATTATAGCAGTGTAACTGCAGCAAGATTTGTGGCTGCAAATCCATTTAACCATAGCCACAAACGGCTAACATTTATGCTCTGCAAAATTTTAAATTTTTCAGTATAAAGATTTATGTCCAGACCATGCATTTTAAGTCTGGAATTATCATGATTTATGAAGCTGCCCTAGTAGTTATATGAAAGCCATTAAAATTATCCATTCAGCTTAACTGTGCTGCTTCTTCATGGGAGGTAATTTTACAGAATACCAATGGTCTTTTGGCTCTTGTGAGCATGGAATTGCACAGCTCTCAACTTCCTGCCTACATTTTTCAGAGAAAGAAGGACACAGAGCTCCATCTAGCAAAACCAGACAAAACTGACCCACCCATCCTCCCATTATTCTTGCATAAAAAATACCTAAAGGAGGAAGGCTGGCTAGAGTGCTCTCCCAAAGCACACACAGCCAGCCTATTCTCCCTCTAAGACAAGGGTAGCTTCTAAGAACCATTCCTTTCTCCAAACGAAGCAGGAATTTGATTAAATGAAGTGGCACCCTCCTCTAACAAATGTGCCGTATTTGCTACTTGAATGCTTCAGAAATATCCACCATACATTAGAGCAGGGATGGCGAACCTATGGCACGGATGCCAAAGGTGGCACTCGGAGCCCTTTCTGTGGGCACCCGACATGGCCCCTTCATAGCCACCTGTATACAGGTTAAATTACTGTATTGGCACTTTGTAAAAAATTAATGGGTTTTGAATTGCAGTTTGGGCACTCGGTCTCTAAAAGGTTCGCCATCACTGCATTAGAGTATGTAATAGCACATACATTGTGTGAGGAATCCAGATATTTGAAAGTTACTTTTTAATTTATTTTGCTGTAGGTCCAATTACAACAGTTACACATTTTGAAAAATAGTCAGGGTATAAGAGGGCAGGTCCTCTTATGGACTGAGAACTGGTTGAGATCCTGGAAACAGAGAATGGATGTCAACGGGCAATTTTCACAATAGAGAGAGGTGAAAAGCAGTGTGCCCCAGCGATCTGTCCTGGGACCAGTGCTTTTCAATCAGGGATAAGCAGTGAGGTGGCCAAGTTTGCGGATGACACGAAACTTTTCCATGTGGTAAAAATCTGAGAAGATTGTGAAGAGCTCCAGAAGAATCTATCCAAACTGGGAGAATGGGCTGCGAAATGGCAAATGTGTTTCAATTTAGGAAAATGTAAAGTAATGCATATTGGAGCAAAAAATCAAAACTTTATCTATCAACTCATGAGCTCTGAGCTATCTGTGATGGATCAGGAAAGAAATCTTGGTGTGCTGGTGGTGACTAAAATGATTACTGGGCTGGGGGAACTCCCATGAGGAAAGGCTGAAACATTTGGGTCTCTTTAGTCTCATCATCATCATATAAATTTTATTGCATGGCTCACAGAGCCATTGCAAAGTGCATCAAGTAAAAACAGTACAATAAAAATATCAATAAAATAACAATACAAATAGATAAAAGGGGGGCTGAGGGTACAGAGACCTAGATATCAATTTGACTATTAGAAGTAGTTAAAACAACTTTCATTTTAAGAAGTAAAGAACAGAACCTTGCCATTTGAAACGTAACAAATTTATCTCTATCACAGAGTAAGATTTTGAGCTTTTCTTCGTCAGATCTACCAGGAAAAAAGGTGCCTGAGGGAAGATATGATTGAGATATACAAAATAATGCAGGGCATGAGTAAAGTGGATAGAGGAACGCTCTTCTCCCTCCCACAAAATACCAGAACTAGGAGACATCCACTCAAATTGAGGGATGGGAGAGTGAGAACAGACAAAAGAAAAAATTGTTTACCCAGTGTATTGTTAGTCTGTGGAACTCCCTGCCATAAGATGTGGTGATTGCATCTGGCCTGGATGCCTTCAAAAGGGGATTGGACAGATTCCTGAAGGAAAAGTCTATCACAGGTTACAAACCATGATGGAGATGTGTAATCTCCACGGCTTCAATGGCCAGATGCAGGGGAGTGGTGTCAGGAGGCAGATATCTAGTCTCATGGGCTCCCAGACACATTTGGTGGGGCCACTGTAAGATACAGGAAGCTGAACTAGATGGGTCTTTGGGGCTGATCCAGCATGGCTCTTCTTGTACCTATATGTACCTTCTCTGTCCTTATTCATTAGGTAACATCATGTAATGTTCATGCCATGCTGTGACACATCCACACAAACTCTAATGATGAATAATAATTGCATGACACCAATTCAGTTCTGACTTGTGGAGATGCTTCTTGGG
Organism: Phrynocephalus versicolor; assembly: GCA_023846285.1. Lineage (NCBI taxonomy): Eukaryota > Metazoa > Chordata > Lepidosauria > Squamata > Agamidae > Phrynocephalus > Phrynocephalus versicolor. Next base: position 72,132,801 of record JAHTLZ010000204.1, read on the forward strand.
GTTTTCTAGTTGGCAAGTACTCTAAAATGGTTTCCCAGTCTCTTCTTCCTTGCATGCTCAGGAACCATGTCACTTGTCCAAGGCCAGACAGACTGGCTTTTGTCCCAGAATTGGGAGAGTGTAGTACTCAACTCCAGGCCTTGGTTCCATAGCCAGGGGCTCTGGCTCAGTGAGCACAATTTCTGGAACAATAAACCCTCAGGACCAAGAACCACATCTTGTCAGGATATAGGATAGGATAGGATAGAATAGGATAGGATATAGGATAACTATGTTAATAACAGAAAACATACACACAAGCATATACCTTGAACAGAAGCCATTACATACTGCTGAATTTATGTTCTGCACCAATATTAATGCAATATATTGGGAATTAGTCAAGGGATAATAGTTTGTTTACTGCTTTAGAGCATATAAGGGGCTTTTAGTATATCTGTATGTCTGTATATACATATAGCGTTCATACTGTCTAATCAGCAATTTGTGGCATGTCAGTGAATGTACATACAAAAAGGCCCATTAATTGTCAATCTATATATTGATTTCAAGTTGACAGCTATACAAAAATGCTCACACAGAAGACTGATATTACTCATCAGTATCAGAGATATAGTGATCAGGGATATTTCTGGGCTACAACTGTTATCATCCCAGATCACTGAACCTTTGAGATGCTAGGTCATGGTTAATTAAACTTTTAAGTCAAACAAGATCTACAAGTTTCTTATTCATTAGGTAACATCATGTAACGTTCTGATAAACTGGGAAGTTCTTGAGATGGTTAGAAGTATTTTTTTTAAAAAAAACCCATACAGATATTTGTTTATTTATTTATTTATTTATTATTATATTTGTACCCCGCTTATCTTCGGTTCGGAACTCTAAGCGGCTTACACTGTGCAACAAGTGCCAATTAATACAATTCAACAATAAAATAAAAAACAAGAAACATAAGACAAACAGTTAGAACCTAATGCATCCAACGAACCGACAGTACAAGACTGTCAACCCAAGCGAGTCTAAATAAGCAGACCACCCCATTAAAAGAATAAACAATCCTCGCTGGGTATAAGATGGCGGGACCCATGGGAAGAGGGGGAAAAAAAAAATCAGGGCTCACCAAAGGCCTCTCGAAATAGATAAGTTTTTACAGCTTTTCGAAAGGCCAGCAGGGACTCTGCAGAGCGCACTTCGCTAGGGATGGAGTTCCATAAGGAAGGGGCTGCCACCGAGAAAGCCCGGTTCCGGGTGACCGACTTCCGGGCCTCTCGAGGGGTGGCAACCCGCAGCGAGTGCGCTCGCACCTGCCGAACAGGTCGGGCCGAGGTGGATTGCTGAGCGATACGCTCTGCCAGGTAGTCCGGTCCCAAGCCATGGAGGGTTTTATAAACTAAAACCAAGACCTTGAATCTAATCCGGGCCTCAACGGGCAACCAGTGCAGACGAGCCAGGACTGGGGTAATGTGGTCGTAACGACGGCCACCCACCACCAGCCTGGCCGCCGCATTCTGGACCCGCTGCAGACGCCGGAGAAGATTCAAGGGCAACCCCATGTAGAGGGCGTTGCAGTAGTCCAACCTCGAGATCACCAGTGCTTGGACCACTGTTCTCAGAGAGTCAGCATCCAGGTACGGGCGGATCTGGGCGATCTGGCGTAGATGGTAATACGCGGCCCTGGTCACCGACGCCACCTGGGCCTCCATGGTGAGCGCCGGGTCCAGGACCACGCCCAGATTCCGCGCCCTCTCCACAGTCCGGAGGGAAACTCCCCCCAGAGATGGAAAAGGGCCACCGTACCCAGATGGCGAGCCCCCAAAGAACATAACCTCCGTCTTCTCGGGGTTGAGCCTAAGCCTGTTCGCCCCGGTCCAAGTCAGCACGGCATCCAGGCACCCATCGAGGATCTTCACAGCTTCCACTGCAGAGGTGGAAAAGGAGAGATAGAGCTGCGTGTCATCAGCGTACTGATGACAGCACACTCCAAAACTCCTAATGACCCCTGCCAACGGCCTTACGTAGATGTTAAACAGCATGGGAGAGAGCGACGACCCCTGCGGGACACCACAAGGGAGAACCCACGGAGCCGACAACTCCCCCCCCATACTGAACATACTGGGGACGGCCCTCCAGGAAGGATCGGAGCCAACTGCAAGCAGTGCCCCCGATTCCAACCTCAGAGAGCCGATCCAGCAAGATACCGTGGTCGACGGTATCAAAGGCCGCTGACAGATCCAGGAGAACCAACAGGGTAGAACAACCCCTGTCGGCCGCCCGGAGCAGGTCATCTTGCAGGGCGACCAAAGCTGTTTCAGTCCCCCGACGAGGCCTGAACCCTGACTGGCATGGGTCGAAGCACTGCCGATCCTCAAGGTATGACTGCAGCCGAACCGCCGCCACCCTCTCGATCACCTTGCCCATAAACGGGACATTAGCGATCGGACGATAATTACTTAAATTGTCCGCCGCAAGGCCCGGTTTCTTCAGAATGGGCTTAACCACCGTCTCCTTCAGACGAGAGGGAAATACCCCCTCGCTGAAGGAGGCGGTGGCGATGGCAGAAGCCCATTCGGCCATGGTCCCGCTGGCAGCTTTAATGAGCCAGGAAGGGCAAGGGTCGAAAGGAGTAGACGCCGGTCGGCAATGCGCCATAGCCTTAGAGGCCTCGACAGCCGAAACAGGCCCAAACTCCTCCAACCGAGGCGACGAAGGCGGACCAGCAACCGGGGATGCCGGGGCAGTGCTACCACTACATGCCTTGCATTTTACTAAAACCTGTATTGATATTTAAAAACAAGAAGGGGTGGGGGAAAGCACACTTAATTCAGTGAGTATACTTAATCCCTCCCTCTTAAGACATCATCTGCAGCTGGAGGTAGGATCCTTTCACTGGAATCTCTAGCAACCCAGAAGAAAGAAAGCCTTCAGGTGAAAGGTTACCTACATTTATAATGTCAGGCACTGAGGCTGGCAAAGTAAAAGGTAAATGGTAATTTTATCATTAGCATGCCTGACCCTTTGCCCCTACCATATCTCATGGGAGATGTTAAGAACAGCTCACCTGTCAAGATCCAAACACTTAAAGGTCAATGCGCACAAAGAAATCTTTGAGAGCTTACAACTGAATTGCTGACACCTTTTCTTATCACCGCTTAAATAAATGATTCGAGCAGCGAAAGACCAGGTTAATGTGAAGATCTGCACTAGAAATTGCTTAGAACATTGTTTCTTTAAAACAACAACAACAAAAGTTAACAACAGGAAACAGTAGAGAGGGTGGTAGTTCATTAAAACCGAAAAGGGTTTATTTGATATAAGAATATCTTAACTGAAGCGCCTTTGACCATGTTGGCTGCAGTTCATGAAACCTTACATTTCAATAAGAGAGAAAGATGTTTGGGGATTTTATAAATATTGTGTATTTTGTGCAACAGATTAACAGGTCTAGTTCCTGCAAACCTTCTCAACAAGAATATAAAAGAGTGTGTAATAACTGTGTTAGTAAATAACCTTTGAACTGCAGAACTGGAAGGGACCATATGGATCATCATTGAACTCCCAGCCTCTGGCTAGGCAGCCAAAGAGCTGAACCTCTGAACTATCCAGCCAGCAAGTTTAGCTCCCTCTGTAACTCACTGATAGAGATGGTGAGCTGGAGAGGGAGAGACAAAAGTGTTCTGCTCTGCAAAATGATTTTATCTAACAGCTTCTGCCCTGCTTCACACGAACTGTCAAAAGATTCAGTGTAGCAGTAAATGGGGGGGGGAGTTTCAGGTGCTTCTGATTACTAACCTTACTATACTATACTATACTATACTATACTATACTATACTATACTATATGACAAATAGGTGATAGGGAAGGAGATATTTAAAGGCACTGCTAAATTCAGAGATGCGCTAAATGTCTGAGAGAAGTGAAGTCACCATCAATGGTTACACTCAGAAAGCTTTGCTAGATTCTCTGAAGTGAAATCCTCATGGCGCAATCTATGTCAAACCCAAAGCGTACCTTGGCTGTATCTTACCCCAGGCAATGTTACTATTTAGTTCATTGGAATGTAGGGCTGCAGTTGCAGCAATGGCTGTGGCTGACTGACTAAGGAAGACATTTCTACCTATTTAACCAAGCTAGCTGAGTACACTTTCTTCCCTGGCAATGAAATCAAGTGGACTCAAGCAGTTGTAATAAAAGAGAAGAATTAAAGTCTTCCTGCTCAAGAAAATTAGGACCCAAATGCAGTGACCTTCTTTATATGGTGGAGCTGACCAAATATAGAATTTCAAAGGTAGAAGGGAGCCTACCTGTCATCACCATTCACCTCTCTTCAGTGAAAGGAAGAATTTTCTCCTCATGCCAAGTTGTATACTGAAGAAACTGGGGGAGTCTGGGTTTTCCTTGGAACATGCTACCTGGCTTATTTACAAAAGTCACCTAAAAGCCATGTTTCTGCTTTATACATGGTAGTACTAGGAGTTCTTTGTTATTCCTTCTTTTATCCCTTGTACAGTAACTAATTAAGCAAGGCATAGTGTCACAGATGACTGTGATGGACAGATGAAATGGACCAAATGATTAAAACCTCTGGATTTTTGACAAGATAAATCCTTCACCTTCATCTTTAAGCAACAAATGTCTAATTCCTAGCTGTGTCCACATATGCTATGCATCTTCAAGATTCCATGCTGAATCACGTCCACTTTAAATTCCAATTTAAAATATACTACCATTTGTTCATACCTTTGCCTTCAAGGTGCAGTAATTTGCCCCTATATTTATGTTGTTTCATTCTTGATTTGTATTTGAATCAGATGGAGACATTTTCCTTATTTTTGTGGTAAGAAAGATGGTATTGTTATAGCTTGGAAATATTTGTGTTTAGGTATTTAAGAACTTCCAAACGAACTCGCAGGTTAATATTGCACACAAGTCTTCAGATGCTTTTTGTCCACCAGACCACTGATAACTGTGTATGACAGTCGCTGTTCAGTGAATTTATTCAAATAGCTTTGGATTTTCAGCCTGGTTTTGCATTATGTGTAAATGGTTTTCAGCATCTGTTGTTCCTACTGAAAGAGGTTGTGGTATTTTAGAGGGGGTTTTTTTTGCTTTGTCTGTTATTGTTTTTGTTTGTTTATTTGTTTGTTGTCTTCAAACACAACTGGAACATAGGTTCTATGGCGGGAATAGGTAGAAAAGAAGGTAGAAAAGTTGCCCTCAGTTGGAAGGGAGATGACAGGAAGTAATAACAGCACCAGAAAAACTGTTAATATTTTGTTATCTACAAGTGAAACTTGAAAATTAGAAAATTTTGCAAATGTTCATTTATTTCAGTAAGTCAACTCAAAAGGTGGAACTAATATATGAGATAGACTCATTATATGCAAAGCGAGATATGTCAAGCCTTACTTTGGTATAACCGTGAAGATTTTGGATTACAGCTTATGAAAACCCCAAATTCACAATCTTGAGAAAATTAGAAATGACATCAATAACACAAGGATTGGAAATAGAACAATATCGGACCTCTGAAAAGTATAACCATGCATATGTAATCAGTACTTGGTTTGGGCCCCTTGTGCATAAATTATACTATCTCAGTGTGGAGTGGCATGGATGCTGTCAGCCAGTGGCACTGCTGAGGTGTTATGGAGGACCAGGATGTTTCAATAGCAGCCCTCAGCTCCACTGCATTGTTCGGTCTCATGTCCCTCATCTTGGCAATTCTCTATGGGGTTCACAGGTAAGGCGAGTTTGCTGGCCAATCAAGCACAATAATCCCATGGTGATTGAACCAGGTTTTGATACTTTTGGCAGTGTGGGCAGGTGCCAAGTACTAGTGGAAAATGAAGTCAGCATCCCCATAAAGCTCGTCTGCAGAAGGAAGCATGAAGTGCTCCAAAATCTCCTAGTAGATGGCTGTGTTGACCCTGGACTTAAAGAAGCACAGTGGACCAACACCAGCAGATGACATGGTTCCCCAAATCAACACAGACTATGGAAACTTCACACTGGACTTCAAGCATCATGCATTGTGTGCCTCTCCATTCTTCCTCCAAACTCTGGGACCTTGGTTCCCAAAGAAGATGCAAAAGTTGCTCTTATCAGAAAAGAGGACTTTGGACCACTGAGCAACAGTGTTCAGGAGCGGCTTGACAAGAGAAATATGATATTTGAAGCCCATGTCCAAGATCTGTCTGTGTGGTGGCTTTTGATCCACTAACTCCAGCCTCAGTCCACTCCTTGTGAAAGTCCCCAACACTTTTGAATGGCCTTTTCCTGACAATCCTCTCCAGGCTGCGGTCATCCCTGCTGCTTGTGCACTTTTTTCTTCCCCACTTTCCCCTTCCACATAACTTTATATTGAGTTGCTTTGATAACAGCCCTTTGGGAACATCCAACTTCTTTTGCAATCTGTACCTTTTGGGGCTTTCCTTCCTTATGGAGGGTGTCAATGATGGTTTTCTGCACAATTATCAGGTCAGCAATCTTTCCCATGATTGTGATTCCTAATGAACCTGCCTGAGAGACCATTTAAAGGCTCAGGAACTATCTGCAGGTGTTATGGATTCATTAGCTGATTAGAGTAGGACACTTTGAGCCTAGAATATTGAACCTTTTCACATTATTCTAATTTTCTCAGATTGTGAAGTTGGGGTTTTCATAAACTGTACTCCAAAATCTTCACAGTTATACCAAAGTAAGGCTTGGCATGTCTCACTTTGCATGTAATGAGTCTATCTCATATATTAGTTTCATCCTTTGAGCTGACTTACTGAACTAAATGAACGTTTGCATGATATTCTAATTTTTTGAGTTTCACCTGTATAAACAAGGATCTTGGTGGTAGATATTTCTGCTGCTCCCAGAGCAATGAAAGAATATTGGAGAGTTAAAGAAGGGCTTGGTCTCTTGAAGTTCCTGGAAGAAAAAAGTATTCCTTGTATAATAGCTGAAGGGTAATCAGATGGAAAATCCCACTGTTGGCATTTCCCTTTAGGGTTGGTTTGTCAAGCATAAAATTAAAATGTTAAAACCCTCATATCCCTCTTTAAGGAAAATCTATTTTCATAACACTGCATTTTTAAATGCAACATTAGAACTTTTTCTGCCAATTCAACCTTTGGAAAAATTGTAGAGTTGAGGAGGTCATGACTCATAGCTCATTACTAATATGTGCTTGTAGGTTTCCTCTGTTGCTGCCTTTTAATGTAGGTAACATGACTTGCCAACTCCATGTAATAAAAGTTGCTCCTGTACATGCTTGCTTGTGGAGGGAAAACACCCAATCTCAGGAAGCTTTCTTATGAGAAAAACTATTTTTTTTCTTTTTCTTTCAGAGATTTCCCAGGTTGCTGCAAATGGGATGTAAGAGCAGCATGGTTGCTCACCTCATCCTAAGGATATTTCCCCAGCATCCCCATAATGGCTTTTAGAATTTCACAGAGGAAAGAGGGATCCAAAATTGGTGTATTTGCCTCCCCTACCTTCTAGATCAACTCTGAAGTTGACACATTCTTTTCTGCCTCTACAATCATTGGACTGATTTCCCCATAGATAAATAGAACCCCCATGTGTACATTCTACGTTGGGGTGGGAACTTCATGCCATGGGTCAAAACAGATTTCTCTTTTGCTCTCAATTGAGGCCATGAGAGTCCCACAGATTGCGGCCATGGCGTTCCCCACTATGATAAGAGTTACCTACAACATTCCTTTTAATTTTCCACCAGTGCCAAGTGGGGGCCCTGCCCCATGCACACACAATTCCAGCTGCAACTGGAACCAGGTGAGCAGCAACACTGGCTGCAGGTGTGCGGCACTGATCCGGTGCTGCAGAGACATGTACCTGGTGCAGCTTAGGGAGAACATTAGTTACCAGCCATCAAGTCATTTCCAATCCATGGTAACCCTTCCTAGGGTTTTCAAGATAGGCGCTACTCAGAACTGGTTGACTAGTCCCTTTTTTTAGAGGTGTTCTCAGACTGTGCTACTTTCCCAAGGTTATAGCTGCTGAGTCTTCCCTCAAGAGGGACCCAAGCTCCCATCCTTGACTCAGAAGTCAGAGGGTGGGATAACACAAAACTATCCATCCACTCTCTTCCCCATCATTTAAAGACTCCCCAGCTTTTGTTCAGGAGTTGTTTATTGCTCTTGATAACCCATCTGGAAAGCTTAAGATGCTTCTCCTATGCCTTAGTTATTTGCATGAAGCACTTTCAACATAAAGACCATGCTATTCCGTGAGCTGTTTGGTGACTTAGGTGGATTTTTTCCCCCCGCCATCTGCCTGTTATTTCTTAAGTCACTTAAGTAGTTTCTTGTTTAATTGTTCTTGTGCATTTTTTTGATTCAACTATCTGTTTCATTTTATATTGTTGTAAACCGCCCGGAGTTCCTCCGGGAAGACGGGTGATATATAAGCTCTAAAATAAATAAATAAAAGATATATAAGAATGAGAATTAATAAGGAGTAGGTCCAAAAGCAGAAGGGTGGGGCTCTATTGTGGAGTATGTGAAGTGGCAAGCCACTCCAGTATTCCTACCAAGAAAAACTCCATGGACATGGGGTCATGAAGAGTTGGTCACGACTGTAATGACACAACAATGGCCCCAACACTGCCAAGGGATTTCGTTCTCATGTCTTCCATCTTTGTTTTATGGGAAGTGAGACAGAGGGACAAATCACATTCTTTTGTGCGCTGTGCATGTGGCCATCATGTGGGATCCAAATTACACAGAGATGAATATTCATCCCCTCCTTGGTGTCGCATATGAATAATGTTTTGTGCCATGTCATATACAATGAAGTTTTTGGCAAGCATGAAGCATGAGGCCATCATCCAATGAAAATGAAATGTGGGTGGCTATTTCCCTGTTACATCTGAGGTTTTTCTAAAAGCTCCATATAGTAGAAGTATGTATCATACTTCTAACATTTGGAAAAAGTAGCTGTAGAATAAATGCAATTCAGCAAGATCCATCCTTGTATTTAATTTATGATCTTTCACAGTTCACAATGCATCTCCACCTCTGATGTATTTGAATTATATCCCTGGAGCCAACACACACTATAGCCATCAAATGTAGTTTCCTTTGTGTAGTTTTCCTTTTGTGGTGCGTTCAATGAAGTCCAGAACGAAAACAGCTCAACCTTTACAAATGCCTCTGTGATGAATGAATGGTAAAATCAGCTGAGTCAGGAATCATCAGCTGACTTCACAAACTATATATTGTCAGGAATTCAATAAATAGATTCTTTTAAAGGAATCATAAATGCCATTCAGTATGCAACAATTTGAATTTGGTCGAGATGAAGCCTGCAGTTAGGTTATTCATTCGTGGTTCACATAGCTATTTTCTAGACATTTATATTGGAAGAAAATGCACAGTGGTATAAATTTTAAAAAATAATGGTTTCAGCCCTGGGCAACCTGATGTCTACATCTTTGTGAGACATGCTAGAATATGCTAGGGTCCAAACCACCTGTACTGTGGCCAACCTTGCATCTCCAGCTCTTTTACAATCATCATCATCATCATCACAGCCAGCAACCATTTGGTGGGAATAACGTGCCCATCCTGTTCGGACTACCTAAACCAGTCCTGTGTTTAGCTTCTGAAAGATCCTTGGTGCTTCTATGAAATGCTGCTATGCCTACGTGTAGCCGTGACTGGCTGTAACTAAACACATCCAATATGCTTGCATACATGGTCATTCAACCAACAAGGAATAGCTCTGTGTTTAAAACCTGTTCAATGCATTCATTTAATTTATTTATTCTACTACATGGGCTTAATCTGGGATCTCCTCTCATGGAAGCTCACATTCTACTTTTAGACCTAAGTGCTCAGATGGGGACGGTTACACTGTTCAGCCAAGGTGTACAAAATAACAGACCTT
>JAHTLZ010000204.1:72143636-72164436 GCA_023846285.1 Phrynocephalus versicolor
GCTGATGATTTGCATATTCATCACTCTTGTCTGCAGGGTTTGTCACATTGGTTCCTTGCTTTCTCTTGTGAAAACATTTCTGCAAAGAGATGTCACAATCCAGCCATTGGAGCTATATGCAGCATTTTAATTAGGCCAGTGCACTGTCTTCAGACAAGTCTGCAAAAATAGATAGAATGAGAGGTATTTATTCTACTTTGTTCTCCATGGAGCAAAGATATGTCTTTCGTTCACAAAGCAACCCAGCATTATGACAGATCCTTCGTATGTCATTTGACATTCCTAGGGTTAAAAATGCACAATAATTTGCATTGAGGAAAGGGGAAACTGTCAGTAACACAGTAGGTTGAGCTGTTGCAACTGAAGAACGGAAATGCCCGCTAAACTCTGCAATATTCGTTTGCATTTCCTTCACCAGCCATTTCTCAGAGTAGTAGGGCAAAGAGAGCAGGGGCATGTGTTATTGTTTACCATAGATAGTCTTTTTAACTTCTTGCATGTTATAATTTTTCTTGTTCTCTCACTCAGTTGGAGTTGGAGCCCCGTATCCACAGTTTCACTTATCCATAATCTGATAATATTAAAAATATCATGATATAATTACCAGTACTGGTCACTATAGGGAGTGAGAGACTATGCTATGTATACAGCTTGCTCTTATGCATGGTTTTTGGCACCCATGGGGAGCTTGTAACCAGCCCCCCCATGAATACCATGGTCCCACTGTATTATAACAGTATCACAATTCAGTGTCTGTGTGTGGTTGTGGGAAGATAATTGTTCTATAGGTTTGAGTGGGCAGGTTACACAACTGCGGTGCTAGTAACTATCATTTCTATCCCTGCTGTTTTCTCCTCATCCTCCTTGTTCTCTCCCTCTTTTTATTCTTGTGGATCCTGTTGTATAAATACTAACCATGACCTCTTAATCTTAATGTTATGAGGTGCCTAGATAAGCCAGCCTTCCAGTCTCATAAATCTATTGGGCCCTTTTCTCTTTTTAGCCAACAACAGGATGGATCGTACAGTAACCAAGGTGGCCATTCATGAGGGATTTAAATTCCTTGCCCAGCAATCAGTTTTCCAGCAGGCCTGAACGACCTCGCTTTCAACGATACAAACTGGGCAAGTGCCCATCTAGAGCCATCATGTCCTCTATCAGGGCCGACGCTTCCATTAAGGCGAACTAGGCAGTTGCCTAGGGCGCCAAAATGGAGAGAGGGCGCTGGACAGCCTGCCGCCCCCTGCCACTGGCCACCACCATCCGTCCCCCCACCGCCCACCAGCCACCCGTCACCGTCCCCCACCGCCTGCCAGCCGCTCGCTGCCCCCATCGCCCATTGCCGCCCATCGCCCCGTGCCCGTCGCCGTCCCCCGCTATCCACCACCCCTGCCGCCCCGCCTGACAGAGGAGGGCGAAGATGATTGGAGGGAGGAGGGAGAGAATATAAAGAGGGAAAAGGTAAGGAAGGGGAATTGGAGTTGGCTGAGAATATTAAGGAAGGAGTGAACCCCATAGAATAGAAAGTTTAAATCTTTCCCGGTACCAAGGGTCCTTGGAGGAAGGCACGATTCGGGGAGGCAGAGCTGAGAGGGATGTCAGAGCCAGCAGCGAATTAGGCAGAACATCTTTGTTGTGGCACCCTGTGTTCAGGATCCGGGAATGCCCTGAGGAAGCCAACAGACTGCAAATGGTTTGGGATACTTCCCCACCGCAAAAGATGCTAGAGACGGGAAGTCCAGAATGGAGAGAGACTTCTGTTCTGAAGTTATTGGTCAAAATGTTAAAGCGAGTTCCAATAAAGAGTTTTGTTCAGACGCACCATCTCCGTTGGTTATCAGCCCCAAGGGGAAGGAATTGCCACAGACCCAAGACGAACACTCTGTGTAATGAAGAAAACTGACTGCATTATTTAAAAAAAAAGAAAGAAAGAAAGCAGCCTTTCCACACACTTGCTAGGTGGAGGCCTCAGAAGGAAATCAACCAGAAGAGCCAGAAGCCTCAACAGAAAGAGAAACGGCTAATCCTCTGAAGTTATGTTATTGAAGCTGAGAATCTGGTCCCAAGATATGAAGCTTGCCGTTCGTTGAGCTCAGAGAAGCAATTTGAAGCAGTTTACAAATTGCAGTTCGCCCTAGGGGATGCTGGGAATTGTAGTTTTTTAAAGTAATGTTTCTAAGCTCTATCCAGTAATCCATTAGAAACTGTTTTTATCTTTAAAGCTGCGCTGATAGAAATCAGGATATTGCTTTAGGTTTACTGTTAAAAACCAGCATCTCTTCGTGGAAATAAGAGAAAAGATGTTGCAGAAATCATACAGCACTGGATTGCTTCTCATGCCGACATGCCCCTTTCTATTTACATCAAAGGAAGAAAAATCAAGTACATTGAAATGTTCAGTTGTTGCAAGATCCTGCAAAATAAAATAAAATAAGCCGGTTGATGCTTAAAGCCTTTTGCTGGCCATAATCCTTTAAATCCCTTGCATGCCATCGCAAATTGAAATTCAGCTGGGGCTGTCCAGACTTGTAAAGACAAACCATCCTTCATCAAAGAGGCATCCATACTGATAAATTGCTCCCATCGTAGTCCTGACACTATCTCTAAAAGTGATTTGTGTACATTAGCGGAGCAGTAAAAAGATGAAACGAAAAGCCCTTAAGAGTAAACCGAGATGCAGAATGAAAATGATGACTTGTAGCAGTCAAGTAGCTCTTTATGGAATCAGATTTGGAAGGGGAGAGTGAAAAGAAAGGCCATTCATTATAGCGTATATAAAACAAAAGTACAATATACAGGGCAAAGCAGATCTGGCTCTTAAAATCCAACGTGGGACTCTTTGTGTTGTTCAGAGCTGTAGTGACTAGGGTAAGATTCACGAGAGCAAGGTGATACATGAACGGAATAAATTCTTCAGGAGTCAGGTTGAATGTAATTTGATCACAAGCATACCTATTCCCTTCTGTTTGCTACAGGAAGGATGAACTCCTGTGAGCCTACAGGATCATGGAATCTCAATGACAAAATGTCTGTGAAGATTCTCAGTCATCCAGGTGAGTTTATCTGGAAGTTGAGTCATGGCTACTGGACTTCTTTTTGAGAGATAGAAATGTTTTGCTGCTCATCCAAACAGCTTCATCAGTCTGAATACAGCTAATGCGTGTCCTCCATTTTATAGTCAGTCAGCTTATATTGTCACCCTGATCTTAATTAGGCTCATAAGATGAACAATGGCCTGAATGACAAAACTTCTGTTAGATACCGCAGCTCACATTATTTAACTTTGCTTCCTGCGCAGTTTGGGTTACATGGCATTCCTCCCTTCATTCAATCAATTATTATCCCATCTTTGCCCTAGTATAGGGGCCCAAGGCAGTTGACAAGAGGGTTAAAAAAAACATATATAACAGCTGCAAACCACAATGCATTCGAGTATTAAAAGTGACTTGAGCATGTCACAATAAAACAACAACCATCTTTAAATCAATTTTCTTCCATCTAAAAAGACAGCAGAAGAAAGTAAACAAAAAAAAAACCAACCCACTTCTTGTTCAGCAGCCACCGAAAGCCATCAGAAGGTCTTTTGGTAGTCTTTGCTCACCAGTGGAGAGCTGGAACAAGAGGCAAGGCAGCCATTTGGCAGAGAAGTAACCAGCCCGGCAGCAGGTGCCATGGAATACTAATTAAGTTAATAATCACACATAGCCACACAAACTTTCTTATAGGTTCAGAGGGTTTTCACATTTGACATTAAAAACAGCTGGGACTAAAAGACTCCTACAGTATGTATGAGTAGAAAGCAGTTTTACTCACACAAAGGACATCTCCATATTTTGTCCCCAATTTAACCTGTCTGGCAACAACTTGCCTGTGATGATAACCCAGAGAATCCCACAACTTTTGGAGAGCAGAAAGAGACTGCAGTGTGAGGGAGGGGATTAAGGCCTACATGAACCTCTATCGCATCTCTTTGAATACCATTTAATAAATTTGCCCCAAGTAGAGTTTCCATGGCCTGCTTTAAACAGAACTGTCCACCCAATAGCCCCGAACATGCTGAACAAGCTAACGGAGCAAGCTGTTTGTGTAATCTCTCTGCTTTTCCCTGACTGCCAGTAATGAAATGCTGCTCCTTCTGAAATAATTTCCTGACTATTTGCTAAGATTCATCTCCGACATTTCATTAAATATGATCATTTAACTGTACAAGTACAAATGTATTTTTAATTTCGCTTACTGCAGATATTACAGATGTAGGGGAAATGAATTCACATTGCTCTAGGACAAATATATCATTCACATACGCATGCCACCCCCAAAAATATTAAAAATTACTGAAACTTCCACCAAGATTTATACTTAACATTTTCATAGTGTTGCCAATGAAAAATATTGTATGCCACTCTAACATACATGATGCCATAAAGAATGATTGCGGGATTTCAGTGGGAGGTGTTATCAACATCTTCTGATTTTTGCCTTAAACATCACATGAAAGCTATAATTTACAGCTTTAGAAGATAAGGTTATATGGACAAGGACATGGTGTCAAATTTTAAATTATTGAATAACCCTTAAATCTATGGGTTCACCATAATAGGTGAGAGCAGATACTGCTACTATGATATATTTAAACAAGGACGAACAACAGAACGTATTTACTATACGAGTGACAGACACAGAATGAACCAAAATCTCCAAACTAAAAGAAGAACTTTTAGTATGGTAATGTCTTCACATACTTACTACAGTATATCTTTTGACACCAATAATATTAGTGGCAGATCATATGAGGCAGATGATATATACAGACCCACCAGTTGATAAGGACGGGGCTCCTCAGTCCAGCAATGGTGCATGGTGATATAGGGTGAGCCTCACAGCCATTTAAGGCATTAGTATAATTCAATGCTCTCTATGTTTGGTTGCCCTTGAACCTTATTCGAAGACTCCAGCAGGTACAAAATGCAGCAGCCAGACTGGTGGTGGTTGCGGTGCGGGTTTCTGCTTGCTAGACTCCGAGGCACCAATGAAATCAAGAACCAAGCACCATTGGCTCTTTCCAATTACCAGGGCAGGCATTGTTGTTGTGTTGCTACAGTCATGACTGACTCTTCATGACCCCATGTCCATTGGGGTTTTCTTGGCGGGCATACTGGAGTGGCTTGCCAGTTCCTACTGCTGGCGCCTACAGCACCTGGTATTCCCTGGTGGTCACCCATCCAATTACTAGCCAGGCCTGATCCTGCTTAGCTTCCGAGATCAGGGGAGATTGGATGTGCTCAGGGCATCGCTCCTTATAAATCCCCTGAGCATTTGCTGTTAGGATATGCTGTGGGACAGCCTGCACTGCAGCTGTTTTCTCTGAACCTTTTCTGAACCCTCAATGTACGTTTACATTCTTTTCTTAATATAGTTAGGAATAATGTTTAGGATTAATAGATTTATAGGGAAATACTATATGGGGTTTCAACCTCTTTGGGTATATATAGCAGGGAATAAGATATTGTTCTGTATAGACAGATATGTTAAGTGACTAGATCTGTGTTTGTGTGTGTATGTGTGGTTTTCATGGGAAGAGTTTGTCTTTTGAATCCGATGCTGTTCTTCTTTGGGTAGAGTCTGAAGGCAATATGAAACATGGGTGTGGTAGAAGGAGGAGGCACTTGGGGAAGGCTGCAGAAATACTACCTCCACCTACTGCAGCAGCTTCTACTGACAGGAGAGAGGGAGAGGGAGAGGGAGAGGAAAAAGACAACCTACAATTGCTATTTTGAACCCCTGAAACAAAATCCGCCACCCAGCTACCTTGTTCACACTGACCTTATGAAACAGCAGCAGACAGCAGTACAGGGTGTGTGCACCTCTGCCAAGGAAGGGACAGAGAGGTCTCGGGTTCACAACGGGGCAGATATGAGTGAACATCAGATGAGTTCCAGTGACATTATTGTACAACCCGGACAGGGCATTTCCCCACCCCACCCCCAAGATATGACTACTGCTGTGAAATCAGATCACTGGAGCTATATTCCAAATGGGATAAATGATAATGCAGATCAGCAATGAGGAAGTTTATTTTGTAATCAGCTGCCTTAAATTCATTTTGGGTGAATAAGATAGGGTAGCAATATAATAAAAATACACACATGCACACATGGGAAGAAGAGGAGGGCAATTAAAGTATTTTCTTCAAAAAGCTATAAGAAAATAGTGTTTTTTTGAAAGAATTAAACAAACTCTAATAATTGGCACATGAATAAATGTGACATGATAGCTGTCACTCTGAATGTCAGATGCTGGGGACAAAGAACCCTGTGAGCAGGTTATTTTATCTCCCTCTCTTCTTCTTTGAAATTGCTCCGTCGTCACTCCTGTACACAGAATACTAGACCACACTGACCAGAGGTGGACAATCTATGGCCCTCAAGATGTTATTGGACCAATAATATAATAAATACTTACAAATATTCTCATGACCAGGCAAAACATCATCAACTGCTAGGATATTTTATGCGCTTTTCTTGCCACAATCAGCATTAGCAAAATAAAATATTGTTTCTTGTGTCATCTTGCACTGTTTGTCAAACATCTTACATACTGACAAAACACAGGTATGGGGGCAGGGGAGCCACCCTTTCTGTCACTCTGATATTTTAAAAAAGCCACCCAAAACAAAACACCTGTTATAATCTTGGCCTTTAGGAAGAACATTTTTGATTTTTGTTCTCAGCTGTGAAAAGTAAATAAGGATACCTGAATTTGGGAAAGGACATGTTATAAATGGGGACAAAGGAAGGAAGGAAGGAAGGAATATTTACATCCCTATGTTGCTTATAAACAACAGCTAAATATGATGGTGTGTGTGTTGTGTCATTACAGTTGTGACCGACTCTTCGTGACTCCTGTCCATGGAGTTTTCTTGGCATGAATAGCGGAGTGGTTTGCCAGTTCGTACTCCAGGCACCTACAGCACCTGATATTCCCTGGTGGTCTCCCATCCAAGTACTAACCAGTGCCGACACTGCTTAGCTTCCAAGATCAGATGTGCTTAGGGCATCTAGGCAGCTAAATATGATGGTAGCCACAGCCTAAAAATATTGCCCATCCTTAGCATAGACATTTGATCTAATCCAACAGGGTTCTTGACAAAGGGTTGGCATTGGGTGGCCTACTCTCTGTTTGGTTTCTACTGCCACTTGGCTCCCACACAGTTCATATGATGTGGTTTGTCATCTTCTCTTTGAAGACAGACCTCCATGTGATCAAGGAATTACAATATGATCACATGGAAGCCTTATTCTGCAGTCAAAGAAAAGAAGATAAGCCACATAACACGAATTATGAGGGAGCCAAGTGGCAGCAGATAGGAGTGCTTGGCGGGGTTAAAGAATAGCAGATGGGTCATGATGGGGGAGGGAGTTGTCCTAACCATTATGCTATCTTCTTCTGCTGTCATCATTTTCTCCCTGGCCTCCTCCAGGTTACCAAAGGAAGCTGAGCAGCATGAACAGAGGGTCTCAATGGGGGTGAAACATGCAGTAACATGTAGGATGGGAAGAGAGTAACAGAAGTAACTATAAGTGGCGTGTTCTTTTGCATGTTGATTATGCAAACCTGGGTACCAGCTGTAAATCTTCAATACTCATACTGAATGGTTGAGAGAAATGAAGCATGCTGCAATTTATTTCCAAGAAGTTCAGTTTTTTGCCAAATTCCAGATGGTAGGGTGTGTTGCATGCCCAGGAATATGCAGCAGCATACACATAATGTCTTACTGTTGTCAAGGGCAATGACCCAAGCTGTGGTTGCTACAACAAACTTGGCACCATACCTAGCAACTAAATGAGCCCATTGCAATTAACCTTAGGACAGCCAGGCTTTTCTGCAAAGTTCTTACTTATAGTTAGTCCAGAGTTAGAGAGGGTCTCAAGGGATAACAATAATAGCAAGAGTCATTTGGTGGCCATTATTACTTCATGTATTGAAATTGTATCATGTAGTGTTTTGCAGTCTCTGAGAACTCATGGAACAATAAGTTTCTTAGTCTTGAAAGGACATATGGTTCGTTGTTGGTTTTGCCACACATCTATATGTTTTCAGAAAAGAAAAGCAAGAGTTTGGAGGAGTTACTTACTTGTGGTTCAGCTTTCGGACCCACCTGCCCATCCAGTCATCTGGCCGTGCTGGTGCAAAGGTTCTGAAAGGTATACTATACAAAAAAGAAAGTTTTCAGTCCTTTTGAGAAAATAGTGTACATCACTTTAAAATAGTAATCTTTCTGGTGTATTTTTTGTATTGAAGTAAATAAAGGATCTAGGGTTGTTTGAGTTAGCTTATTTATATAGTCTTCTGTGGCTGCCTGTTATGCTGTGTCACACTGAACTAGCGTCATCCCCTGTTCTTTCCTAAATCTTTTGTCATAGTGCATTCAAAATCGTTCAGAATTAGCAGGAATTAGATGCTCCAACTTTTGATCCTCTGTGACATTCTTCATTTGGTTCCTACACATGTACCAATGCCTTGTTTCATTTAATTGGAATCTTACCCATGCTACATCACTTTCAGTTTCAAAATACACATGTATGCATGCACACTTACTCAGTTGGTGCACACACACCCATTTATGCTCACATGGTTCGGTATCTCTAACTATAACAAAAGCAGAGCAATAACACTCGGGCCTCTAACTGGAAGTGGCATTGTTTAAGCCTGGGGCACACAAATTAAAGAACCTACTAGCCAGTATAATTTGCTTGGTCAAATATCAAACCAATTCTTCCACAAGCTCATTCAAAAGGCAGAAAATAAGTTTTGAAAACAGTGTCTTAAGAATATATAGTGAGCAAAAATATTTCAAATGGTTTAATAGTACAAAACCCAGTCTGAAAAAATATTATGTGCTGCAGCAGAGTGCAATCAAGTAAATGCATCTAATACTGTATACAAATATGAAGCACCATGTGTTTTCTGATGTTTTCAAGCAGAAAGTGAAATGAAAGGGAGAAACTGCAATAAATTGACTTGATATAATTAAATATAGTGGAGATGCTTTAAAAGGCAGGTTTTTAAAAAAACCTGCATCACATTACATGACTGATACTTGTTCCACATATGCTAGTCCTGCGGTCAACTAGTGAAATCCACTGCCTGTTATTCTGGGGCTGGAGCTGGCAATTTCTGAATGTTTAGGACACATGCACACTTGTCAGAACAAAGCCAAGTTGTGGGTGATCATACAGAAATCAAGACTAGGAAGACAGAGACTTGAATAAGAACTTAACTCTAAAGCAAAGCTACCAGAAGGTACTGCTGACCTTTGCTGCAAAGCTTGAAAAAGTCCTCTACTCCCCCAAGTCTTTATTCCTTCTGCATTTGAAGGGCGCTGTGGTTTACCAAGCTGATCTTAGCCTTCAGATGTCTGAAGTAAAACTGTCTCAGAATATGACTTCTCAAGAAAAGAAACATGGAACCATTGTATCTACTTCAAACAGCTCTGTTAAACTTTTCCCCCTTCTTTGTGTGGAAGAAGGGAGGAAAAGAATAATGCACAGAAGCCAGTTGAACAGCAGCAAAATTCTCCAGTTTATTTTTCTCCAACATTTTTGTGAATTTTCTAGTAGCCTAAAGGTATCACCTGTTCCACTTTTGTATTTAGATAGGAACTCAGAAGATCTGGGAATAAATTCCTTCTCAGCCATGGTAAAACTACTCTCATATGTTTCACTTACTTTTAGAGGTGGACACAAAACAGAAAAGCCATGGTTCGGGTTTGTCTGTTTCGGGCCCACCCTTGGTTCAGTTCAGGTTTGGATTTGTATGAATTTAAAACACAATTCATACAAACCCAAACCAATCTGAACTGGTTCGGGTCCTTACTGGGTGGCGGCGGCGGCGGCAGCGCGGTGGTGGTGGTGGTGGTGGTGGCGGCGGCGGCGGCGGCGGCTGATCTTGGCCCCTGTGGCAAGGGCTTTTTGAGGCGCTGGCTTGGGGCAAGTGCCAGTGCCTCAGGGGTTGTTTTTTTTTTCCAAGCGCCAACCACACAGCCCCTGGGACCAGTTCAGCACTGGTTTTATTCTTTTTATTTTTTCTTGAATTTGGAGTGCTGACTTGGCCACCCCTGGGGCCGGGTTGGTGCTCCTTTTTATTTTTTTGTTTTTTGCTTTGTTTTTGTTTTTTGTTGTTGTTTGTAAAGCGCCACCATACGGCCCCTGGGGCCGGGTCAGCACTTGTATTATTTATTATTTATTATTTATTATTATTTCATTTTAGAGCACTGACCTGGCCACCCTCGGTGCTCCTTTTTTATTTTATTTTATTTATTTTTATTTTATTTTTATTTTATTTATTTATTTACTGCCAACCATATGGCCCACCTACCAGCTGTAGCATGGGTCGTCAGCTTTTTTTCCTGGAGCCCAGAGGGAGGACTGGACCAGACCACCACCAGTCCAGGTAGGAGACACTAGCGGTACGAAAAATGAAATGAAAGGAAATTTTTGTTTCGTTTTGTTTCATTTTTCTTTAGAGGGGGCAGTTCATTATTTGTTTCATTAGGTAACGAAACGAATAACAAATAACAAAACAAACCAAAAGTTCATTTCATGCCCATCTCTACTTACTTTGAAAGCCATTTTAGGGTTGCTCTAGGTCGGGTCTAACTTGGTGCCACATAGCAACACTTGTTTGATTCTGAACAACACACTATCTCTTCCATTCCGTTAGATCTACTTCAAAAATTTCCAAGACTAAACCAACTTTTCTCTTCTACCCAGAACCTACTAAACCCTTTTACAAACAGTAACACTTTGTTCCAGTATGTGTGTGTGCACACGTTTTATGCTGTTGAGTCAGAACCGATTTATAGCAACCCTATTATGGCTTATGAGATATTTAAGGAGTGTCTTTTACCAGTTCCACTAACCCAATGGGCTTCCATGGCCAAGCTGGGATTCAAACCCTGCTCTCCAGAGTCTGAGTCCATCACTCTATCCACTAAACCACACTGGGAACTTTTCTTCAGTCCAATAGGTTACAATCTCTGTTTCATGGATACGTGGAAATGTATAGGAGAAGCTCAGAATCTTTAGCTATGTATGTTAGCCTAGTGAAGGGAAATTTACTTTTATATGTATATCTCTGAGAGAGGTGAGGGTTTGAGAGACATCAGCAGGGCATGGGAGCCAAAGCATGGGCTAGATACGTGAACTTATTCTTCTTAACCTAAGCCAAGTTCAGGTACAGCATCACAAGGACTGAAGTGGGATTTGGGCTCTAATCTAGTCAGTTTTTGAACAATTTGTGGAGAAGGGGGGCAGCTTTTTACCTGAGACACCAGAAAAACTCTGATTGACCCTGGGCCTACAAGAACTGTACTGGAGCTGACTAAATGTGCAGATTAACTTGCGATTTATCCGACTCTTCAGTCTATGATTTATACTTGTGGACTCAATATGGCAGCAGGTGCTGTCTGTGTTATATAGCTGCTGCATAACTGTGTCCACGTGTTGGTTGTCACAACTGGTGGTTGTTCACTCAACTGGAAATGGTTTTTCTTTTTCTCATGCAAAACAGTTCCCCGTTTCATGGATATGTATGCTGGTGCAGGGTGAGATGCTAGACATGAATGGTCCAACCAAAATTATAGATCTGGCATTCAATAGATTGTTGAAATTACACTTATTAAAGGTTTTGTATTTTATTGGCCTAAGAAAAAAATGAGAAAGAAGACAGATTTGTTTTCTACACAAGAGGAAATGACTTAGTAGGATATCAGTTAGGGATGTGCGCTAATACAAAATTTGAATTTGGAAATGCAGCCATTTGGATTCAGAATTTTAAAAATATCCAGAACTCCATTATAGACAATATGAATACTATGTAGTCATTATTAGTCTCCCCCGCCTCTCATATCCTCTTTTTAAAAGGATCAGTTGATAATAGAATCCACTGGTGCCACTGCTGCTTACCACTGCTAAAAATGAAACAAAACAAAACACATAAATATATTGTTCAGAAGAAGACAGATTTCCTTTCTCCCATGCTGGTGAAAGAGGTCTTGAGATTTCCTGCTTTGAATTGTAAAGAAAAACCGGGTTGCATTTTTAACCTTCCTCTTCACAATACACCTCTTTCAAACTCTGTTCCCATTCCCTAATGCTGTTCAAAATGGAAAAGATATGCAGGAAGGAGAGAAGGGAAAAGTGGAGAAGTAAAATAACACTATATCCCTGTATAAATGTTTGGTTTTTTGTTTTGATTTTAAGGATAGAGGAGGCCTGATTGCCCCAAGAAACAGTAGAGAAAATTAGTAACTGATACAAAATTAAGGAGCCTGATATAATAATTCAAATAGAAAGAAATGAATCAATACAGTTTAAAACAATAACTCTCCTGTTTATATATATGCCTCATGAACACCGAAAATAACATTTTATGACAACAGAGGTATGATAAACATTGGTATAACTGGGATTCTTTTCTTATGTGTGACTGAGCCCAAGTACTTCAGAGAACAATTTTTCAGCCATTCCTGTTGAAGAGGGATTTTTACTGTGCCTAACTATGCAGTGAGAAATGAGTTCCATGTTTCCCCCACCCCACCTCATTTAGCTCATATTGCAGCCACACGTCTTAAAAGCAAAGCGAATAAAAAGAATAAAAAATAAGGAACTATAGTTCTCTTGACAGCTTTGAATCATTCTCTTATAAAATGGTATCCACAAACATGTACAAACAACATTCTGCATATATACTCTATATAACACTTTTAATTTCAAAAGAAAACATTTTGCATGTAAATATAAACGCAAATATCAAAACATCCTCTTTTATTTAGAAAGGAACACAGTCCATATAGAAAACATGTTGTTGTTTTTGCACATGGTATGTCTGAGAAAATCTACAAATCACAAAAGTGAATCTTTGAACCACTTGCCTAAATGCATTTGCTAGTCCCAACTAAAGTAGAGCCACTGAATCAACAGATTTTCATACATATTCTGTTACCAATCAACAACTTATTCAATTGATTCAGAAGATTAATGAGTACATTTAAGTTCTTGTTAAAAACTTCTCTGTGGCCTAACTGGCTCTTCCTCTGTTGTTCACTGAGGAGGTAAACACCTATTTTTACCTTTTTAAAGGGGGGGGGAGCAGTACTTTGCCCTACACAAAGCCTAGAGCAAAAAAATAAGCAACTTTCTAAAAAACGATTAAACTTCCACTGGCAAGTGCCCTTCAGGTCCTTCATACCATGTGAACAGGTAAATTAAGTTGACAGATTCATTTCTTCGAAGTATTTTAGGTTGTATTTATTTTGGCAGAGTTCTCCGCTTGTCATTCTTTAGAAAAATCCAAATTTACCCCTCTAATGTATTTTTTTCCCTACTGTTCACTAGTAAACACCTGCCAACCTCTTGTCAGGGGAAAAAATCCATGGATCTCTCTGCTAAATACACATACATATTTAAAGAAAGACATAAATGTCTTTGTGCTTTTTTAATATCATCAAGGCTCATCTCCACACCTTTATTTAAATTGGCTTCAGTAGCCATCTGCCCCTACGCCTTTTTTGCCACTATGTTTTAAACTGATTTTGTTATTTGTTGTTTTTAACTGTTATCTGTTGTATTTAACTCTTTTGCTGTTTGTTTGCTGTGTACCGCCCGGAGTTCCTTCGGGAAGACGGCACAGTATATAAGCCTTAAAATAAATAGCCCTCAAGATCTCAAAAAATTCTCTTTAGACTGGATTAGGCTCTGTAAGGGAACGCCTAATTAATAGTGATGGACTGAAATGAAGAAACTGCTTGCCATTTTGCTGCACTAGCGACAAAAAAAAATAGAAATCTAAACTTGTCAGTTGAAAAGCATGTCCTGGATGTGGAAAACAGCAGCTCTACCATACCATTTCCCACTCACTATGTGTCAGAGGCCTATCAGTTACCTTCAAGTTTACCTCACTGTGGTAACAATACTTGATCAAGGACAATGCTTCCAGTTGTCCAATATCCTTGTTCATAAAATGGCTTCCCAGCTCTTCGAAATGTCTCTGTAGTGACAACAATTCCAAAATCCTCTCTGCTGGCATAACCAGTGGGATTCTATGAGATGCAATTCAGAAATGTAATTTTTCTAAGCTTGGGGAGCCATTAGTATGAACAAGTCCATGTTCAAGGTGACTAAGGGAATTAAAAAGCAATATGTCAAAGCTCTGATTTCCCACATGGTTTAGGTTCTCTGTAGAAGTCACAGTAACTGAATAAAGAAGATGAAGAGCTCGTTACATCCCATCATAGGAAGGAGGGAGGAACAATAGAATTAAAAGGGGACTGTGAGGCCAACAAGTGCAACCCCCTGTACAAGGCAGAATCCAAATCAAAAAGATCTGACAGATGGCAGTCCAATGTTCTCTTGAATGCCTTCAGCAGTGGAGCGATCACCACTGCTCTAAGCCATTGGTTCCATTATCACACTTCCTGAACAGTTAAGGCAGTTTCCCCAATATTCAACCAATTTCTCCCTGTAGTTTGAGCCCATAATTACATGTTCTCATTCTGGAATGAGTGAGAACAAATCCTGCACTCCTCTGTATGGCTACCTTTAAAATACAGTTGTACCTCTACTTACGAGTGGCTCGACTTAAGAGCAATTCGACTTAAGTATGAAAAACCATTGGCATTTTAACTGCTGCCTTACAAATTTTAGATGCAGTCTGCTGTACTTACATTTCTAATTTTTTCAATTTTTCAATTTTTTTATTTTTTATTTTTTTAGATAGGGCTGTTCTATTTAAGAGTTGTTCGACTTAAGAGCATGCATTGAGAACTTATTAAACTGACATAAATTTTGCATATTTTTTTTGCAGCCACATTGCACTGTTGACTCATATTTAGCTTTTATCCTACAACCGTTCCAAGATCCTTCTCATTCACAGTACTACTAAGCCAGGTATCCCCTGTCATGTAACTGTGCATTTTGTCCCCGTTCCCCCCCCCCATGTGTAGAGCTTTCCATTTGTCCCTGTTAAATTTCATTCTGTTGTTTTCAGCCCAGTGCTCGAGCCTATCAATTGCTTTTTTGAATTTTTTTCATGTCTTCCAAAGTATTAGATATTCCACCCAATTTTATATTATCCAGACATTGTCTAAGTATTCCCTGCACTCCTTTATCCAAGTCATTAATAAAAATGTTGAAGAGCGCTACACCCAGGACTGAGCCTTAAGCCATTGATAAACAGTCTCTGAGCACAATTCTGTAACCAACTGTGTATCCACCTGATAGTTGTTCTATTCAGCCCACACCTACTTGGCTCGCTCATCAAAATATTGTGGGGCACTTTGTCAAAGGCTTTGCTGAAGTGAATATATTATATCTACAGCAATCCCACCATCTACTACAGATGGTACCCGATCGAAAAAATGACATAAGATTACTCTGGCAGGATTTTGTTCTTTTCACACGACCACTGCAAAATTGTTAGCTTCAAGATGCTGAACCAATTCATGTATGTTAAACAATGTTTAAGAGGAATAACCCTAAATTTTCCCATCTTTCAAGTTCTCAATGAGTCCATGGGTGGATTACCGAAACTGAAATCTTAACACCACTGGATTGTCTGATGATACCCCATGGCTCCATTTTATTCTGGAACAATATGCACACAACCAGGACTTCAAAGGAGATTTCCCACTTCCTCTCCAGCTGATTGCTTTAAACATTTCAACTTAAATGTTTCTAAAAGCTTGCACATTTTTCTTTGCACTTTTCACACTATTTTGTGTGACAACTTGTGCCAATACACTAGTGGTGTTTTTGAATATAACACCACTGTTTTTGAATATAACACCACATGGCCTTTTTATATCTACAGATATAAAAAGGCCATGTGGGAAAACAAGACATTTAAAAATGATCAGGAAAGCAGCCATGCTTAGGTAAGAAATTCTGCAAGGATGGGAGTACAGTGGTCCCCCGCCCATTCGCGGTTCATATACTGCAGTCCCGCTATATCGCGGGACGCAGTATATGAAAAAAGACCCGCCTGGGATAAGGAGACAAAGGCCTGGGGTAAGGGGGTAGGCCTGTCAGAGGCCTCAGATGACTTCCGGATTGCAGGGAGTCCCTTTGGGGGCCTTCAAAAGACCTAGAAAAGCCCTCACAGGCCTGTTCAGGGCAGCGCCAGGCTGGGGCTAAGTACAAGAGCCCACAGATAGGCGCCCCAGGCCCAAACCAACCTGCATCCGCATACTGCGGATGTTCAATTATCGCAGGTCAGGTTGGGTCCCTAACCCCCGCAATAGGCAAGGGGTCACTGTACCACAGATATCCACTATTGTAAAGGATAGCACATGAACCCATGTTTTGTGGCTTAGGTAAGTTCATATGGGCAAAGAATGTCCTTCATATAACTTGAACTCAGTCTGCCTATGACTATAAGGACAGTTGCCGGCACTGGAGGGGGAGTACAAAACATCAAATTTTAATAATGGTGTGCTGTCAAGTCAATTCAGACTTAGGCCAACCCTTTCCATGATTTTCTAGCTATAGAGTACTCCAAAGTGTTTAACCATTTCCTTGCTCTTGGGGTGCAGTGAGACTGCACAGCCTGTTCATAGTTATATGGACTGGCTCTTTTCTTCAGAGATTGAGTCAAACTCCCAATCTCTGGCTGCACAATCAAACCACTGAGCTATCCAGTTGGCTTACGCAAAATCTACAGAACACCCATTTGGGGAAGGTTACTATTAAGACAAAATACACGGCCAAATGAAGGAGACCAACTGAAAGATTTGAGAAGTTGAGGGCACAGTGGTTTTATTAACTTACAGTCCACAGTAATTGCAAGGAGGTACATTTTGCTGAAAAGATGGTGGCTATGCAGAAAGACAGAGATGGCAACCAATAATAATGTTTGCTAAAAAGGCAGGTCTGGGTCATTTGTGTATCTGTGCTGTACAAATCTGATTGACTGTGACAGACAGTGCTGAGTAATTGCTATAATCACTCCAGTAGGCACACTGTACCTTAGCCATGCAAAAGAAAGATGCAGCAAATGGCATCAGAGAAGAGCCGCCCCTTCAACCTGACATCTTTGACAGAGGTGATTTGATCTTAATGGGAGGGGTATTCAGAGTTATTGCCGTTTCAACAGAGGAAGGATAAGCAAGGGCCCAGAGAGTCCCCTCCTACATTCGCTCAAGATAAGGGCCTCATTAAAGTGCACAGGGAGAGTTATTTGCAGGTTGACTTGCTGCAGTGATCTGTTGGTAGAGAGCCTGATAACAACAGGAAGCGCAAAAACATGTCAGGCAGAATCGGCTGCCCCCATTTGCCTGCTCTTGGAGAGGAGCCACAATTAGGGTGCTGTGCCTTCAAAACTTTCACATCAGCTAGGCGACGTGTCCAGTTTAAATGAGACCCCGTCAAACCCACTTAAAGCAAGAGATGGCAGGAGCAAGGGCTGCTTCCGAACTGCATACCAATCCTGGGTTACCCAACTGTTTTGCAAGTAAGCACAATGAAAGAGGGAAAGCTGTTTTGCCCTAATTTGGAATTTTTCTTCCTGCATGTTAACATGCTGCCCCCAATTTTTACTGAAATCTGCCATCTCTCAGGAAAAGAGGAAATTTGGTTGCCGCCATTGACTTGGTAATATTTTTTATTACCCCCAGCATAATGTTACTAGAAGCTCTTGGTCTAGCATTTGTTCTTTTAAAAACCAATCCTCCCTTGATGCCTATAGGATATATTCTATCTGGGAGCATGACCATCCGTACTTCCCATGCAGAGTTGATTCCAAAGTTGATTCCAAAGCAGGAAGGGGTAAAAGGTACTACCCTTTAGCTTCTCTGTGGAAGGTGATGGACATATTAATTCACTGACATGAGCTCAAGCATCTGCCCCAAGACATTTCTGCTTGGGGGGTGGAGGGGGTGGAGAGGATAATACATTTGTTTACTTCTCACTCATTTGGTGGGGACAGAAAACGTTCTGCTTGCAGAACATATCACACACTCATTTTGTAAGCATAGTATGCCAAATCCTTCCATTGTAATAGTTCAAATATTTAACATATGGAGTAAGGGCTGGCTATTTGGGCCAGTCTGTAGCGTCTTTGTATTGTTAGGAAGACACCCTGTGTGATGCAGGAACAACTCAATCAAGATGAATCGTCCCTATAAAATGAGTCTGGTGCTGCTGCTGTTGCCATCTAAATCAGGTGGACTCAAAAGCCATTTTTTTATGTCTAGAATATTGCAGGAGCTGCACAGACTGCCCAAAATTGGCAGGAAGTTGTAGACAGAAGTGGACAGGCATTCACTTCCAGTCTTTAAATACAGGTGTTTTTCTGTTGCTAAACAAGTCAGGAAATGAACCTAAATTCTGTTTAAAAGGTAAGGGGCTACTTCTGGAAGCTTCTAATAGCAGGAATTCATCTTTTTAGGACTGAGGGATCATTATTGTATTTTGGGAGTGCAGGTGCAAAGAAGCCTAGTGGGATGAGGGTGTGCAGAAATCAACCTTGCACTTTACCCACCCTAGTCCAAATGATGGCAGAATATAACTGAGTGTACAACAGGACATCATAGCATAATAATGGGACAAAAGGGAAAGCACATACAGCAGAGACTTTTGGAAAGAATCACTATGCATAGGTGTTTATTTAATTCAAATACCAGAAACATCCAAGACAAGATCAGAGAGACGGAGGCTTCATTTTAATGAATTAAACATTGCACATAATGAGCAGACAAGGAACCTTTTTGAAATGGGGGAATGCCAGCCAATGGAATGTGTTGATGTCACAATACAAACTCTATAAAAGGAGGAAGGAAAGGATTTACCATAGAACATATTGCTCTGTACATCATGAAGGACATAGAATCAAACTAACTCTCAAGTGCAGTATCTCCTGTGCAGAATTACTGTGGGGGACTATATCAGATGTGAAAAAGTGATTTAATTCCAAGAAATACATTACACCCAACTGATGCATCCATGCAAATTACCACACTATTCTTGAAATGAAGAGTGAAATCTGGGAGACACCCAAAAGAGAAAGTACTGTAATAGGTGATTTCAGTAATCCTTACAACTATTGGGTAGACACATGTTCTGTTCACAACAAGCAACCCAGTGGATCATAGAGCTACTGTGAAAATTTAGCCTGGGGATTCAAATCATAAAAGACTTTGTCTTTCCTAGTCTGTCTGACTGGACACCAAAATCATGTGAATTCTTGGTTTGGTTTGGAAATTGCTCCATCCCAGCTAAAACCAATAATTTCAAATTTATTGCAATTCAGATAGAACTCTAGATTAAATACAGTGAGGATCTGAAGTTAGTAATTTTCTGGAATTCACCTAACTAGAGATACTTAGCCTTCAACTGCCAGTTTCCTACCATCAACACCAATTTTAAGAAATAAATACATTTTTGCCAACTAAAATTCCATAGGCCATGGGATATTCTGGCCAAGGATTCTGAGAACGTTAATCTTTAAAAAAATAGAATTCCATGCTCAGAACAAACTGATACTAATCTAACATATTGCACGCTTAACTAAATGCTCTCTCACCGACCTTATTGTCTCTTGTTTCCTGTTCTGATCTGTTGGCAGTTGATGCTTCTTCTAATCCTGCTTGCTCGAACTCCAGTTTTAAGTTCTACTTTCATCTATCATAGACATCTGTGCTGCACCCTAACACCAGAATGTACCCTGGAGATGAGCTGTATGTACTGTCTGTTTAACTCCATCCCACTAGATTGCCTTTTGAGCCAGAGCTATTCTTCCCAGACTTTGATACATGAATATTCTATGGGGTCCAGTTTTCCAGCAAAAATGAAGCCTGCATTTTTAAGAACTTCAGGTGTGAACCCACAGGAATATTGCATCCATTATAATCTCCTGGTGCCTATATATATAATCTCCTGGGTCCTTGACGTGGGTATATGCATTCAGGCATTTTTATATCATATAAAATGCATGCTCCCATTCAACATGCAATAAAAATCCTAGCCAATCATATTTGTAGGGGATAAAACAGGTGATGATTTGCAACGCTGCTTGAAATATTTAGATGAGTGCCATATTTTTATTGACCTGATGAGAGAGTGAAAAAATGCCATTCCCCAGAACCCACACCTCAGATTCATTTTCTCAAGTTCTGATTAATTCATGCTGGGATAAATGTCCACCCAATCCTCTTAAGTGGAAAAAGGAAATACCCTGGCAAGTATAAATCTATAATGGCAGAGAAGGTGTGGCAATGATGGCATCGCTCAGCCTTTACAGTGGTGGTTTACAATTCAGCTTCTGTGATAGAAGGAAGAGTTATCAGTGTGACTGCAATTAAGGCATCATGATGAGTAGGCAGCAAAGTAAGAAGTATGTAACTGTAGGACATAAGGAGAATAACAAGGGAATATGCAGGCAAGGAAATGTAATGAATATGCAGCTTAGATAACATATTGAAAAACAGGCTATCAGGGGAAGGCCATGTGGAGACTGGAGCTTCAGGAGAGGAAAATAGGAGACAGGGAAATAGGACAAAAAGGTTAATTGAAGAGGTCTTCAGTGGGGGAAGGTGCAGAACCTGGGAGACAGCACAGAAATGTGGGAGAAGCATTAACTTCACTAAGGATGGAGATCCAGGTGGCCTAACCCAGACTGCAATTCCTTTAGTACAATGGAGGGGAATGAGATCGTGTTTCAGAAATTATATTTCTGGAAACTTAATATCATCATCATCATCATCATCATCATCATCATCATCATCATCATCATCATCATCATCATC
>JAHTLZ010000204.1:72167460-72179669 GCA_023846285.1 Phrynocephalus versicolor
TCATCATCATCATCATCATCATCATCATCATCATCATCATCATCATCGAGCTGAAATGTTGAAAGGGACCCTACGTGTCATCAATTTCAGCTCCTTGTCAAGAGGGCACAGTGGGGACTCAAACTCCCCATTCCGGCCCTGCAGCCAGGCACTTAAGCCCAAGAGCTATCCCTCACTGTCTCACTCAAAGAGATAAATAAACAAACAGGGTAACAATAAATTAAATAACGCTTCCCTGTGCTTATGAATGAGCTAGTGGCGGACCCCTGTTTGGAGAGCTGAAGACAGAGTAAACCATGGAAACAAAGAAACAGTGCTGAACCATCTTGAGTCTCTAACCCAAAAGAGGCAATCCTAGGCGTAGCTTTTCCTAATGGTTCTGAAAGGAAAACAAGGCCCCTGAGAGGCTGGTGTCTTGTATTGATTTGAGCTAACCAGCCAGTTCGTAGGCTGCAGGCTTCCAGCTGGGTTTTAATCCATAGGTGGTGCTGACTGTCCTTTATGCTAGCTGAAGCTTAGGCTCATGAATTTGACGGTGGGCTTTCACCCTACACCCACGATGGCTGAATCACATTAAAATCCCAGCCTGATCAGCCTATAAATCGGTTCTGCTTTTAATTGCCGGGATTTACTAGCCAAGGAACACTGAGCTTGAATCTGATTATGACGGCTTCTACAAGTGTAACACTCAGCAGGAAAATCAATCCTGCTTCTGTAATGAAGAAAAACAAGTCATTTTCCAAAAGAAATATGATTATACATTCACCGTTTGGGCTGAAGAAACAGGAGGCAGGCTAATATGGACCAGTTTTGCTCAAAGGGACTATCTGCTAGCTGAGGCCAGCATTAACAAGATTCGATTCTAGTTTAATGTGGCTGCCGCTCAGATCCCACTGGAGAGTCTGTTTGATAATCTGACAAAGTTATCTCAAGAAAAATAGGTTAAAAAACATAAACTTGACTAGGGTAACTGCATTTTCTCCTTAGCACATGGAGTATTTCTTTTTAAAATTTATTCATTTATGTATTTATTTTTGCCTAGGGGCCTTCCTAGTCGTCAGCCCCAGAGGTAACAAGCACTTTGTGACTCTACATAAACCAAAACATTTTTAGCAAGTATTTTGCTCAAAGAAAAACCTGAACTTCATATGAAGAAAGAAACCCACTTTGAGATATCATTATCTATAAAAGGCAGAATGGGAGGGACATGAAGAATAATTGGCTGTCGTTCCATTGCCGATGAATTCACAGATGTTTCTCTTCAGCTCGGCTTATGCTGAACCCCTGAGATACTTTTGTGTGCTAACAGGATCTTGTATGCCACTTCCGTCTCTTGAATCTCAATGGACTGCATAGATATGTGTGTTGTCATGACTATATTATGAGAAGGGGACTTAACACATGGTCATGCAGAATAATTTTGCATCGCAGATTTGTCATTTTAGAAGAAACTAGAAGTACGTGCAGCCATGTTCTCCCTAAAGCTAGGGAGTTGCAGATGGCATGAGACTGTGTGGGGCATGATCATGCCTTTGGGTTAACTGCACTACGTGGGCCATCCCACCGTTTTCTTGCTGAGTGGAGGATGGACACTACCCCATAGGGCCCAGCTCCTGGAACTCACCAGGCTGCACATCTGCTAACAAAGGCCGTTACTTCACGAGGTGCCTCGCTTCGAATTGACCTTGCCTTCGATTTGAATTTGGAGGCGGTCACGTGGTGGTCACGTGGTCTCCCTTCGCTCCCACCCCCGTTTCTCTGTACTCACGCGGGGCATTTTTGGGACCGAATCGATTACTACCTCACGTGCTCCCTTCGCATTAGAAAGCTGATTTGCAGCGTCCGGTTCCACTCTCCTTTTATTTTTTTAAAAAAATTTACTCGGCGTATCGATGCATCAATGCTTGGCTGTCATTCACGACAGAGCGTGGTTACTGTACGATCCTGTGTTTTGTTTCCTGGCATCATTGGCAGCCCCCCCCGCCGCCGCCGCCGCTACTCGGGGGGAGCCCCGCATGGCACAGCTGCCCGCCCTCCGCCGCTTGCACGCTGCCTGCCCCGGGTGCCCTGCTCTGGCCGGGCGAGGCGGCAGCAGCTCCTCCTGCTCCCGCCACCGCCGCCGCTGCCGCCGCCGCCGCCGGTACTTGAGCGAGGAAGTAACAGCGCAAAGCGATGAAACAATATAGCGATGCATCGATATCCCTGTTTGAATATTTTTTAAAAAAACTTGAAATAAAAGCCAAAAACCGAGACCACACGTGACGTTGGGAGGGAAGCGAGATGCGAAGCGAAAAGATTCCCGGCCCATGGCAGGGGAATCACTCACCCCGGTTGGAGCACAGTAAAGGGGGCGTGGTCGGGGTGACGTCGCAGCCAAAAAGGAGGAGCGTGCGGACTGAAGCGATCGGTTTGCACAGAAATGATGGCTTGCCGCGAAGCGAGCGGCTCGTGAAGTAACGGCCAAAGGATGGTAGACACTGAGTTTGCCCTCCTGGCCCTCTGAAAATGCCAGCCACAGAGTCTGACGAAACGTCAGGAAGAAAAATTTCCAGAACACGGCCAAACAGCCCGAAAAACTTACAACAGCTATCATCTTAGAACTGTAAAACTATTGCAATGGTGGCAATCAAGTCTGTAAAAATTGCCATGAGATACCGCATTAGATCCCCCTATGGTTGACTGTGTATTCCTTGAGGTCTAGCCAGAGTATTATTCCATGTTTAAATGGACTGGGTGCACATTGTATCCTACATCTTTTTTCCATGTGAGATTTAGCATTGTAGCAGAACCTTCAAAATGAGTTGAAAGTTCTTAAACGGTTGAGGAACTGCACAGCTCTGGGACTGTCCAAGAAATGAATTGCTCCAGGCAGGAACCCATCAGGATCCATCTCCTTGACAGTGAAGAACTAAAGTGATATTCCCAAACAAAGACCACCCCAACCCTTTCCATTATGTATTTATTTGCATGCAACAAATGGGTTTGAAGGAGCCCTATATTGTTGCATCCTAACACTTAACTTAAGAACAATTTGATTCAGCTTCAGATCTCCCACATTAATTAGAACAATCAAATTCATTGCCTCTGTTTTCTGAGTACACTCTGTTTTGTTGGTGGTTGTGGTCAGAATAGGGATGAGCCAACACATGCCACAACTAAGAAAGTGGTAAAGCTCTTTTCATCTTTGCTCTTGGGATTGTGTTTTCTGTCCCTTATTATCCACATGTCACAAAACCAGATTTGTGCTTTCTGTTCCTAAGTCTATTAACTTGTTTGACCTCAAACAATTGTGTCCCTGGTACTAAAATTCTGTGTGTGAAGGCAGAGTGAGTTGTGCACCAGGGTAGGTGAACAAATAAGGGAATGAAAGGTGGGAAATGATCTCAAATTCGAACAGTCACATTTGCATTGTTTATTTCCTGTTGACTAAATGAGAGAAAAGTCAAGATAAATCAGCCAAAAGTCCCCACACGCAACCGCAGTGTGGGAACACTGTTCCACTGTGGGGCTTCTGGTTGTTGTTGTTTTAATCAAATGTATTTGCATCAGTTCAAATGGCCTTATTATTTGAGCTTATGTGGAAAGGTTTGTAGCTGTTGTATCTGAAGCCATTCCAGCCAGATACAGCAGCAGTGAGAGAGGTGGCGGGGGTGGGGTGGGGCTGGCTGTCATTTAGATCATTTCCTCCACAACCCTTGTGCATTAGTCTGCTTCACTCCTCAACTCCTGATTCTTCCCTTTCTTTTCTTTCTGTTTCCTTTTTTCCTTCTAAAAATCTGCTAATCTAGTGCTAGGGCAGCCGGGCCGCTAAAGGGGGAAAAGAGCAAGGAATCAGGCAAGACAGAAAAATACATTATTGATCGCCCTTGTTTCCAACTCATTGAGGTGCCTCCTGCAAATCTGGATGGTCAGAGAAGTGTGTGTGTGTGCGTGTGCGTGTGTGTGTGTGTGTGTGTGTAGGAAATAGCTGAAGAAAATTAAACTGAAGAAACCCAGCTTATTCATAGCAGTTACATCTGCATTTTAACCACATATAGACAGTGAAGACACTGTCTATATTTGTAACAAAATGTGTGTGCTTCTTGTGCTTCTTGGGAATAAAAGGTTCTATCCTTTCTTTATGGGGGCTAACCATTAAATTCTAACAAAGCCGTCTGCCAACATTATTTTAAGTCACTGCTGTTCAGTTGTGGGATGGCTGGCTATTTTGGCCATGTTTAGTCCAGTTAAATGGTGTACAATTTAATGATTCACAATTTTTACTAAGTATCAATGATGTTTTAAAATCTGTGGATACAGACGCAGATAAACCAGACCTTCTGTGAAGAACTGAATTACAGTATTCTGTTGTTAATGCTATTAGCTGCACCTACTCAATGAGAAACCTATTCCAGATACTGTAGGTCACATGATAGGCCCTTACTTCACGAGGCGCGGCGCTCCGCAGCGATATTGCCTTCGATTTGAATTCGGAGGCGGTCACGTGGCGGTCACGTGTTCTCGCTTCGCTCCCGCCCCTGTTTCTCAGTACTCACGAGCTGCAGTTTTAGGACCGATTCGAGCACAACCTCACCTGCTCCCTTCGCATTCGCATGCCACTTTTCAACGTTCGTTATTTCCCATCCGTCCTTTAAAAAAATTCCTACCGACGGTGTATTGATGCATCGATACTGGACTGTCAGTTGCAATGGCTCTACTGATTTCAACTGTTTCCTGGCATCATTGGCAGCCCCCCCGCTGCCGCCGCTACTCAGGGGGAGCCCCGCATGGCACAGCCGCCCGCCCTCCGCCGCTTGCACGCTGCCTGCCCCGGGTGCCCTGCTCTGGCCGGGCGAGGCGGCAGCGGCTCCTCCTGCTCCCGCCGCCGCCGCGGCTGCCGCTACTTGAGCAAGGAAGTAACAGCGCAAAGCGATGAAACGATATAGCGATGCATCGATAACCCTGTTTGAATATTTTTTTAAAAAAACTTGAAATAAAAGCCAAAAACCGAGACCACACGCCACGTTGGGAGCGAAGCGAGATGCGAAGCGAAAAGATTCCCGGCAACTGGCAGGGGCACCACTCGCCCCGGTTGGAGCACGGTAAAGGGGGCGTGGTCGGGGTGGCATCGCAGCCAAAAAGGAGGGGCGTGCGGAATAAAACGATCGATTCGGACAGAAAAAAAAGGCTAGCCGCGAATCGAGCGGCTCGTGAAGTAACGGCCATAGATACCTTCCCAAACAGAATGCTTCCACAACTTTTGTTCCATATGCATTAATTTGCAATAGGCCTGGGTTTTATGTAATGTTTTGCTGATAGATTGGTTTCCTTAACAATTTAATTGTAACATGGTAGAACAAACTGTACTGTTTCCACCCTCTGTTGTGTAAGCACCTGTTTTGAAGGAACACAGGAAACCACCTAAAACTAGTACATCTGTAATCATCATCACCAATCCTACAACTGCAGTGTTCCTGCAAACTGCAGTGTTTAGAACTGTCTCTACTGATAATTGCCACACTTCTTCCTCCCAAACTATCAGCTTCTTTCAGGAGACAGGTGCCGTGTATGCATATCACTAGACATTTGCCAGGTGCCTGAAGAAACACACAAAATGTCTTGGTTACCTATTCATTTTTAGTCCCACCTATAAGCCACAGCGGTAGTATTTCACGTTATACATGGCCTGAAACAAAATCACTTAAAAGGGTTAAAGGCAAAAAATGAAGTGAGAGGGCTGTGCCTTGTTTCAGAAAAATGGTTTGAAGTATTGAGGTTGGACCCTGTTAGGTCTCTCTTTCAACCAATTAAATTGGCTTTTAAGTAAAAAAAAAGCCCATTGCAAATGCATACAATTCCATACCAATATTCCTCAGAAGGAAGCTTCACAGCTTCAGAGCAGCCACAAAAGTAGTCCTGTCTTGCATTTCCACCAAACGTACCGCCAAGAATGGGAAACTGAAAGGATTTAATTATGTTTTAGGATTCGTTTTTTATATATTTATATATGGTTGTGCAAATTCATTAGGGTTGGCAATGGTAAAATCCTTAAATACTTCACTTACCTCAGAAACCTTACTAGGGTTGCCATAAGTCAGAATTGACTGGATGGCGCATAATAGAACATTTGGTGAATAATAGACTTGTAATAGTAGTAGCTGTTAAGCAAAGAGATTTCATCAGACAATGTCTTTTCTATAGTGCTACCTCTCAGTATATTGCCTCTTAGAGCAGCTTCTATTCTGTGAGGATTTGAAGTGGATGCTTCTTTCAGTGGCTTAAACCTCAAAGCATTTCAGAGGAACAGAAAGCAGGAATAAATAGTTGGAAGCAGGAGGAGAATTTTCCAAATTTTATTTGCTTGCTTGCAGAAATAAAATTCTCATGTAGATTTTTCTAGTTCATAAAGTCCACCCTCAGTTCAAAGTGCTGAACAATGAAAACCTGTTCATTAACTCAGCAAGCCTTCTCTTAACAGTGCGAGTTTGATTGCTGCATTGCCTATAGGTAAATCTCCATCAAAATTACAGCCATCAGTTAGTCCTCTCTTTTATCAACTGAGGTAAAGATTACGTTGGTATTGCTCTTTCCTACACCAACCAGCAAAGTGCTTTGCTTCTTTTAACAGATAAAAATCAAAAAGGACACTTTCCTGAGATGTGGAACCACAGTGACCTCAGCTGGCCAAACCAAAAAAAAAAAAAAATTTAACTTCAGAAATGTGCTAGAAAATGACAGAGTTTGCATCTAGAAGATGAGCTGTGTGTTCTCTATACACACAAAAAAAAAACCTATTTTATGAATGCTTCCAATTCCCATGACGCAAAATGCCAGGAAATTGCTCAGTATTGCTACAAAATATAGTGCCTGTATTGCCAGCAGGAAAACAGATACCAATACATGCCAAACAAAGGGCAGCCTGGGTGTTGACAACACCAATAGCCTCTGTTGTAATAATCTACAGGATATCCTCTTATGCTCACTAACATTCAGAAATAAACCTCAAGCAAAGAAAGGAAAACCCCATAAGCTGATTCCATTTTAATAAGTTCACCACATCTTACCCAACTGCAAAGCATTTGTCATGGCTCTTTTTTAACAAGTGTGAATGTTATTTGAGCCTATTTTTTTTACTCTCCAAAGAAGCCTTTCTTTTCTTTGTTTCTAATACCTTTAATAATTTCTCTACAGATCTCTAAACATTTCCCTTCCCCCACTAGCAAAACTGGAAAATTGTATCTCATTTGCAAAGTTCTTGCTGGTAAGCCCATTCTATGCATGTTCAGTGCAATAAGAAATAACTGTTTCTCCCTTTTGAAAGGCTTTTTTAAGTACCAACATTTCAGCCACTACAGCCTGGATTATTTCCAAATAAACAAAAGTGAGTGGGGCCAATCATTCTCTGTCAAGACAAGCAAGACTGGTCTTTTCAATTGATCTGAGCTATTTTCAATTATGGCCACCACACTTTTTTCTTCAAAAGTATAAACTATATATTTTGAACTATGAGGAATATGGCAATGTGGCAAATGCTTTGAGGTAGAATATTTCCCATCTCAGTAATATTTCTTATTTCATTTTATTTCTCTCTTTCTGTTCACAGCAAGGTTGTTGTTTCACTTGGGGTTGCATTTAAAAATGACAAAGAGTCTTTGTGGGATTTTCAAGATGAACAAGTTTTATTTGGCATAAACATTTAACAGACTGTAGCCACTCACTTGCATCTACAGGAGCGGGCTACAGGCCACAAAAGCTTGTGCCAAATAAAAAGTTTTGAACGTTAAGGTGCCTCAAGGCAGTTTGCTGGATTTTGCTGCAAAAGTTTAAAACAGACCTCCCCCTGCAAAGTCATTTTAAAACAGTGTGTCACAGCCTTGGGTAGCCCAGTTGTTCTTGGGCTGCAGTTCCCAGATGCCTTCGCCACCAGCTGTGTTGACGGATTTCTGGGAGTTGCTGTCCAAGAACACCTGGGTTACCCAGGTTGGGAACCACAGTTTTAAAATGATCCTCCCCTCCACCCCTCTCTACAGTCTGAAGTAGCCCAGTACACCCTACCACTTAGTTCAACTACAAAAATAGACATAGCCCAGACCAAGATTCCTGTGGCATGTGTTTCTCAAAAACGTATGGTTAATCCCACACCATGTAACTTCCTCTAGCAGCCCTATTCAGGCATTATAAAAAGGTGAATGAACTCATTACATGAACAGGTATGGCAATGGGCCCATTAGCCCTGCCCCTGACACTGCATCATTCCCTAGTCCCACCTGAGGCAGACATTGACACAGAGAAAACAAATGCCTGCAGAACCAGGGTACTTCAAGGGCCAGATGCAGGGGAGTGGCATCAGGAGACAGATATCTAGTCTCCTGTGCTCCCAGCCACATCTGGTGGGGTCACTGTGAGGTACAGGAAGCTGGACTAGATGGGCCTTTGGCCTGATCCAGCATGGCTCTTCTTATGTTCTTATATGTTCTTATGAAAGGACATGTTTGTGTGTACTGCTCTACTAGTGGAAGCTTTTGGGTTCCCAGCCTTGAGCTTCCTGCAAAAAACAAAAGTGATTCAGAATCACGCTCGTGAGTTTGCTCAGCTGGTTTGCATTTCTTGTGGAAATGGACGTATGGAAGTGTCTATTATATGGAGTTTTGAGTCTCTTAATGGAGTACATGGCAAGGAAGACTGGGACCTCAGCCAGGGGCATACCTGTATCCCTTGTGATAACCTTAGGCCAGCCCATTAGGCCAGCCCATTTAGCCACCATGCTAGTTGGAATCCTATGGAACCTAAAGATGCTTTTTATGGGTAGAGGTGCCTGCCTTTTAAGGCCACTTTGGGGAGGGAATACAATGGGATAGGGAGCTTGGCTGGGGGTGGGGGGAGAGAGAAAGATCAACCCTTCCCCTATTTGGCCAGCTTTGACTGAGAAGAGGACCCCGTCTGCTTACTTTTGATTGACTGAAAAGTCGAAGAGAAACTGTGTGCTGTGGAATTAACACAGTGGGTAGTAATATGACCGAGAAACAGAGTAACAGTAGCAGGAGCATTCACACACGCCTTCAGGCTGAATTGGTCTTGAACCTCCATAACAAGAATGAAATGTACCACTGTAATTTCCATTTCCCCATACCAGTTTTGTAGCATCTGCCTCTGTGCATCCATATATTCTCTCTGTGTCAAGTCCAGCTCTGAGGTATTTAATTTCACAGCACAATGAGCAAGACATGTACATGATTTTGTGTGTTTGTGTGTGTATTTTTTTTTTGAAAAAATCATTTAGAGGCTGAGATTTGCTACTTTTGTTGCTGCATTGTCTACATAACGGGGGACGATCCAGAGGTGAATGTGTCAGGTAGCATCATGTTTATGTAATTCCCACCCACTGCTAAATGTGCAGGAGAGACATTTTTCATTCTAGTTGTAGCCTAGAGTCAGTTCCCTTGCATGCACTCTAATGTGTTTCAATGTAGCCATGGGTATATCCCCAAACAAATACACCTTTTATTTTTATTTTATTTTTCCAGAGGATTGGAAGTTGTGTTATTGGTTAGGGAAGCCTGTCTGAATCACTGCAGTGGAAATAAAAATGCTGACAATGAAAGTAGTAGAAGGAACAATGCTATTCTCTCCTCCCTAAGTGAAAAGAACATATTTTTTCTCTACCATTTTGAAGACCAGAATACCTGACACTGAATGGTGCCCTATAGTTCCCATTTTCTTCAGGATTTTCTATGCACCGCTAAGCAAGCTGTGACATAGAAAAGCAAAATGTGGGTTGTCAGGTAGAAAGCCATCCGAAGTAGGCCAGATCCTTTGTGGGTGGAAATTGCCATCCCTCCCTTTACGTGTAGCCTAGTACTGATTGAACTTGGTATGCACAGTTCTTTCTGTGAGTGTTGGTGTTTCCAGGTGCACAAGCAACATGGAGCCACCCCAAGGTCATGTCAGTAGCAAGTCCAAGTGACATCCCAATCACAGATACCCATCAACAACAGGCCTAGCGACGTGGTTGCTGATTTCTCCCACTTTGATGCTCTGCTGAACTAGCAATGTAGAGACAACCTATAGCAGTGGTGGCGAACCTTCAGCACTCCAGATGTTTTGGACCACAACTCCCAGAATTCCAATCTTAGATTGCCAATGGAAAAGGGCTGTGGGACTTGTGTTCCAAAACACCTGGAGTGCTGAAGGCTCGCCACCACTGACCTATAGTAACATGGATGGATAAATCCTATGCACAACAACCTTCCTTCCTTCCTTCCTTCCTTCCTTCCTTCCTTCCTTCCTTCCTTCCTTCCACCAGTTCATTCTGCTGAAACTAGAGCAAACAGTATTAATATAAGCTATTAACTCCCATGGGATTCTATACTTAGAGATGGGCTCATGGGCCACATGTCACCTATCCCCGCTTCAGATGTAAAGGGAACCCTTTCTTGGGGAGAAGAATATAGAACTGATCAACTGAGCTGGCAAAGAGCAAGACAGAAAAATAGAGAGCTGAAGACATCTTGAGGATGAGACTAACATATAGCCTTTTCACACGACCCCTACAATCCGCTGGCCCCTTAAATTCGGACCAGAGATCTTGGGGGTTCGTTGATCTTCCTGCCTCCCCACCCCTCCGCACTTCCTTGCTTCTGTCTGCGTGAGGGGAGGGGAGGGAAAAAAGCCTTAAAAAGGGACAAAAGAATAAAGGCTTACCTCCGGGGGTGCCGGTGGAAGCTGCTCTGAGCCCCCTTCACTTCCTGATTCCTCTTAAAGGGGCGGGAGGCAAAAAACAACAACAAAAAGAAGCCAGGAGAGCCCGGCAGATCCACATAAAGGACTTGTCACCTTCTGAGAGCAGGTACTTGAAAAGTGCGCTGGGATGCACTTATGGGGGCGTGGTCACACTTAATTTTCTGTAAGCTCCGGAGCTGGGAGCCATTTGCCCCGGAGTTTAGGGGTCGTGTATAAACACCCATAGTTTTCAGTGGTAGCAAATAACAAGAAAGAAAGGAAAACAATAGATTTTGTGTTTATAACCACTTATAACTTTGTGTTTATATCTCCGTTGTGTCATTGCACTGACACTTGTATGTTTTCAATGTTAGTCTCCATCCCCATAACTTTTGGATGTTCTCCTGTGCATGATTACATGGAATTTTTAATCTCTCTAACTGCTCATGTTCTCTTGTACCTTTAATGTTTTCTTTTAATGCTGTAAGATGCCCCTCAGTTCCCTTTTCTCAAACCTGAATATGCCTTAAATGTACTGGACTGTATATTGTCTCTCATTACTGTACGGCACCTTGGGTCCTTTTCCAAGGAGAAAGATGGGGTAAAAATATTCTAAATAAATAAATAAATAAATAAATAAATATGCAGTGGTATATCCATAGGCAAGAAGCCTATACTAGTGGGTTCATTCATTCATTCATTCATTCATTCATTCATTCATTCATTCATTCATTCATTCATTCATTCATTCATTCATTTTGTTGGATTTTTATAACCACCACCACCACCCAATCTGGCAGCGAAGCCACTCTGGGCAGTTAACAACAATCAGTAAAATATAATACAATACAAAAAATACAATATTTATTTATTTATTTATTTATTTATTTATTTATTTATTTATTTATTTATTTATTTATTTATTTGACTTTTATACTGCCCATCTAGCCCTAGGACTACTCTGGGTAGTTTACAACATAGGATAACATGACAAGGTAACAAAGGAATATATTAAACCCTGACCAAAAGTCAGAATTCACTTGATGGCACATTATTGTTATTATTACTATTAGTAGTAGTAGTAGCAGCAGCAGCAGCAGCAGCAGCAGCAGTATAACAAAGGAATAAAACTTATTGCTTCATAAACCATCTGGTCTTTTGAAGCAATACAAGATTTTGTTCATACAGTAGTGTGTGCATTTAACAGACCACAACCCCAGTGTGCATTTATAGTAACACCTTGCCCATTTATTTATTTATTTATTTATTTATTTATTTATTTATTTGTATACCACAATCTGATTTTCCTCAAATGGGAACTCTGGACGGTTAACGACAATGACTTATCAGACAACCAAAAATATAATAATAATAGTAATAAACTAGAAAAGGAAAAAGAAAAAACCCAATGATACAAAAGCCACAATGGAACAACAAGACAACAAATACCCAGCAAGAGGTCATCATCATCATCATCATCATCATCATCATCATCATCATCATCATCATCA
>JAHTLZ010000204.1:72183115-72247960 GCA_023846285.1 Phrynocephalus versicolor
GTAATAGTAATAGTAATAGTAATAGTAATAGTAATAGTAATAGTAATAGCAATAGCAATAGCAATAGCAATAGTAAGGAAGCTCAGTGGGGATCAAACCCAATTTCTGGCAGTGAAGCCAGATGCCTAAACCACTAAGCTATTTACCAGTTCTAATCTTAGAACTGCAAAGCTGGAGCAACCTCCCTATGTGCTACTTTAACTCCCTGAAAGAAAGGCAGAGCAGTCATAATCATGCACATTTATTTTAGTTTAGTTTAGTTTAGTTTAGTTATATCTTACATTTCTCCCAGTGAACACACTCAAAACTGCATACATGTGTTTAAATTAACAATACATTAAGATATTAATACTGTATTAAAATACAAATCCATGTAAAATTGTGATGTTTTAAACATATGATAAAAATTTGCTTCACCCCTTACCAAAAATGACAAGACTTCCATAGATCTAAGATTTTTCACATGCTGGCAAAAGGACCATCAGGAGGGGTGCAAACTAGCTTTATATGTGAGGGAATTTCATGAGTTGCTACCAAAAATGGGGTCCTCACCAAATATGACTGCAACAGCATCAGGACCAAAAGTAGGTCCTCCTCTATGATCCTAGATGGGAGGGATATAATGAGAAGACATGGTCTTTCAAATAACCACATGTGGCTTTATAGGTTCTAACTAGCAGTCTGAAGTGGATCCCAGGAACAAGCTGGCATCCAGTGGATCTGTTGTAGCAAAGGAGTCAGTCAATCTGTCTGCAGCATTTTGAGCCAACAGAAGTTTCCAACCTCTCTTCAATGGCACACCGAATATGTTATAGTTATCCATTAACCAGTAAATAAAGCATGTATTACTGTAGCCAGGTCATGCACCCATTTTCAGGAACTGGTGCCAGTGCACCCCTAGCCATTGCTGAAACCTGGGCATCCAGGCTCAGGGATGGATGCAAGATACACCTAAGTTACAAACGTGAATGTTTAAGGTGAACTTAACCCTATCCAATATGGGATGGATCCTGTTCCCCTCATCTGCCTTACAACCAACCAAGAACACCTCTGTCTTCTCAAGATTAAGCTTCATCTGTACCACTTGGAACAAGAGCTTAATGTCTCCTGGTGCAATTGTAGCAGATAGGGAGGCTTTCTTTGCTGCCGCCACTGCCACCAGAGCCTTCAAAGAATCCTTGGAGTCTTTGAAGAATTGTGTTGTTTCTCTCATGCTACATCTCATGATATAAAAATCATGGCAGACATCATTCAGCTATGTCATCTGAAGATGTCACCAGCTTTAGATTGTAGCCCCCCCTCCACACACAGAGAGAAGCTGCAGATATCCTGTGTTTGGATATTATTATGGATCTCATCATCATAAGTCAAAAAGTGCACAGATCAATAATATACTATTTGTAGATATTTTAGCCTTGTAGGTTAGTGGTGTGGAATCCATTCTGGATACAGTTATACTCCCTCTATTGGAGCAGATTCACATTCTAGTAATCCAAGATTGTCATTAAAGGTTTAAAGTTCCAGCTGCTACATCATCTTGATTGCGTGAATGTGTGGAGAACTTTTAAGAATTTGTAAGGAGGTGTATTGCAGATTTAGGGAAGTGTTTATTCAATACTGGGCCAGTTGAGACAGCTGAAATACAACCTACAA
The DNA here is from genome assembly GCA_023846285.1 of Phrynocephalus versicolor. Classification (NCBI taxonomy): domain Eukaryota; kingdom Metazoa; phylum Chordata; class Lepidosauria; order Squamata; family Agamidae; genus Phrynocephalus; species Phrynocephalus versicolor. Next base: position 72,184,769 of record JAHTLZ010000204.1, read on the forward strand.
AGCCAAAGACACTACTTGGCTATCTTGGAAACCCACAAAGGGCCATAATATGAGTTATCTAAATTGGTAAATTTGTTGGAATTGTCTTTCATTTGATAATCTCAGGAGACTCTTTTGATCTTCCTTCAGGAAATAACCTAAGTACTTTATTGTGTGTTGAACATATAGTTGATAAAAGAAGGAATGCGCTCTTACACCTTTCAGCAAATGGTAACCTTCTCATAATTCCCTGGGGACATTACAATGGCTATCTTTATATAATCACCAAATCCTAATATGTATGTGGTTATGTTTCAAAGTTGCCCTTCCACAAATGCAGATACCTTGACCACTTCTAAATGTGCTCCAGTAATCTCTCATATGGTTTACTGCAATATACTTTATGACTGCAGCCTTCAAAAAGAAGTCCAGAAACTTCAAATAGTCCGAAGGAATTGTGCAGAGCCTCCAAAACACAAGAAAATTGCTTTTCATACACCATAGAAAGCACATGAGGATTTTTTAAGTAACACATTGCTAAATGAAAATATCAAAACAATTTGGGAAGTTGTGGGCTAGAATTTGGCGGCCCCTGCAATAGAGTATTCTATGTGTTATGTTAAAATCCTATTTCTATCCGTCATAGCCATTTTCAAGGAGTTCAGGGCAGATTGGGGGAAAAATACAATACCGCATGGAATCTCACTTCAAGAATGAAGGACAAGAATGGAAGTCAGAGTTAGCATTCAGTTCCATGTAGAATTTCTAAGACAAGCGCAAGCTTGATTTCCTACACTTAGAGGGACTGAAAATGCACACCCAACAAGTCTGCAATGCAATGTCTAAACCTTGTGCACAGTGTTTCACTGGTTTTACCTTTCTTTGTTTTCTAAATTTACCTGCCTCTTCACTCTGTTTACTCTGGTGTAATTCCCAGTGGATCCTATAAGGCTTGGTCCACTAGTAAGTGGTATGGTGGGGGGGTTTTTAGGGGGGGGGGTGTTGAACCCTAAAACTCTGCATTTATCACCTCAATTTTGGCCCAAAGGGTTTTTTTCCCATCAGTTGCCAAGCCACCATTCTGGGACATGAAAAATTACATATACATATACTATATGGAGTCAAATACAGAAGGTTGGCGATTATTTATACATATATAATTTTTTTCAATTCTTGCCCAAGTGTCCAAGTCATGCTATGTGGATATAGAGTTTACACCATTTTGTATTTTATTTTTTAGCCTTCCTGTACATCACTTTTTTCCCCCAGTTGTCTCTTGAGTATCACATTCTGTTCCAGAAATGCATCATATGCTGTGCATATGCAGATGTCAGGACAGATGTTTGCCTTGGCTGGGGTTCATGTCAACTCTGAAGAAAAGCTCTGACAAGCAAACCCCGGCTTAAACTCATCTGAAAAGACACAAATACAGTTACCCTTATGAAAACTGAAATATTAGATCTGTATTTGCACATCGTAGTAATGTCTACTAGGATGCGTGGGTTGTTGGGTTTTTTTATACTTCTTTTTTGGGTGGTTTTTTGTTTTTGTTTTTTTTGTTCTTTTAAGTTTAAAAGCCATGCTCTACACAGGGAGGTTACATAACAAGCCCTTTTGCAGTCCTATATTTGGGAGAAATTGCAATTATTTTGTGGCTTGAATTGCTAAAGCAGCTCTTTAGCTAATGGGTTATAAAGTCTGGGAGGAACCACCATAAATATATAGCAGAGCTGTTCAACTTTGAACAGGCCAAGGTCTACTATTTCCGGCCCAAAGTGCCTGAGGGCTACTACATTAAAACCTCTACTTACGAATTTTATCCGTTCCAAGCGCATGCTCATAAGTAATTTTTTTGTAAGTAGAGCAGTGGTTTCCCATAGGAATGCATTGAAAACCAATTAATCTGTTCTGGAGGGAGCAGATTTCAATGCACCATGGCCCTTGAACAACCCCACTCAGCTGAGATAGTGGGCTGGCAGAACCAGAACTTTGCTGGGGCATTGATGGTCCTTGTGATGGAGGAGGGAGGGGTGGAGAACTTATCACCTCACTTTTTTATTGATGGCCGGTGGGCTACTTTTGAACCCTTCACGGGCTACCAGTAGCCCGCAGTCTACCTGTTGAGCAGGCCTGATATATAGCATTGCATTATTTTCTATACTGTAGCTCTACCTTATCTACAGATCCAAGTAAAGTAGTTCAGACTCTTAAGCCCTTTACAGATTGGTTTCAAAGGAGACCCACATCAAATCAGTGGATTTTCTTGAGTGCCTTTGCCAAATGGGAGGAGGAAGAGCTTCAAGAGAAAGTTCTGTTTGGTAAGTGACTCCTTGGTGGTGGAAAGTACGGCCTGGAGAATTACTTACAGCTTGCTGTCATGTTTCCTCAACAGCAGGCAAGATCTTTTTTATTTTTGGGCCAAGCCTTCCAACTTTAGATGATACTGTGGCTTTACCTGTTTTGCAATTCTGTGAAAACCCAACAGGATTTCTGCCATATAGCTTTTACAGTATTTAGAAAAGCATATTTGCCTACTCATTTGCATCACTTTGCTGTAAAGGTTCAGTCCTCATTTTTAGATCCATGCTGGGTGCTCCTAAACATACAGCTGGCTCTGTTCTTAACCTGTACATAGACTTATATTCACTATTATGTCAAGCCTAGAACCATACATCCCCTTGCAGATTTTGTTATTTTGTATTGTACAGTGGTACCTTATATAAAGGAATTAATTTGTTTCAAATGAAATTATGTTAAGCAAATTTTCCTTTATACAAATTTCCCATAGGAATGCATTGAAAACAGAGTAATCCCTAATCATGACCATTTTTATGTTGTACAGATTCTCCCCATAGGCAATTCTGTTAAGCAAATTTCCCCTATCTCCGGAATTTTTTATGTTGTACAGATTTTATGTTATACAAACTGTTTGTTATACAAGGGTCCACTGTACTTTGTTTGTATTTGATTTGTACATTTTTACTGTATGTGTTTTATAATCTGTATTCTTCACTTTGTAAACCACCCAGAGTAGCAGTTCAGTTAAATGGTTTGTCGTTTCTACCCACTCTTTGCGCGATTTTTAAAGCATTTCCGTGCGCAGGCATCCCCCAATGCCCCAGACCAGAGGGAAAACACTCAAAAAAATGGATGCTGGCAGAGACACAGTATAGACTAGGTATGCAGGGAGGCTGCAAAGGCAGCGGCGGGCATTGCCCAGGGTGCAAGGCAGCTGCAGAGTGACTGCACTGCGGGGCAAGGGAGGGTACTCACCGAGAGGTACGCAGTACGCACGCATATAGGGAGGCTGCAGGAGTGAAGCTAGAGTCGCAATCCCACCCTAACTCCAACCAGAGACTGCAAGGAGGACGGGGGCTGCCAGAGCTTTTTATGCCCTCTGTGGCTGCCAGACCTGCCCGCCCAGTCTGCAACCTGGGCATGCTATTGGTTGAACATGATCCCATTACATGGCTTGCCTCCATTTTGTGGCTGGTGGCGACATCCATTTTAAAGGGAAAAGAAAAATACATCACGATGGGAGAAGAGAAAAACAAATGTTTTAAAGACCCCAACCCCCCGGTAGGTATTATCAGACAATATAAATAATTATCACTGCGTTTTTATGGATGTCCAGGGCGTTTTTTAACATTTAAAACAGCTCATTTCATTGTGTGTCGCCATTAACAGAAACGAAAGGTAACGACCACAATTTTCGCGGTTCTGTTCGTTTTGTTTCATTTTCATCACAATTTTCATTTGTCATTTCGTTACGTAATGGAAACGACAAATGGTAACGGAAACGAAAAAATGTTCATTCCATGCCCATTTCTAATTGCAATTTCTACAAATGTGCAAAAAATGGATTACTGCCCCATTCTGGAACAATTTTCTGACAGATCCATTCAGAATCTCCTAACAGTACAGTGGACCCTTGTATAACAGACAGCTTGTATAACATAAAATTTGTACAACATAAAAAATTCCAGAGATAGGGGAAATTTGTTTAACATAATCGCCTATGGGGAAAATCCGTACAGCATAAAAATGGGATCACTCCGTTTTCAATGCATTCCTATGGGAATTTGTATAAAGGAAAATTTGCTTAACATAATTTCATTTGGAATGAATTAATTCCTTTATACAAGGTAGCACTGTATACTTAAATGGGAACCATAGTTTTGTCATCAACATTGCTGAATTTTCAAATAGTGTGAGAATATCAGTTCATAAATGCTGGAAGATTTATATCCTACTGGGTATCAGGTCTCATCATGACTGTTTGGCTTCTTTTCTGTTATGGTCAATAGAGATTTGTTGTAGCTGGTGTCAAACCCCTCCCCCACAAAAAATAAAAGCCAGAAACAATATCGGACTATGGTTTAATAAAGTTTTGGTGGCAAAAACTTGCTGCCTGCGGTTAGTGGGAACTGGAACCCAACATTTGTGCTCCAGAGAATGGCCCCTACTAAGGCAACAATGGTTCATTCATTGATTCATTCGTAATATTTATTCCTTGCATTTCTCCCAATAAAGAGGCCCATTGTTGACATAGCTCCTTTCAACCGTGTGAACTGACGCAGGGGCCAATATAGAATAAAGAAGGCTGATGTTCATATTGTGTACTATGGATGAGGAAACATGGCTTTTACAGTCTTTACAACAACAACACCACAATCCTTTACCGCTAGCCATGGAGGTTGGAGCTGAACATCTGTAGCAGAGCGACCATTCCCATCGCTGCTGTACCAGACTCAGAGGTACCGAAACAACAGCCCTGGCTGGGCAATTATCTCATTAAGTCTATCTCATTAGAGTCTACCTGAGTTGAAGGAAGACATTGGCACTACTCCCTCTGATTGCAAGTTCCTCACTCTCCTACGTGGAACCAAGGACATGCTCCACTAACCATTGGGGTCCTTCATGTGAGTTGGAACTCTAGAAAAGCATGGTCTCGATTCACACGAAGAGGGTCTCTCATCTTTAGATGTATTGCCCTCCATGTGTAGAAGAACAACTGGAAACAGGGATATAGGATGGAGTGTTCCCCTCCATCCATATTGACTGTAAATGGACAGATGATGTGTGAATAAGACTCGAGTACCTGTTTGTCTCTTCCCTTATCAGAATGGTGTGGAACTGCCTTAAACCTGCTTCAAAGCACAATGACTCCCCAGTGCAAACAAAACTCAAGAGTTCTTTGACCTGAGATGAAGCCAGATTATATTGGGGAGGAAAACTCAGCCAGCCCTTGCTGTATTTTAGTGGATGGGAAACTGCTGGCCCTCCTGCAGCCCCTCAGCACTGACCATGCTGACGAAAGGGGCCCTGAGAGTTGGAGGCTAAATCCTCAGGAGAGATTATGCTTCTCAATTCTCGCTGAACTTGAAAACCAGCATAGTTTAGCAGTCAACTTACAGCATAAGCTTTAAACAAGAAAGCTATGTCAGGTCTTAGGACTGTATGCTAGACAGTGCCTTCAGCAAGTCATAAAAACACTTGAGACATAAAGCCCTTATGAAAGCTTCTTTGAAAACGCTCAAAAAATCTTGTTATTAAGTTAGAGCCTGTGGTGGTTCTCAGTCATTCCAGACAATACAGACAAGTGGTATATCAGAACATAGACCCCACATCCAGTGCCCCCTATTCAGGCATCAAAAAGAGATCTCCCATTCTGAGGGCTGTATCGAGGTCATTTCTCTTCCTGGAGCAAACTCAGAATATCACAAAGAAACCCCATCACAAAATGTTTCACGACAAGCTGCCATCATCTCCCACAGGGCAAATCCAGGAGCCTTCCTGCTGCTGAAAATGTGCCAATGAAGGCTGCCTCAGGTGCTGACAGCACTTCTTTAACACCTTCACTTCCCTAACACAAGTCTCATTCACAATAACAGCTGCTACTGATCAGAGCTCTGTGCCTCTCCCAGTCTTAGCAAAAAGGCAAAAATGAGGAGCTCTGTGGCTCCTATGTAGAAAGCTGTAGGCTAGAGATGGGGACGAATTGAAAATGAATCATATTTTCTAACAATTTTGGCCGATTCATCACAAATTGTCAATTCATATTAATCATAAAAGGAGTTTTCCCCGACAAATACAAATTTATGAATTTTAGAAATTTTTGATTTATTAATTTGTTGGTCTAAAATGCCCCACACACAAAAACACACAGAAGCAATGAATTTGGAGGGAAGCATCCCTTGACTTTCCTCTACAACCCCACAAAGTTTGGTGGAGACTGAAGTTTTGATGGCTGAGTTATGTCTGTGAAGATTCTCAGTCATCCAGGTGAGTTTATAGGGGTAACATTGGGCTAACATTAGTCATAGGGGTAACAATATCCTTCAGAGATCTCAAGAATACCTGCTTAATGAAAGGATCAGACAAGTCCACTTCCCCTTAGACACTTTGGAACATAGAAAATACCACCTTCTCCAGGAACTATTTTCCACCCTATCCAATCCAGCACTGGATAAAGTCATAGAATTTGTCCAAAAAACACAACTGGCCCAGCATTGCAAAGGCAAAGAAAGGCAAATGAAGAAGTTGGATCACCAAAATGGAGATATAAGATGATACAAGTGTGCAGACTATAAGATGGAGGACTCGCAACTAGCTTTCTTCAGACTGAAGAAGCTGTTTGGATGAGCAGCGAGACGTTTCTCTCTCTCAAGAAAAAGAGGTCCAGTTGCCATGACTCTACTTCCAGATGGCTGAGTTATGCACCCCCAAATAGGGAACCCCCTCAGGAACATTCTCCCCATGCACCTAGAAACTCCAAATATACAGAGAAGCTTCCTCTGACTTTCCTCTACATTCCCTCCAAGTTTGGTTAAGAACGGGTTTTCCCAAACCAATTGCTGAATATTACTGCCCGGGGGGGGCACTTTGTGAGTGCATAAATCTAGAACCTAATCTTCACCAAACTTGGAGGGATAGTAGAGGTGACATGAGTTTGATTTTAGGTGCCACGGTCACTTTCCTGCCCTCCCCCCTTTGGGGTACATAGCTCAGGCACCTGATTCCCAATCCTTTTCAAGATTGTCAAGGAGAGTCACAGGAAGCATCCCAGCAAATTTGTGATGTCTAGTTGATGGGGGAATCTTTTCATAGCATTTTAAATGGGAAATGAATCAATTCATTGATTTATCAATTTGTCACTGGAAATTCCTCAATTTATTGATTCATTTATTTATTTTTTGCAGCCACAACAAATCATGATGAATCATGATGAATAACTATTGCTTTTTTCTTCATCCCCATCTCTAGTGTGGACAATCTGCTATCAGCATGGAATTATGACCTTTTGCGGTAAAATCATTCAAGAGACTTTCTCCAAAAAGCCCTAGAAATTAAAGCATTCCCTGAGAAGAAGAGAAAACTGCACTAGAAACCGTAGAAATCTTCCTCTCCAATATCTTTGATTAGATTTCACTCTAAATGCCTTCTTAAAAGAGAAGGTAGGTTCTGTATATTTACAAATATACAAGGTAAATAATAAAAAATAATGAAGAGCAGCACATAGAAAACAATCAATAAGTATGTGAATAACAAGATCCACAAAAGTAAAATAACAAAATCAGGATTTCAATAATGTTACAGGAATACATCATTTTTGAACTTCAGACCACAGGCTAGAAAAATATCTGTACAGAATGAATGAATAACATTCAGACTACAGTTACAGGTTAATAAGGGCAACTCAGTAGTAGTGGCTCCAAATTTGGGGGAACTGTTTGGTAACATGGTTTCTGTGCAAATTACTGTATAGCACTGTAATGATAAGGTAGTGGAGTGGAAGCAGGGGTTACAACTATTTCTACACAGTCCACTAATAATTCAGCCTTGGAACCACCAAATGTGAGGAAGGCTTGAGCTGGATGACCAAACTGGGGATGGTACAAGTGTGCATATACAATATGCATTTGCTAATGTAAATATATATTAATGTATGAAGATGCATATTTAGAAGTAATTGTTGCAACATCTCTCTCTCTCTCTCTCTCTCTCTCTCTCTCTCTCTCATCACTCACACACACACACACACACACACACACACACACACACACACACACACAGGTCATGGTTCCTTCTTCATGTGGGTCTGTCTCTTTGCAGAAATCCTGGACTGGCCAGACTTCAAATAAGGGGCATCTTCAAACAGAGGAAGATCCTCGGTGACATAAGACAAGTGGCCCACTCAAATGGAGCTGTGGGCCTCTGACTCACATGGCCTTTTTCAGCTAAATTTTAGCTGCTTTACTACGAACTGAATCAGCTTTTACGATATCGATAACTTGGCATCAAAAGGTAAATATGATGTAAATTCTGTATGAACATGACAGGTCACACAAAACGCTTATAAACCTGCCCTACTTATTTCTTTCTTTAGTATTTCACCTTTTCTTTCATTTTATCCTCAGAAATGGCCTAAGTTCACTCAATGAAATCTAGAACTGAAGCCCAATTCAGGTATGAGTTTGGGCCCAGTCAAACATTACAAATAGACACCTTTAAAAAAGGAAATGTTTTGATGACAAAAATAAGTGGAATATTATTCCAGCAGGAGTTAGACTCACTTCCTATATGCTTCACATTAGCTCACTTTATTTTTCAGGACCTGAGTAGAGCTTTGTTTACACATGACATTTGTCAGACATGAAAGTCTGAAGTCTGCCAGATCCACGTGTCTCCAACACTAATGTGACATCAATTCTAATGATGACTTATCTGTGATGCATCATTTGGTTCCTTACTTGAATTTGCATGTGTGGACATGACCATGCCAAGTATTTCCACCTACTGGCCCCCACCATGTCACAAACATCATATGGGCTGAAATCAAATTGTAAATTGTAACTGGATTAACAACACTGAATCAATGCAACCTATTGTGAGCACCCAACTCACCAAATCCATACCAATTCAATAGACCTGTTCTAGTTGTGACTTTCTACTGGAGTTTCAGTTATAGTCTGGAAGACTATGTGTACAGTGTAGAAATCTACAGGGAAGATCCTTTATGCACATTTCTGCATGTACAGAATCTACAATGCAAACTAAGATCTTTATCACATAAGTGGATGCGAGGGGTCCCATCTCCATGTTAACTAGTCGATGAGTTAAATTTATATCCCGCCTTTCCCCCAATCTGTTCAATACATTTTACATGGGTTTTTTCCAGATTAAGAGATCCCAGTTCCAAATCCAAAGTTCTACACACTATGTTCAATTGAATACCCTTCCCTGTGCCTCCCATGTACTAAAAGTATAAGAAGAATCATTCCTAAAATGTTTCATAAGGATCTTTATTCCAGAAGGTAAATTAAACTCTCTCCATGCCTTTCTTTGCGGATATGACTGCTGAAAAGCCTGCAAAATCCTAACAAGACAAAATGCAACTAAAGAGAGGAGAGAAGGAAAGAAATAGTGTTGAGATCATCCTGGCCATTACAGTTCAAGGATGAGATTAGCGCAGGGACAAGATTTGCCCTAATGTATTTTGTTCTGCTAGACTGTCCTTTTGTGCACAGTCTAACTTTCAATTTCCTCTTGTTCTAATTACATCTTAAACCTCCAGCCCAAAGCAGAAAAGAATGCAGACAATATCCAGTTATATTGTTCAGCTCTGTCTCTAATTGGCTAAGGCTTCTACAATTTTAAGTCTCAAAGCGACATTGACAAAAAAATATGGTGCTGCTAACAGCGATATGACATATTCAAGTGCACTGGCATGCAAAGCTCATTTTAACAGACCCAAAGTGACATTTATAAAGCTGTCAGGGTTTTTTTTCCAAAGGACAGTCATCCACTTCATGTTTCATGGGCCAAATTAATTGCTTCTGACATTTAATGCATAACCTAAGGTACTTTCAAGTTAAAACTTGACTGTGATAACAGTAGATGAGAGTTGTGTTCTGTTTGACAGAACAGATTTTTCAAGTTATTTTCCCCGAGAATGAGAGTCTTGACATGGAGTCTGTGTGTGCGCACATGTGAGGATCAAGCATGCTCACAGAACAGATACCTCTAAGCTAAGTACAATCTGCACCATTGACCTCCCTCTCTCCATGCCCACTCAGTTCCAGTTCTTTTTGTACTTGGAGACTGTGCCCTTTCTTTATTCATCAAGTGCCACCTACTGGATCAAAAGAGAAAACCAGAGGCAGCCATTCAAGAGAAACACCAGAAAATTTAATGTAAAATACATTGAGGTGGAAGGAAGTACAGTAGCTAAATTTTGCACCCTCAAAAATGAGGGAGGCTTCTGGAAAAGCTTGCCTTGTTTCTGATATTTTAGTGATCCTTGTAAAGATTTTACTGTACCTTAGATTTTATTTAAATAACTAATCAGCAAGTGTTTGTGAAGCTTAGCCTTTTGCTTCAAAATCTTTTGGAAGATCAAAACAAGTTTCCACTCCAGAAAGAGTTAATTAGTTTTTAACAGGATCAACACAGCAGGAAAGTGAACGGCCTTATAAGCTGTCTCTGCAGGGCACAGAATCATTGGTACAAAAAGTCAGGACAATATTAGAAAACACAGGTATATTGGTCAAGGCTAGTTCCACCAGGCTCATTTTATTGCACATGACTTTCCTATATTTCTTACATGAATAGTTTTAAAAAAATTAGTCCTGTAGTAAGCTGCAGCTAGAGCAGACTGATTGAATCAGTGGGGATTTGGTGAGGCAAGTTCTATCAATTTTAATGGGCCTAGCGTAATTGCAACCTACTTTCAGATTTCAGCTGGTATCATTTATTTTCATTTCAGAGTACTATAGGACCTTGCATCTTGAGATTGGTCCCTTAATCTACAGTGGATACCTAAAACCACAGATATAAGGGAACGTTATATACAACACTGAAGGCACAGGACCAAGACCACAAGAGGGTGCCCTAATATGTTATATACAGTATATGGCTATGGCAATGGATAAGTGAAACCACAACTGCCTATATCACAGATATGGAGGTCCTACTGGAGTTTCGTCTTATAAATTGGTTTTTTTTTCCTATGCTAAAAAAAAAAACCCTATGGAATACAGTAATTCTGTTCCCTGTGGCACTATCCATAACCCCTCCTGCACACATTGTTTGCATGCAATCAGGGCCAGCGCTTCCATTAAGGCGAACTAGGCAGTTGCCTAGGGCGCCAAAATGGAGAGAGGGTGCTGGCCAGGATGCCGCCCCCCACCGCCCGCCAGCCGCCTGTCGCCATCCACCCATCGCTGCCCGCCGCCGTCCGCCCGCCCCCACGCCCATCACCACCCACCCACCCCTTGCCCGTTGCCGTCCGCCCCCCACGCCCGTTGCCGCCGCCATCCGCCGTCTCCTGCCCCCGCCGCCGCCCTGCCCCCCGCCCCCCACCACCCTGCCCCCTGCCCGCCCCACCCCACCCCACCCCCCGCAAAAAAACCTAGCACCAGCCCTGCATACAATTCCTTTTGCCAATAATCTCCTCTCTGTTGAAACTTAAGCCTCCAGGGCACAGAGAGATGCACATTTGCAAAACCTGCATGTCCCCCAGGTGGGACAACTAACTCCTCTCTTTTGTAACTGTTGTTTTTGTCTTACATGAGAACTACATATGAAGAACATCATCCATGACTGCAGCACCCAACTTGACCTTCATAATGGCTTAATAGAAATTCAGACTGCAATCTTCTGCACTTTCTTGGGAATAAGTCTCACTGAACTGAATGGTACTGCTATAGAAATCTAGACACTCAAGCTATTCACCATAGATATAAGTTGCAATCTAATTAATAGAGAGGGTAGCCGTGTTAGTCTTTTTAAGAATTTCAGGCAAAAATCAAAGAAAAACAAAACAAAACAAAAGACACAAACATGTATAGCATTAATAAGCTACAGTACTTTAATATAACTGACGAGATAGTTCAGTGAGTTGTGTTACCAAGGTTGGAAGTTTGATTCCCTGGGGTGCCATTGGGGGGGGGGAGCCTTAGACAAGCACCACTGGAGAAAGGGACTGGCAAAATCACTTCTAAGTGCCACCTACCTAAACAAATCCTGGAAGAGGTTGCCATTACGTTGGACTATTATTACTTAACGTCAATATTAAATAAAACATAAAAAGAATATTTTTCACACATTGGATTTAATGCCATTCCTTTTGTGGGTATTCTGTTTTTTGTTAAAACTTTTTCTCACTATCCTAAATGTTCTGCTTGGCCCTTTAGACCATACTATTCCTTTCTATTATTTTGTTCTTCAGCTTCCACCACTTGTCTTCTTCATGCAGGCTTTAGTTACTTACTCCCAGTTGGCTGCCTCTTCACATCCCATTTTCCTGTTCATATCACTTTTCTCACTCAATTGTCTTCCACCTGACACCTTTCCTGTTCACATTTACTTGCCTACTTGGCGAGTTGTCCACCATGGCTTGTCCCAGTTGATCTTCCTTAGATAGTGGTTTGCTTTCTCTTCTTTGATAATGTGTTTCCTTTTCCTCAACCTTTCAATCCAACATGGATGTGTGAAAGCTAGCATTGTTATTGGACAGGGCGAGGTAACTGTTTAAGCAGCAGATGCAGGGCAGCAGGACGCTCCCATGACATCTTCTGCTGGGGACCACACCTCTATATGCCACACATACAACCTGTCCTGGTTGCAGTACACCCTCAGGTAGGGTGGGAAACATCCCATTGTCAATGCCAAGATAAGAATCTACATCCAGGTCTGTCAACTTCTGAACATAGACTGGGGAGTTATGTTGTCTTCTCTACCACCTTAGGCAGCAGCAAATTGTCTTGAGCATTCTCTGGGTTGCACTGCATTTAAATTCAGTAGAGCAGCTAGAAATTTTAGGGGGGTCATAAATAACGATTAAGGCACAATTAATAGTGTACTGCTCATTGCACTGGTCAATAGGTGAAGTTCAATCCAATGAAATCCAACAAATTATGTACCTATGGGCTGTCTCAGTCTCCCATGTTCAAATAAAACTGGAAAAGCATGAGTGAGAGCTGAATGTAATTCTCTTCTTGTGAATATATTGGGGTCATTTGCAGTCCTGACATGGCCACCTGGCATTCCCAGCCAGCTATTGAGGATCTGTCATTTGGACCTATGTTTTTTGTGCCACTACATAGATATTATTTTTATTTTATTTTTGAGTAGTTTTACCCCGCCTTTCTCCACTGGAGGAGTCATGATTTCTGTGGAGCATGTTGTAGTCTTAAATAGCATCTATGAAGATGAAAGTGGTTTAGAGAAAATTCAATTTAAAAATCATATGAAAGCACAGGAATCCCCCGCCCAGGTCCGTGCTTTGTTTTGTGTGTGTGTGTGTGTGTGGTTTTTTGTTTTTTTGTTTTGTTTTTTTTTGTTTTGTTTTTTTGTCACTGCAGAGCCATGTGCTGAAGGATCCATGTTTTTTGTGGTGTAGGTTGTGGTTATAGATGTGATCTATGATTTGGCAGTGAAATGGCAAGGATGTCATGTAACAATCATGGGGAAATCACAAGAATTCAGTCTTGATTTCACAGATCTCCTTGTTTTACCCAGACCCCCAAACTAGCACTTTACATAGAATAAATCAAAATAGGGACACACACCACACTCCAATTTATGCACCTTCTCCTTAGGCCATTTACTTAGGTGCGTTTCTGAATTTTACAACCAAACCAGAAACCCCAGTACTGTAGTGGGTTCATTTCAATGCGAATGTTGAAATAACAGAAATCTTCAATCACAGAAATGTTGCCATAAATTTTGTTCCCATTGATTCCGATGTGTGCGTGGTGATGTGTATGTGGCAGGGGCACAATGTGTGTGTGCCTCAGCCACACACACGTTGAATTTAGTCTGTGAAGATTCTCATAACTCAACTTCCAGACTGAATTTAGTCCGGTTAATCCCTTGATTAGCAAACGTCTGAATCTACACACTGTGATACAATTATTAGCAAGGCAAGTTATGACACCAGGCTTTGGTGCCTCGGGGCTCAAAGGGATGCAAACACACGTGTATTTACGAGGTGGCAGCAACTTGTATGCATAACAGTGCCACGCACGTCCTTTTCCGAGTGGCGAGAAGGCTGCTCTATGCCTCTAGTTCAAAACTGTAGAAAGATCCAAAGGCTGAAAGCAAACCCGTTCTGGTCTTCTTTCGCCCGTAAACGTCCTCTGCAAAATTTCTGCTTGCACTCGTTCCTCCGCTCGCTAATTCACGTTTAACCACCACCCCCTCTCGTGAATACAGTGGGAATCACCGTTTCTACAAGTATTTCCAAGGAATTATAAATCAGGATGGCCCAAGCGATGCTCATTTGACCGCCCTGCACTCCAACCCACCGTCCTGCGGGTTAATACGCGAGGCAAAGAAGAAGGGCTTGTTATGCGGGGGAGCTGGCTCGCGCGTGATGAACAGACACGTGTCGGTGCCCTTCGCAAGAAACACCCACTACCGATGCCAACGGGGCGCACACACGGGCGCGCGCTCTCCATCGGCGCGGATACAGCGGCGAAGGCGCAGGAGGCGCCAGCGCCCCAGACTACAACTCCCATCATCCGGCTCAGCTCCGCAGCACCAGCCAGCCACCGCCTCTTCCGTTGTTCTTCTCCTCATGGCCTGGCCTGCCAATGGAGGAGAAGAGAGATGCCGGACGAGGCGGTGCTAAGCCTCTCGCCCGCCTGGTTCTCCAACCACAGCGGCAACTATCCCCTTTTCCTTGCTCCTCCCTGGCGCCGAAGATGGCGGCGGCCGCCGCTGCTGCTTCTGTCGGGCGTGCTTCGGGCATCGCGGAGTTGAGTTTGCTGGAGAAATCCTTGGGCCTGAAGAAGGGGAACAAATACAGCAGCCAAGGAGAGCGGAAGGTGAGGGGCGCGAGGAGGGAGGGAAGGAGTCCCCGAGGGAAGAGGAAAAGCACGAAGGGGGGGGGGAAAGCCGCTGGTCACGACTCGGACGAGGCCGGCGAGGCGAGGCGCGCACGCGGCTCCTTTCCGACGTTTCCAGATCCAAATCCACCAGGACGCTTTCGTTAACGGACGGTCGGGTGAACTCGGGAGAAACTCGGTTCTGTACATAAAAAAACGGCTGCATTCGTTTTAGCAATAATATCGGCTGCAATGTTGGCAGCTCCGCAATTCGAATCCGGTGTGCCACGTAGCGGAGTGAGTTCCCGCTGTTAACCCCAGCTCCTGCCAACCTAGCAGTTCAAAAGCATGTAAATGCAAGTAGATAAATAAGTACTGCAGTAAAAAGCAGGAAGGTCAAGCGGTGTTTCCTTGCAGCCATGCCGGCCACATGGCCACGGACTTGCACAACACTGGCTCTTCGGCTTGAATACGGAGATGAGCAACGCCCCTAGAGTCGGACACGACTAGCACGCGGGCGGGGACCTTTAACTTTACAAGGGTTTATTTCTTATTATTGATATAAATTATTTATAGATTGGCCTCTTGCAAATTTATATTGACCACTTGATTATTTGATCGAATTTCTGTCGACCCGATGCGCCATCTGTTTTACTAGGCCAAACAGAAGTGTGCAAGAAGGCATGTTTTGTGTTTTCCTGCTGTAATGTACACTTTGTAGTAATATGCACTTTGAAATTCTTGGGACATCCCAGTAACCTTTGTATATAACCTTCCTTATATTTTGTTATTTTATTACTTATTTGATTTCTCTACTACCTGTTTGACAGCAAGGTCACTAGATGATTTACAGCAGATATAGTTAGCAATAACAGTAAAAGCAAACAAAACAATAAGAAAGTAAATCAATGTACTGTACAAGTCCATCATGTCACAGTACAATTAAAAACCTTAAGCATCAACTGGCTTATGCCAGTTGCTGATGCAGTTGGTCTTGCTTATTTTCACTCCTTGCTGCTCTCAGCATTCAGATCTTACTGTTGTATAGGCACATTGTATTATTTCTGAATATGGAAATAAAGTATGGTAGTGTTTCCACTACTGTCAGGCTTTTTATCAGCCTGTTGGCTTCCTTCCAGAAGAGACAGGGAGAATGGTGTGGGCCAGTTTATAGTTATAGAATACTGTACATTTATTTTTGTAAACTTATGGTGAATTATATTGCTGGAAAGTTGTGTGTGCAGATAACAAGGCTCTGATGGACTTTCTCCCTTGGGTGCAGATCCTGTGTGGGTTTTTTTAACACTATAACTCATAAATGTATAGTACTCAGTTTCAATTTCATAAGCTAAGTGGTGGTGAGACCTGGTTAATGCTTTGATGGGAGACCACAAGGAAATATTAGGGGTTTTCAAGAAAGGCTAGGAGACAATTGTGCCTGAAACCTCTCTGTCAATCAGAATTAACTGTAGTGAACTATATGGACCATTGTTATGGCTGAAGGTGACATTATGTCACGGGTGTCCAAACTAGCTCCCAGAATTCCAAGCATAGATTGCCAGTGACAAAGGACTGTGGGAGTTGTGGTTCAAAACATCTGGAGGGCCAAAGATTGGGCGCCACTGTATTATGTGGTTTTATTGGGCATAAAAAAACCCTGCAGCTTGCACTGATCATTTGGAAATGGTTCTCCAACATAACTAGATTACCAATGTTATTTTTATTAACCTGTTTAGGGCTGCAGAGGAGTGATGAAGAGTTGCATTTCTGTTCTAGGTGGAGAGGGGAGGCTTTTGTCCTCAAATGAACTGCTGGGTTTCTGTGGTGGATATGGTATTCATTTGTTTGTTCATTCATTCAACCTCCCCATTGTGCAAGCACTGGATCGTTCACAACATACAAAGAAAGAATGGACCAGTCCCTTCTCTTCCAAGAGTGTGGGGGCCTTGGATATATACAATTGCAGGTTGCCTGTGACTCCCAGTCTAGGATGTACTTGAATAGCAGGGCAACACTAGGGAAAGTGTCTGGGAGTTGAGTCATGGCAACTCCCAGAGCCTTATGGCACAGTAGTTAAATGCCTGTACTGCAGGTAAAACTTTGCTCACAACCTGGGGTTCAATCCCAGGTAGGCGGCTCATGGTTGACTCAGCCTTCCATCCTTCCGAGGTCGGTAAAATGAGTACCCAGCTTGCTGGGGGAGGGGGGCAATGTGTAACCTGCATACTGAAATTAAAACTGTAAACCGCCCAGAGACTACTTGAAGTGGTATGGGGCGGCATATAAGCAGAACACTTTGCTTTTTTTTCTTGGGTGAGTAGCTCAACTCCCAGATAACCTCACCTGGATGACTGAGAATCTCCACAGTCTTCTGTTTAAAAAGAGAGCCACAATTGTATTGGCAAGATGATGATGATGATGATGATGATGATGATGATGATGATGATGATGATGATGATGATGATGATGATGATGATGACAGAACTGCAGAGCTGGAAGGGATACTATGGATTGTCAAGTGCAGCCACTGTCAAGGAGGCCCAAACTCCTAAACTCTAGTTCCACAGCCAGATACCACTGAGCTATCCAGTATTGTACAATTACTCCTATAAGCTATGTTAGCTGTCATTGGACCTTATATTTTAGAATTTTCACAGCTGAAGTAACTCTTAATAAACTCAAGTTATTTGATATATTTTGTAACATTGGGGTAGCTATTTCAATGCTTTTTTTATCCTCCCAGTTATTATTTTCTCTAGTATCAACCTCCAAAATAAAAAGATGTGAAAATAACAGTGGTACAATGAAGTTGGATTTTTCTGGCAATAATTTTTTTAAACTTCTTATTGGTATGTTTATTTGATAGGAGGTAAAGTGAACAGGTTTTTAATTGGGATTGGTTTGCAAGAAATGGGTCTAGGTTTTGGTTTTTTCACCAACACCACTTTGTTTTCTCCAACAGTTTCCTAATGTCTTATAACAGAGTTCTAATAGTCTTTCCTTTCCGAATTCTACCTCTAGATTCCTGTCTTACAAACAAACAACGGGCCCAGCCTCACAGGATTGACCACTATATCCCTTCATCTTGTAAAACAAGCAAAGAAAGAACAGCTGCTTGGTAGTACGGCGGAAGAGAAGGCAATAGTTCAGCAGTGGTTAGAATACAGAGTGACGCAAGTAGATAAGCAATCCAGTAAAGAAGATATCCGAATAATCCTGAAGGTAAGAGTAAGGTAATTTCACAGGGTGAATTTTGGAGGCATGGGGCATTGTAAGGATCCCCTGTGTGGTGGGGAGAATAAGAGTTATGGGCTAGGACTCAGGATTAAAATCCACAGCGTGCCATGGAAACTCATTGGGGAACCGGCTGAAACTGAAAAGGCCACTCTGACTTAGCTTCGAAGCCCCCGTTAGGGTCACTATAAGTTGACTTGGATTTGATGGCACATTAAAAATAAAGTCACTGTCAGACATTGGAAACCCAACAAGGTAGCTGTCTCCCATCATACCGTGTTTCTGAAAATATCAGGAATAAATAGTTGTTAAAAGTTGCTGCCTGGTCCAGTTGGACAAATATTGCCTCTATATTTGGCTTCCCTTGATAGAAGTATTTATCTTTAATCTTGAAATTTAGCTAGTACTTTACCTTAGGAGTGCTGTTACCAGGCTACAGCAGATGCAGTAAAAAGTGTTATACAATAAATGGAATTGTATTGTTTAAAGTGTAGTTTAAATGGCTCTTCACAATTTTAAAACCAGTTAAAGCCTATGGATTATTTTGTTTAGAAACCTACAAGATCAGAAAAAAATAAAGGGTTCTTCCTATCAACCATAGTGCTTTCAGACCTTTTGTACTGACATTTAAAGGAAGTAAAAAGTGTAAGCGAACAAAAAGAGTAAGCCCTCAACGTGCCATTGAATGCAGCTGAATTTAATCAGATCACATAGTAAGCATTGTAACCACAGTTTTCAGTCTGATCATAATCTGTGTCACATAAGTGCATATAGATCCTTGAATCTTAGTTTTCTAGGTACATACAACAGGTTTTGATCACGCTCAGCATTTTCTTGAGTGTGCAAAAGGGGAAATCTACACGTATAAACCATCTGCAGTATAAAGATAGGAATTTGATTTATGAGTGGTTGCTTAAATGTGTATGCAAGGAGACATTTCAGTGCATACTCTTTCAAAAATGTAATGAATATCATCCAGCCAGTGATATGCACTGCCGCGTCCTGATGAGCTCCACTGTGGTGCAGACATTGCATTTACTTGCCCAAATGAAAACAATTAAAATTTACAACTCTGTGCACAGTAGCAATACTAATGGGAGGGAAGAGGAGCAGGTCAATTCAGTCCTTCAGAAAAAAAACCCACTCTATGCACACAATGGTTGTTGCGCCTCCAATAATAAATGGCTAGCCAACTTGCCACAAAATAGCCATGGACGGTTGCTTTGTGTTTGGGTGACCAGTAGTTGAAGTGATGAGAAAAAGGTTTTGAGATTTGCCCTTACTTGGCATCTCTTTATGAATGGTAGTGAGCATAAGATGAGATCTTATAGGCTATTTTGACTGCTGACACTGGTGGTTTCAACTTCTGGCTGGCTTCTACTGTGTAAAACTTGGCATCTTCTTTCTGCTGACAATGTGAGCACAACATTGCAAGGCAGTGCCGGATCATTTTCTCACAATTTGGATTGTGGCCGTAGAAGCGATATTCTACATTCATAAACTAGAGAGGTTTTTTTTTTTTTAAAAAAAGGATTTAATTTTCTGGATTTTAAAATAAACTTCTATTTTAAAATCCATACCACCATTTTTCTGGACGTCTAAACTACCATACAGTACCTGGAAACAAGTCCCATTGAAGATGAGTTAATTCATTGCAAAATTAAGACAAACCCTGGCGTCTAAGCAGACCAGGATATATCTGAGAAGAGAGGACAAGGATGGCTCAAGAAGTAGTCCCAGCAAGAATCCAGTGAGGCATCATCCCCAAAGACTGTGTGTTGAAGTACAGAATGAGAAGGGGTCAATCTGAGTTGGTTCACACGGTATCACTCCACTGCTGCTTTGGGGACTTACGAATGTCTAACCCAAAAGGAGAATGCTTACAGAATGTTACTGTAGCTACAAGTGTTCTTTGCCAACACATTCAGAAGGAAGGCTAACCATGTTTAGCAACAAATATTCCTGTGGTAAGGCTGCGGACCTAATGTACCCTCTTGCCAATAAGTAAGCAGCATCATATACATCAAAGAGATGCTGTATATTGCTGAGTTTATAGGTACAGAAGTATAAGCTAAGCTTACTTCTTGGAATAAGCTCTGTTGAACTGAATGGGGTTCACTTGGAAGTACTGTACAAAGATACTGTTTTGTTTTTTTCCAAACATTTGAGAAGGGAAAGGGGAAATGGATGGGGCAAAGAGTTGGTTTGCATTGCGGAGGCTGCAAAACACTCCAAAGAAACAGATCCTTCATTTTCCTTATCTTGTTTTCTCCCTGTCTGTGTATCTCCTCTTCTTTCTCTCTAGGGGTCCTTTCACACACACATGCACACAGAGAGTGAGCGAGAGAGAGAGACTTTAGTGTTGACCATCATTTTCCTAAAGTGCTGGCACGCAGTACTCCACAAAATAAGAGAATCCTAGAATAATGAAGTTAGAACGTGCCTATAAGCCATCAAATCCAGTCATCTTGGCTGGGTGGCCTCTTGAACTAAACCTGGCTGGAAAGATTTTAAATGAAAGCAGAAGGGAAGTATGTGTACCATCCCGAACTCTTTCAAGGAAGGTTATGTGGGAGGTGGGGAGGGAAAAATATTTTTTTTCAAGGGAAGGCTTTTTGCTTAAAGAGCAACTCTAGATTAAAACGGCACATCCTTCTGTATAAGGAATTTCATTCTCAATAATTGCACTGGACAGAGTTCAGTCTATCTGATAATCATACAGCAGACAAAACTTTTCTTTCTCTGCTGCAGCATTTTTATTGTGGTGTTAATTGTATGTTGGAGTTTCTGGGTAGCTTGCTACTCACGTGCACAACTTTGCAGCACAGTAGTAGGTTTTGCAGCCACAGCAGATCCAGGGTTATTGTGGGAAATATTAGGCCACTGCCAGTCTTCAGTATCTGTATTTGGCTTCTGTTTTCTGCTTCGTCAGGTTACAGAATCTCTCACCAACTCTTAACTTGACTCAGCAGATGAGGATTTGGGAGATATTGATATAGGTCCTATTTCATTTTATTTTATTGAAATACGCAGCTTTGTTATTTGTGCACTCATTAGTTGGCAAAGAGATATGGAATATGCTCTCTCTCTCTGCCCCCCTCTCTTTCTTGTTCAATATTCATGTCAGTTATCTTATTTATTTTTTAGGACCTTAATTTATACCTTGAAGACAAAGTCTACTTCATAGGAAACAGTTTTACTTTAGCAGATATTTTACTGTACTATGGACTGCACCACATCATTGTGAGTAAAATATTTTGTCTCCTGGGTTTCATGCTCCTTTTAAAATATTATTTCTAGTCACCTCACCGTGGTAGATGGGGAAAACAGGAGCCGCAGTGTTTCAGGGATTTTTTGTTGTTAACCTAGAGCACAAAACAATGTTTTGTAAAGTCAGTTTTGTGTATGTTCTATAGATTGAAACACAAAGGTAACAGTTTAAATACAGAGTGAGAAAGTTTGAGGCCACCAGTTGATTGTCAGTTACCTTTAAAAAAACTAAAAACACTGCCCCTTTCATAATTTATAGTAATTTCGTCATTACATACAGTAAGTAAAATAAATATGTCATGACATATGAACATTGAGAGCCTAGGCCAGTGACGGCGAACCTTTTAGAGACCGAGTGCCCAAACAGTGATTCAAAACCCACTAATTTTTCACAAAGTGCCAATACAGCAATATAACCTGAATACAGGTAGCTGTGAAGGGGCGATGTTGGGTGCCAACCGAAAGGGCTCCGAGTGCCACCTTTGGCACCTGTGCCATAGGTTCGCCAACACTGGCCTAGGCCAATCAGTTTTTGAATAGCAGAAGAGGCCACATCTTCCCTAATGAAAACAGAGCCAGAACAAAAGAGAATGTATGATTTTATGTAAGTTGTATAAGAGAAAGGAATTGATTGTGGAGTGAAGACTTCCATATTGGGAACAAAAGTATTCCATAGTACAGTGAACCCTTGTATAACAAACAGCTTGTATAACATAAAATCTGTACAACATAAAAAATTCTGGGGATAGGGGAAATTTGTTTAACATAATCACCTATGGGGAAAATCCGTACAACATAAAAATGGGATTACTCCATTTTCAATGCATTCCTATGGGAATTTGTATAAACGAAAATTTGCTTAACATAATTTCATTTGGAACAAATTAATTCCTTTATACAAGGTACCACTGTATTTATCTATCTGATTTAGCAGGTTAAATGAATGTTTTCTGTTTTGCTGTCAGTGACAATATGAATTTTCTCACTATTTTTGTTTTGTAGGCTGAACTGACAGTTCAGGAGAAGGAGAAATACCTTAATGTATCTCGTTGGTTTAATCATATCCAGCACTATCCAGGTATCCGACAACATCTGTCTGCCATAGTCTTCATCAAGAACAGAATATATAATACACATTAAGTCTTGTATTTAGAACTCCCGAGAAACAAAGAAATATGTTTTGGAGTCACTAATGCATGGCAAGCATTTGTCATTTCCATATGTGAAGCTGAAGAATTGGTGCCTAAAGTCATAACATTGCATTGAATAGCTGTTTAGAATATGCAGTTTATTAAAACAATTGTCTGGCAAACTTCAGCAAGTGAAATGTGAACCAAGCTTCTTAAAGTAGAACATTAATTTTAATCATACAGCCATACAAAGGAGGTTGGCCTCTATTGTATGGAAGCATAACCCTTTACTGCGATATGTCAGTTGTGCTATTTATCTGAATTGTATTATGCATAGTACTCCCTTGTATTTTCTCCCATGAATGTGTATTCTAGTTTTGTAAGTTACTATGAAATTCTATGGTGCCAAGGATCTTGAAAGAGAATCCAGTGTATTGGAAGAAATATTTATGTGATAAATTATTTTAAAAATCTTAGTTTGTTTATGATTTATTTCTTTATCCCAGAGGGGATACAAATAGCTATAAAATATAAGAATAAATATTGGTAGACCATACAGTTACTCTCCTTTATTTGCTCTACCTTCCACCATCCTTTTTACTGCTATGTCACTTCAATAATCCATCTTCAGTTGTATCGCACCTCTGAGGTCAACATCTTTTTGGCAACCAAAGACAAACACACACACACACACACACATGTATTAGCAATTGGAGTCCTTACCAAAGAAAATGAGGGATGTTGCTGTTTCTTATGGTATGTTGGTATTTCAGTTTTAAAAGCAATTAAGTTCCTAAATGTGTCTGGCTGGGTTTAGAGCCAGAATATATCTATTTACATACTAGTCTTCATAAGCTTTGGTCTGTGTGCTTTGTGATGCCTTTAAAAGATTGTACTATTTCAAATACAGTGGACCCTTGTATAACAAACGGTTCGTATAACATAAAATCTGTACAACATAAAAAAATTCCAGAGATAGGGGAAATATGCTTAAAAGAATCGTCTATGGAGTGAATCTGTACAACATAAAAATGGTGGCAATTAGGGATTACTCTGTAAATTTGCTTAACATAATTTCATTTGGAACGAATTAATTCCTTTATACGAGGTACCACTGTACTTGAAAATAGTAGACCATGAACAATAAGGGAACGTCCCATGTTCATTTATTAATAAGACTGCTCTTCTAACGTTGTTTACCTTTGGTTTAGGCATGTTATGTGACTTGCCTTTTTTCCAGCTTTACATGTCAGTATTTTTTTCCTACCCTTCATTATTCTATTTGTAATACACAGGTGCTTAGGAAAAATGAATAGCCCTTTTTAACTACACTTTATTCCTTTACAAATTTATGGGTTTGTTTAGGAACACAATACAGTGATACCCCGACTTAAGAGTAATTCAACTTAAGAGCAGAAAACTGTTTGCATTTTAACTGCCGCCTTAAATATTTTAGATACGGTTTGCTCAACTTACAGTTTTTTTTTAATCTTATTTTTTATTTTTTAGATGGGTGCCCAGACTTAAGAGTAGTTCAATTTAAGAGCATGCATTTGGAACAGATTAAATTTGTAAGTGGAGGTACCACTGTACAGTGGACCCTCATATAACAAATGGTTTGTATAACATAAAATCTGGACAACATAAAAAATTCCAGAGATAGGGGAAATTTGCTTAACAGAATTGCCTATGGAGCGAATCCGTACAACATAAAAATGGTTGCAATTAGGGATTACTCGGTTTTCAATGCATTCTTATGAGAAATTTGTATAAAGGAAAATTTGCTTAACATAATTTCATTTGGAACAAATTAATTCCTTTATGCAAGGTACCACTGTAGATCTATTTGCATTTTGTGAGCAATGATACTCATTTTATATTTTGCATAAATGCTGCATCCAAATCCATTCAACAGCCTGAAATGTCATCTACTCAAAACTATGCCTCTGGGATGTAAGGTCTCTGCCATATGGTGTGAAAACACCACATAACAAAAGTACTCAGAAGCACAGTAAACGTTGTCAGTGCACACAAACAGCCGGTTGTCATTCCTGCTGCATATCAACTCTTGTTGACTGAACTGGAACTTCTTGGTCATAGCTAACAGAACAAGAATATGAAAATGAAAAGATATCCTGAGGGCCTCAAACGTGCTCTTTTTTGCCTCATGTATCCCCTTATATTCCATTGAAAGTTGCCGTCAGTGGACAGAATCGTACAAGTATTTGCATAAGAAGGGATGCAGAACTTGGCTGCAGTTAATTGACAAGGGGCTGGGATGTGTCTCAGTTGTGACCTGGTTAAATTTAGCAAGATGGTGCAGCTTGAGAGGAGCTCTGGCCCCTCACGAGTTAGACACAGCAACAGTCCCAGTTGGAGGCCAATCAGTGTAGAGAAAGACTTGCCCGGATGGTTAAGTTTCTATATTTGAGAGTGACTTAGGTTGGGAGTTTGATTCTGCTCTGTACTTTATAAAAGAAGAGCTTGCCTATGTAGTTCTCCTAGGCAAGGTGCACAGTCCCCTTCTTAATAATCTGTACCTTAAAGACCTTAGAAAGGGTCACTGTGAGCAGGGCTGGCGCGTCCATTAAGGCAAACTAGGCAGTTGCCTAGGGCGCCAAAATGGAGAGGGGGCACTGGCCAGCCTGCTGCCCCCTGGCGCTGCTGGCCACCGCCGTCCGCCCGTCACCCCCCGTGCCCATCGCTGTTGCCCCCATGCCCCCTGCCCTGCCCTCCCCCCTTGCCCCCCCGTCGCTGCCCGCCCCACCCCCTGCCCCTCGCCTAGGGCACAAAAAAACCTAGCGCCAGCCCTCACTGTGAGTCAGTATCAGCACATTGTGGTTACTAGAGTCTAAGAACATGGGGTGGAGGGGGGTAGTATTGTGAAGTACGCATATAATGACCTAGGTACTAAAATATGACTAAAAGCTTGGATGAGCTATGACAAGCAAAAAGTGTTCTGCTTGCGCTGAAAGCTCTATCTGGGTGGTTTACGAATTTAATTACACAGGTTGCACATTGCCCTCCGCCCCAGCAATAAATAAATATGAGGGGGTGTGACTGAGAGGGAAAGCAGAAAAGTGGACAACACAGGTCCAAGCAGTAACATAACAACCCATCTAAAAATCACATAACTTGTTACTGAGGGAAGGCTTGCCTAAAGAGAAAAGTTTGGCTTACCCATGGAAGGAGAGCAAAGATGGAGCAAGTCTGGCCTTCCCACGGGAAGGATTTCCACAGTCCAGGAAGAGCAACAGAGACAGCCCGCTCCTGGGTCCTCGTCAGATGCTTGTGTGACAGGGCTGAGCAGAAAGGCCTCCCCTGATCATCTTACCACCAGAGCCAACTCCTACTGGGAGATACAGTTTCTGATATAGTTTGATACAGACCAGGCCATTTAGGGCTTGATATGTTAAAGCAACACTGAATTGTGCCTGGAAACTGGCAGCCAGTAGAACTGCTGTAACAAAGGTGTTATGTGACCTTGTTAACGATCCCCACTCAGCAGTCTGGCTGCTGCATTTTGGATCCACTGAAGTTTCCCGACACTTTCCATCAGTAGCTCCACATAGAGTGCATTAATCCAACTGGGAAGTGACTAGGGCATGTGTCACAGCAGCCAGATCAGACCTCTCAAGAAATGAACACAGCTAGTAAACTGGTTCTAATTCTGCTAATGCACTCCTGGCCACTGCCAAGACCTGGGCATCCAGGTTCAAGGATGAATCCAGGAGCACCCACAAGCTGAACACCTCATTTTTTTCAATAGAGAAATCCCATCCAATACCAATATAAGCTGCATTGCTAACTCTTGATGTTACCAGAAGCATCTCTGTCTTATCTGGATTAAGTTTCAGTTTCTTCACCCTCATCCAGTCCATTACTGATACCAAACACTTATCTAAAGGCAAAGTAACTTCCTTGGATTTAGGTGCTATGGCTGATAAAACTATCCGCCTTACACAACATAATGCATTCATCTAATTCCACTTTAATGGGCTTTCTTACCAGGTTCCTAAAGGAAGTTTTTTAAAAAAAACTCAAAAGCAGCTGTTTCCCTGCTGAATATGAAATTATATCTTATAATTTTTGTAAAGGGGTTAATTGGGTAAGTAATTTGGGTCCATGTCATGTAAATAGGGGTGTGTTGAAAAGTTGTTGCGTCGACAGTTTGGTTAAATGAGGCAAAGTCAGAATCTTCCTAAGTCTTTATAGTTTAAACGATATAGGTGTGGGATTCTAAGAGCAATTTCTATGTATCTTGTGAAATATTTTTATACTTTATTGCCAGTCCAACTAAAATGGGATCATTATTTAATTCAAGCAATACAAATAGTTACAAAACAAGTCTATGACAACTGATATTCATCAGAATTTGAAGACAGAGAAGGGTTTTTTCAAGCACACAATCCATGTACAGTACAAGTGACAACATCCACATTTATACCCATCAGAAAACTAAATGAAACAGTGGACTCTCCCACTCTAATCATCCATGTTGAACATCTTTTGTCTTTAAGCTACAGTTAAATTAGTTATGTGTTAAGCTCATTCATATTTGGCATTTTATATCTCACTGTTTTACAGATTTTCCTGGAACTTCTAGAAATGTGGGTTTTCAATAGGTTGGCTCGTTTTTCACTTTTTAAACAAGAAATATTTCCTCTTAGAGCCACAGTTAGATAAGCTCAGCTTTCTCCATTGTTAGAGAACTATATTTACACATTTCCAATACATCATTTTTATTGATAGTACTGTATTAGTAAACTTTTACTCTAATTAAAATTTCATATTGTCCTTTTCTTTATTCCAAAACATTTGTGGGAGAAGTACCATAATTCTGTTCCTATGGTTTTGGAGTGAGTACAAGGCACTAAGCTTTTGTATTTCAGTACTATGGATCTTGTATGGTGGATTTATAATTTTACAACTCCCCACCTTCATTTTTAGCATAATGTAGAAGGACAAACATTGGAAAGCAAGCTTGATTTTGCAGTACTGACTACTTGCTACTGTTTTACCTAGCATTCCTGGAGGCGTAACTTTTATTTTCTGCATTTGTACTGACTGCAATAATTTCAACTGCTGAATGCATCTTTGGCTTATCCTTCACTGCAGAAAATGGAGGGAGGTTAGCATTTTTTTTATTGTCATTCCAAATTAAAGGTTCCCCCTTTTTACCTTCTTATGTTACCTTAGCCCCCCTTTAGGAAGATTTGGAGCCATTAAACTTTCCCTTTTATTGGAAGAACTAAATCTCTTTCAGCCTTCCCCAGCCCCGTAATCTAATGTGACAGCTCCTCCTTGATGTCTATTCCACTTCAAAGAGGCAGGTAGCCTAAGGCCAGCCAGCTGTATTGTGGGTTCCGCGGATTTGGCTTGCAGTTCCTGCTGGGTGTCATCTGTCTTCTGAGTCTTGCGGTGGATAATTCTTGTCCTTCCCTAACATCATCTGCCTGAGCAGTTCCTGCCTGGCAGGCCTGTCTGTCCAGGTTGAGCACCAAATATGGTAACCGTATGACTAATCCGTCGAGGCAACTTGCTCCAAACAGGGCAGCCCTAGGCTCACTTTGACCAGGATCAGCATCACAGCCCACAAACTTCCAACAATTGCAGCCACAGTCTCAGTCTTCCATCAGGGATGCTGCCCATGGACTTATTCTGCTCACGCACACAATGTCTCCCTTTCTCTCTCCTGCTTCCCCCGACCCCTTCTCTTAAAGGATGTCATTCTGATTCTGTGATTCTCATGAAAAGTCTGCCTCAACAGGTTTGGGTTTCCTTGGCTACTGCCAGCATTTGACTCAAACACCGCCACTTGGATGAAACCATCCTTTAGTGGATTATCATCGCTAGACAGCCTGTGGGAGAAATGACAGGACTCAGCATGTTAATCTGCAGATTTCGCAATCCAGAGTGCCGCTAACGCTAATTACAAATGGCAAGATGATCCCCGAAAGATAACGCGGGTTCCATTGCAAGGCAAAAGTGACACAGTTTGTTTAGTAAATCTTCCCCAAAACTCCATATGAGGACTACATATGCTGATTTTCAGGCTCAGAGGCATTACTATTCCCTTAGGTTTGTGATTTGGTGACTCTTACCATATACTGTAAACTGACAGGTAGGTAATCTGCAGAAGCTACTTCCATCCTTCCCATTTAAAAAACCACACACAATTAAATCATTAAAAAGTGCAAGCATACAAGGCAAAATAAACAAAACCCTACCATGCACATATGCAAGAAATAGTTTATATATTAGAAGGTTGGAGAAGGGAAGAATCTGGCTTTTAGAAGTTACCTGCCTATGAAACACTGACAGATCAACTGAAATCCCTTGGCATTCTCCAGTAGCCAACAGATATTTGCAATATAATCTCATGTGCCTCTTCTTTTTTGGAATCCACCTTGAACGCCAGGAATTTCTTGCTCCATGTAAGGTAAAAGCCTTTGTTGCAACACCTTAAGGGTGTCTTTGCTTGTACGGGAAATTAAAGCAATGGTCCTACACAGTAACTGCATTATTTGGCATCTCCTTTATTGGGGACTAGAATATATATTGGAAATGCATTCATTCATTCATGTATTGCTCCCGTAAGTGCACAGCATTACAGTATTTCGGTTGGCTTACATTAAAAACTAGGTGATTAAAACACCAAACATAACATAAATATCACCAGAAAACCAGCACGAGCATAGATGGCAGCAGGATTTAGTAAAATTTAGACAGCCGAGCAGAAGTAGATGGATTCAGAAGAGGCTGACTCCAAAAGCCTTCAGAAAGAGAAGCACTTTCAGCATCCTCTTAAAACTGGGGGAGGGGGACCCACCCATAACTCCACTGGGAGATGGTTCCACAGTGATAGTGTCAATACCAAAAAGGCCCTGTCTTGTAAATGATTTTCCCCTCCTTTGGCACAGCTACCCATAGGAGCATAGTCTGAAAGAATTTAGTAGTGCAAGATGACCTTAGCTCAGGGGTGCCCAAACTTTTTGTAAGGAGGGCCAGATTTGGTGGCTGAGAATGTGTCAGGGGCCGGTTGCTCCTCAACCCTGCCACCCCACTCCAAGCCCCACCCACTTTCTTTTAAAAAACATGGGTGAAGGAGGGGGAGGGAGGGGTGGGTCAGCCAGCCACGGGCCACTCAGAATGGCCTGACAGGTAACATGGTCTCAAACCATGAAGGCTTTGTAAGTTAACATCAATGTTTTGAACTTGACCAGAAATGCAACCAGGAGCCAGTGCTAGCTAGCCAGTACTGCGGAGACGTGATCAAATCTTCTCACAAATGCCACCAGCCTGGCTGCCATGTACTGGGTCTGCTGGAGTCCCCAGGCCAACTTCAAGGGAAGTCCCTTGTGGAAAGCACAGCAGTGCTCAGTTTTTGGGATCACCAATGCATGAACTAGCATATTGAGGACTCCCTCATCTAGGTAGGGGAGAGTTGAGCAATGAACCTCTGTTGGTTAAAGGCTGACCTGGAAGCAGCTGCAACTTGAAAATTCCAAGGAAGAGCTGGGTCCAGAAAAACTCCAGGCTCCAGTTTCAGTCTCTAAATGGGAGGGCAACACCTTCCAGCCTAGGGAAGATGGTACCACTTAATCTGTCAGAGGGACCCGCCCGAAGGACAGTCTTTTTCTTATCCAGATTCAGCTTGAGCCCACTGGCCCTGGTACAGTATATCTCCGAAGCTGAGCATTGCTCCAGCATCTAGAGAGCATCCAATATAGAGGTGGAAAAGGAGAGCTAGAATCGGGCCATTCTGAGACAGATTATTTTGTTTTCCATATTTGCTGGCATCATCGTGTTAGGATTTTGACAGATTCAGGCACTGGCTTGAAATAGTTTTATTGGGGTTCCATTTACCCACGGTGCTTTGTTGCTTCCTAGTGCTTTCAGAGCTTTCACTTCCCTTTCTAGAACTGCAGGTTCTTTGTCATAGGACTCCTGTTCAAAGGAATGTTATCTTTTTATCTCTTCTGTATAAGTCTTCCGTACACTTACAGAACACACTATTTCCATCTTTTCTCTTTTCTGCTGGTCAGATAGTGGTCATTTAGTATTCTAAGCTAACCTTAAATTTTCTTTTGAATTTTCAGATCATCGGGTATAGATCTCACTTCCCCTTTTGTTGTTTTACTCTTTCTTTGTATTGGTTATTTCAATAGTTCTCATAATCTCTATGTGACGGTCACTAAAAATACATTCAGGATTCTGACCCAATTTTTCATTCATTTCATTTCATTTATTAGATTTATACCCCGTTCATTTGGCCGACAAGCCACTCTGTGGGGCTTACCACTCTTTCTTGCCTATATAAGCATTTCTTTTCTCATCCATTTGTTTTGTTTATTACATGAATTGTCTTTTGGCATGCTTACCTCGGTTTTCAAAGTACTGTACAGTTCTTCTGGTTCACTTTAAATGTAGGCTTTAAATTCATTGTTTAAGTCAAAATTTTTGACCCTATAATTCTTCTGTTTTCCAGTTCTACTCCAATACCGGACATTACCCATTCATGATCAGTGCCACCACCTGCTCCTGGCCTTGTTTTGGCCAAGGCAATGCAGCTTCTTCTGCATCTGGTCACTCAAGTGTAACTCAGGTCTCCTGCGATTTCAGGGGCTGCTGTACCCTCATGGCTTCTAGAGCAAAAATATGAAGCTCTTTCTGCACAAAGGACCCGTTTTCTCCACAGGGGGGAAATCTGGACGTTGAGCCACGGCAACTGGACTTATTTTCTTGTGAGATCAAAACATGTTGCTACTTATCCAAGCAGCTTCGTCAGTCTGACTGACGATCTTCCAGATATAACCTTCCTTCCACAGGGGGAACTTAGTGGAGAAACTTCAACTATTAGTTGGTTTTATTTTATTTATTTTAGAGTATTTTTACCCTGCATTTCTCCTTGGAAAAGGACCCAAGGCGGCTTACAGTAATTTATTTATTTATTTATTTAAGAGTATTTTTACTCCACCTTTCTCCTTGAAAAGGACCCAAGGTGGTTTACAGTAATGAGGGATAATATACAGTCCAGTAAAATTTAGACATACTCAAGTATTAGGAACTGAGCGACATCCTACTAGCATCAAAAGACAACATTACCTTCAAGCTACCAGAGAACATGAGCAGTTAAAAAGAGAGTAAAATCCCATGTAAAGTTATGAGCGAGGGGAACTCACATTGAAAAAAAAAACATAGTGTCAATGAGGGATAATATAGAGTCCAATATAATTAAGACATGTTCAAGTATTGAGAACAAGGAATTGAGGGACATCTTACAACATTAATAGACAATATTACATTAAAGCTACAAGGTTTTAAGTACAGTACAGTGGTACCTTGTATAAAGGAATTAATTCGTTATAAATGAAATTATGTTAAGCAAATTTTCCTTTATACAACTTCCCATAGGAATGCATTGAAAACAGAGCAATCCGATGTTTATGTTGTACAGATTCTCCCCATAGGCGATTTATGTTAAGCAAATTTCTCCTATCACCGGGATTTTTTATGTTGTACAGATTTTATGTTATACAAATTATTTGTTATACAAGGGTCCACTTGTTATAAACACAAAGTCCATGTGGTTGCGGACGTTAATTGTGACAGACATATCGCCCTTTAACCCTTTTTTTACTCAATTCCCCCTCTCTGGTTTCCGCAGGCAAGAGAGGCGGCTCTCCTTTCAGGCCTTGAATGCACAACTTGTTCACTTATGAAATCTGAACCAAGCGGGCAAAGATTCACGCACTTCGGCACTTTGAACGGTCGCTTACAAAATCGAAAGCACCTCGGCGCGCGCATGCGCCTTCCTCCCAAGGCCCTTCACGTTCCCTCCCCGGGATTTACGACCATGGCGCATGCGCGACCACCGCTTGGAGCCCATCGGCCGCCCCGCTGCGGTAACTGTTGGAATAGGGAGCGCGATGCAAAACAGCCCGGGCTCAGCGGCCGGGAGCCCGAATAAAAGCGGCGAGCCGGCGCTCTCTGGCAGCGGCACGAAGAAGCGGGACTCGCTCGGGACAGCACCGGCCCACGCCATCGCGAAAGGTAAGCAGTGTTAAGCGGTCACTGCCTTTGGGGGTTTGTCATTAGCAAGTGGCCTTGCGCATGCGCGCCTGGGGTCCGGGTCCGGTGACGCGGGGTGGGGGTGGGGGGCGAGGCTGCTTTGCACGCCGTGCATTTTATAAGGGTTTCTTATGCAGTAAAGAGAAATTTGGCAATTGTGGCGCCTCTTGCAGCTGATCTCTTTATATTGGAAGTAAGCCTTACTCTGATGAAGGGCATTTTCTCCTGAGTACGTTTGTTCAGGATTGCAAACATTAGTCAAAATACGCATATCAATGGTATGTGGGTGTGTGTATATGTGCAGTATGGTCTTTGTACATAATCCAGAAACAAGAACGGACGGTGCTTTGATGACACCGCTAGCAGGACCTTTCAAATCGTATAGATACTGTACAATATTTTAGAGGCCCTCCGTGATCATCGGGTTGGTTGTGTCTGAAATGTCATCCCAGGTTGGTGTCAGAAAGCGCGTGGCTGTTGCTAAGCCCCAGTTTGCAGAGGGGAAATGAGATGTGGCAGGGAAGTTTATCACTTATTTAGTTGATTCCTTCAGTGAGGGCAGGTCATGGCCTTTCACTTTCTATCCTGTGAGTGTGTGAGGTAGTTTAATGTAAGTGAAGGCAGCTAGCCCAAGGTCCCTTGCTGGGTGTTTTGTGTGCTGTGAAGTCTCATCAGGCTCCTAGCAACTCAAATAGCGATCTCAGGGTAAGTGATATATTTAAGGAGTTGGTTTTACCAGTGCCACATCCCGATTGAGTTTCCATGGCTGAGGGGGGGGGGATTTGAACTCTGGTCTCCCAAGTCCTAGTCCATCCCTTTATCCACTACACCACACTAGCTAGTCAATTGCTTTCTTCATGGAGAACAAATTTGAACCCAGATTCCTAACCTTTACTATATGACATAATAGTCTCTGTTTCACACTTTCACTTTCAAACCCATACCAATCAATTCTTTATTTGGGGTATAGTCATTGAAGAAATAGCTCTCATTTTAGATTGCTTGTAACAAGTATAAAGTGAGCCATTTTCTGAAAATCTGATGATGTGCAGGAAATCGCAAAGCAGTCAACCCTTTACCTATGATGACTCTGCATCTTTTTTTGGCCCAGCAGCAGTACTGCTGTTTGTTGAACCTGGGCTGTCGTGATTGCTGTATGCATAGAAAGGTTGCTTTTCAGGACAATCACTACGAGCAAAGGGAATCTTTCCAGCTCAATGGGATGACCCTCTGGTCACATCCATTATCTGTTTCTTCTGAATGCAGATCTCTGCGTGTTTACACAGGTCTAAGTCCCACTTGAGTGCAGTGGGTTTTATTTCAAAGCCAATCTCCATAGGAGTCCTATCTATAATCTCAGATTTCTGTTTACACAAATACAGACCCTCATTCTCCTAAAAGTTGCTAACAAAGTATCTTCTAGTAATGGCAGGACTGGAGACAAGAAACTCAGAAGTTGTAAAGAAAGGGGAGGAAGGAGAAAAAAACCTAGTACGGCTTGGGACCAGAATACCTGTCGGAGCATAGCTCCCAGAGGTCAGCTGGGACCAGGCCCACGAGGATGGCGCAGGCGTGCTCATTTAGGGTGGCCACACCCAGAGAGGCGCGGAAATTGTTTACGCGTAACCGCGCCTTCTCTGTGGTGGGCCCTTCATTGTGGAATCAGCTCCCTAGTGAGCTGCGCCAAGCAGTGTCCCTACCCGCCTTTTAAAAAGCCTTGAAAACCCATCTGTTCAAGGAGGCATTTGGCGACCTTTCTATTTCTATTTAATTTCTTTTTGTTTTGTTTTGTTTTGTTTTGTTTTTGTCCGCCCATGCCACCCTTTTTGGAGGGTATTGTACCCTCCTATTTTTACTGGTATTTTACTGCTACTTTTATTGTTGTTTTTAAGTGTACACCACCCTGAGTTCCGCTTTGGAAGATAGGGTGGTATATAAATAAATAAATAAATAATAAATAAATAAATAAATAAATAAATAAATAAATAAATAAATAGAAGCAGCAGGAAATACTGTAGAAAAAAAGAAGCGTGTGGTAAAGAGTGAAATTCAGGAAGAAATAAGGAACAAGATAAAAGTGGCAGTAGAAATCAATAGAAAATTGAAAGCTTTTTAAAAACAAGTCATCAGTAAAATAATTAGTAATGCTGCTTGTGCTCATTTCTATCTGATCTTAAAATTCCAGGCTGCTTTTGTAAGGAGGCGTGTTTTCCTTTCCAGAGAGCCAGTCTCATATACAGAACACATAGAGGGAAGAATATAAATCCACACAAATGTTCAGATATGTGTTACTGGTTTAAGGAGCAGCATGCATGATTGTTGGTTGTTTGGCCTGCTGTCTCTTTCAGTCTGCGTGCATTCTGGCCAGCACTAGGTGAGCCTGTTGGTAAGGAAAATCACTCCAAAGCTGTATTCTGTACTCCTGTTTGGTAATGGGAAAACAGATACTGTACAGTACAGTGGACCCTCGTATAACAAATGGTTTGCATAACATAAAATCTGTACAACATAAACATTCCAGATAGAGGGGAAATTTGCTTAATAGAATCACCTATGGGGCGAATACGTACAACATAAAAATGGTCATGATTAGGGATTACTCCGTTTTCAATGCATTCCTGTAGGAAATTTGTATAAAGGAAAATTTGCTTAACAGAATTTCATTTGGAACAAATTAATTCGTTTATACAAGGTACCACTGTACCTGATATTGCAGAGTGACCCTTCCCAGCATCTTCTTTGAAGTTTTTCAGTGAGCTTGTTTTCTGGTACTTTCCTGAAATAGAAACTCGGCAAGTTACAAAGGAGAGCTCCACGTAACAGCAGGAGAAAGGAAAGACAGTCATTAAAGCATTTGGGGGCAGAAACAAGTGTGTGTCTTCCTCCCCATGGCTCATCCCCTCTCTTTCTTTGTGCACATAAATCAGATGAGGAAGGAGTTTGCAGTAGAATATTCTAGAGAGCAAGAGTGGCCTTGCAGAATTTGGAGAGCTGCATGGCTATCTGACTTGTGACATGGTGGAGGGGTCACGCATTCCCCACCTCAGGTTTTGGTCAACCAAACTGCATAAGATTACGTAGATCATTACATTCCCCAAAGCTATCTGTGAATTCAAGACTTTTCAGCTTGTAGATGGGTGGTAAAGAGCAAAACACATCAAGGCTCAGCAAAAAAAGACAGAGAGAGAGAGAGAGAAGAAGAAGAAAGAAAGAAAGAAAGAAAGAAAGAAAGAAAGAAAGAAAGAAAGAAAGAAAGAAAGAAAGAAAAAAAGAAAAAAAGAAAGAAAGAGAAAGTAAGAAAGAAAAAGAAAGAAAGAAATTTATGAAGTGAGTAATAGTATACTAGTGGGAATTATTTCTTTTAAATCCTTCTGCCTTACCTGACAAAAGTTGCTTAATTCATATATAAAGCATTGTGGCAGTATTCTGTTGCCATAGCAGTCTACTTGAGCCACAACAATGTGTATTAAAACATAATAGTCTTTATAATGCCACATGTTTTTGTCTTTTGTTTTCTTTTGTTTCTTTGAATTCTGACTGGAATTCTTGCACAGTTTAACACGGCAACCTCTTCCAAAACTACCTCATGCAAACAGTAGCAGTATGCAATAGGAAGTTCATTTATCTCATTGTGCAAGCCCCCCTCACTCACACACACACACCTGAAAGGTTCTTCCAGAAAAGAATTTCTATAAAAAATATGGCAATTTTAATGCTGTTGCCCTTTCCTCTTAGGAACAAAGCAATTGTTGTTTTGTATAACTGTATGCCAGTGAAATTGTATGTTGAAAGTCTAGATGGACGCTTAGCTATCTGTATGGAAGATGGGAAGAAGCATTTTCAAGATGTTTTGTGCCCAGGCTTTCTAAAATCAAGAGGCTTTTTTATTAGGACACCGACTTGGAAGATTATTTTACCCTTAAGCAACATCTTGAGGAAACTCCCTTGCCATCACCCCGGAGACAGTTTCCATCCCTGCAGTTGCAGGAAAAGTGGGAGAAGGAAGGAAGGGGAAATGCCTAAAGTAATGCATAAATATTTTGAATGTGTTTGCTCACCACGTCCCATTGTTTTTCTTTTAGATGTCGGAGAAATTTATTCCCGCATTTTTGATCACAGACCGGTTATTCAAGGAGAAATTCGTTATTTCATTAAAGAATTTGAAGTAGGTTTGTCATTTGTTTATTTTGGACTGTTGTATCTTGGAAATGGGGAGGATGATGGCTCTGAACCGAAAATTATAGCCACAAAAAAAATTTGAAGAAATTGTATTTTATGAATGCCTGTTGCTTCACTTTAAAAAGTGAAGAAAGAACAAACTTAGACTGAAGAACTAAGCACATGTCAAAATAAGTTGGCATTTGCTTCCAAGAAATTGTGCAGCTTTGGAGTGTTTACATCATTTTTGAATCTGTGTCTAGAAAATGCCAGATCTTTGAAAGCATGAGAGTTATAATCTGAATAGCTTTATACATGTCCATTGTATGTAGCCTCTGAAAAGTCCCATTTACCATTCTTCCAATAGGAATGGTAAATCACCTCTGAATACAGTGTTCCCCCTCCCTTTCGTGGTTCATATATTGTAGTCCCAGTATATCGCGGGACTGCAGTATATATATTTTTATTTATTTTTAATTATTTTATTGGGGAAGTAACAACATACATTTCCAGTCTTTACTAGTTTCCAAAAACATTACATCATCCTTTGGTCCCTTCCTCATTAACCCCCCCCCCAGCAAGCACAAATTCACTACCCTTGCATGTTAAACATTATTAAGGCATGATGGAATAGTCTAGCCCATTTCTCGTTCTCAGGCTTCCCTTTTATCCAATTTATATATTTCTCCCACTCTTTTAAAATTCTGTTTCCCTTCTGTGTTTCCTTCTTGCATAATTTGCATCCATTCATTTTGAAAAAATTGATGTATATAATCTTTCCATTTATCATATTTCCATTTTTCTTGGTCCTTCCATCCACCCGTTAATACCATTATAGCTGCTGCTATTCCGTAGTACACAATCTTTTTATGCTTCTCCATTGTTTTTCTCTATCTACTAACCCTAAGAAAATATGATCTATTTTTAGCTCAGTCCTTTTCTTTGTAAGTTCTGATAACCAATTTTCTACTTTCTTCCAATATGTTCGTATTTTCTCGCATTTCCATATCATGTGTGCAAAAGTACCTTTTTCTTTTTTACAATGCCAACAATATTGTGATATGTTATTATTTATTCTATTTAATTTATGTGGGGTATAATATCATTTATGCGATACCTTCAGTTGCATATCCTTAATTTTTTCCAATTTTACCTCTCTTATCCCTCTTAATATAGCCTGAATCTTTTCTGTATTTAAATGCATATCTCCTTCCCAATTATATTTAATTAAATTTTCATTCTGATTTCCCAATCTGACCAAATAACTATAAATCTCTCCTGCTCCGACCTTTTTTTCTTCATATTTCTTATACACCACTTCTCATTCCCTATCTTCTTTTCCCTTAATGGAACCATTGTTCATATCTCCTTTTCATACTTTCTGCCACCATCCATTTTTGATTCCCTAATATCCCTTTTAATTTATTTATCCTCCCTCCTGACATTAATTCATGCATGTCTTTGATTTTATAATATCCTTTCTCTTTAAGATTCTTTATATCTTTTTGTGACAAAATCTTCCCCTCTTTATTAAACTGTTCTAAAGGGCCCCAATTCGATACTCCACCTATTTTCGTCCTCTTTATTAAAATCTCCATCGTTACTTACCTTGGTCCCTTAACTTCTTTCAATATTCTTTTATCTCTATCAAATATCCCTAAATAACCTGCTGAATTGTTTATTGCATCTTCTACTCTTTTCCATTTGGGTGTGGGATATTCCTCCACCTTCATTGCCCATTTTAATTGGAAAGCTATATAATACTTTTCCAAAGAAGGCATACTCCATCCTCCTTCTTCTTTTACTGCATATAGGATTTTATGCTTCATTCTTTGATTTTTCTTGCCAAAAACCCATTTCCTTAATGATGTGTCCCATTTCTTTAATATCTTTTCTGATAGTAATATTGGGAGTACCTGAAATAAATATAAACTATAAATATAAAACTATAAAAATTTTCAAAGCCCTAATCTTTGACAGTATTCCCATTTTTTAAATCTTTCCAGCCCTTTATTATTTTCTGGATCTTTCTCCATGTTTTATTATAATTTTCCTCCCCAAGTTTCTCCCAATTTTTTGCTAATACCACTCCTAAATAAATAATTTTTTAACTCCATTCCCCATTTTCATTTGTAATCTTAATTGATCTTGCTCCTTCCTAGGAACATTTAGAAACACGATTCCTGATTTTTGTAAGTTTACTCCTAATCCTGATATTTTTTCAAATTTCTTTAATATATTAATCAGAGGGCCTGCCGCTTCTGAAGGGTTACTCAATATTAAAATTAAATCCTCCGCAAACATGTTTAACTTTATTTCCTTTTTTCCTATTTTATACCCTTTAATTTGAGCACAATCTCTCAAATTTTGGGCCAGTGGATCCATCGCTAATGCAAATAATGAGGGGGATACAGGGCATCCCTGCTTTGTACCTCTTTCCACTTTAAACTTTTCCGCTAATGATCCATTTAGTCTTACCCTTGCAAAATATTTTTTATAAATTTCCTTTACTGCATTCGCATAAGGACCTATAATATCCATCTGTATATGAAAGACAAGGCCCCCTGGAGTAAGCTGGATGGGCCTGTTTCAGGTCTCCTGTACTTACCCAAGGCCTGGTGCTGCCCTGAATGGGCCTCCAATGGCCTTCCTGGGCCTGTCAGAGGCCCCAAAAGTGCTTTCCGGCGAACCGGAAGTGACTAATGGAAAACTGGAAGTGACTTCTGGATCGCTGAAAACCACTTCTGAGGCCTCCGATGGCCATCCCAGGCCTGTTGGAGGTCCCAGAAGTGCTTTCCGGAAAACCAGAAGTGACTTCTCAATCACTGGAAAGC
Source organism: Phrynocephalus versicolor (assembly GCA_023846285.1). Classification (NCBI taxonomy): domain Eukaryota; kingdom Metazoa; phylum Chordata; class Lepidosauria; order Squamata; family Agamidae; genus Phrynocephalus; species Phrynocephalus versicolor. Next base: position 72,224,282 of record JAHTLZ010000204.1, read on the forward strand.
ACTTCTGGGGCCTCCAACAGGCCCGGGAAGGCCATCGGTGGCCCATTCTGGGCAGCACCAGGCTTCAGGTAAGTGTAGGGGGCTCCAGAGAGGCCCCCCAGTCCTGACCCCACCCAGCATCCACATATCGCGGATTTTCAATTCTCACGGGTTGAAATGGATCCCTAACATCTGCGATAGGCAGGGGGTTACTGTATTCCATACCTAGAAAATCCTGAAAAGAGTAGTTATACGTCTGAACTGACTTGATGAGATTGGTTATTATTTGTATTCGGGAGCAGAATCTTTCATACTCTTAACATACAATATTAATTCCTTCGAATAATTTTAAACATACCTTCATCTTTAAAGTGACAAATAGTCTTATCACTGATAAATTTTACTTAGAAACCTTTCTGTGAAAGGGTAATGTTGAATATATTTGCCACAAGATGGCAGCAAAACCTTGAGAAGGCTTGACAGAAGGCTATGGGGAATCTTACTGTAGTAGATTGATGTTAGCTATGAACCTCTATACCCCATAGTTTCTCCAAAATTGTGTCCTACATGGGCAGCCTAAAGCAACCCATAATTTACCCCTGATATGTCACATAAGTTTGGAGAAGATGTGACAGTAATAGAGGTTGCATATTAACTGCAAACCTATGTACTAGACTTGACTGCAGACTTTGCAAGGGTGGTCCTACAATCAGAGTTTGTTGCCCATAACTAGTATGGCCACTTGACATAGGTTTGTAGGTAAGATGAAATGAGGGTTTATTCAGCACATCAGTATCCAATCCATATGTTATTTTCCTACATTAATGGGTAATTCCTGTATTTTTCGCTCTGTAAGACGCACCTGACCAGAAGACACACGTAGTTTTTAGAGGAGGAAAACAAGAAAAAACGTTTAGCCTAAGGTTTCATGGCAAGGGAATCCTGACAGCAAAAGGGGAGACTTGCAAACGAGGTGATTGGAAATATGGAGTGCAAGCTGCAAAGGGGGAGGCTTGCAAACGTGGTGATTGGAACTGTGGAATGCAAGCTGCAAAGGGGGAGGCTTGTAAACAAGGTGATTGGGAGTGGGGAATCCAGGCTTCAGAAGGGGAGGGCAGAAGCTCTGTGGAGGAGGGAAAGGGAAAGGTTCCCCCCGCACATGCGTGCTAGTCGTGTCAGACTCTAGGGGCGGTGCTCATCTCCATATTCAAGCCGAAGAGCCAGTGTTGTGCAAGTCCATGGCCATGTGGCTGGCATGGCTGCAAGGAAACACTGTTTTACCTTCCCGCTTTTTATGGCGGTACCTATTTATCTACTAGCATTTACATGCTTTCAAACTGCTAGGTTGGCAGGAGCTGGGGTTATCAGCGGGAGCTCACTCCGCTGTGTGGCACCCAGGATTCGAACCACCGAGCTGCCGACTTTGCAATTTTGGTGCCTTAGTCTGCTGAGCCACCACGCCCCTGTGGAGGAGACCTCTTTGCAAATGAGGTTATTTTTGACTGAGGAATCTTTGCTGTTGAAAGGGAGGGATGGGGAGAGGTTCCCTGGAGGAAGCTTTTTTGCTAATGAGGTGAATGGGACTGGGGAATCCTGGCTGCAGCAGTGGATGGGAGAGGCTCAGTGGAAGTCTCTTTGCAAACGAGGTGATTAAAACAGTGGAATCCGGGCTGCAGCAGGGGACAGAGAGGCTCTATGCGGGTAACTTCTCTCTAAAGGAAAATGTGCTATATAGGTAGTGGGGACTACTATATTCACTCTACAGACATTTCCCCTTACTTTTGGGGGTGGGAAAAGTACGTCTTATAGAGTGAAAAATACGGTAATTGTTCAAAACAAACATTTAGACTTTTAAAACTTCTTGTTTTTGAATAAAATTGTACTAGAAGAAGAAGAGAGCAAAAGTGTACTTTAATCTGGTTAAGACTATTTTGAAATATTAACATTATCCTACATATATTTCTTCAGACATGTCTCCTTGAGTTTAGTGAGGCTCAAAGCAAGTGAACACATGACTGCAGTCTAAAGAAGCAAGGCCTAAGTAAGACGTACTACAAGTCTGCTCAGTTCTAGTGAATTCAAGAGTTAGGATAAGACAGGTAGGGGTACACAACCTCACTGAACATGAGGTTCAGTCTTGTTAGTCAGGAACTGTGCATACATAGTTCTTAAGTTCATTGGGGGAGTCTGCTTCAGTGTTATTTACAAAGGGACCAAATACAAAAGTGGAAGAGGTGATACCTTTAGGCTGCTAGAAAATGACAAACCAATTTACTAGAAAATTTACAAAGGAAGAGGCTTAAGCCCTCACCGCCATGATCTGATTGGAGCAACTGCATTTCTATCACCATTTATCACATTTGTGTCTAGATCAGCTGCTGATTCAGAAGAGAAGCATTTATATTATTCCCAACCCTAGGTAGTCTGGTCAGGATCACTGCTTTTACAGTGCCATTAGGGATGTAGAAGCAGCAATCCTAGTTGCTCTGAAAATTAATTCATGGGAGATGTGGGGCCAAGGGACCACATATTACACCATTGGGACGTTTCTACAGAGTGGGATTTAACACCCAATATATATAAGGTGACGGCCTTCATTTTAAGAAGGTAGTTAGATGCCAGCAAGTAATTAAAATTCAAAATAATATTTAGAGGTGTTTTTTTTAAAATTTTTCCAATAGGAAAAACGTGGGCTTCGTGAAATGCGAGTGCTTGAAAACCTAAAGAACACTGTTTTTGAGGCAAATGACGAAACTCTGCCAAAGTGTGAGAAAATAATGCAAGGAAATCTGAATGAAGCCCTTAGGAGATGTAAGCCTGATGTTATTTGTTTTGACCTGTACTGTTTTATTTAGAGAACGTTGATACATTCTGTTGGTTTCCCAGACAGATATTCTGTAGTATCTATGGATCTATGTAGCATCTATTTAAAATATGGCAAAAATGTGGGGAAAAAAACAAAGCTCCACAGACTGGCAACATTCAGTATGCCTCCCAATTGCCAAAGAAGAAGATGCCAAGGAGTGCAGCAATTATAGGATCATTGCTTTAATTTCCCATGCAGAAAATGGAGAGGCAAAAGAGTTTCCTATGGGCAAAGGTTTCAGACAAGGGTGCATTTTCTCCCCTTATCTGCTAACTCTGATGGCACAGTGAAAGAATTAGAAAATATCATCAAGTACAAGGGTGTGTCACTAGAGACCGAGACCATCCATACTCTTGTATTTCTGATGGCCATGAGTGGGAGTGAAAGCTGAACAATTTTTAAAAAAGCTGTAAAAAATGTATTTGGCTTATATATACCGCCCCATACCACTTCAAGTATTCTCTTGGTGATTTACAGTTTTAATTACAGTAATTCAGGCTACACATTCCCCCCACCCCTGCAAGCTGGTTTCTCATTTTACCGACCTCGGAAGGATGGAAGGCTGAGTCAACCCTGAGCCTGCTACCTGGGATTGAACCCCAGGTCGTGAGCACAGTTTTAGCTGCAGTGCAGTCATTTAACCACTGTGCCACGTGTGGCGATGGAAGAGAGTTTTATAGATACCTAGACTGCGAGAAAGACAAACAAATGGGCCCTAGAGCAAATGAAGCCTGAATTGTCTCTGGAGGGAAAAACCAATGAAATTGAAACTGTCTTACTTTGGGCACGTCATGAGAAGACAGGATTCTCCCGACAAGACCATCACGCCGGGCAGGTTTGAAGGCAGCAGGAAAAAAAAGAAGACCACACATGAGATGAGGTGACTCCTTAAAGCAGGCACGTCCAAACTTCGGCCCTCCAGACGTTTTGGACCACAACTCCCACAGCCTTTTGTCATTGACGATCTAAGCTTAGAATTCTGGGAGTTGAGGTCCAAAACATCTGGAGGGCCGAAGTTTGAACATGCCTGCCTTAAAGGAAGCCACTGGCTTGAGCCTGCAGTAGCTGAACAGAGCTGTTGAGGAGAGGACATTTTGGAGATGACCCATTCATAAGGTCACCGTACGTTGGAGGCTGCTGGACTGCACGTAACAGAAACATCAAGTATCTCTCAGCAAGTGAAATCATAACATACCCAATAGAGTTGTATGTTGGAGAGTATATTCATATTTGAACAGCAAATACTTATTTGACTCTTCTCTGGTTCACTTTTTCCTCACTTTCCTGGCCCTGGTTTTTGATCGTGAGTCATAAAGTATTTGCCATTCTTTAAAAAGCAGAAGATGGTCTCATTTCGTGCATCGCTGTTTCTAATACCACCTTTCAAGGCATGTTTCCTCTTTGTGCTCCTTTACTGTTAGACATCCTCGATCAGCAGTAGATTATTCCGCTGCAGATGCAAGTCATTTCCCCTTAAGAGGTTTGTGGATAATAGGACTTTCAACTGCTACTAGTCATGATCAGCCTATACAGTACTGGATTTCTCCCAGTATCAAAGGCAGTTGACTTTTGACAACCATTTGTTGAGATTGCCCAAGCAGAAGGGTCCTGTTACTGTCATATCCTGTGGGGGGGGGCTTTTTAAACTCTAGGAAATGGGTGTCTGGACTCATCTTTGGCTCCGATCCAGAGCCTGGAAGTTACATATTTTGGATTACAGTATAGCTCCCAGAATATTTCAGTCTGCAGTGCCAGGGGATTCTGAATCTTGTCATCCAAAAAAATAATTTTCCCAAGCACAGGTCTGAGTCCGTATAGCTTTTAATGGGCTCTTGGCTGCTTTCACTCGATTGGTCATCTTTCCAGAAGCCCAGCGAAATGTCATGCTTCTGCTGGTGCTTTAAAAATCCTTTGTCACAGCCTTTAAATATTATAGGCACCTCCCGAGCTTTTTAGAGACAAATAATATTTAATGAGGTTTTAATTAGTCTTCCAGTAGTGCCTTTGTATAAAGTAGCCAACAAGACGCTTGGGATATACTGGCCCAAACCCTATTACATAACGTCAGCCAAGTCCTTTGTAAGCCAGCATGCCCCACCCTCCTGAGAATCAAAGGGGAGATTCTTTTGTTGAGGAACAGACCAAATCTTTCAGCTTTGGGTTTTGAGCATTGTATACACAACAGGATTTTGACCATTATAAGCCACATTCCCAAAGATGACAGAGTTGTGAATGCCGGAATACATGTTAGTATCCAGTTCCTCTCCCCCCCCACCTTTTTTTTTTTTTTTGCATTATGGCCAGTTCCGTTTCCTTTGCTTTCTGTACAAAACCATTACATTTTGATTGAGGCTAGTAAACAGTTCAGTGTATCAAATACTCCGATAGATTCAGATTATCGCAGCCAGGAGCATGACTGAAGCGGCAATGTGGGATATGAACGAGAAAAGGTATAACCAAGGAAAGAATAGAATAGAATAGAGTTTTATTGTCATTATGCATATGCAAGATATGCACAACGAAATTAGAGTGCTGTTCCACAACACACTCTAAACAAGGAACCATACAAAACACATAAAACACCATACAAGATATTAAAAAATCTTAAAATTGCTTACAAAATTTAAAACACTACTTAAAAATGATTAGGATGGTGCTAAAACTGTTGCGTTTAACTTGGATAAAAACTATGTAAGATCGGGATAGTTGGATGGATATACTGTATATGCAACCAAATTTAATAGAATTCTTATTTATCTTGAGGTCCCTTTTGTCTGTATTTTGATAAAGGATATATTGGATGAGAGTAGCACCATGGTTAAGATCTATCACTGCATTGCGTACTGAATTGGATTGAAGCCAAACAAAAAGTATTAACACTTCTGACTTCTCTCTTGGATTTCAGCAGAACTGGAAGTGGGGGTAACATAGTCTGGGTCCACATCGGGGTAATCTGTCTTGTTAAAAAACTGACCTATAGTCATAAAAATAATTGTACTTTTTTTCTTTTAGTACAGCTAGCTAATGAAATGATGAACAGACTCCAACAGAGAGAGCAGGAAAACAGACAGGTAAACATTTATATGATGAATTTGTAATATAGGTGATATGTACAAGCTGGGACCAGGTAACATATATAGTGCTATAGCGCATTTTCAGTTTAAGTCATTCCAAAGGATGATGCAACTTCAACATCTTTGTGATGTGTCTCTTGCTGTCATTTTCCTTGTGCTAATGCTAAATTCCCCGTGCTTACAGTTGCTGGTGAGCAGGATTTGTTGGAGTTTTATATGCATCCAGTTTCTTGAAAGATGGACCCGTCTGCTCAGGACGTTTTAATAAGTGAGATAAAAGACAACCCCGAACAGCCACAGGTTGCTATAGCCTAGGCTCAGAGTGTGCAATATGCCCGTTTTTGTGAAGATAACACACTGTTTAATCCATAAATTAAAGCAACATAATTTGACCATGGGAGAGGGGGGTGTTGATTTAAATAACGCCACTTGGGAGTAGCAGCTGCCAGTGTATAGTTCTGCAGGGTGCAAACATCCCAGTTCCTATGAAATGAAATGTACCATGCTCTACTGTGGAAGGCCCCTGAAATTTATACACTGCTTTACACATGCACAGTGCTCGCTCTCTCTCTCTCTCTCTCTCTCTCTCTGTCACGCACGTATGCACGCAAGCAAGCTTGCCTAGCTGCAGAAGCCTAAGAAGGACCCCAGTAAGCCCACCATAAGTGTGTTCTTCGGAATTGCTATAAAAATGGTGCAGTTATTAGATCCTCTTACATTTTCTCTCTTTATGGAAAGTTTTTCATAAAGTTCCCTTCATCGCTAGAAAAAGGGGAAGGAGGTGGTTAAAGAGACCCGGAATCTCTATTTTTGTGAGGAACAAAAAATACCCAACAGAATGGAAATGTAAATCTTTCGTGGTTAGCTGAAAACACAGGACGTATTATGAATGCGGCTTATTGAGATGGAAGTGTTTCGTACTTGTGGATCTTTTTTTAATGAAAGGCCATATTATGAGAACATGTGACTCACTGGAATCTCTCACATGGCTGCCCATAGCTTGTTTGCAGTACAGATATTCTGAAACCTCAGGATTAGGAAGAACCATGGAAGAAGTCAGTTCCCCGTGTTACCTCTGCACCGTTACCCGTAGGCCACATGGTTAGCTTTTCAGGCATAATAGAGATACATGGTCAATAGGTGGCAGCAACATTAAATGCACTCTTTATGTGTGATAGATGAGAGTGAGATGCTCCTGGAAGGTGAGAGGATCAGGCTGATAAGTAAGAGTATAGAATTACAGTGGTACCTTGTATAAAGGAATTAATTTGTTTCAAATGAAATTATGTTAAGCAAAATTTCCTTTATACAAATTTCCCATAGGAATGCATTGAAAATGGAGTAATCCCATTTTTATGTTGTATGGATTTTCCCCATAGGCAATTATGTTAAGCAGATTTCCCCTATCTCTGGAATTTTTTATGTCGTACAGATTTTATGTTATACAAACCGTTTGCTATACAAGGGTCCACTGTACTAATCTTCTAAATTTTATAAGACTCTGGAAGTCTATGGCAATTCCTACTTTCCTCCTCCTCCTCCTCCTCCTCCTCTTCCTCCTCATTTCATGCCTAAACACACTTCTCCCTTTGCATTTTGGAGCAAACCGTGATGCAAGTACGTTAACACCAAATGTGATTGCTTTCATTGTTGCCATTGCCAATAAAGGAAACCGCTTTCTTTTGACTTCAAGATCTGAACAGGGTGGAGGGTGATAGGACCCATCATAAGAAGATGAGACTCGTTGGAAAAAGCAATAGTGCTAGGAAAAGTTGAAGGCAGCGGGGGAAGGTGGGAGAAGTTGCCAAGGGGGCAGTTGGTAGGGGGCCCCTGAGATGGAAGAGAGGTCATTTCTGCCTTTGGCCTTCCCTTCTGCGGGGGATCCGCAGATGATACTGATTGCTGCAAAACAGGCTTGCAGCAACTTTACACCATCTCCTATCGTGTTGGAGCTGTTGCCTCTCATCCAGGTCTTTTAGGTGAGACCAAGAGTAGCTACCGGCGACCGCAGGACTGTTCATTCAAATATCTCATTGGGCAGTTGCAATGAGCAGAGCCCTGTCTGAAGGCATGATTCTCTAAAATATTAGTGGCATTCTAAAGGGTTTAATGTACTGAGAATAGGTGATTTCACTTCCTCATAAGTAGTCACATAATTATGTGCCATACAAAGTGTTGATAGGACATTGTTATCTCTTGTGCTGGCCCCACTAGGCACAGTATTAAAGCCCACAGGTCTTGAGACCGATCACGACTGGCTTTCATCATCGTATTGAGGTATACTGGAGCTAGCCCATGCACCAGCTGAGTTGGTGGGGCTGCTGGTACAGGATTCCCCAGGAGTAAGCCAGCCATCTGCTGCAGGAGTGTTGAATGGGTTTGCTGCTGTGCAGAAAGCTCTTGGATCCAGGCATTCCCTTGTCACCCCCTGGTTGGAGACACCCACCCTGGCAGAAGCAGCCATGTCCTACCTTTGATCATGAGGAGCACTTCAAAAAAGGAGCACTCCTCATGGGCCATTGCTTTTGCAGCTACTTGGGTGCATCCTAGGGAATAGCCGTGCTAGGAGGTGGATGACTGAGTCAATGGGAAAGAAAGACACATTGTGTGAGGACTTTGCTGCAGGCACTGGAGAGTGACTATTCTGGAAGTGTTGTTAATATGTTGTGTACCCAGGGACGTTAAGCCATATCCTGCTCGTTGGGCCACAGTGCAATTTGGGCAGACAACTGAGTTATGAGGGTGAGCATTGTTCCTGCCCATTGTTCCAAAGTAGTGCCACAAACCATAAAAATGCCTGCATCCCCCCCATTTATTTATTTACTTATTTGATTTTAATATTGCAACCATCTAGCCCAAGGGCTACTCTGGGTGGTTTATAACATAAAAATACAATTACAGTAGGACCCCGGTATCCGCTGGGGATTGATTCCAGGCCTACCCATGGATAATAAAATCCGTGGATAAGAGAGAACGCCAAAACCTCCTCCAAAACTGTTGTTTCGTGATACTAGGTTGCTTTCTGGCTGCAGTTTTGAGACAGTAGCTTGCTTTCTGGCTGCTGTTTATGACAGTAGCTTCCTTTACCCTGCTGTTTTATGAGAGCAGTTTGCTTTACAGCTGCTGTCTGTGACAGTAGCTTGCTTTGTAGCTGCTGAATTATTTATTTAATTTTTTTTCTGCAAACCGTGGATAACTGAATCAGTGGATATGGGGTCCTACTGTATACAATTATATAGAACAATTTTAAATAATAAAACCCAACATAAGCAAAATAAAACCACATAAACCAATAAAACAATGCCCTAATTAAATGTAAAGTATGTAAAGGACAGCTAATCAAAATAAGAAAGGAAAATCACGGTGAGGCACTAAAGAAGAAGAACAGCGTCACTTGTTAGGTGTTTGAAAAGTCAGGGCAGGCCCTTCTGTAAAACTATGTTTTCATTTGCTCCTTGACCATTTCTAGGGAGTGTGCCAGGCATATGTCTTGTGGAAGCTCATTCCATAGATGGCGGGCGACCACCGAGAAGACCCAGCTCCTCATCACCACCTTCCGGGCTTCCCTCGGGGTCAGGAACCCCAGATACCATGCCTGGCTGGAATGGGTGATCTGGACAGTTCTTATTGGACGGAGCAGCTCTAGCAGATAGTGAGGTCCCAAATCGGTTTAGGGCTTTGCACGTTAACATCAGAACCTTGAAGTCATTGTGGTAGCATATCAGAAGCCAGTACATGGTGATATGATAGTACCTTTTTAGCCCTGTTAACAATCGGACCACTGTGTTCTGCACTAGCTGAACTCTCTGCATTGACCTCATAGGCAGCCCCACATAGAGAGCACAATACAGTAGTAGTCTATTGGAAAGGGCTCCTATGTTTATTGTTTGCTTGTTTAAATTTATTAGCAGCTTCAGTTTATTAAACAGATCTCCATTTCAATTTCTGTGTCACCCTGGGAAAGACAAGAATTATTTTTGTTTCACTCCATGTCTTAATGGACAAGACAGTCCTGTGTCCTAGCTACACTGCATGATTTCAAACTGTGTCTGTCTAAGATGGAGAGAGACAAACATTACATACAGCATCTCTGTGGTCCAGAGTAAATATAAAAAAAAATTAAGTGAGCATATCAAAATCAGGAGTAGCGGTTGCAATGCTACATATCGTATATTTTGGTGAAAAGCTATTTAGACTGGGTAAGAGAAGTTATAAAGTAGGGAAGGTGTTGGTTATTAAACTTTAAAGTTAAATATTGAATGTTGCCAGTCCTGAGTGAAAACAAGCAGTATCTGTCTCAGTGTTTAATACATGGATTAAATGGACAGATTTGACTCTCTGGCTGGTTGGTTGGTTGTTCGGTTACTTACAATTTTTCTTGCAGCGTCCCTTGTTCTGCAAGAGCAAACAATGATAGATTACAACAAAAAGGTGAAATATTGAGCAGCTCCCACTGGTGCTCAAAACATGCAACCAGAAGAGTCCTGAAAACAGCATTGCCCCATCTATGAATTGCAGCAGTGTAAAAAAGAGGTGATGTTTGAAGAGCAGTGCATCAACTAGACTCATTAGGTAAAATTGTTTGATTCGTAGGCCCAGATCTCTGCAATCAACAGGAAGCAGATTTCTGTTGTCTCTGCTTCTGCAACAGTTGTCAAAGCATGCCTCAGTCAGAAGTTTCAAGGGCGCTAACTAGGGACAATAGTTATAAGATCTGCACCTTCTTTTGGCTTGCAGTACATGTCCAAGAGAAGACAGCCATCCCAAATCTGATGACTTCCAGATACAGTGGTACCTTGTATGAAGGAATTAATTCGTTCCAAATGAAATTATGTTAAGCAAATTTTCCTTTATACAAATTCCCATAGGAATGCATTGAAAACGGAGTGATCCCATTTTTATGTTGTATGGATTTTCCCCATAGGCGATTATGTTAAGCAAATTTCCCCTATCTCCAGAATTTTTTATGTTGTACAAATTTTATGTTATACAAGCTGTTTGTTATACAAGGGTCCACTGTACTTGGGACTTCAACTCCCACTAACCCTAGTCAGCATGACCAATGGGTAAAAATCCAAGGTGTCGTCTACCGTATCTGGAAAGTACTGTATCCGATTAGAGAAAGCTGCCTTACCTTTTCTTACCCATTGTATTAGGTTTTGATTTTCAGCGTTGCCTGAAAAGAGATACTGTCTAGTGCAGTGGTGGCGAACCTTTGGCACTCCACATGTTTTGGACCACAACTCCCACAGTCCTTTGTCATTGGCAATACAGGCTTGGAATTCTGGGAGCTGTGGTCCAAAACATCTGGAGTGCCCAAGGTTCGCCACCACTGTGCAAGCCTTTAAGTCACTGAAATTCCATTTCTGCAAGACTGCCAAGGTCCTTTTGGGCCTTCCTGGCCCCGTACTTTTCCTTTCAGGATTTATAGATGACAAAACTTCAGTCAGTTCTTCTTCTTGAATAATAGCAAACCAATCTTATTCTCTTTTTAAACATTTTGTTTTGTTGGAAGAATTGCACTATTTAAAAACAACCACAACCGTATTTTACCTTTGCAGATAAAGTTTTCCTACAGTTCCCAGACGGTTCTGCAGGGTTGAAGTTCTGGTGTTTCCATTTGATTTATATTCTATTTAGTTTCTGTTTTACAGCACATCATTGCTTCTGGATTAGTGGTTTTCAATTGAAATTTGTTTGGTATAAAGGATATTAGGCCATTAAATTTTTAAAGAATGAGACCCAATGAATACCATCTGGTGATGGTGTCTAGTTTTCATTGCTGGAAGCTCATAGTGTATGAAGGGAGGACACAGGACTGGATTTAAACCCGTCTCAGATTATAGCTGTGGGTGAACTGCAGCTATTCTAAGTCATTATATTCCTACTTCTGATTATATGCACCAACATATGATTTCAGGCAGAAAATGATTGTATATGTGCATGCTTATATCTAAACCATTACAGTGAGTAAATGCATGCATCCCATAACATTTTGAAATCCATTTGTTCCTCCTCACTTTGATATTCCGGTCAAAGTTGGACATCTGTCCATGTAAAATTTATAATTTTAAATAGGCCTGCAAACCACCTCTTGACAATTATTAGCCAGACTTCTTTTGTAAATTTATGCTGGGATAAAGGTAATGCCAATACAGCAAACTGGCACTAATTACAGTACTGAGTTCTCTTGCATTACTAGTTGCATGCTAAGTCACATGACTGGCACACAACTAGGTGTACAGCTGCAAATTCTTGATTAGTAGCAGTTTGGCCCCCAATTACACTTTACATTAGTGTAAATCCCCAACAGAATTCTGGCCTTTTTCCACCCTCATCCACGAAAACTGATCCGCTAGGCTTTCCCAGTATATATTGCAATAAACTCAAATAGCTGTTGGAGTGCATTAAAATGAAAATAGTCTACAACAGGGTAAGTCTTAGGCAAAATGACACTCTTCAGCAGTTGTTTGCATACCTAATTTGTTGTGATAAAGTGTGATACAGTAGTCCCTATTACAATGAAAGTTGTTTCCCTTGGTTCTCTAGTTATTGATGCCATAAACTGAACTCTGAATATCCTGTTACATTCTCGAAAATACGTTTATCTCTTCCTTTTTTCTTTTTCTTTGAAGCTTCAAACTGAGAAGCTAGTGGCTGGAGAAACCCAGCGTAGAGCACAATGGGAGGAATTCGTGAAGGAGCAGCAGAAGATAAAAATGGTTGTGGATGAAGAACACACAAAAGCTATGGAGCGCCTCAGAGAACAGTATGCTGCAATGGAAAAGGGCCTGGCGAAATACGCTGCTTAAGAAACTTTTCATTCACCACTGTTCCTTGTTTACAGTATTCTCATCTTATCCCAACAGTTTCCAGCTTCGGGATGGACAGCAATTCATAGTGTGCATATCAAGAACTCCTGAAAAGCATCCCAAAGCAAGGGGAATAAATCTCTCGACATTGAATAAGGGTTCAGGGTTAATTTTTTTAAAAAAGCCAAATGTATAGAGGAATATCTACAGAATTCCTCTATAACAAGCTACACTGGTTGCACTGATAGATCCCCTGTTCTTATCCTGCCCATCTCTGTTGTTCTTCACACAACCCACTTGTATTACCTGTCACTCGTCTCCTCTTTCTCAAAGAGCAGAAGGCATTGGAGACAGGGTAGTTAGACTAGGCCTAGGGGAAGAAGCACAACCATTTATGGAATCACTGTGATTCTGTCTTCCACAGAATTGTAGAAGTGTGGTGCTCCAAGGTTTATGAATGGATTCTTTGTGGAGTAATGTCACCAACAGAAATATCACTTGTAGGAGTGAAGTTTTTGGACAAGTTGTTGAAATCAAATAGAATGATGAAAACAGATGGCAACCTAAACTTTTTTTAGAAGTGTGTGTGTGTGTGTGTGTGTGTGTGTGTGTGAGAGAGAGAGAGAGAGAGAGTTGTTGATAGTTCATTGCATAAGAACTACCAATCATAGTTGGATTGTGCTACCGAAAATCTATGACAGTACTTAATGTCAAGCAGAGATGACATTTTGTTGTTCCTAATGGTGTGGATGAACAATGGTGTAGAATTTCACACACCACTTTGTGTATTTACAAACCAGTTGTTATTACCAAGCACTGGGGTGAAGCATAATGCAGGGAAAACTCGTTAATTAACCTTCTGTAGCCTATTTTTTTAAAACTAATTTAAGAACAGGATGAAAGTGGCAGGCCAAGCAAGGAACAGGAAAATCAAGTATTATTTTAACGGCAAGGCAGTATGTAAAACAGAAAGATGCAAAATAAAATGGCTCATTATCTCTGTTTCAACTGCAGTCGGCCAACAATGGTTGCCTGTGTGAATGTATGGCATAATGTCAAGACTCCATCCTGGCAGCCTGTTGATAATGTGATTAAAGGGAGCAGAGGAGATGGAATAAGTCTTTGTGATTTCTTTCAATAACACTGAACTTCTGCCAAGCTGCTCTGTCCACTACCGTAAGGGCTGACAGCTCCATCAATCATCGTCTGGTACCTGGCCGGCAAACGGCACTTGCCAGAACTGAAGCATTCTGGAATGCTGTTAATTCCCTCGTGGATTCAGGAGGTTGGGGGACAGATGCTTTGAGAACATTTCACACAGCAGAGCAGTGGTGAGGGAAAAGAACTACTGATGAAATCTGTGTTCAGTGCACAGCAGCCTTTCAAACGGCTTCATCAGCGTGCCAATGTATGCATAGATTAGGAGGGTGGTAAATTAAATGTATGCCCAGTTTATGACCCAAAAAAAAGTCTTTTAGGCAATTGAAAACAGGCTCTTTGGCCCTTCAGAAAACGTTGGGATACAGTTTCAGTGATTTTGTGGTGACTAATCATGCTGTCTAAGACACTGGGAAACTAAAAATTTCTGGTCACAGACTTTCCTCCTGTAGTTTAAGAGGTAGCTTTTGCCCCATCCGCTGGGGGTCCTTGGGGCAGATACTGGCTTTTATCATTACAATCCGATTGAAACACAGGTATTAAATCTGATTTTTATGTTTGTTCTCATGAAGTAAAATTAAAGCATGGGGCCACCAGTATGGCCCTTGCATGGGTTTCATACCCTGAGGGAGAGGATTAGGAAGAAATCCATCCATGGCCATGATGGCTGCACTTCTGAGTGACATGGCTGCCAGCTCTAACTGTTGAGACGTGGCAGCCTTTTGTCCCTTTGCATATTTACTTCAGAACCTGCCAGTTCCAATGATTCCATTTTGACTAATCTCGGCATGTCAACGGCTCACCATTCCTCTTGTATCCTAACCTGAGTCTCCACAGTTACATTTCCTTCTTTCTCCAGCTTTATGCTTCCAACATTCGTGTCATGCTTTTCTTTTCTTTTATTTCACTGCCCAGCCCTCCAGATCACGCTGGAACCAGCTCTAAGTCTTTAAAAAAAAAACTGTGGTGAGGAATGATGGGAGTTGTAGTCCAGCCATGTCTGGAAGGCCACCCTTGAACTCAGAGACCGTTTGTGGACAAGGGCAGGAAAGGTCCTCTTCTCCTACAGACCGAGACAGAAGTGCCTCAACCATAAACAACTTATGCCTTGCTTATTCTCTTTCTTCTTTCGTTCACTCTCATTTTCCACCAACTACTCCCCTTCCTTATCTAGTACCTATGCTAACACAATTCACATTTCTTGTTCTTTGTTCTCATGAGCTTTAGAACTGTTCTTATTTTCATTTGCTTCTCCTTTTCTCAAACATTGGTCTGATTTACCTTTTATATCCGGCCTCTTTTTCTTACATATTCTATTCAATTTTTTAAAATGAAAACCTAGCGAATTTGTTAAAATTGTTTAGGGCTTTTGCTAGTTGATGAATTCAACATCTTATTTTCATCATTAGTTTCTTACTTTTCTATGGAAGAGAAAGTTGCTTTTCTGTTGCCTGTAACTTCTGTGTTCTCCATGTAGCTGACCTAAAAGCGATCAGAACCCCCCCCCCAATTTTCAAATAAATGGGGGCAAAGCCTTCCATTTTCCACACAGATATATTTAGGGTGTGGGTCTATCTTAAATGTAATTCATTATATCTGTTCTTTAAGCACAAGGAGAATAAATAGTCAATCTCTGTCTCAGTGGTATACAGTGGTACCTTGTATAAAGGAATTAATTTGTTCCAAATGAAATTCTGTTAAGTAAATTTTCCTTTATATAAATTTCCCATAGGAATGCATTAAAAACAGTGTAATCCCTAATTGCGACCATTTTTATGTTTTACAGATTTGCCCCATAGACAATTCTGTTAAGCAAATTTCCCCTATCTCCGGAATTTTTTATGTTGTACAGATTTTATGTTATACAAACCGTTTTTTATATGAGGGTCCACTGTATATTTTAAATATATCTTTTGTTTTCAAAGAAGGTGTTTGTACCTTATGGACAGTGTTGCCTTAATATCTACTTCACTATACAGTAGATTCATGGATGGGCTTGGAGGATGTCATGATTTCACAATGTGAAAGTTTCTGTCCCAAAATGCAAACGGTGAGTGCCCTACTTATCTTTCAGGCTTGTTCAAGGACAAATCTGGTTTGCAAAAATTGTTGTATCCTACCATTCTCATTGATTTGTCTCATTGATCCATGTCTATAATTTTGGAATGTTTTCAAACAGAATATGTAAATTGAATTTTAAAACTCTGCTGTGTCTGTCTTTGGTTCATAAACATATATACATCATGTTAACCTGTCAATTCTTATCAAGATTAAAAATATTCAAGAAAGAGGTTTGTCAATTTGCATGAAAGCTACACCGAAGTTTACTTTTTCAGAGAAATGAAGGGAAAAGGTATGCTATGTGAAGAGGTTAAACAAATTTCAGTCAAGAGCAATAAACCTTTAAATGCTACTATGTCAAGTGCATTTCATTTGGGCTTTTCTTCCTAGGAGACCTGTCTTGCCTTATACAGTCATAGAAGAGAGCATAGTAATTAGTGAACAGTTATACTGTAATTCATAGTTACGATTGACAAGTGGGAGCTGCAACAAAAAGAGAATTTTCCGTGTTGCAGCCAATCAGCCAGTAATGACCTCTTTCAAAACAATAACTTTTGAACTGCAGCGCTGGAAAGGACTGTGTAGATCAGTGATCCTCAAGCTGTGGGCCCCCAGATGTTCCTGGACTGCAACTCCCAGAAATCCTGGCCAGCTCAGCTAGTGAGGAAGACTTCTGGGAGTTGCGGTCCAGGAACATCTGGGGACCCACGGGTTGAGGACCACTGGTGTAGATCATTGAATCCAAGCCCTCTCAAAGAGGCACAGTGGGGAACTGAACTCTCAACCCTCTGGCTTTGCAGCCAGAGACCTAAACCGATGAGCTGCCCAGCAGTTTTCACTCGCAATTTTCATGTGCTTCCCTCCCCCCCCTCCAATGTTGTATGCTATTGAGCATGCATAATCCTCATTTTACTGTTTCAAGTACTCCCCTTAAGTTGTTTTTTGTAGAGATTGTTAGGAAGCCGTCTTTTTGAAGCCTTGGGTCAACATCCAGTTTGGTGATACCTCCATGTTTTTCAGAGTCCCCAGTGTCTTGGTAACTGTTCTGTGTTTGCGAATTGAGATCACTTTTAAAGAATCTTCCAGTGCTTGGAATTTTGATTATATCATCACTTAATTTATTAAAGTAGAATTTGTGATCAGTTTTCTCATAAACATAAGCTGGCCTTTTGGTATGATGCTACACTGTGTTACTCTCCAGCAGATGTCACTATAGCATTTTAAGGTACTTCCTAGGCAATAAGTGTACTGTCTAGCATTCCCATCAGTTCTTAGTATTTAGAAATTGGACTTCTTTTCTTGATAGGTTGAAATGCTTTGCTGCTCATTCAAGTACAGTAATTTCAGTCTGAGGAAGGTTGGTAGGAGACCCCAGTTCATCCCCAACATTGACTTCACTTCACCCTGTTCTGAATAGGCTTATTATTTATCTCTGCAGCCCCTCCAAAACATATTAAGCATAGGTCTTTAGCAGTAGCCCCTCTGCTTGATGTATGAAGTGATCTTAATTTTTCTGTGTATAGAAGAAAGGGCAGCATGATAAATAGGGGACCTGTGTTGTTAACCAACCGAAGTTCCTTCGGAAGATTGGCGGTATAAAATATATATAAATAAAATAAATAAAAAATATAAATACCTCCATGGACAGCAATTCCACACATTATGTACAGTGAGATGATATACTGTACTAAGATGTTAATGCTTCTGGATCACATCTTTTCAGACTGTGATGAAATGCAAAAGAAGGGGGGAATAGTTATTTTGGGGGATGGGGGTGGTACAGGTCCCAGCTAACAAGAGTTAGTGACCTATTGAGAAGCATCATGCTGTAAACAGAGCTGGGTTTGAAGGTGTCATGCAAGT
Organism: Phrynocephalus versicolor; assembly: GCA_023846285.1. Taxonomy (NCBI): domain Eukaryota; kingdom Metazoa; phylum Chordata; class Lepidosauria; order Squamata; family Agamidae; genus Phrynocephalus; species Phrynocephalus versicolor. The sequence goes on from JAHTLZ010000204.1 coordinate 72,242,095, forward strand.
CACTGAGTGACTTGGGGTCAATCACATTCTCAGCCTGACCTACCTCACAGGCGTTTTCCAAGGGTGAAGTAGGAAAGAGGAGAGTTACCTTGAACTCACTGGAAAGGCCAGGATGCAAATCTAACAAATGAATATGCAGGGGAACATTCACAAGTGCAGTATTTTACCTCCCAAGTGTATAGAGGCACAGCCCATGAGTTCTACCAGCCAGGGCTGCCTTGAGGCACTTCACTCCCTGAGACAAAGGACAAGATGGTGGCCCTTTCCATTCCGCATACAGGAGCCGACTCAATTTGCCACTCAATCTTATTTCAATCCTGCTGAGTAGTTAATGGTTGTCAATTACATTTGCAGCCAATAAACCAAGTGAGTATAAAGGAGTGGAGGAGATTCACACCAACAGTGTTGCCTTCAAACTGTCCTAGAGTCTCAGGAGAAGCATGTGATGGACTGCTATAATCTTACATTGCCTGAGAGGGTTGCTTCACTCTGTCCATAGGTGAATCTGGTCCCTCTCCTCATTCCGCACAGCCACTAGAACCGTTCTGGGCTCAAATAAATGTTTGGCAAGTATCCTCTCATATCCCTAGGGATGCCTTTGCCTTTGCCCTTGGAAGCACATTCTTGTATTCCTGTCCCTCTACCAGTATTTCACACAACTTGGTTAGCATCGTTTTGGAGACCAGGTCATGGGTCCATTAGCCAACCCTGGGAGTTGACATCTTGAGAAGCACTTTACTTTGAGCAGAAAGACCTGTTGAGAGACTGCTTCTGGAAGGATCCGAGAACGAAGGAGCCGGCTGAATTGGCCTGGCTGCTCAGAGGTGGCAGTCATCGCTCACTGCCATTTCCCTGCCATAGCATGAGCAAGGGAAGGCTTGCTTAAGCCCTGGTCCCAAGCTGGGGTGCAAGCACATCATCTAGAGAAGGGCTGTTCAAATTTGAACAGGCCAAGGTCTACGTTTTCCGGCCCAAAGTGCCTGAGGGCTTCTACGCTAAAACCTCTACTTACAAGTTTTATCCGTTCTGAGCACATGCTCATAAGTAAAAATGTTTGTAAGTATTGCAGCAGTTTCCCATACGAATGCATTGAAAAACAATTGATCCGCTCTGGAGGGAACAGATTTCAATGTGTCATGGCCCTTGAACTGCCCCACTCGGCTGAGACATTGGGCTGGCAGACCCAGAACTTTGCTGGGGCAGTGGTGGTCCTTGGGATGGGGGAGGGAGGGGTGGAGAACTTATCCCCTCACTTTTTAAATTGATGGCCAGTGGGCTACTTTTGAACCCTTTGCAGGCTACCGGTAGCCTGCGGTCTACCTGTTGTGCAGGCCTGACCTAGAGCAGTGTTGGTGAACCTATGGCACGGGTGCCAAAGGTAGCACCCGGAGAAGCCCTTTCTGTGGGCACCCGACATTGCCCCTTCACAGCCACCTGTATTCAGGTTAAATTGCTGCATTGGCACTTTGTGAAAAATTGGTGGGTTTTGAATTGCAGTTTGGGCACTCAGTCTCTAAAAGGTTCGTCACCACTGACCTAGAGGGAGTATTACGAGAAGGAGGTTTCCTAGAAATTGGGTTTCAGATTCCATATAATAAATGAGCTGTCATTCTCTGGTCTAGCAAAGGAAATGTCTGCATTACTGAATGTGCTGAATAAACACTCTCCCCTCTGCCACCCTATCTTCATTTGGTATAATACTTTCTCTTTTATTCTTTTAAACTAGTGTATTTCAACGGAGGTTTTGCAACAACAAAACCACTACTTTTGAATTTGGCAATTGTTATTAATAAATTACCCTGTTTCCCTGAAAATAAGACCTCCCCAAAAAATAAGCCCTAGCAGGATTTCTATGCATTTGTTAAATATAAGCCCTACCCTGATAATAAGACCTAGTGATGGGCGTGGCTATGGTTGTGTGCAGGGCTGAAATTCAAGCATATTATACTTAATAAAATAAGACATCCCCTGAAAATAAGCCCTAGTGTGTCTTCTTGAGAAAAAATATAAGACAGTGTCTTATTTTGGGGGAAACACGGTACTTATGGTGTTAACATTATTGAGGACCTATGATCCTATCCATGCTTACTTGAGAGTCGGTCCTACTGCAGCCAGGAGATCTCTGAGGTTAAAATACGAGGGAGGAGGACGTAACATGGCAGTTAATTGGGGAGTTAGTTCTTAGCAGTATAAGAGAACCATGTTAGGTCACAGTCACACAAATAATTTGTCAGATGTCTGACACCGTGTACAGCATCCACTGAAGCTTGCACTGTAATAGATTTGGCTATCCTTAAAATGTTTTACAGTTCTGTCAGTCTTGCTGTGCTAGGCAAACACATTTGTGCTTAGGGTCTGTAGATGGGAATGGAATTATTTCTGTTGGAAAACATGGCTGCCTCTTTGGAAACAGATGTTTAGATGGAGGTTGCTTTCTTCACTCAAACAAACCCAGTATAAAGACTAGGGCTGAGATCCTGTTCAGCCAAAATTCTTGAGCAACAAACTTTTTCAGGAGAGGTTTAACTTTTTCCTTCTTCCTGTAAAAAAGCCAGACTACTACAGCAGCCTGATTTGTATTTCTCCCGCGACAGAGTTATTCCACCGAAAGCTCCGCCAGTCTTCAGCAACATCTAATCTGGAAATACAGTGGACCCTCGTATAATGAACGGTTTGTATAACATAAAATCTGTACAACATAAAAAATCCTGGAGATAGGGGAAATTTGGTTAACAGAATCGCCTATGGGGCAAATCCGTACAACCTAAAAATGGTCGCGGTTAGGGATTGCTCTGTTTTCAATGCATTCCTATGGGAAATTTGTATAAAGGAAAATTTGCTTAACATAATTTCATTTGGAACAAATTAATTCCTTTGTACAAGGTACCACTGTACTAGGCATAATGGATATGTGGTCCTCATATTGATTCTGGCTTCATTATACATATGGCATGTGATGTGAGGATATATGCATACATTTCCTGGATTCCTGCTCCTTTGCAAGAAAGGGCTGTGCCATTTTCCAAACTCAGATACGTGGAGGTTTGCATGTTGCATCTTGTGCCGAAAGGTGGGGCAACAGTGTAATAGAAAACAGCCAGGCTCTCTCCAAAGGGTTCGGAGTTTCTTACATTATCCAAGTGTTACAGGAAACACGTCTCGAAAGCAGTTGCTCTCATACCAAAAAAACTAACGTAACAAAGCAAAGGAATGCAACAATACAACATTAGTATGCTAGTTTAACAAGAATGGTTGGTATCCTGTGCTGTATTATCTACAAGAGTCGGATGGCTGGCCTGTAATGACCTCAATATTGAGTCCTTAATAAATAGAGTTTCCTTTGAACTACCCCTTTTGCCATAGAAAGCAACAGGACAATCAACTGTACATAATTGTCACATTCTATTGCTAGGAACACATAGGAAAAATCTGATTTGTTCCAGAGGCATTTTCTGGTTGCAGTTGATACCAGGTTATATAAATGAGTTTTTCGTCTGATAGCATAATAGATTTTAGTTGGGGATTGTTTTCCTCCTGTTTTTTTTTTTCTGTTTCCTGAGAACAAAGTGCGGCTTACAAAAAGTACTGTTTTAGTCGCATGGACTATTTGTCTGGGCCAACGTCTTATCTACAAAAAGTCTGATCCAGCTTCAGGGATTAAGACTGCATGTTCTTGTGTTTGTTGCTTTTAAAAAAAGCATGCATATGCCTTGTTTAAAAACACTGCTGCCCCATCTAGGAACAATACGACACCTACATCATTTCCTGAAGAAAGATGTCGAGTTGGAAGGCAATTATCTACTCACCAAACAAGCGAAAATAACAGTTCCTGATATTCTTCTGAAATATTTCAACTTCCCAAGAATCCGGAAAAAATAGTTTCATGAGACGGTGCTATGAATGAAATGGTATGACATTTCAGCTTCCTTCACTTGGAATTTGACATCTCGGGGCAATAAATTGCTGAGCATTTGGCACTTGGCAAACGAGGTGACACTGGGTGAGCTGGGGAATGGGGAAGGTGGCTCATAGCCCGTTAATTTTCCAGTGACACCCTGTATATGTTTTTTATCTTACAGCAGGGGTGGCTGATCTCAGCTGGATTGAGGGCCATTTCAAATCTGCCAGCAGCCTACATGCTCAACGGGAAGGCCATAAGGAGGAGAGGCATAGCTATGTTATGCATATAATTTACACACACACACACACACACACACACACACACACACACACACAGTGGTTTTCTGGTAAGCAAAACAAAGGGTATCTCTTGAAAAACAAAATATATTTTTTAAAACTGGGGAGGGGAGAGAACATGTGTACCCTGAAATGTACAATAGAGACTTTCTCTTGGCTCTGCTACCTTCACAGGTGTGTTTGGTGGGTACCCTGTATATGGGAGAGGGATTTCCTCTATTGAGAAATGCTTTTGTATCTCCCTTCAGTCTCTGTTTCTCAAAGCTGAACATGCTCAGTTCTTTCAGTCTTGCCTTGTAAGACTTGGTTTCCAGTCCCCTAATCATGTTTGTTGCCCACCTCTGGACTTGTGCCAGAGCCCCGTGGCGCAGTGGTTAAATGCCTCTACTGCAGGTAAAACCGTGCTCATGACTTGGGGTTCAATCCCAGGTAGCAGGCTCAAGGTTGACTCAGCCTTCCATCCTTCCAAGGTTTGGTAAAATCAGTACCCAGCTTGCGGGGGTTGGGGGGGATGTGTAGCCTGCATACTGTAATTAATCTGTAAATCGCCCTGAGACTACTTGAAGTGGTATGGGGCGGTATATAAGCAGAACACTTTGCTTTTTGCTTTGCTTTGTCCCAGTTTGGCAGCATCCTTCCTGAAATGTGATGTCCAGAACTGGGCATACTGTACTGGTCAAGAAGGCGTCTAACCAGTTCCAAATAGACAGGAACTAGTCCCTCATGTAATTGGAAGACTATTCTGTACTTATATTAATGGAGCCTAAAATAGCATTTTTCCTTTTTTTAAAGCCACATCACACTGTTGGCTCATATTCAGCTGGTGAACTATGATGATTCCAAGATCCTTCTCACGTGTCATTGCGAGCTCAAGTATTCCTCATCTTGTTACAGTGTGTTTGGTTTCTTTTTTCCTAGGTGCAGTACTTTTTGCATTTATCCCTACTGAATTTCATTCTGTTTTTTTTTCTTTTAGCCCAGTGCTTAAGCCTATCTAGATCCGTTCTGTTTCTGTCTTCCAGGGTATTAGTCATTCCTCCCAATTTTGTGTTCTTTGCAAATCTGATTAGCATTCACTGCACTATCTCTAATCCAGGTCATTATTGAAAATGTTGAAGAACACTGGTCCCACAGGACTGAGCCTTGGGGTAATCCACTTGTGACTTCCTCCCACTTTGAGAAGGAACCATGAATCATCACCCGCTGAGTACAATTCTGTAGTCAGATGTGTTGCCACCTCACAGTTGTCACATCCATCTCACCCCTAGTTAGCTCATTAGGAAATGAGTTTGTAGTCTTCATGGTTCATGAACAAATCATCTTGAAATAGGTTCTTATAATTAATTGAATTTGACATTGCAACACTTGTGATAGAAAGGAGGATTTGGCTGGAACATTGCAAATTAGGGTAAAATGTGTTACTGTATACAACCCCACCCCCCAAATCTTACTGCTGCCTTACAAAGCAGCTTTTGTTCATCACCTTATTGACAAATGACTGACTGTTGAAAAAAACTTTTAATGGATTGGTGCTCTTTCCCTCTATTTTTATTTGGGCTTGCTTTTATCTGTTTTTAACCTCACCTGTTTTAATGGTAGTTGAACTGTTTCTGATCCCATTCCTGGGAGAAGGCTGTGATATAAGACAAGTACAGATAGATAGATAGAT
>JAHTLZ010000204.1:72248385-72329568 GCA_023846285.1 Phrynocephalus versicolor
AATAATAATAATAATAATAATAATAATAATAATAATAATAATAATAAAGATTAAGCTTGATTCTCATAGTCTTGCTTCAGTGAAACTTTCCCAACATAGGAAGCACTTTGTTCTAGGGCATATACCAGTAAGTGGCCAACCTGTGGCACAGATGCCACCATGAGTAACAACAATTTCAAATAGTCTAAACATATCTCTTTATAGGACCTTACTCACTCACTCAACTGCCTATATGCCCTAAGCACATCTGATCTCACCTGATTTCGGAAGCTAAGCAGGGTACTTGGATGGGAGACCACCAGGGAATACCAGGTGCTGTAGGTGCCTGGAGTAGGAACTGGCAAACCAATCCAGTATTCCTGCCAAGAAAACTCCATGGACATGGAGTCAGGAAGAGCCACTTGTGACTAACAACACAAATCTCTCTCTCTCTCTCTCTCTCACACACACACACACACACACACACACACACACACACACACAAAGTCCAATTCTTTGCCTTTCCATGATACCAGCTTCCTGATTACCTGTTTGAGGGGTCTTTACTGAATTATCCATGAGGGTCATATATCTCTTTTCTGCCTCATAAGGCAGTTTCTATCCATTGCTATATAAAGACTGCTAGATGAAAGTTTTCAAAAACATCTTTCACTGCCGTGGAGTCTTGTCTCACCTTCCTTATACTGCCAGTTCACCAACTTTTTTCAGTGCTGTCCAATCCTCATAAGTCCTTCTGTGAGCTAATAAAATATGTTGTTGTTTATCCAAATATTTAAGAACTTCACCATGCTAACCTCATGCAAAATCCGTCAGTAAACATTGGGAACACGATCAGGCTTCCTGCAGACCAGTGGTTTCATGCATTCTTGCTTCAGGGAACCCTTTCCATATCAACATCTTTGCCAAGGAACTCCTTTATGTCTGTCATAATTTAATTTTATCAAGGACTCTTTTTTTTTTCAACATTAGATATTTTGCATACTGCAGAGGATTCTGGGGAGAGTTTGGAGGGCCCACGCTCGGCCCACAAATACCAGCTGAGCCTCCACAATCCTCTACATAAATCCAGGACACATGATTGATGAAGTGGGCTGACCTCCATTAAAGCTTGCACCAAAGAGAAATCTTGAAGGATCACAAGATGCCTAGTTATTTTTCAGGCAGTAGATTAACACAGCTATCCTCCCTCCTCTGAGTTAGTCTTAAGGGCATCACACAACTTGTTGCTGTTTTACTAATATTCCCCTGCAGCTGCACATTATGATAGACTTTCTTTACCTCATATCCCTGAATATTGTAAGAATATAACTCCTACCATCACTTGTCACTGGACACCGTGCTTGTTGATGTAATCATTGGGGAGCCAAACTCTGGAAAAGGCTGTTATAGTACAGTATCTGATTGGTCATGGTGGACAAGGTTTTCCTGGGAAGAGAACCACTGTGGTTGATCTTTTTAATGAAGAACACTTGGCCCTTCAAGGCATGCTAGTTTGGAAATCACTGCAATAGACCTTGGAGGGGAGGGAATATTCTCCTCAGTTAACTTTGCTTAAAGTCAACTCTTTTCCATTGCTTTTGAAAGGGCTCAGCTGTTCCAATCTTTGATTTAGGGCATGTTGAAAGAAAGCTCAGTTAGAGACAGTCAGGGCAAATGTGGAATGTCAAAACTCAGAGGCCTACGTTGTTTAACCTGAAGGGCAGACGGGAACAGAAATGAATGAAGCGGGAGGGAAAGGCCTAAGGAAAGAGGTCCCAAGGGTGAAAATACAAAGACGACTGTAGTCTTCTCAACCATTTTCTCAGTCGTACCACTATAAGGCTTTCTGGTGGGAAAAGGCCGCCAGCCACAGTCAACGAAGCAAGAGCGTCCTAAAGGAGTTTTCACATTCTCACAGCCGTAGCCATTGCCAACAGCTTGTGTTCAAACCAAGCCATAAAGACAGAGGGGGGAAAGGAAACGCTCAAGAACACCCCCCAAAACACCTACGTGTAATTAAACTAAATAAGTGAAACAAGTTGGCTACTGGCATTTTTGGTGCGCCAAGGAGTTTTTCTGTTTACAAGACGCCACTGCGGTGATGTGTAGGACGCGCAAAGCCAGTGAGCCAAGCCAACCGGACGGTCTTGCTCTCCCGCTAATTGGGCTACGTCTCGCTCCCATGTCCGGCCACCGGATGACAGACATTATCGTCCCCGCAGTACACGAACTTTTCAAAATTACCACCACCGAATGAACCGCTGACCTTAACCGAAGAGACACATATATCTTGGGTCAGGAAAAAAACTAAAATTAAAAAGGGCATTTTTGTCCTCCCCCACCCCCCCCTCCCCTTCTCTTTCCCCCACCTCCTCCAAACCACCATGCCAGAACTTGTAATTCTATCATTGCTATCAACAGTGCGAAACTTGAACATTTAAGCACCTTGGATCATGTGCCAATCGCCTTTCCCCCAAAAGTGACATACTATCCCCATGCATGTTTCTAAAGCAGTCATTCTTTCTTCCCTGGAACAGAACTCGAGTCATTAAACCCGGTGTGGCGCTAAAGGAAGCAAGAGCAAAAAGCTAGCCCCACATTTCTTCCAAGGCTGCCATTAGTAGCATCTCAAAGTTAGCATGCACGAAAATGGAATGTAACTGTGCATCTGCTTCGGAGAACTTTGAAGCAAACAAGAAAAGGAGGGCTAGGAACCATTCTACATCATGGTCTCTGTGATTCCTGTTAATGGATTCTGTACCTGCGTAAAATACAGTTAGGAACATTCTAGAGTGAAGTAACTTGGCTGCCCCTACCTCCCACATCACATGTTTCAGGCACACCTCAGCTGGAGCCCCTCAGTTCTTTCCCCTCATGCTTGCGTTTGAGCTCAAAACCAAAGTTCTGGCAGCAGGGTGGGCATACTAGACTGCATTTTATCCCTCATTAAAGGGATTAATGAGGCCCTCATCACTGTAAGCCACCTTAGGTCCTTTTCCAAGGAGAAAAGTGGGGTAAAATACTCAAAATAAAATAAAATAAAATAAAATAATATCCATTGCTTCCCTTGCATCTTCTAGCTAGAAGAATCATTTATCGGCCATTCTCTGCCTGTTTTTGGCCACAACCATAAGCACAATATGCAAGAAATATAGGCCAAATCAGGATTGTATCAATCGCACAACGGACGTTATAAGGTGGTGGGTGAAGCACTGTTTCCAGGCTGTGGTTCCCTTAAAATGTGCCAGGGTCCTCCGAGGGATCGTATGAGTTCTCTTGACAATGCCCGATTTACAGTCAACAGGACCATGCCCTGGCTAACCTAGTTGGAGCTGTGACATTCCTATGTTATGCCCCATCCCTTTCACAGTCTGTTGACAAGCACTGCCATTAATTCACTGTTCTGCTGCCACCAGCTAGTTTCACCAGTAAATTAATGCTTTCCAGACTGATTTAAATTGAAATTGAAAAGATAAAGGAAGTTTATTTATAACAGAGTAGAAGTACAAGTATAAAGGGTAAATTGTTCAGGTACAAACAAAAGGAAGAATATATAGTGGACTCTCGTATAACAAACGGTTTGTGTAACATAAATCTGTACAACATAAAAAAATTTGGATAGGGGAAATTTGCTTAACAGAATCATCTATGGGGTGAATTCGTACAAAATAAAAATGGTCGCGATTAGGGATTACTCTGTTTTTAATGCATTCCTATGGGAAAATTGTATAAAGGAAAATTTGCTTAACATAATTTAATTTGGAACAAATTAATTCCTTTATACAATATATCACTGTAGCTTAAATACACTTAGGTTAGATTACAGACAAAGCTGGTTACTTGCACACCCTGCTGTTAAATTTATAGACACTCAACACTTAAATGTTCTATCAAAAGTATCTAAAGTCCTATCTCTTCTCTTTCTCGGTTCTTTATCTGATCCCTCTCTCTGTAAGTTCCTACCTGACCAGTTCAGTAATGGGCTGAGTCTCAAAACCACTCAGGCTCCTCCCCCAAACTCTCCCATTGGTCAACAAACAACAAATCAACACAGACACATATCTCACATAGTATTCGTGACAAAGGGGTAAACGTCACAGGTGCCACAGATCTGATTGCCAGCCTGTAGTTTCCTACTCTATTGTGCCTATCCAGGCACCATTTTCTTCATCTGCCCTCTTGCCCACACTTTTTCATCCAGTGTGAGGGTCATATATCTTCTAATCTATGTCTGACCATATGGTGAATACAGCATTTCCTTCAGATGCTCTTGGTCAGTGATGGTGAACCTTTTAGAGACTGAGTGTCCAAACTGTGATTCAAAACCCACTAATTTTTTGCAAAGTGCCAATACAGCAATTTAACCTTAATGCAGGTGGCTGTGAAGGGGCAATGTCGGGTGCCCGCAGAAAGGGCTCCGAGTGCCACCTTTGGCACCTGTGCCATAGATTCACCAACACTGCTCTAGGTATTATGTCTACTCTACAGGCCTCCTGAAAGCTACCACCATCTCCTACAAGAAGAAATTGAAATCTTACTTTGTTCTTGCCAAGCAAAACAGCTTCCTACCTTGTTTGTATAAGGTGGACCTTATTCTTTAATTTCTTTTCAGTCTTCAGTGGGCTCAGTTTCCTTTCCATCACAATCTGTTTGGCCAATTTCCGAGGTTCTTCCCCCTTTTCCCACCGTATTGTTATAAGTTGTGTTGTCACCACCCATGAGAAAGCAATTTGAACCCATGGCATACTCTATTTTTTCCACTGTTCTTAGTCCACATGGCATCTCTAGTGGCAATAACCTTAGCGAAGAGGCCTCAGAAGGGTATGAGTTATTTTTAAGATGTCCTCTTCATGAAATTCCACAGGGATGTGATGTGTTGCCCTGATGTGTCCTCCTTCCATTTAAACTGGGACACCATTCTGTCTACTTTTGTCAGAACTCTACTTCTGCTCTGGAGTGGCCCTGCATAACCAGTATGTCTGTTGCTCATTGGCATTCTATACTTCCAAGACTGCTTCTCATTGCCTCTTCATATATTATGCTAGATATTGGAAGGACATACCTATTTCTTCCCAGTGCTTCTTACACTGAGTGGTCAATTGCATTTCCTTGACCTACAAATTAGCTAAAGGTCCACTTCTTTCTGGACTGAAAAGTCATTCTACCTGAACTGTCCCAGTGTTAATCTTTGCCCTCTAGGGTAAAAACTGCCAAATATCTACCAAGTCATTGAGTGGCCACAGCTCTCCACATTCATTCACCACTATTGTTTGAACATTCATGCTCATGCCTCCATTGATGGAGCAGTGATTTCTTTGGTTCTATCTTGACGCCACCCACCTTTAGTTAGACAGATAGCTGCCCAGTGAAATTCGTAGAGACGACAGCAGAGAACAATGGGTTGCTCTTGTTACGGTGGTTCTTCAAATTCTACTGCCCAACTCTCATCAACTTTGTCCTGGGCAGTAAACTAGGACTGAGGTTCAAGCTCAGGTGAACCCGGATATGAGTGGTGGAAGGCAGAATGGGCTTCCCACCTACTACTGTAACTCAGCAGGTACAGAACACATTAGCTGGATCACATGAAGAACCACAGATATAATAGTAACCTATTGCTCTGTCTTCTTCACCTCATAGTATTGCCTTCCTTACAAATTTAAGTCAAAAGGAGTATGCCACAGAGAGAACACCAGCCCTCTTAGTACCAGGAGAATAATGTTATGTTTATGACTCATGCCTGTAAAGACAGGGTGTGGATACGTATATCTGGTAACAGAGTCATTGGTTTGAAATTTATAAACTAATAAGGTGCACCCAAAAGAATAATTACAGTATCTGCTATAGTAATTATTTTTTCATGTTAAGAACAAAATAAAAAATATGGAGTGGCAGACATCATCTTGAAGGAGAAGGAATGCTTTTTCTCACATATGTTGAGAAAGATTTCTTCCAACCAAGAATGTCTATCTGTCTGTCTATCTATCTAAAATAATTTTACCCCGCCTTTCTCCTTAGAAGGATCCAAGTGTTGGCAGATGTATGAGCAATAATTTAGTCATCTGAAATTTCCTAGGATCCATCTGTTAAGAGCTCCTTAATTGACTGATATCCCTACCTCTTTTGAAGAGTGTTTATGAGTTCTATGAGATAATAAAAGAAAAGAGGACATTTACAACCCTATAAATTAAGAGAATGGCCAGGAGCCAAAGAACCATAAACTAGGTCTGGGAGCCCAAAGAGGATTTGGTTTTGTTTGTCTTGAACAGCAGCCCACTCACCTCTGCAACATGGCAAACTTCACATGCACTTTGCAGTTCTTAATTTTCTTCAGCTTTTTAATAACTTTTCTTTCTTCTTTCTTTCTTTCTTTCTTTCTTTCTTTCTTTCTTTCTTTCTTTCTTTCTTTCTTTCTTCCTTCCTTCCTTCCTTCCTTCCTTCCTTCCTTCCTTGAGGCTTGATTTTGCAAAAGAAAAGGTTAGTCATACTGAAATTCTGTAGCTGAGGGCTTTCAATACAGTTAAAAGAACAAAAAAAGTGATCACAAAATAATACAAGTATCAGTGGACCCTCGTACAACAAACAGTTTGTATAACATAACATCTGTACAACATAAAAAAATCCAGAGATAGGGGAAATTTGCTTAACAGAATTGTCTATGGGGTGAGTCGATACAACATAAAAATGGTTGTGATTAGGGATTTAGGGATTACTCCGTTTTCAATGCATTCCTATGGGAAATTTGTAAAAAGGAAAAATTGCTTAACATAATTTCATTTGGGATGAATTAATTCCTTTATACAAGATACCACTGTATTGCATTAAGTTGCTCTTGTTCTCTTCCCCATTTGCATCACAGGAGGTACTCAGTAGGCACCTCAGATCTCTGCACAAATACCGTCCATGCAGCCACTGATCTATGTTTGCCTTGTTGAAGGGCAGAATGAGACTTTCCTCAGAGGCCAAGCTCCACAGCCGAGTGATAGGGAAATGGGATAGCCCCAAAGTGGAAATGGTACTCTGAAAAATGGTACAACAAATAAGTAAGAGCTGCACATTTGTTGGGTAGGGGGACACAGCTACAGAAAAGTCTTGAAGAATCAGTGTTTGTCTTTTCAAATCATGTAGAACAGGCCTGTCCAACAGGTAGACCGCAGGCTACTGGTAGCCCGTGAAGGGTTCAAAAGTAGCCCACTGGCCATCAATAAAAAAGTGAGGGGATATGTTCTCCATCCCTCCCTGTCTCAGCCAAGAGGGGCAGTTCAAGGGCCAGGGCGCATTGAGATCTGTTCCCTCCAGAACAGATTAATTGGTTTTCAATGCATTCCTATGGTAAACTGCTGCTCTACTTACAAAAGTTTTTACTTATGAGCATGTGCTCAGAACGGATAAAATTCGTAAGTAGAGTTTTTAGTGTAGTAGCCCTCAGGTACTTTGGGCCAGAAAAAGTAGACCTTGGCCTGTTCAAAGTTGAACAGCCCTGATGTAGAAGATCCTTCATGACAAATGTACTCACAAGCAATCTTAACACAAAATCAAACCAAATTGAACATGGTAGCCATGATTATTCCAACAATGAAAAAGTATTCTCTCAGACTTGTGGTAGCTTGCTTAGAATGATATGCAAGCTAAAATCCTATCCTAACACCAAATTGTCACAGACTGAGAAGTCTTAAGGACTTAAGGACATGTGGCAATTTGCTGCTAAGAGTTATGCCAACAGAGTGACATTGGCAAGTCCAACTAACAAGATTCAGGCCTTTGCAAATTCCATGAACAAAAAGAAACTACTTATCAGAGTTCAGCTTTGGAACAGGTTTGACCTGGTGTGGAAAGCTGCAGCTGGGGTTATGATCAGAGATGGGAAAAGTTACTTTTTAGGACTAACAAGTCCTAAAATATCCTAGCCAGCATGGAATTTTGTAAACTATAGCTCCAAAAAGCATGAGCATAAGAAAAGCCATGCTGGATCAGGCCGAAGGCCCATCTAGTCCAGCTTCCTGTATCTCACAGTGGCCCCACCAAATGTGTCCAGGAGCACACAAGGTTAGATATCTGTCTCCTGATACCACTCCCCAGCATTTGGTCCTTGAAGTACTCTAGTTTTAAGCCTGGAGATTACAGATCTCCATCATGGTTTGTAACCTGTGAAGGAGTTTTCCTCCAGGAATCAGTCCAATCCCCTTTTGAAGGCATCCAGGCCAGAAGCCATCACCACATCCTGTGGCAGAGAGTTCCACAGACTAACAACACACTGGGTAAAAAAAATATTTTCTTTTGTCTGTTCTCACTCTCTCATCCCTCAGTTTGAGTGTATGTCCCCTAGTTCTGGTATTTTGTGAGAGGGAGAAGAGCATCTCTCTATCCACTTTACTCATTCCCTGCATTATTTTGTACGTCTCAATCAACCCCCCCACCCCATGGAAGGAATTTCTTCCCTCTCTGATGTTGACTTTCAACCCTGATTTGAGATGTGAAGGCACTCCTGTTCCTCTAAGGAACAGCACTGCCTTCTTCTATAACAATTGTATTGGTTAAATTGATTCAGGTTGTCTGTGGATTATGGAAACAGCATCGTTTTTCAGCATGCCATCCTTGAAAGGAAGCTGACCTTGCATGTACCACTGCTCAGGGAAGTAGGGAAATGCCTGCATCTGATAGGGGACATGGAAACAACTACTCACATAGCAGGTTCTCCCTTTGGCCTGTTTAATTTTCAATTGTTATTCCAAAAACAGCAAGGTAGTCCTCTAAAAGAAATATTTGCTTGACCTGCATGGGTAATTAGGTATTTATCATTTGCCATTTCTGCAACAGGAGGCTGTCAAGATAGCACAATTTGTCAACAGAACATATGAAACAGGAACAGCCAGCATGCAAGTGTTGGTAAACCGAAGGTTGGCCTTCTCCGTTTCATCTTCCAGCACACAAAGAACACAGATGCTTCGGTCAAAAGAGCATCCGATATATTTTAATTTACTGATATAATGAGATCGCAGGTCGCAGGACAACAAAGTACAAGGAAACAGCTGAACGCTTCAAAACATTTAAAACAACTGAAAACACATTAAACAATTTAAAAACCATGCAAGACCATGGAACCGTTCACCCTTCGAAAATGCTACAACCTACTCAAGACAAGAACATCCTGAAGCCCCAAAGGCTCTGGTGAGCGGACATATTTTGACTTGGCACCATCAATAATGGTACCTCCAAGGGGAGAGCATTCCATAGTTGTGGTGCTACAGTCAAAAAAGCCCTCTCATGCATCTCTGCCTGGTGTAGAGGTTTCAGTGGTGAGAGAGATAGAAGGGTATTTTGAGCAAATCTTAGTGATGGGCCAGTTTTACATTAAGAGAGGCACCCCTTCAAGTATTTAGGCTGCAAGTTCTTTAGGGCTTTGAAAATTATCACCAACACCTTGAAGTCACATTTGTCAATACCATGAGGGTGATGGGGAGCCTGGATTGGATTCAGCTCAGAGATAGTAACATCCCAAACTCATCCAGTAAGCGGTATTCCAAAGCCTGGATTTGTATCTGATGTTCTTGGTCTAAATCCAGTAACTCTCTCATAGTGGTAAAGAAAAAGGAGACATTTCAAGTGCCGCGAATCCTTCATTTTTTGGTGCTCTACCTGCTATGCTGACCAAAATGCCAGGCATTCTCTGCATGGTGACACCATAGGTAACACTGTTAGAGGGCACACATACTCGTATGAAACATCCAATATTTTACCGAAAACTTCAATGTTAATTCAGCATGATGCCTGCAAGGATGGGACAGGAAGAGAGAGAGAGAGAGAGAGAGAGAGAGCAATAAAGAACATGACTGCTTATTTGCTTAACTTGGGCTGGCAATAGCATCAAGCACATTCCACATTGGAATATGTCAGGATTATCTCTTATGCTTGGCTATGGTGACCGTACAAAACAGAGAGGACTCCAAGGTATTTCCTCCCTTTTAAAAGATGAAGAAACAAATCTAACTTAAAATTTGCTCACTGCTACTGATTCAGTTTGCCAAGAGAAGCTTCTCGGCTTTTGCAGGTGGGGAAGATCAAAAAATCCTCACCATTTTGGATATTATCATAGTTGTAAGAGTTTACTTTGATGCAGTTTTAAGGCAGCATAGATTCATTTTAGTTATTCATTCATTCATTCATTCATCCATCCATCCATTCATTCATTCATTGATACAACTTGTATGCCATCCACTATCCAAACTTCTCTGGGCGGCTTACAGTTAAAAAACATTAAAATGCCAATGAACAATTAAAAATAATACAACATTTAAATCCAATACTGTATATTAAAATTACTATCAGGACCAACAATCTATGTTATATCAATTTAAAAACTTCTGGAACCGGAAGGTTTTTGCCTGGCGCCAAAATGTCATCAACGTCGGCACCAGGCGGATCTCAATTGGGAGGACATTCCATAGCCTGGAGGCAGCTTTCTCTAAAGGCCCTTTACCTACAAGCCATCCCTTTCACCTCCTTGAAAGATGGCTCTTTCAGGAAGGCTCCCTGGCTACATCTTAACTGCTGGGTAGGCATTTTTCTCGGAATAAGTCCCACTGAACTCTCTGGGACTCAGTCTGTTGCAGGTACATGTCCAGTTGCCTCAAAATATGGGTCTGTCTTGCAGGTTGTTGTGCTGTTTTTCATACTACTTGGTTACATGTGTGGGGGGGTTAAGAAGTATACTAAAGCTAAAGTGCAACACACTTTTTGAGGATGGAGGACTGGGGCTGAATTTGGCCCCTTAGATCCACTTGTTGGTCCTACTTGTTTTAGAAGATGGCAGGACACCAAAGTAAAACTGCAGCATTAATGGCTAATAGCCATAATAAAAATGATGCAAAAGGGGTGGGGGGGGGAAGGGGGTATAACTTCCATCATTAGTTTTTGCGGAGAAGACAAGTAGAAGATAATCTGTAAATATATGATGTCTATAGCTATCGTATTTCCAATTAATTTGACTTCTGAAAAGAAAGCATCTGGTACTCGAAGAGCACCTGAGTGAAAGTTGAATACTAGAGATGGGCACAAAAACGGAAATGAAACGAAACGGACCCTAGCCGAAAACGAAAACGAAAACGAAAATTTTTTTCTGAGTCGTGCCCATCTCTATTGAATACTATATTTGAAATGAGTAATTAATAAATTGGTGATCAATATTAGAGATGGGCACGACTTGGAAAAAAAAATTTCGAGTTGTCGTTTTTCGGGATGGGTCCGTTTCGGCTCGTTTCCGTTTTTCGCGAAATTTTTCAAAAATTTGTCGTTTTGTTTTTCGTTTTTTCGTTTGTCGTTACCGCCGTGATTTAGCGCGACTTGACTTCCCAGAGCATGGGGTAGGGGGTAAGGGCTAGGCTTAGGGTAATGGTTAAGGTTAGGGTGGGTTAGTGGGCTGTACCTCTGGGTGCCTCTGGCCCACTAAGAACACAGTGTACTGGCGTATGGGTTCGGGTTTGGGTTAGGGTTAGGGTTTAGGGTTCGGGTTTGTGGGCTTTTAATGCCCTCTCTGGCACACCCAGAAGTCTCAGCAAAACCTGGCCATGCGATTGGTGGAATGGCTCCAAAAATTTGCATGGTCCCATCCGATGGCCAGCCCATTATTGCGCGTGCACAGGTGTAAAAAAATTAAAATAAAATAAAATAAAATCAACTGAGACGTTTTGTTGCAAGAAAAACCCACTGCTGCTACTGTAAAAATTCAAGCATTTAAAATAGCATGTTTCTGTGGTGCTTTGGTGGGTTTTTGGACCACGATTTCAAAAAAAATATTGTGGTCACCATTTTAGATCCCCCCGCACTGCATGGCAAATGGAGACGCCGAGGATGCGCCCTCCCAGCCTGGTACAGTCTCAGCAAAGCCTGGCCATGCGATTGGTGGAATGGCTCCAAAAAAATTGCATGGTCCCATCCCATGGCCAGCCCATCATTGCGCGTGCGCAGGTGTAAAAAAATAAAAATAAAATAAAATAAAATAAAATCAACGGAGACGTATTTTGGCAAGACAAACCCACTGCTGTTACTGTAAAAATTCAAGCATTTAAAATAGCTAATTTTCGCATGTTTCTGTGGTGCTTTGATGTGTTTTTGGACCACGATTTCAAAAAAAATATTGCGGTCGCCATTTTGGATCCCCCCGCCCGCACACCGCATGGCAAAGGCAGACGAGACGATGCCCTCCCTGCCTGTTACCAGCAGCGCAGCAGTAGCACCAGCCAAGGAGAGGGGGGGCGGGGAACCCCCCCCAAATAAAACACCCTTCTGGCCTGGTAGGTGCCCTCAGACAGTTTTCGCCTGCTTTTAGGGCCGGGAATCAGGGGTTTTTTTTAACTTTTTAAAACTTTTTTTCAGTGCTGCTTGGCATCGCAGGATCGCCGCAATTCCAGGAACGACAACGACAAATCAGACCCAATTATTCTTTAGTCGGTTCAAGTTCGGGTTCTGGTGGAGTAATTCCCGTTACCGTTTCCGTTCCGTAACGGAAACGAGTAACGGAAACGGAAACGGGAATTCCGCTAAGTCATGCCCATCTCTGATCAATATATTTGTCTTTCAAAAATTGGGGTGTTTCTTTTAAAAAGTGTGCCGCTTATATATCATCCTATAATGCTTAAAACACTCTCTGGGTGATTAACAATTTAATTACGCAGCCTGCATATTGCCCCACCTCCCCAGTGAGCTCAGGTGGATGGAAGGCAGAGTCAACCTCAAGTGGGCTATCTAAGCTCATCAGGATCAAACTCTGGTTATGAACAGTATATTGAGTGCAGTACTGCAGTTTCATCACTCCACCACAAGGATCCTACTGGTCACCTCACTCCACACAAAAAATTCTGGTCATCTGTTTCTCACAAAAAGTATACTTTTTCTTTCCCTCCCCTCAAATTCGAAATTCATATATAGGAAGTCTTGATTTTTTGTTGCCTTTGAATCATAGAATCATAGAATTATAGAGTTGGAAGAGATGTCAAGGGCCATCCAGTCCAACCCCAAAGCTTCTTGTGCAGGATGGGATTAAATTATTTTAGCCAATACTGTAAAACAGAAAACAGAGAGCTGAACAGCCTCTAAGAATAGATGAGTTGGCCATCTTTGTTGTAGAGCTGTGACTGATTTTCAACAATGGTCCAAGATATAAAATGAGCATTCCTGAGTCTCTCACCCCCACCAGTCAAAATGCTTAAAATATTTTCTGTAGAATGCAAGTAATACATCAACACTAAAGCTTGATTAAAAAATTGATAACCATTGACCTCCACACTCCTTTGTTAGGAAGACTGTCGAGTGAGATAAACTGTGCCATAACTATGAGGACAAACATCGTGGCATCCTACAAACTACTTTATGTACATATTTTGTTAAGCCTGGTTCCCATTTCCTTGTTTGTTAATGAGTTGACTCATCCAGTTTTCAAAGCCTGGTTTCCAGCAGTACCGGGAGACAGATCTGGATTTCTGCCAAGTGGGGTTGGAGGCAGAGATAACAGCCAGCAACAACAATAGTCTTCCTTGGTCTTTTTGCCAAAAACAATTGGCAGAAAGGACTTGCAGTGTAACTTATCACTTGCTACCGCTGAAAGCCCCAAAGTTCGGGAAGAACACAGTTACCATTTGCTAGCAACAGATAAAAGTGCAGAATGCAGTGTGTGTGCGTGGGGGGAGGGGGAATCATGCAGAAGACTTTCTCACCCGAGTTTGTGTGTTTTACCATTTCAGGTATTTCTTTTCTTGGATATCGGCCCAGTCCATTCTCACTATTAAAAAAAATACTGCTTACATAGCACCCCAATACTATATATAGGTAGTTTTTAGTTAAATTATGCACAATGCACATTGCCGCCTCCACCCCATGCAAGCTGGGTACTCAATTTACCAACCTCAGAAGGATGGAAGGGTGACTGAATCTTGAACTGACTACCTCCGATTGAACCCTGGGTTGTGAGCGGAGTTTCAGCTGCAGTACAGCACTTTAATCACTGCACCACAAGGCTCCATTTTAGGAATGCTGGATAGCTCAGTGGTTTAGATATGAAGGTTGGATGTCTGATTCCTCACTATGGAGGCCGTGGCGCAGTGGTTAAATGCCTGTACTGCTGTAAAACTGTGCTCACGACCTGGGGTTCAATGCCAGGTAGCAGGCTCATGGTTGACTCAGTCTTCCATCCCTCTGAAGTCAGTAAAATGAGTGGTACCCAGCTTGCTGGGGGCGGGGGGGTTGCAATGTGTAACCTGCATACTGTAATCAAAACTGTAAACCACCCAGAGACTACTTGAAGTGGTATTGGGCGGTATATAAGCAGAACACTTTGCTTTAATAGGCCTCAAAGAGTCAAGTATATGCTGTATGACCCTTATGGGCTGCCTTTGGTCTTCCATGGTGTTTCTCCAGGAAACGATTTTCCTTTTGACTAAGTTGTGAGTGAGTGAATGGTGGTTGCCCAAACCAGCCCAAGACACTAGTGAGCAGAATGCAGCTGTTATCTGGCTTGCCCTCATCCCTTCTATTTTCCTCCAATGAACTACAGTACTTAAAATAAGTAACACTAATGTCTTATTCTACAGCTGGTGTGTGTTGTGGGGTCGTACGGGGGAGAACACTGAATTTGAAGGATGCGTCCCGATCTGATCCACAAATGTCTCCTTCATGCCAATATCTCCTTTATTGCCAATGACAGCCGAGGTGCCAGGACCCAAACAAAAAAGCTATAAATTTGTTCACCTCTATCTACTATGTGGAAGATCCATGATTTTCTACAACCCCTACTGGATGCCCGCTCAGGGATATTAGGATTGTGTCCTTATTATTATGCTCCTGCTGTTTAATTTTTAAAATTTTAAATCCAGTGGAGATAATACTGTACCTACCACCTAATATAGAATCATAGAATCATAGATTTGGAAGAGACCTCAAGGGCCACCCAGCCCAACCCCTTGCCATGCAGGAATCCCCATCACAGTATTTCCAACAGATGGCCATCCAGCCTCTGCTTGTTATTCATATAACAGCTTGTTATACATATAATACAGAATAACACAACAAATTAAGCATTCTTAAACTATTCAGCAGTCCAATCCATAGTCTGATTTATCCAATTTAGTTTTTTCGTATAAGAACTGAGGTCAGTAGAGGTTGTCATATTTTCAGAAATGTATGGTGTTTTATCTCTCCCCTATATAACCTACTATAAACCTTCAAAACATCAGAATCAAAGTAGATGGTACATTTCACATGGGTCTTGTACAAGTGTTCACTCAAGCTGTGATTTTTCTCACCTATATGTCTCGTGTTTAGCATGTTTGGTTTTTGTGCCTCATTACTGGAAAGTAAGCACAGAGCTTATTTTCAGGTCTGAGGCATATCTCTCTATGCACCTCTTTTACGTACAAGGCCCTGTGGAATATACATTTCCCTTGATATCTAATCTGACCCTTAGTGGTGAGATACCTGCAACCCTGTAGGCATTTGCACTTCTCTCTGTAGGTTTTTTTTTTCATTTTGTGTTGTTTTAATTCTAAAATATTATGCAGTTTTTATGAACGGTTTTGAGTAACCTTTTGGGGTTATACAAAAATGGATTATGAGTGGACTTCTTTTTTAGCACAGGTAATAAAAAGTGTCTGAAATATTGCTTGGAAACACTATTTCTAGATTATGAGTGTGCTGGCAGGATCTGCTACGCAGTCCTCTTGAGTTTTGAAGGGTTGTGTCCTATTACTACAAATTATATTGTTGTCTTGTGAGCTACTGTGATGTTTTTTAAATTGTAATCCCTGGGTTTTCCAAGCACCATTCTTGTTATTTATTTTTGTGTGCAAGGCGTCTTGAAATTGCAGGCTGAAAACATGTTGTCTCTTCCCACAAAAACCTTAACTGTATTTCTAAAAGCAACACCGTGAGTGGGAGAACAAAGCAGACAGGTAGGTTGGCAAACAAAAGAAGTACAAAGTCCATAGCGCTCGCCATCTGTTATGCTGCAACTGTAAACTGAGTGGGGCTGATGAGAACTGATGCGAAAATAACTGAATGGCCAAGATTCCCAATCCCTACTCTCTATGCTCTGGTAAGAAAAATTCTTTCATTTAGAGTTGTCACACAAGCATACGTAAAACACCCAGCATACAATGACACGAGCATCATAGGTTTCTTAATAGTATTTTCAAAAATCAGAAGATCCAAAGTCATTCATATGATTTTTGTATTATTTCTTAGTCCACATTACAATCCAGTATTAAAATTACAAAGTAAAATTAAAGACACTACAGCTGATATCCATAGCTATATCTGTGGAAGGCTGATGTTGTCATCACATGGGGAGATTTCCTGTAATTAAAGATTTCCCAGTTATGTCCTGTGGCTTTTTCAACTTCCATGTAATCCTTTCCACTGTGTGGAAACTGTGGGAGCTGAAAGATGGATGGAATAAGTCTTTAATTACTGAAAATCACTGCTGCTAGAAGACATTACTGGCAGAGAGATACTTGCCATAAATAAAGACTTCTTAATGTTGGCCTGCTGCTACCATGGCTTCCACACAACCCCGATAAGACCGAGGTTATGTTCTTTGGGGCTTCCTCATCCAGCTACGGTGGCCCGTATCCCACCTTGGAGGGTGTTTCCCTCAGGCCATCGGACTCTGTCCGAAATCTGGGTGTAGTCCTGGACCCGGCGCTCACCCTGGAAGCCCAGGTGTCCGCCGTGTCCAGGGCTGCCTTTTTCCACCTTCGGCGTATCGCCCAGATTCGTCCGTACCTGGATGAGGACTCCCTCAGAACAGTGGTCCAGGCGCTGGTGATCTCTAGACTGGACTATTGCAACGCGCTCTACATGGGGTTGCCCTTGACTCTCATTCGGCGTCTGCAGCGGGTCCAAAATGCAGCGGCCAGACTGGTGGCGGGTGTGCGTCGATTTGAGCACATCACCCCAGTCTTGGCTCGTCTGCATTGGTTACCCGTTGCAGCCCGAATTAGATTCAAGGTCTTGGTTTTGGTTTACAAAACCCTCCATGGCCTGGGACCTGGCTACCTGACGGAGCGGATCGACCAGCGGTCAACTTCGGCCCGTCCGACTAGGTTGTCGCGGGCGCACATGCTGCGTGTGGCCACGCCCAGGGAGGCTCGGAGAACTTCCACCCGTACCCAAGCCTTCTCTGTGGCTGGCCCGACTTTATGGAATCACCTACCAGCAGAAGTGCGCCTAGCAGAGTCCCTGCCTGCCTTCCGGAAGGCGCTGAAAACCCTCCTCTTCCGGGAGGCGTTTGGGTGACCCAAGTTGTGTGTGTTTTTTTTTTAGTCCCGCCATCTGTTGCTGCCGCTGTTTTTGTTTTATTGTTTATTTTAATTGTTGTTTTAATTATTTGTTGCGTGCACACTCATTGTAAACCGTCCGGAGTTCCTCTCAGGAAGACGGGCGGTATATAAGCTGTATAAATAAATAAATAAATAATATGGAACTTTGATTACTGAAAATTGCCCCCTGCTGATGACATCAACAGCCTTTCAAAAATGTAGTTAGGTAAATAGGATTTCAACCAACACATCCAAGTGTAATCACTTCACAGCTAGCGTCTGGTGCTCATTTTCCAACTGAACTCAACTTTTACAATTAATCTGATCAGGTGAAGATGCACTTGATGGAATGTACCTTTTCCTATTGCAGGAGAAAAATTGTGCTTGTATTATGCCATCTACTTCAACATTTTGAAAGGTAGCATAACTTTCTCCCTGACACAATCACTTTGTACGACCACCCTCCTATATCCTAATGTAGCTTAGCAGCACCCTCAGTGGTGTAGCATCTTTGAGCACTATGGCATCAAAACTGAACAGAGCTCAACAGCAGCTCAGTTTTTGTTGTTATGCAGGGATATGTACCAAGCGGATTTGGTTCAGACTCCAGTTTGCCATTTGAGAAAATGGCCTGTTTAGGTTCAGACCAACTTTGTTTCTTTCTTTGTTTCAGAAGGACCAACCAATTATATAGACAGCTAAACGTGTACCACTAAGCAAAGCATAAATAAGTTATAAAATTAATATTATTATTAAAAAGAATATAAAAGGAATAAGATTTTTTTAGAGAGGGAAAAAAAACCTAGATGACATTTGACCAATACCAGGTCATGTCAACAGCATTCCCTCTTGCCAACACAAGATCTTCCTTTGTGCGTGCTGAAGGACATCATACACATTGTAGCACATGTGAGATGGTATGTTCTTCTCCACATTTGCCCAAGGTGACTTTTATAGTGAAGCCTCATTTTCTCAAATTATCCTTTGCTTTTCCAACCCCAGCATACAGTCTGTTTAATACTTTCCATATAGGCCATGTTTGTTCTTGGCCAAGTAGTGGAGTGTCATGTGGTTCTGCTCAGTGACCCATTAGCTCCTTGCTTGTCTTCCATAGTTCTAGGGAGGTCTGTGACAGCTGATTGTTGGGAGAGGCAGAGGTATTGGGGAAACTATTCCTTGATATCAGTCTCGACTTTGGTGGCTGATGACCAAAAGACAAGTGTGTTTCTGAGGAAGCCGCTTTAACCCACCTTTTCTGCAAAGCACTCTCCTTGTCGAATTTTTGCTGGAGGAATGACAGCTAGGTAATTCACCGTTTGTATTAGGGCTGGTTTTAAACACCCTGTGACCAGTCACACAGTTTCATTTAAGGCAGTGATGGCCAAACTTTGGCCCTCCAGATGTTTTGGACCACAACTCCCAGATATCCAAGCCTGTGTTGCCAGTGACAAAGGACTGTGGGAGTTATGATCCAAAACATCTGGAGGGCCGAAGTTTGGCCACCACTGATTTAAGGCCACATCCACCTGTTTTGGGTGTTCTGATCTAGACCTAATCGGGCTAGCATATTCTCCTCCAGTGTAACATATGGCTGGTACAGAAGTTCTCAATGGTCTGCTGTCTGCTTTGACTTGGTTCCCAAGCCCAGGGTGAGATTCTGAAATCAGAAGATTCATATCTCTCTTTGAATAATACTGAAAATCCAAAACCATCTATAACCCACCCTCGTTGTCAGTAACAGCTGATATTTGGGGACAGAGGAATCATAAGTGTGGGGATCCCCTGAAATCAATGAAATCAAAGTCCCACTGATTTCAGTGAGTGCCCTCCAAGTATGACCAAACTGGATCCAACTGCGCGTAAGTTTGAATAGATAGTTTCCTTCCCTTTTTATCATATTTACCTTCAACTAATGTAGAATCCTTCTACATCAGCCTGAGGTTCTCACTGTTTTAATCCATCAGGATGTTTTCAGAACACAACAGCTGGTTTGGGGTTTACCACTGTCACTTTAAGTCAATTTATTATTTTGTTTTGATACTCTTTAGTAGATTTATAACAAGCATTTTTTTTACCCCACACCAGACATTACACCCCAGATACTTAATCACTTGGAAGGAGCTGATCCCGTAGTTCACCTCCTTTAATTTATAACCACTTACAGCTTTTTGTCTGTTAAGTCAAAGTACTTGGATTCAAAATTATTGCGGACAATGAAAGGGCTGCATGCCACAAATCGCATTTCACACAAGAGCTGCTGAAGTGACACTATACAGCCCTTGGTTTTCTGTTTTTATAAGCTACATTCTTTCATTACTCGGGAGGCAAATCTTATCAGATGTCTTCCCAGTCACAGTTTGTCTTTCACGGTTTTGAAGAGAACATTTGTTCACTGTGAGGGGTACTGTGCCATTCATTGGCCAATGTAGCAACACATACTAAGTAAGTGATGCTTCCTCTCTGTTGCCAAGAGTGTCTCCAGTTCAGGTGTTTGACTTAAGAGCCATTAAGTGAACTGTTATCCTGGTGCCACTATCAGAAAGCAGGCCTTTCCCATCTTAGCACAGAGCTATATCAACCATTCAGCTATCCCAGGGCAGCTACAAAGCAAGAATATATTTCCACCCTTCTCTGTTTGTCATCTTCAAGCTCTCGTTGGCACCTAGCATAGTCTCCCAACCATCTGAGGACATCATGAGCTAGGACAGTTCTGGTTCTTTCCTGACTATGTGGCTGGTAACCAAATGCCTTCTTAAGTGGCATTTGGTTGGCAGGGTGCCCATAGCTACTGTGGATGCCAGGGCAAGTTAGCAGAGAATTTGAAAGGGAAACCCAACAAATGGAGGGCAGTTTTGTGCTGTTTTGTGAAAAGGGGAAAAGCATATGTTTAACAGGCATGAGATGGAGAACCCATTGACTTTAGAGCCACTGGACTCTTCTCTTTTCAGAGAACCTTTATAGCCACGTTAACTATCCATCTGGGTTGAAAGTATTTCTGGTAAATGCCAGCTTGTTGAAGAGAAGAGTCATCCAGGACTTGAACTGGGAGGAACACAACTGCCTGGCCTGTATCATGAAGACTCATCTGAATGAGATCTCACTCAGCTTTGTGTGCAAGTGCCTCCTGCTTTGCAACAAGGTGCTGCAGTTTCTACCACCCTGGTCAGTTGTGCTGTCCCACAGTTCAGCTTTGACTGTCAGTATGTGAAAGGGGGTACTCAGAATAGAAAAAAGAAACTATTCATGCATCTCCAGCTTTGCTTTCTTGCACAAGATCATCCTCTTTGTTAGTCTTGTTGTTGTTGTTGTTGTTGTTGTTGTTGTTGTTGTTGTTGTTGTTGATGATGATGATGATGATGTTGTTGCTGTTGTTGTTTGTGGTGCCTTGGGATTATTTATACCCAGTCAAGTTAGTGAATCTGAGAGCTGAAATACGGCAACTGGACTTCTTTCTTGTGGGATCAAAATGTTTCACTACTCATCCAAGTAGCTTCTTCAGTCTGAGAAAACTTGGTAGGAGGCTTCCAATTTATGGTTCATCTTGCTTTACCTGATCTAAATAGGTGCATTAGATGGCCTGAGATGTGTGAAATTCACACCATGTAACACCTCCCCCCGGAGTAGGAAGCACCTACCTCGTGGAGGTCTGGACTGCTTCTGATTTGTCTGGGGATAGATGAAGGGGCAGCATGTTAAGTGGCAGACAGGTTGTACCCGAGTCCCCCACCTCTGTTGAGAGAAGGATTTTTAATACATACATCAACGGCTTCCCTGACCCCTCTCTCAAACCGCCTATCCTCTCTGTTTAATATGTTTTGCAAGTGATTTGATTGAGTGTCCTTTGTCCTTCAAATGAGGGTACGCTGCTGATTCTAGCGCTGAGCTCTTTCTCCTCCTATGCTGGGCCATCCTCCTGTTTCTCCAGTGTAGAGCTCTGCACACTCCTCACTGCATTGGGCTGTGTATACTGTATTATTCCTCTTGTTTTCTGATGTCAGATCTTTTGGGTGGACAAGTCTCTCTGTGTTTGTGGGTTTGAAGTAAACTGGTGTGTGATGGTTGGCAAAAAAACTTTTAAAGCTTTTCAGACACACCAGCTATGTAAGGAATGGCCAGGTTCTTCCATGGGCTCTGGCTCTCAGGCTGATCCATTGTTCTTCTGGGACAGGACACTGCTTTGTTCAAGGCCCACTTGGGATATCCACAGGCCTTAAGTATTCTCTTTAGGTGCCTGTCTTCTTCTTCTTCTTGGCTTCTGTGGAGGTGGGGATACTCTCTACTCTCTAGAGCACTGATGACTCCATTTGTCCTCATTTGTCTCATCCCTACTTTTGAGAACAAGGAAGCATACAATTGTTCTCGTTGCCCCAGGAAAGGGTGAAGTGTTTTGTTATATTAACAGGAATCAAGTACATTTATGCAAAATGACGCTTGAATGCATATAATGCTTAGGGATTAGAAGCACTGAAAGACTCGATCATCTATTTTAAACATTGACTCACTCCTGTGCTTTCTCTCTGTGAGAGCTTTCCATTTTAGTGGGCAAGAACATCAGCTTTGCGCTGACACCATTTGCAGACATTAGAGAGTCTTTGGGCCTGTCCTGACTGGCTGTTTTGGTTGTGGTGTTGATTGGGCTAGAACGGACCTGATGAGGGGAGCTGGGGAGCAATGGGCCATTTGGTGCACTTATCCCATGTGAACAGCCAATGACCCCTTGAGTTGTCAATTAACAGTGTTCCCTAATCATCATTAGTGAAAGTATTTTTTTTCTCAGCACTCTTCTCTCTCTTCCTGGGTGCTCTTTCATTTTCTCCTGCCCCACTCTCTGCTTCCCTTCTTCCCCTCATTCTCTCCCACCCAACTTTTTCTCTCCTGCTTTGGAATTCTTAGCCATGATGGCAGACATTGCTGGAGGCTGCTGTCTCCAAGCTAAACTGAGCAGGCAGAGAAGAATGCACGCCCTGCCACTGTTGCCAGAAAGCTGCACAGCAGATCTTAAAAGGAAAGGATGGGCCGTCCTAAATAGAAACACTTTCTGATGAGGACTTTACTCATGATGAGACTCCACAAAGAATCTC
This sequence comes from Phrynocephalus versicolor, assembly GCA_023846285.1. Lineage (NCBI taxonomy): Eukaryota > Metazoa > Chordata > Lepidosauria > Squamata > Agamidae > Phrynocephalus > Phrynocephalus versicolor. Next base: position 72,270,749 of record JAHTLZ010000204.1, read on the forward strand.
ATGTGGCCTGAGAATGCCTTGTCAAGGTATCTTAACAAGTCAGGACATTCTTGTCATTACCAATTATCAATTAGTATACTTTACAACTCTACAAAGTGTGAAAGTGGATGGGGGAGTGACATATTCCTCACCCATGAGAGTAGATGGCTCCTTTGCTAAATCAGCTTCACTAGCTACCAATATATTTCCAGTCACAGTTCAGAGGGCTATGATCAATGGATGGACTAAGGATTTTAGTTTAGTAGCCTTCTCTGTTTGTGTTACTGTTACTATTGCTTCTTGAGCTTAATTCTCCAGGGGATGCTACTCAAAGACTAAAATGGGAATGGGATACTGATTAACTGGGTAAACTATCTCATGTTATTTTATTGCAAAGGTTTGGGAACCAGCCGAGCAGCATTTTCTGTTTGCTTGCACGCACTTTGCTTCAGTGTGATAAGATACAATCTTGACTTATTGAAAACTCTTAAAAGAGATGAAGCCAATAGCACATCAGCACATGGACACTTTGAACCAATTCCTTCACTATGGCCAGAGCAAATAAAGTGAAGTGCCAAAACTGGTTTTAGAAACTGCATTGTCAGTATGATCACAAGACTCCTTGGCAGTGGTTAATAACCGGCAACAGAACTGTGGAGGTTTATTTATTATTTATTTATTTAGAATATTTTTATCCTGCCTTTCTCCTTGGAAAAGTACCCAAGGTGGTTTACAGTAAAGAGGGAGAATATACTGTCCAGTACAATTAAGACATACAGTATTCAAGTTTGAGAACAGGGAATTAAGGGACAACATTAAAGCTACAAGAGAATGTGAATAGTTAAAGAAAGTAAAAATTCCATGTAAAAGTTATGAGTGATGGAAACTAACACTGAAAATATATTGTCAATGCAATCACATAAGGTTATAAGTGGCTATAAACACAAAGTCTATTTGATCATGTATGTTAGAATCATATAAAAGGAACATGATAGATAGCCCATCATTCAAGAAAAGCTTGCCTGAAGAGAAAACTCTTCGCCTGCTTCCGGAAAGATAACAGAGATGAGGCAGTCTTGGCCTCTAGTGGGAGGGAGTTCCAGAGTCTGGGTGCAGCAGCCGAGAAGGCCCTTTCATGTGTTCCCATAAGACATACCTGTGAGGGTGGCGGGTTATGTTGGGAGAAAGAAAAGTTTAGACGGTCTGCATTTCTCTTAAGGAATCAGGTTACTTTGATTGCAAAGAATTATTTATCTTACTATGTTCCTTTATCTATCCACATGGTTGACAGGAACCAAATGCCAGAAAAAGAGGCAAGAAACAGGGAGAAATATCCATTCTGGCCTCCCTGATATACTTGGTTTCTGAAGGCGTCTGAACTGGTCTTCTGCACTCCATAAACATAGTATTTTCCTTAATTATCCATGAACCCAGCCTAGGAACTGACACTCAAAATTCAGAAAGTAGGAAAGAGATTAAGGAAGGAGAAGGATAATAGAAAGGGGCAAATGCAGGTATAAATATTTATAAGGTAGCAATTTGGAAACGTTGGCCCTCCAGAGGTTGTTTAAGCACAGTGTTTGCTATCTTTCACAGTTGGGTATGCTGACCAAGGCTGGTGGTCAGTACTGTAGATGTCCAAAAACATCTGGAGGGCCAAAGATTTCCCCAACTTTATTGCAGAAATATGTTTCAGTTGAATGGTAGGCCAATGGGTTATTAAGCCAAAGGATTCACAGAAAATTTGAGTTTTGAGGAGGGAGTTTAAGAACACAGAAAAGTTCCAAGAATAGGAAGGGACAAGGAATAACAAAATAAGGGGGTAAGATAGTTTTGGATGGCTTGGATGACACAACTGAGGCCTACTGGCAAATATATGCCAGGGTAACGGGCAAAGCTGATCCTGCATCTGCTTAGATGTGTCTAACCTACATTCACACATGAACTACAATACAAGTGGTACCTCTACTTACGAGTTTAATCCCTTCCGAATGCATGCTCATAAGTTGAACAACGCTTAAGTAGAGCAGCCCTATCTTAAAAAAATCAAAATAAATAAAATATTGAAAAAATAGAAAAATATTGTAAGTAGAGCAGACCGCATCTAAAAATGGTAAGGCAGCAGTTAAAACGCCAATGGTTTTCCGCTCTTAAGTCAAACTGCTCATAAGCAGAGCCGCTTGTAAGCAGAGGTACCACTGTACTGATACCTTGTATTTCTGAATCTTTCCTTGATGGTGGCAAGCATAGAACTACCAATTTCTTACAAGCTTGTGCATTCTAAGGGCCATTACAATCTATTCCACTGTCAGTTCCATGTTTTGTGGGTGGCAAACTTCTGTCATTTTATTCAACCATCTTGCAGCAGTTTTTGCTCCCACCCCAACCAAAGAGGTATGAAAGATTGAAGTAAATGGGATAGAAGCTTACAGATGACAGAATCACTTTTTCCTCCCATTGAGGTTCCAATATCCTTCCTAGGGAGTGACAATTGGGCTGTCATGAACATTACATCACATTATATCTCTGGAGAGACCAGTGTGTCAATCAAAGGGCAGCTGTCAAAATAAAACATAGCGCACTCTGAGATACTGAAAACTCATAGGAACGCACACAGATGAAACCATGTTCTTTTGAAGAGGCTTGGGTTTTGGGACAAATTAAGAGCAGAACATAAATTGAAATTGTTCACACAATTGCCTTATTATAACTTCCTAGATGTCCACATCACATCAGTGTTAACAACATTCGTTAAGAGCCCCAGGGGATCAAAGGCCGGCCTCTGGCAAACAGCACAATTCCAGATTTAGCACAGCTGTACCGTGAAGTAAAATGTATTTCCCTGTCCTCTACAAAGCTGTATCTGGTTATGAGTTTTGTCTCATTGTTTAAAAGCTAGATTCTATGAGACTTTTGTTTGGAAAACCATGAGTTCTCCAGAATTAAACCAGGAATTAGCTAGAGGAGAGACAATGAGAAATCTGGCCAGACTAGGGTATCACCCAGTTTAATCTGAGGTGCAGTTTATTTCCCAAATGTGTATTTCCTATGATCATTATCAGTTGTAGAAAGGTCTTCATGGCAACAGCTTATGGTCCAAGAGGGTGCCTCATCCTAAAACTTCAGAGTGGAGTGCCCCCCCCATGGTTAGACCACGTGCCTCCTACTATAGTTCTCCGTGGCATTTTCTGTACATGCGGCACCATCCAGGAGAGAAGTGAAGAGTAAAGGAATTTTAAAAAGTGTTCTTATTTGATAATACAAAACAACCCTTTACAACTCTGAAGGCTGAGATCTGCACATTAACCTATCCTGCTAGTGTTGGGCCAAAAACTATTTGGTTGCTATTACTCAGTGCCCAAGGAAAAATACCTTGAACATGTTCAAAGACAGTACCCTTCACTGCTCCACACCATTCAATTTTCCAGGTCACCATCTGGCTCCAAGTAAAGTGTGTTTAGTAGCTTCAACTTTTATTTCCCAGTCAATGTGAACGGAACGTTTTCTCTTGCTTGGAGTCTTATCAAACTGTCTCCCTATGTATATATGGCATACATTAGGGCAAATGGGTGTTTAATATGTCTTCATAAATATTATGAGAAGGTTGCAGCCATAGTCATTTATTTTTTAAATTTAATAGGATTTGAGGTCAAATATACCTCTAGGACCACACTCTGCAAGTCCCATTGTATCAATGGGAACTTCATCCCTAAATCAATGTGCAGCCTTAGGCTCAATCACCTTTCTACTTAGATATTATGAGGACTTTCTTCAACAGGGATGGGAAAAGGAAGCATGAGTGAAAAAGCGTTTTGTGCACTTCTGAGGGAAGGTGTGAGTTGGTAGTTGATTAACCTTGGGGTAATCCTGGCCCCCTACTGGGATTTGAAAGTGAGGGTTGCTTTCACCTTTTGCGAATTGGCACTTCCCGCTGCAATCTGTCATTGATCAACTGCTACAGGGAATCATTCTCAGTGGACCGAGTGAAGGACTTGGACTGTGGATATCATGGTTCGAATCCCCACTTGGCAATGGAGAATGGAACCGGTAAAACCATTCCCTAAGTACCTCATTTACCTATTAGGGTCTCTTTAAGACGTTTCTGGCTGGGATCCTAGAGATTGAATAAGTAAGGCGTAAGTTCGTAATTGATTCGAGCGGCACTGGCTTTGAGTCGCCCATCAGCAGCTGTGTCCCTATCCGAAGCCTCTTGCATTTAAGAGGAAACCATGGGCAGCTTCCTCCATCCCGAGTTGTAAGAGGCAGCCGTGACGGCCTGCGCATACATGTCAACCACATTATGGAGAACGAAAAGACAGAAAGTCGTCGTGGCACTTTTTAAAGACGCTCCTGTTCCGATGCGTGGTCCCGTCCACTGCGGCGGACTTTCGGAAACAGGCGCGCGCTTCCCCCTCTCGGTGCTCGGGCGGAGGCGGAGGCGGAGGGCGTAGCAAGGGGCGGCCGGGGGGAAAGCGAGCGCGGAGAGACGGAACGCAGCCGAGGCGCGCCACCGCGTCGCCGGCCTTTTCCTCCCTGCGAGCCCCTCCCCGCCGCCCTTTGACTCTCCGAGGCGGGCAGGAGGCGGAGGCCCCGGCAAGGGAGGCGGGCCGGGCAGGGCGACCGAGGTGCGGGAGGGAAAGAGGGAGGGAGAAAGAGAGACGCGGGTGCGGGCCGGCTTCTTTTCTCCAACCCCCTCCATCCCAATTCCCACCCTTTCTTCTCTCTCTCTCTCTCTCTCTCCCTCTGCACCGCCGCCATGGTGGCTGCGCTTGGTCTCCGCGCCTCCTCCTCCTCCTCCCGCGCCGCCTGCCTGGCCCTGGTGCTCGGCTGCCTCGCCTGGCGCGGGGCTCCGGCGCGGGCGGAGGAGACGATGGAGGAGGAAGCGGCGGCGGGCGACGACACGGACCCCCACGCGCGCCACCTCTACAGTGCCGAGATGTTGCGCCATGGCGCCCAGAGCGCGCCGCACTTCGTCATGTTCTTCGCCCCGTGGTGAGCGGCGGCGGCGGCTTGGATCGGGCGGGCGGAGGGGCGCGCCACGGGCTGCTCGTCTCCTTCCGCTGACGTGGCAACCGGGAGTGTGGTGGAGGAAAAGAGGGAGACCGGGGAAAGGCGGCGGGAAAGGGTCCCGGAGGCGCCGCCAAGGGCGGGAGGGGCTCCCCGGTCAGATGCGCCCCGCCTGCACGCGGGCGCCCTTCCCCTCTCCAACTTGCACACGCGAACCCTCTTTCCACGCTCTAGCGGGGGTGGGGATTTGCAGAGGATCTAGGCTAGTGGTGCCCAAACTTAGGCCCTCCAGATGTTTTGGACCACAATTCCCACAGTCATTTGTCATTGGCAGTACAGGCTTAGAATTCTGGGAGTTGTGGTCCAAAACATCTGGAGAGCTGAAGTTTGGACAACCACTGATCTAGGCAGTGCTAGGAGGCGGCAGCGGTGTGTGTGTGTGTGTGTGTGTGTGTGTGTGTTTCTAGTGGGAGTTGGAGGGACTCGGCCCTCGCCCCCCCCTTCATATCTTCATTTAGAAAACGCTGGAGTTGTTTCTTCAGCACCACCCCCAAAGCAACACCAGTGAACTTTTTTTAGGTGTCCCGCGTGTCTACCTTAACGTGTGGTTTGGGAGACTCGGAGGCTTGCATAAGAGGCCTTTGTTCCCGAAGTCGAGAAAATTATTCTAGGAACGCTTGGATTTCTGTCCTTAAGGTACTGTAGACCCGTACCCTGCGGTAGAACTATTGATGACAGGGCAGTAAAGTGAGAATATCACACCTCAGGTGCATGAACAGGATCTGGCCCCTGCTGGAGCTCAAAACCAGCCCCCTGGTTCCTCAGACATCCAGGGCCTTTTCTTCTCACCACCATTGCTCAAAGATGATGTAGCTTATTTATTCCCATTACAAAAAACGTTGAAATGCCTACTAAAGATTTTTTATTTAATTAATACCTTAATACTAGTATTTTTGGTCCCATCCTTTCCCCTTAAACCCTGCAGTTGAATGTGTCTCTCCCAAACTTGTGCAAGATTGAAGTCTACCCTCAAGCTGAAAGAGATCGCCCTAAATCTCTTTAATCAGCCCATAGGATTGAGCACAATCTAAATATAAAATGTGAAGAAGCAAAGTATTCACTCGAACAGCCCCATTGGCAGCAGTAATACTTTAAGGACACACATGCAAATGTGATCACTAGTGCAGAAAAACACATCTAATTAGCCACTATAAATAACTCCTTATGACAGTAGAAGGCTAAGCAGTGTAACAGCAGGAAAACAGATTTGCAGAGTCGACTTGCAGTTAGAAAAACAGCAACCTCGAGCCTTGACAGGTGAATGGATATTAAGGGGTCCAGTGGGGTCAGTGTAAGCAAGTGTTTGAAATTAATATGTGGTGTAGCCCATCTTTACTAGAAGCAGACCACCTAGATTCTGACAAGCCATAATAAGTACTGTACAGTATATAAAATTACCTGCTGTCAGCTCAACTTACAGCAGCCCTTCCCATTGTTGGCCAAGTATAGACATCTCCAGAATAGTTCACAGTGGTTTGGGGGCTATTCTGTGATGGTGAACATTGCCTGCAGCTATACAGCACTGGTTCCCAACCTGAGATCCCCAGATGGCCTTGAACGAAGAGCCTTTTCACACGACCCCTAAGATCCGCTGGCCACTTAAATTCGGACCAGAGATCTTAGGGGTTTGTCGCTGTTCCTGTGTTCCCACCCCCTCCGCACTCCTGGCTGCTGTCTGCGTGAGGGGAGGGAGAAAAAAAGGAAGAAAAGAATGCCACTCACCTCCGTTCTGCCGTCCGGCCTCTGTTCCCGGCACTGCATTCAGATCTCTTAAAGGGGCGGGGGGCAAAAAAACAACAAAGAGAAGCCAGGAGAGCCTGGCACTCACTACGTTACATCCGCATCAGGAATTTTCACCCCCGGAGAGCAGGTACCTGAAAAGTGTGCTGGGATGCACTTAGGTGGGCGTGGTCGCACTTAATTTTCTGTAAACTCCGGAGCAGGTGGGGAAACAATTTTAAGCTCCGGAGCTGGGAGCCATTTGCCACAGAGTTTAGGGGTCGTGTGAAAAGACCCTAAAACTCAGAAATCCTGGCCAGAATGCCAGGTGGTGAAGGCTTCTGAGAGTTTTAGTCCAAGAACATCTGGAGGCCCAAAGTTGGGAACCACTGTTATACAGGCTGGCACACTGGGAAATTGAACTCCTGACCAGATACCCAACTCACTGAGCTGTCAAGATAAAAATGAAATATAATTTTAAAAACCCCAGCATTAATCCTTTAAGATTCGGTATATTTATTTCAATACGTTCAGGTGCTCCATTAGTGAAAGATGTGATGTCTATCAACATGGATGGCTTTACAAGGCTCCAATTCATGGAGGGTGAAGTTACTGTGGCTACTAGCCATGTTTTATTCAGTGTGGTCCAGCATAACTACAGTACGTTATTTAAGTCCAAATTGAAGAAATATTTGGAGTTTAAAAATAAACCCCCAACTGTAATGTTACTTTAAAGAGTGCTATGCACCTCTAGTGTAACGATGTCTCTTGCTGCACAGAATCCTTTTGATTGCCCGGGCCCATTCACAGATCCCAACTGATCAAAGCTTCCCTTTCTTCTTCCTCCACCTTAGATCTGCAGAGGTGGGATCCTATTGATCTTTTAGTCAAGGAGGGCAGTGGGGAATCAAGATTCCTGGCCTCTGTCCCTGCAGCCAGATACCTAAACCACCCAAAGTAGAAAAATAATTTCCAAAACAGAAACAAATTCAAAAGTAGGCTAGGTGATACCTTTATTGGTTACTACTAAAACAAAAAATGTAAGCTAAGCTTTCGATAGCAACTTGCTATCTTTATCAAAGCATTGTACCAAAAATGCGATCTTGATAGAGGATGTAGTCAATCAGGTGCTGAGAATCTTTTTGGTGAGATGGAATACACCAGATGATGGTATCAGGAGGCAGGCTGATGTTAAGACTGCTTCAAAGTCCCGGATAAGGTTTAACACCCAGAATATCAAACAAAACAGCCTAGTCCTTGAGCACCCTCCTTCCCACCCTCAATTTAGCTCTATCAAAATAGAAACCTATTTTCAACAAAAATGTATGGGATTTTGTTCATGTGACTAGGCCTCTTTTCTTTCCAACTCCTGTATGTTGGATCAGCATTCTGTAAAAGTCTAGCAGTGTTTATTAACACGGGAGCCTTGGGCCAAGGATGTTTGGAGTAATTGATTCTAAGCATTAATTACCCCACATTTGTTCAATTCAGATCCAGTAACCAGTGGAACAAAACCCTCAAACTCTACAGAAAAGCAGTTCTCAGGCTGTTTTCAGGCAGCTTCAGCTTCTGAACTGAACACAAATCACTAGTTTCACGTTCCTGTCCTCTCTTGGTCTGGATAGCTTAGTGTGCAAGCTCTTGGCTGCAGAGCCAGTGGTTGAGAGGTAGTTCCCTGACTGTGTCTTCTTGGGGTGGGGGAGTGGGGGAAGCTAGCCTGTGTAGCCTTGGTCAAGTTGCATAACCCTGAAGTGACCCCAATGGGGTCACTTTATTGTAGAAGTAACCCAGAGGGGGTTCTTGATTGTTCTATATATGTATATATAGATATAGAACACATAAATGTGCTGACTCTTTGCAAAAAGTTCTAGGCATCAATACTTTGCAAAAAGAAAAAAAAGGTTTATAAAGTTAAATGCTTACAAAGATGTGCTATCAAGTGAGAAGTAAACGGCCATCTTGAAAATTATTCAGTCAGCTATAAATTAATTTTCAGGAACCGATTTTTCAGGCTTAATATATAAAAAGGCCAGACTAATTCTAGGGTGAATCCTACAAATTAAAAACTGTGTCTGAAGGTTGAAAAGTTTTGTCTATCAAGATACCTCCCAGAATCCCCTAAATGCAATTCAGATGGCAAATTCTATCACCACCGCTGATTCCCTTCCAAGCAGCACGGGCTGGGTAAAAGACCAGTGAATCACTGCTGTGCCTACCAAATTTCATGTGGCTCGTGGCTGGGGGATGATGGGAGTGGTCTAACACTTCTAGAGGGCACAAGGTTTAAGGAAAACAGCTACTGAGTTTTTTGTCAGCAACTCATAAGTGTAAGAATAGCAAAAATATTTATATGAGGGGTGTTTGTTTTTCAATCTCAGGTGTGGACATTGTCAGCGTCTACAACCCACTTGGAATGAGCTTGCAGACAAGTATAACACCATGGAAAATCCAGAAGTCTACGTTGTGAAAGTGGATTGCACAACCGACTCACCACTTTGTTCTGAATTTGGTGTTAGAGGATACCCAACGTATGTATAAAATAATTCCTTGTCTTATTATTTTAGTATGTGTAAAAGAATATTGTGACTCTTGAAGACTTTGTGTATTTTTTGGAAACACTGGCAGCTTGAGAGGACAACTATGTTTTAAGTGCTTTCTTTTATAACATTCTGGTTATACAGTAACCCCTTGCCTATTGCAGGGCTTAGGGACCCAACTCGACCCGCGATAATTGAAAATCCATGATATGCGGATGCTGGGTTGGGTCGGAAGGGGGGGCTGTCTGGGGCCCGCTACACTTATCTGAGGCTTGGTGCTACCCCAAAAAGCCTCAGATGGCCTTCCTGGGTATGTTGGAGGCCCCAGAAGTGCTTTCTGGTGATGTGGAAGTCACTTCCGTTTTGGCAGAAAGCACTTCTGGTGCATCTGACAGGCCCAGGAAGGCCATTGGAGGCCCCAGAACTGGTTTGCAGTGATCCGGAAGTGACTTCCAGTTCACCGGAAAGCACATTTGGAGCCTCCAACAGGCCTGGGAAGGCCATCGGAGGCCCGTTCGGGGCAGCGCCAGGCCTGGGGTAAGTACAGGAGGCCTGAAACAGGCCTATCCAGCTTACCCTAGGGCAGTGATTACGAACCTATGGCACAGGTGCCAAAGGTGGCACTCAGAGCCCTTTCTGTCGGCACTCGACATTGCCCCTTCATAGCCACCTGTATACAGGTTAAATTACTGTATTGGCACTTTGCAAAAAAAAATTAGTCGGTTTTGAATTGCAGTTTGGGCACTCGCTCTCTAAAAGTTCGCCATCACTGCCCTAGGGGGCCTTGCCTTTCATATACTGTGGTCCCGCGATATACCACGACCGCAGTATATGAACTTTGAAATAGTGGGGGAACACTACTCAGAAGGGCAGGGGAACGCTACTGTACATTAAATTACAACATAAATTCCTGCATATTGATGTTACATATTGTGTCTTTATGCTAGAATCTGCTCTGTGCTGCTGTGTTTTAGCTAGCAAGAGTTCATCCCACTGTAATATGGCCATAGTTTTTAAAAGCCTTCTTTACAATCACATAGTGGTTCAAATCTTTTTGCACACACAGGTAAATAAAAACAATATGCCAGTGTAAGGTGTGCTGAATATTTTCTTGCTGCTATACCGAGATTATTGTGAAAGCTATAGTGAACCCCCACCTATATGTTTGCTTATACCTGTATGAAGAACAGGTGTGCCAATGGTACCAAGTTGATGTATCTTTTATAGTTGGTGGAAGGAGGTTGAATTGCTTGTGTGTGTGTGTGTGTGTGTGTGTGTGTGTGTGTGTGTGTGTGTTGTCACAGTTGTGACCGACTCTTCGTGACTCCATGTCCATGAACAATGCCTAATTTAATAAAGTGATTATCATGAGGAAGCATTTCATTCCTTCTCTGTGTTTTGTTAGGAACAGAATGAATTATGAAACCTGGAAGATCAGCCTATATATACTATCAAAGATCTGTTTGAATCTCATGGCAGAGGCCACCTGTTAGACCAGCGGTTCTCAAACTTGGATCTCCAGATGTTCTTGGACCTGGCCAGCACAGCTAGTGGGGAAGGGTTCTGGGACCCAAGTTGGGAATCATGGTACAGTATTAGTCAATTCTGCAGGGATAACCTCTCTCCAAAAGAGTTCCTTCCTTTTGTGGCCACATAGGACTTCGTCTTGGCTAGACTGAACTGGATTAAGTTTGACCATTTTTCAGCCTGATGTTTTATTGGCAAAAATGCAGAGAATACGGACTTCAGCTGACATGTATGAACACATAGCACATAGTCCTTGGATTCTGTTATTTTTAAAAACTATCTGATTCATTCAAGATTTCTGTAGCTGTGAACTTAAAATAACATTACTGTTTTCTTGTACTCTTAATAAGAGCGGAGACATTTATGTAGGATTACTATCAGCTGTGTCAGTGGGCTTTTCTTTTCTGACACGAGACCCTGGCTTTGCAATTTTGTGCGTGAAACACTGTGAATCAGTTCTCTCCCTTTCATAACCCAAGCTCACAGTCTTCTCCCGCCCTATTTAACATAATGTCTGTTTTTGCATACACTCCCTGTTGACGTTACCTAGAAAAAAGCACAAACACTTCAAGCATTGTTGTGGAACTATTCTGGGGTTTTAGAGGGCTGTTATAGGTGACATAACAGGCCTTGGCCCAGCTTTTCACGAACCAGCTAGCAACTTAAAGAACTTATTTTATTTTATAGTAAGGAACAGGGATGGGGTAGATGGGAAAGGGAACATGAGTCTTAGGAGAGGCGTGGTACGTTATTACTTGAAATAATTAATTTTAATATGCTGTATTATATAGTGGCTCCTAGTTCTTGTTTTTTGGGCTGATTGTTCTTTTAAGACCCCAGATAAAATTGATTTATTTAATGGCATGCTTTAGAACTGAAAAAATTTATACTAGTATGCTTTTTTGGATAGCAAACATATATGCAGGCTGCATTTGCTGCCATTAACATTAAGTAAGATGAAATAGCAAGAAATCTCAGGTCTGTACAGCATTGCCAGAGAGCTGAATTTAATCTCTCTGTGTGTTGTGTCATTACAGTCGTGACCAACTCTTTGTGACCTCATGTCCATGGAGTTTTCTTGGCAGGAATACTGGAGTGGCTTGCCAGTTCCTACTCCAGGCGCCTACAGCACCTGGTATTCCCTGGTGGTCTCCCATCCAAGGACTAACCAGGGCCCACCCTGCTTAGCTTCCTAAATCAAGCAAGAGCGGATGTGCTTAGGGCATCTAGGCATCTCTGAATTTAATCTAATGCTGTGCTATTGAATGCAACAGAACTCCAAAAAAAGAGGAATTTCTTTTGAGACACAATAAATATCATTGTGTTCAGGATATTTCAAGTTTGCATACCCTTGAAATTTTGTGCTTTATTGTCTTTTTGCATTTGCAGCCTAAAGCTGCTGAGACCAGGCCAAGAAGCAGCTAAATACCAAGGGCCCCGAGATTTCCAATCACTAGAACACTGGATGTTGCAGACATTAAATGAAGATTCTGTGGTGAGTGATCAGAGTGGACTTACTTAAGTGGAACATTTCGTAGGGCAGAGCAGTGCTTGATCCACAGGGCCCATGGGACTTTACCTTTTGTAGTGCCCAGTGATAGAAAGCTACAGGAGGCATCATTTGGGTAAAATTTGGAGATCTTGGAAGGTTAAGTTTTTGGATTTCCATGCTGCTGGTTAGTTCAGTGGTTTTGCTATTGGGCTGCAGAGCCTGAGTTGAGAACTCAGTTCCCCAGTAATACCATCATGGCAAGGGTTGGACTTGATCATCCATAGGGTCCCTTCCAGTTTTGCAGTTCTGAGATGAATGTCATCCTTATGTATTTCTAAAGCAATTAGAGCCAAGTAATAGACTACATTTGTGTTATGACTTGGACTTGTTTTACCCCCAATGATGGCCCCATTTAATGACAAGCATTTAGAGGAAAGGGAATTAAAAGCTAGATGTGGACAGCAGTGGGTGACTTTTTAGACTTGTTTTCTCTGTTGGAACAAACACAGACCTCACTGTTGTATGAACTAAGAACCCACACCCAGTGTGGATGCTTTACTGCCAGCACTGCCGCCTCCTCATTGATAAATGGCTACTTCTGATTCTTTATTCTTGGATGAGGGAATGTCATCCTCCGTGGTCGTAGCGCAGATATTTTTCATAGTCCCATTAATTTGTATTTTACAACTTTCTCATGCAAGCTGCTAGCCTCCTTGATATATAATCATGTTGATATATAATCAAAGTTTGAGTTGTCTAATTAGTTAGTGTTGTTTTCCTGTTTGATAGGAGCAAGAACCTGAACCAGAGGCCCCCAAAGCCCCTGAATCAAAGCAGGGCCTCTATGAACTCTCAGCCGCTAATTTCAAACAGCACACAGGAGAAGGTAATGTGATCTTGCAAATTCTTTATGCATGTTTGATTCAGAACGAGGACAATTAAAATCTGTACTTCACAGTCTGTCAGCATCCGCCATTCACTAATCCACCTGACACTCTGGTTATGGCAATGTTCCCATCCCTCTTTGGCAAGAGTGACAGAAGACTCTCCCACTTCTTCTCTCTTGCATGGAAGAGAAAATAGCACCGTGGAAGCTTCCCCGTCTTCTTAACCCTGGACCTGACAGGCCGCGGTGGCATGGGCTATTCTTTCTCACCTCCCTTCCCACTGAAGAGGAGGAAGAGAAGCCTGCACTGCCACCACTCACCAGATCCAGGAACAAGAAGACAGGAAAGATCCGCCACGGACGGGACGCACAGGCACAAGGGAGGTGGCTCCTCTGGGCACAGAAGGCTTGGAGCAGAGGCAGCACGGGGAAAGAGGGAGGGTGGGCATACATTTTTGGAAGGTTTTAGACTTTGCCCTCCCTATGCATCTGTTTTGGGGGAAGGGTATTGGGGGGGGGCTGTTCCTCCTTTTCCTAAGTTGCTCCCAAATCCAAGATCCTTGTCCCATTATCCTTTTGCTGATTTTATGGGGGGGGGGGGGAACTGAGTCGCCTGGAGGGTGTTCTTATACAGTATCTCTAGATGTCTTAACTTGCAGTGTTTTGGTGCCAAAATGTACGTGTTTTGTGTAACTAATAGATTCTGCCTGTATACAGTGGTACCTCAACTTACGACATTAATCCATTCCGAAGGCATCTTTGGGAGTCAGTCAAGTTGTAAGTCAAACAGTGGTTTCCCATAAGAATGCATTGAAAATCGATTAATCTGTTCCAGAGGGAACAGATTAATAGGTTTTCAGTGCATTCCTATGGGATGGCTGTCCCAATCCCCCTCAATCTAGGGCTGCCTTTGGCTGCTTTCTGCTTTCCCGCCAGACAGATGATTTTGACAGGTCACCTGTCAAAGTCATCTGGTGGGAAAGCGGAAAGCAGAGAGAGGCTGCCCTTGGTTGAGGGAGAACCCCAGGCGCCTTGGAAGGGAAGCATTTACTGGAGGGCTGCGGGAAGTTGCATCCGTCTCAGGAATCTCCTGGGGTGGATGTATGTTTGCCCAGCCTGCCGCTGCTTGCCTTGCAGGGCGCCTGTGCTGGCCAAAGATCAGTGGCCGCTGTGATGAAACTGTGAATTTGGCACTCTCACTCCCCCCCCAACCAGTTTCCTTAATTGTAAGACAATATTAATTGTGCTGCATTTCACAGGAGTGTGGAGGCATACCATGAAAGATTTAAAATACTTCATCAATATAGTATTTATTTTATTTATTTTTACAACTTATATGCCGCCCACTACCCAAAGGTATCTGGCAGACAAGTAACATTGAACTGGGGAACTCGGAAAGATCTGAGTGCCGTCGTCTGCTAAGTGCAGCCACAGCTGGTGCATGCTACAAAAAGGGCATCCCTTTCAGACAAGATGTGTGTAGAACATGTATCTTGTTTTAAATGAGTCAAGTGTTATGCGAGTGTTAATTCCCCAGGAGAACAAGATTGGAATTCCTTATGCACCTTACTTATAAATGAAACTCTGGAGACGATCCTGTTTTGCAAAAAATAAGCATTGGGTCTAGGTGGCTCACCCCATTATTATACAAAATCAATGCGAAGGCAAATGCTCTCTATCCATCGTATCCACATAGAGTTAAATAAATGTAATTTCATGAAACAAACATGGAAGAGACTTTATTTCTTCATGAGATCACATTCTTGGGGGGGTTGGTGATGTCATCAATGATAGGGCAGTAGCAGGGCACTCTGTTCCCTCGGTCTCCCTTTGTCACCCTCTTCTACTCTGTTTAGTCCCCCCCTTTTTTCTCCTGTTCCAGTTGTGTTTTTTCCTTTCCTTACTGGCCAAATAAAGAAGGCTGGTGGCCTCCTGCAGGCTACCCCCATACTAAGCTCTATATTAGTGATTCTCAACCTGCGGGTCTCCAAGCGTTCCTGGACTGCAACTCCCAGAAATCCCTTCCAGCATGGCAATTGGTGGAGGCTTCTGGAAGTTGCAGTCCAGGATCATCTGGGGATCGACAGGTTGAGAACCACTGCTCTCTATATGCTCTCCACAGGCTTGTTGATCTAGTCTCATTTTCATGTGCCTTTCCACTTACAGTAAGTCTTTTCATAGCTTCCTATATCACGGATATTTCATGTCATCATCATCATAATGATACCTGAAATTTTTATGGTGTACTTAAGGATGCTCATATCACTCTGTATCCAACTCTGATTCCTGCGTACAAAAGCTTCGCCAGGTCCCTGTTGTTGTCTCCACATTGGCAGTCTCGGGAAGAGGGAGCAGAGCGGGAGTGAAAAATCTGCTGTGGTTAAAGACACAGACGCCAATGAAATGAAATGAAATAAAGCCTTGCTTGCTTATTTATAGGCCACCCCTCCTTCTTTTCTTAAAAGGCAATCACTTTATCAAGTTCTTTGCCCCTTGGTGTGGCCACTGCAAAGCACTTGCCCCGACGTGGGAACAACTGGCTCTGCTCCTCGAAAATTCAGACTCGGTCAAGATTGGCAAGGTACGGTTGATGGACAATTCCTTTTCCTGGAAATGAATCCCTCTGGTGTTCGTGTTTATGAAGGGGAATGCTCCATGAACTACAGTCATCGTCGTCGTCATCATCTGCTGCTAAGTAAATTATGACTTCTGGTGACCCCATTTCAGGGTTTTCCATGTCAAGAATACATAGAAGTGATTTCCCATGTCCTTCCTCCCTTCGGGGGACATCCCTTACAGATTGCCCAAGGCTACACAGGCTGGCTCTATTCACAGGAGCCACAGTGAGGAATCGAACTCCCCAACTTCTGGCTGCACTGCTGGATACCAAAAACCACTGAGCTACCCAGCCAGCTCTAAACCACAAGAGCCTTGTTACTTCTGTGTCAGAACCTTTATTTATTTATTTATTTATTTTTGAAGATTGAACAGCTGGCCTAGGTTTCTTTTTTTAATTTGTTTCATGTGTCCTTGGGAAAATATGCCTGTGCCGGCGTGTTGTAGGGCAGCTCAGGCCTTCTTCGGTGGCCAAGGGCATGAGCAGCTAATAGGAAGAGAGAGAGAGAGAGAGACCAGGGCCTTGTTATTTTTAAAGGAGGGGAAAAAGCAGGTCCTTGCAGCTTCATTTTATGAGGATGGAGCCCTTCTTTCCATCTTCCGACCGATCTGTGTGGGTGTTTGGAACAGCGTCGGCTAACTATAAAAACAGGAGCAAAGTCACATCGCGGGCTTTCTGGTGGAAAAGATTGCTCCCCCCCCAGCCTGTCTCCTTCTGTTGGACACACTTGTAAATATTTTAGGGGGAAAGTAAGTGCTGGGATATTTTGGTGCCTTTTGGGGTGATCAAGTACATATTGTGTTCAGGCACGTGAAGGGAAGACCCAGGACAATTTTATGCATTGTTGTTTTAATCCAATCAGTGTTTTACTTTTCTATATGTTGGGTATTTTCTGCTCCATCAAAAGAAATTTGGGGCAGGGAAGCAATTGGCAGACGGTTCTCCTGCTGTCCCGTCTTTGCTTCTAGCCATTTTCTTGTTTTTCCATGAGGTTATAGGTATGCATGTGTAAGGAATCCCACGGGGCGCCCGGGCGGGAGTGTTGGCACGAACAATATTAAGAATAATTTTGTCCCCAGTGGCATCTCTGCCCCATATGGACCCTTCTGAGGCTAGTTTCCAATTGAACACAAAACACAGAAAACATACTGTTTTCCTCTAATTTTTTACTTCTTAAAAGCAAGGGTGGCTCCTGCTTGAAGCATCATCGGCATACCAGCTCCATGGCGCAGTGATGCCACTGCATTAACTAAGTGAGACCACAGCTGCAGTCTTTTACCCACTTCCCCTGGGAATAAATCCCACTGGATTCAATGGGGTGTATTTTTGAAAGATCTGTGAATTTCTTGCCACCATCTCATCAGTTGCAACTCACCAAACTGCTATATATCTCATAATATAATTTTTTTAATGGGGTATGAACATACAAAGAAGAAGAAGGAGAAGAAAGCAGACTGTAGGCGGCTGGAACACTCTCCGACTCTGCCATTAGAGAACAGTGTATTAATAATGAGAATTGGAAAGTAATTGGGTGTTTGGCATCTGGAGAATTGTAGTCAAATAGCAAATGTATAAAGGCGCTACCGCTCTTTGTTAGAAATGTGTATCTGACTAGATTATTTTTGAAGGTGGGAGTGCCAAACCCCCTCGTATTTCAATGTAGGGTGTTTTTGTATCTCTGCGAAGATTCTCAGTCATCCAAGCAAGGTTATACTGAAGTTGAGTCATGGCAGCTGGACTTCTTTTATTTTGAGATGGAAAGGTTTTGCTATTCATCCTAGTAGCTTTGTCAGTGTGAAGAAGTTGCTGTGAGGCTTCCAATTTCTAGTTCACCTTGGTTTCACACCACCATACTCTGAATAGACTCATCAGGTAGACAGTGGCCTGAATAGGCTCACTAAATGTCCAATGGCACTTCTTGTGGTTTTGTGGCTTTTACTTAATCATTTAACTTTAATTAACCTGAATTGTGCTAAATTTTAGGTTGACTGCACGCAGCATCATGAAATATGCTCCGCAAACCAAGTCCGTGGTTATCCAACCCTTCTTTGGTTCAGGGACGGAGAAAAGGTGAGGTGGATGTGAATTAGCCTGATAGATGAAATAGAACTTTTGGTGCCTTATGTCACATGTTTGACTGGATGAGCTGCAGGCTTGTCCTATACCTGGAAATGGGAGCCTGATGGTGAACTGGATCTTAATGGACCCATGGTCTCTGTGAGCTGAAAGCTATCTAGTCAAATAAATGGGCCCATATTCTTAAGAATCTAGTTTTGACACATAGGGGCCTGGTTTTACTTACTCATCAGATTTTCATCCCTGAAGAGATATATTCAGATGAAGTACTGTAGATAAGGACAGGCTTCATAACAGGTCATCCCAAGTCTGTTAGAATTTTATTCCTCACAGAAGGCCTTCCTTCACCAATATTATCGCTTGTCTCTACCTGGTCTTCTGCAGCATCTAGGCCCCTCCCACTCCCTCCACCTTGCTTTTTCTGAGGCACCAAGGTCTCCTGCCACATCACCAGTGTGCTGCCTCAGCCAGTTATTGTTCCTCTGCTCATGATGACTGCCTGGATTTTCTTCACATAGAGGCTAACCTCACGAGTTGTGCCAAACATCACTAAATAATGGATTTGATTGAAATTAGTGGATTTGTAGAATGACATAAGGTGGTGTGGTGTTTTAAATGGGACATTCAGAAATGTTTGATAAACTACTAATACCCCACATGACTGGTTGGTTCATTTCCAGGCCGACCAGTACAAAGGAAAGAGAGATCTCGACTCGTTGAAAGAATATGTGGATGCTCAGTTAAAAAACACCAAAGATGCCTCAGGTGATGCTAAGCCCACAGAAGCACCATCAGCACCACCCGCCAAAGAAGCCACTGAGAAAATGGCTGAGGAGGAAGAGGTGGGTCCTAAGTAGCTCTCGAACTCAAGTTCATTTTATTTGGCTTCGGCAATGCTCCGTAACCAAGTTTTGCTTGTTAGAATTTCAAGAGATTTTTATCATTGTGAATAAAGTTGATAGTGAAAGGACGAGTTGGTACATTCCCCAGCCCCACCCCCCAACTAATTCTACATGTCAGACTACTTTCTGAACCAAACAGTTCCGAGTTGCTCCTAGTAACCCACAGGATGTTCACTTCCTATTGGATGGGATGTTATATTTCCTGCTGCCTTTTTCTCCATTTAGTCATCATCTTTGTGACATCACACGTGGTTGCTAGAGCATAAATGGCTCTCTGTCAATTCTCTCTCAGTGGGTGACACAGTAAAAAGACCAGGAACAAATGGACAAAAAAGAAGAAATTACAGTAGACCAGGTGGTGTTAAAAAGAACAAAGAGGAGGGAGACCCAAAATAACTCGTATTGCGGGGAAATTTAGGCTGCCGTACACATATGTGCAGGATTTTGAAGCCATGGTGTGTAGATTTCAGGACAGATGGTAGTAAAATATTAATTGGGGCTTCTGCGGCTGCAGCTCTGCGTGCCTTTGAATTCTGTCCATTTCCACATCTTTTTGCTGCTTATCCAGGACTAAATCAGCTGCTGTAGAAACATTTGGCCTCATTCAGCAGCGGCAGTCAAGAGGAAGAAACTGAGTTCTGCATGAGTTTAAAAGGAGCTGTTTGATGAGGTGGGATAAATCTCCACAGGAACATTTGTGGAGAAGTCGGGTACTGCTTGTCTGAAGCCCCCCCCCTTTTTTTTTAATGACATAAATGCAGTGGCTTTAAAGCAGCAAGAATTTGGCGTTACTTTTGAATGGTGCTAAAAAGCATAAAAATAGCATTATGTAAAGTAGTTCAACACCTTTGTGTTTTGACAGAGCAAGGTCCGTTCCCTCTCTGAGAAAGACTTTGATGAACAAATTGCGAATGGAATCACTTTCATCAAATTCTATGCACCATGGTAAGGATTTTCAACTTTTAGGTATTTCAGCTTCTATTTTCTCTTAGGATTCAGTCCTTGCTCTGCACACCAGCCTTCTCTGAAATGGGGTCGTCAGAGACTCGTGATCACTTGGTAGCAATTATCCAGAATTAAACTTGGTTTTCATCTAAAAGTAGTTGTTCTGCTTTCATGTCGTGCCCAAGAGGAGCTGGAAGGGATTTTCAATTTGGTTGGCATGAATTGTGTATAGCTGCACATTACAGGCAGATCTGGTAGTGTTCTTTTCATGTTTTACTTTTCAGTGCTTTAATATTTTGTTAATTGGTAAATTGTTTTTGGTATGAATGCTGGAATCTATGCAGTCCACTCAGATAAAAAATAAATAATTGATCCATGGATCAGATAAAAAATAAATAAATCATCTGTTGGGTTGCCAAATGGATTCCTTCTTTGTGTTAACATTTTCTATCTGGGATCACATTTCTGATAACAATACACACCAAGAGACTTCATCCCTTCTTATTGTATGAATAACTGCTACTCTTTTCCCTTGTGCCTTTATTAATTGGCCTTAAAATGGGTTTTAAAGACAAAAAATACCATCAAATAAAACAGTCCTTAGAGTGTTGATATGCTGGCCAGTTGACTAGTCGAATAACTGTGTTTCATAGCAAGTTTAGACTTAAAGGCAAGCTTAGATATTAGTTGAAGCTTGCTTGATTAAACCAGGCAGGAATTCATAAACATGTTCAAGAGTTGGAGGGGAGCACATGAGTACCAGTCTTGTTCCTGATCTTTCTAATTCCGCTATTGCTAAGTGGCCTCACTGCCAGATGGGTGGTATAAAAATCCAATAAATAAATAAAATAAATTATAATGCTCTGCTGTTCTCAAAGACTTTTGGGTTTGTTTTTGTTCCTAGAGAAAATAGCTGTGTGTGAACCATCCATAGAAATAGAGTTCTGGGTAGATTAATACCTTTATTGGATCAAAGGTTACAATGAGAGCTTTTGAGCTCCCCAGAACTTTTTAATTTCATACTGTAAAATGACATTTGTAGACAACCTGAAGAGTTATATCAATTATTGGGGGCACATGGATGTGGTTTTTAAATTGCATATGAAGCTTTTATGACTTGCTTCATGGTTTTGATTTGGGTTAGAAGCCAGTAAAATCACTTGGTTCCTTTCCTTATCATCTTGACTGTCATTAGTTTTTGTAGAGATTTCTTAGATGTACTGTATATGATTGCTGAATATGATTGCCTTGCTCATTTCATACCTGTTTTTAGATGTGTATGATTACTGAATAGAGATGGGCACGAATAAAAAAAATGGCATTTCGTTTGTCGTTTGTTGTTTGGAGGGTCCGTTTCGGTTCGTTTCCGTTTTCCGTGAATTTTTGCAAAAAAATTCGTTTTCGTTTTCATTCGTTTCGTTACCATTTTGTTACCATTTATTTCAATTTTTTGTGATTTTTTTTAGGATTTTAAGCAATTCACTCATATTGCAGTAACGGAAACGAAACGCACGACAAAATTTCCGGTGTTTCTGTTCGTTTCGTTTCATTTTAGAGACAAAATTCATTTGTCATTTCATTACGTAACGAAACAAAAAAAACGGAAACGGAAATGAAAAATTGTTTGTTTCGTGCCCATCTCTATTACTGAATATGATTGCCTTGCTCATTCCATATCTATTCCCAAACCTCACTGTTGACATTTTTGACCTCAGGCCTGATGCTACAGAATCTCAAGAACTTCACCTGCAGCATCATATCTATTCTGCGGTTTTATATAAATCCATCTGAATTGGTGCTCACAATTTTCTTGTGCTTCCCTTATTATGTGCAAGCCCAGAGAGTTAAAGGGGGTAGGAGGAGGAAGAGTTCAACATTTAGATGAGTGTGGTCTCAGAGGAAGTGTAGAGCTGTGAGATAGTGAGCTGATTCTGGATTGAACTAAATCACTTCATTCTTCACCCCTTAATATGTGTAGCCTGCATATTACAATTAAAATTGTAAACTGCCCAGGGACTACTTGAAGTAGTGTGGGTGATATATAAGCAGACCACTTTAATAGTCCCTTTCTCACTGGGAGTTGTATGAATTGATCCAATTGAAAAGCACCGGATTCAAGGTTAGGCAGGCAGGGACTCTGCAAGGTGGATCTCACTCGGAAGCTGATTCTATCATGTCGGGGCAACCACTGAAAAGGCCCGACCCCTAGTGATCGTTTTTTGGGCTTCTCTATACGTGGCCACCCGGAGTGAGAACGCCTGCAACGCTCTGGTGGTCGGCCCACAGCTGATCTTAAGGAGATTCGCTCTGCCAGGTATTCAGGTCCCAAGCCGTGGAGGGTTTTGAAAGTCAGAACCAATACCTTGAAGCTCACTTGGAATGCAACGGGCAACCAGTGCAGGCGAGCCAGCATTAGGGTGATACGGTCATACCTTCCCGCACCCACCACCAGTCTGGCCACCACATTCTGTACCTGCTGCAATCTCCTAATAAGGGTCAAGGGAAGCCCCACATAGAGAGCGTTGCAATAATCTATCCTTGAGATCACGAGCACCTGCACTCCATAGTGTTTGTGTTTGCGTTCCAGTAATCTTGGAATTCCCAACTGCAACACTGCACGAGATGGCAGAATCTTTTGGGGGAAGGCTGTTGACCTTCCCACACCCACCACCAGTCTTTGTTTCACAGGAGTCCTTATACATTTCCCCCATAAAACCTGCAATGGTGTGATGTCCCATCAGCAAGTAACACATGCTCAGAGTTAACTGGTACTATTGATTTCCAGATGACTGCAATACTACTTGAGGGAAATTGTGGAAATCATTGAGCTCTTGCAGCACACTGTAGGAGCAAGCTGCACTCCAAATATAGCTACCATTCTCCCCTGCCTTTATTCTAAACAGGGAAGGCCACAATGATGGCAAAACACCCAGTAGGGAGGGCTGTGTTAAAGATACTCTAAATGTCACCCAACCGATCCACTTTCTTTGCCAGCAGTTCTTTCCACGAAAACCTGCAGTTTAGGCTCATGTTTATGACACAAATAGCCGGTATCCTATTCCTGGCTCCCAAAATCATGTACACAATTATAGTGCATTGTATACAAATTGACCTTTTGCTGTTCCTTGTCAACTGTTTTATGTCTGGCTAAGCAGCTGCTAGTGTGCTGAGGCCTACTTTTGTTCTTTTCTTGCTTTCATGTAAATATTGCCATTAAGCTGAACAAGAGTGGAAGCTAATCTTGTTATATAGTTTTCAGTATATATGGGCAATACACTGCCATGCACATGCTGTTGTATAATGCTAACATGTTCCCAAAAAGTGTGTGTGCGCGTTTTAAGTAGATAATACATTTTAGTGTTTGCTTTGAGTGAGAGCATATATATACTTTTTTTTTCATTATACCAATGGGACAAACCATCCAGAATTAAGATGTTGAATTTGGCTTAGAGACTGTCACCTCATTTCTACCTTGAACCTGAGTACAGTAGTATGTTCATTTACCTAGTAGTGCACAGGCTTATTTTGTTTATACTTTCTTCTGGACATGGTCAAGTGGGGAACTAAGTGCAATGCTTAGGTTTTTGTAGTTGAACTGTGTGAAGATCAAAGTACTTAATGTTGGCTGGATTGTATCCTATGGTGTTTTAATACAAATGGGATGTTCCATGGCAAATAAACATTAACTGAAAGCCACCCCTGCAGCATTTAAATTGGCAGGCATATGAAATATTCCTAGCACCGCAGGCTTACTGTAGCTTAACTGCAATATGGTGTCATTTAAGAAAATTCTGTGGACTTTAAGTTCAATTGTGGGCCACAGGAATGAAGTGAGAACATCAGCTTGATAAACCTCTCAAGCCTGAATGTTGTTTGGTTCATGCATGCACTGGGGTTTTATTTTGGCATCCGTTAAAATGCGGACAAGCCAACAAGCTAGCAGAGTGGAGAATGCCTGTGAAGGTAACTGATGCATTAAGGCACCAGCTGTGATTCCTTCTTCTTTTTGAAGTAAAGCTGTCCTTCTAAAATAGCCAGACCTGTACTGTTCACCCACACCTGCATCTCGTTTAATTTTTTCAAGTCTTCCTTGACCTGATGGAAGGATAGTGTAGAGCAGTATAGATTTTTTAGCTCCGTTCTTATATAAACAGTGGCTAAAATTCTTTTGCTGTAACTGATACCATGTCAGGCTGATGTGAAACCATGGAAGCTCCAAGACGGGAGGGGAAATTGTTAGCTACTTTAAATTGCAATTGTCAGTAAAGTCATCTAGGCAAGTATCGTTTTCAGTAATTAAAGACGCTTGTCTCAGGTCTTACAGCTTCCATGGCTTCCTGACAATGCATGAAGCCTTGGACAAAAGCCAGGAATGCTTGATTTCGGAAAAATCACCACTGATACAAACTGTGGCTTGAGATTTCACCCATTTTTTTTTTAAAAAAATCAAAATAGAAATAAATGTGACACTTTATTTCAGGTGCAGTCACTGTAAAAACCTGGCTCCCACTTGGGAGAGCCTATCCAAAAGGAACTTTCCAGGACTGTTGGATGTCAAGATAGCAGAAGTTGATTGCACCACTGAACGCAGTGTTTGCAATAAATTTTCTGTAAGTATGAGCATGATACTACTATTCATTTCCACTACGTGTTGAAAATCATAAGCATGTGGCTTGTAAGTTGATGGTCCCCTCACCAAAACATTATTGATATAACCTGTGGTTTAGAGCAGAATATGAATTCAAACATACTACAGTTATTTGAATAAAACCCACTAGCTGGGATCAAAAGAGCACTCCACACCATGGAGTAATTTTACCAAGTTGGTTCCTGCTGTCTCACCTACATTAGCGACCACTATGTATGTTCAGGGAAGTTCTAAAATTACCCGGTTTATTTATTAATTATTTCCAACATGTCTAATGCTCCATAGTGTGAACATGCTCTGGGCCGTTCACAGCATGACAAATCACAAAATAATTAAACTAATATTTCAAGTGGAGAAAAGCAATACAGGCAACACATACCTTGTAGCCGCTTCTGCCACACATAAGTGTTGCTGTTGAAGACTTGAGTTCTACCTCTGTAAAATTTTGGCTGCAGTTACGTAGCCATATACTCAGTGGGCTTAACTTTCGGATACAGCTCTACAATTCCAGAGTACCACTAGAAAGAGGAACTACTAACCACTCTTAAGTATTTTATATCTAGAAAATTTGTGTAGGTTTCCCATGAATTGGAATTGACTTAGCACTACATAACGAGAGGTCAGCAACTAATGCAATTTATTTGAAATTTTTAGCCTCACTTTTTATAAGTGGGTTAATTATTCTTGGTCATGGCTTATTCTGAAGAGTTTTATGTTGATGTTCAAGCATATATAAATTACACATACACTCACAATATTAGGTTCTTAAATGTTCCATTGCATCTTTGTACAGCATTGATTTTACTGGAAGGGACTTTGGTGTAGAGTGTGATTACTGTAGAAGTCAATATAATAATAGTTATTGTACAGTGTTATGCTATCAAAATAAGAGCATACTAGTAGCCAGGGTATAGTTTATGCTTATGAGTGCCTAATATTAAGAAGGGTGCTACTTTTTTACACACATTCCTTTGTTTTTTTGGAGGTGCGTGGCTACCCAACACTGATGCTGTTCCGTGGTGGTGAGAAGGTCAGCGAACATACTGGAGCCAGAGATCTTGAAACACTGCATAACTTTGTCTTACGGCAAGCAAAGGATGAACTGTAACCATGTACCAGTGTGGATACAGCTTCTCCAGCTGTGTCTGCCCATTAAACATGGGAGTTGAATCACGGTAACACTACTGGATTTCCAGTAATGGTCATTTGGGAAACTGAATGTACTAAGATACGGTATCTTCTCCATGTGTTTGTATGTTTTTAAAAGACTTATATGTTGACTTCAAGGAGAGTATACAAACTGCATTGTTCAATCTTTGCAGTATTGTTTGCATCAATGAGGTCTTTCAGGAGGATATGTTAAAATTGAAAGGGGTCCGCGGATTATGTTCAATCCCAGTTACCGGTTCATAAGTTAGAAACTTAACACATGCATACAATTTGTAGAAAGCCACATTGTAGTCTTGTTATATTGTTGAATGACTACTTTTTAAACTGTCTGGGTAAAGAGTTCAAAGAAAGTTCAAAAGGAAAACACACACATATACACACACACACTTTAGGAAAGTACCTCTGGCCATTATGAGCTGCTTGCTTCCTGTACTTGTTTGTTCTTCTCCTGAGGGATGCACAAGGAAAAGTAAAGGGTACTGTAATGCGTGCCTCGTTTTATTGAACCACAGTATCTACCAACTAGATTTGGACAGCTGTTAAAACATGATTGTCCTATTCAGCCATTTGCAAATTCCATTTTCTTTTTCAGCTATCAACTAATGGTTTTAAAAGCTGGCCTTTTTTAAAAACAAAAAAAAAAGTTTTTTGCTCTTTTTGATTCCCTGCTGAGCCGAGTAACCAAGGTCAGCTTCTTTGAAGTCATTTACTGAAGAAAAACAAAAACTTAAAGGCTCTGAATTATCTTCTCTCTTCCTAAGCAATACAAAGAGAGGAACCCAAACTTAGCAGGTGCTTTGTATTTTCAGCAGACTATTCATTCCCCTTCACCCCTATTTCCAGTTGAGATGCCGCATGAGATAGAATTAAAGCCAAAGAATATGTAGTACAGGTACCAAATAAAGATGAAACAAGAGGTGCAAACTTGACGTTAAAATTCATTCAAATGTGTACACCAACTTTTGTTTCCATTTATTTGGTAAAGGATTTCAGATTTGTACATATGAGGAGTCATGTATGTAGGATAGTGCGACCGCCTGGCCTTTCTCAGCCCTCATGCTCTGCAAGCATGATGGCTGTTGTTCCTCTATTGAGAGCCCTAGCCCAACACATTGAGTGGTTGCCAGGTTGGAAGAGGCTGAGCCATTGCCATTTTATCTCCGTCGAAGAGATGCTGCTTTCCTTAGCCATGTCCATTTCTTATCTTATGTACTGTAATTTTGTCCTTTCTATGGGATGCCAGGGAATTTGTCCAGCACAAATCAAGAGAAATGGGAAAGGCTGGAAGTGTACAAAAAAAAAAGGGCTAATCACATACGACAGAGATATCAGATGAACACAAATGCTTCTGGCTTAAAGGGAGCCTTTATTCATGATGGCTTTGTTTAAAAATAATAATAACCTAATGATGCACAATGTCATGAGCAGGCTGACTGTAACTCATGTGTTTCTTGTACAAAACCGAGTGGTACAATTGTTTATACAAACAGTTTCTGAATAAAATCTTCTCTTTTTTTAAAAAAAAAAAGCCCACACAGACCCACCCTTTGTCTTGCTACATAATACATAAAATCAATATATCTAGAGCAGGCATGTCCAAACTTTGGCCCTTCTGATGTTTTGGACCACAACTCCCAGAATTCCAAGCCTGTATTTCCAATGGCAAAGGACTGTGGGAGTTGCAGTCCAAAACATCTGGAGGGCCAAAGTTTGGACATGCCTGATCTAGAGGTTGCAATAAATTATAATACTCATCTATTTACAAAAGACCGTTCAAAATGCAAAGTAGTCAAAGGGGAGTGCACTGTTTTGAATTCTCACGGCGGGGGGGTTCTTTGTGTGGAACCAGATTTCTGATGCAAGTATCATACACATTTTAAATTCCCTTTCCTTTTTTGGTAGCCAGGCTAGTCTGTTCATATTTCTCCAAGTGAGGAGAGGCTCTGTAAGATATGGGCAAGTGCAAGAAGAGGTATACTTCAGACCTCAGAATTTGTTAATGTTTTTAACTGAGCATTCTCCTGGCAAGTGCAATATCCTCTGCATATTTAGTCCTGCAGCCTTATCCCACCCAGACCTTATCACCTTGTGTTGTTCAGATGCACAAATGGGACTGTTCTGTTCGTACAGGCTGTCACTAGTGGGGAACAACTGAGTTGATCCGTTTTCTGTTTCAGGAGACCACAAAGATTTATATATAGGGAGTATTAGTATATTTAGGGAATTCTCTGTTTTAGCCACTGTCTTGAAAATGCCTTTCAGGCATATCAAAACTTTACAGTGGGTAGTCCCATAGCATATAATTTACGGTTCATTGAAGGGCCCAGAATTTTTGAGTACACACATGTATGTGGCATTTAATACTGGTGATGATGACAGCACTAAGAAAAGTTGGATCATAATTAGCAGCAAGGTACAGCTGTGAAGTGTGAGCATAACTGTAAAATACTGTATTTGACCATCAGCCTGATGGACACTGTTCCTTCTAGAACAGCAGAAGATCTGGTAGCTTTGTCTTTTAACCACTTTTCCAATAGTCACACCAGAGGGGCATATCAGTTTATGTTGCATGTTGATCATAAAGAAAGACATCCTTTAACACAGCAGATGCATTTGTTACTTAACCTTCTAGGAGGAAATCTATGTGTATCCATTCACTCAGTACAAGGCACTTCTTTGCAATAGTAATCCTGAAGGCCTGACGTATAGTTGCATGCCTTCAAAGTATAGCAGTGTGTGTGGATGGAGCTTTGCCTTCAATAGTGAGTGCCTTCTGTTGCTGAACACAAACTCCTCATTCTTTGTATTACGGCACAACCAAGATTTGACAGATCTTTAGTGAGACTAAATGTAGATCATACAGCAAGCTGACTTGTGTCTGCATATTTGCTCCATTAACCCAATTCATACCTTACAGATTGCGCTGGTATTTTTAGAAACTGCAAAACCAAGAGGTCACCGTTGTCCAAACATTTTAGAAGTTAACATGCAACACTGGAGCTCCTGCTTTTCTTTCTTTCTTTCTTTCTTTCTTTCTTTCTTTCTTTCTTTCTTTCTCTTTCTTTTTCTTTCTCTTCTTTAAGGCACAAATCCTGCTCTTAGAAGCATTAGATTTTCTGTCTGAGTCAATGGCTAGAAATTGTACACTTCAATGGCATCACAGATCTTTTTGTAAACAATGTCTTGTCAGTGACATCCACAAGCTCTTACCACCATATTCCTGTATTTTTTCAAAATGACATTGGAATTATCGTCAAAGTAAAGAACTGATATTGCTTGAAGTTTTGTAGGAGCGCAGCACGGCTTGGGAACATTTTCTGGATTCATAAGGTGAACCTGTTTAAAGGAAATGACATCTTTATTTGTGGCTTCATCTCAACTTATCACCTATTGAGCACATATGCATCCGAGTTAGGAGCTTAGGCCTATCTAAAGAGTTCTTTCTTTTCATGGTTACTTTATAGAATGCAAATTATCATTTTCTATGCAGTGTGCTCCTTGTCCCTTCCCCTCCCTTTTATCAATAAACTACCACGGAAACAAGTAGAAACTTCCCTCAAATCTGTAACCCCAGTTGGGGGTGCAGTTTTAGCATGGGGAGGTGAGGCTGATTCTGATTTCACCACCCTCACCCATTGCTATTTAGGAATTAAACATATGCTCATGGGATTGGAACGGGTGTGTTTTGCATCAAGGTAGTTGTACACTAACTGTCCTAGAAAAAATTCAAGAAGTGTAAGGTTCACATTATATCTAGTAAGCATGTGCATTTGTTTTTTTTAAAAACCTCAAACCACCAAGTCCTCAATTCTGGGAGTTCCATCTATGTTGTTTAAAAAAAGGAAGGCCTCATGACACAGGATAGGCTCAGCTCAGACCTCATTTCCCGTTGGAAAAGTATGCTGCTCCCAGTGGTTGCTAGGAGCTCCAAAGCTCCATGGGAGCTCCAAAGGATTATAGGACTAGCCATTTTCCGAGGGACCCTTTATAGAGACCCATGGCCACACAGATTACTGGTTTCATTATCTTGCAGCTTCCATGGAGCATGGCCAGTCCCAGCCATTTCCTTCCTCAGAGACAAATGATGGAGGCTCCAAAAACCCACATATGGGAAGGAAATAAACTCTGTGGAGACTTTTTTGGCTGCGGCTCCCAGAATTCTGATTGGGGGACTCATGGCAAATTCTGGGTGCTTCAGTGCAAAAGATCTGGATGTTCTGTGCTTAGCAGAAAGTTCTCAAAGCGATGGTGCAATCTGCAACTCTTCCAAGCTGCATGCCAGGCAAGGCACATGGGGTCGATAGAGCTAATGCATATGATCAAAATAGGGTATCAGCTGGTGCCTCTAGGGCAATGCGCATTAAACTAATAATCCTTTACTTTTAAGAAGCAAAACATATGCACATATAGCAAGCACAGAAGGACTAGACATTTAAAAAATCTGAAGGAGGCATCTGATGTTTCAGGCCTTTAAGTCTCTGAAGCTAAGTGGCAACTATTACAATTTTGTGCAATAAATGTGTAAAACTATTGAGGTGACAGCACCAGAATATGTGATGTCCTCACTGGGCATGGAGAGGAGGGGGAGGGAAAATGCAAATCCTATTCCTGGAATTGCAGCATGAAACAAGGGTTGGTATCCCTGTGATGCTTTATACCATTAGTTCCCATGCTATTTGATACAGTGATGTTGGTTGAATTTCTAATGTGATGTTACCCACTCTGCAAGTGAAACTCCTTGACCATCCTCCGTTCTACAAGACCAACAGCAAAGCTGGAAGAATTATTACATGTTTCAGATTGTGCCAGAGATTAAAAGGTAGCTACTTCATTTCCCAAAACCACCAAATGTCAAGTAATTTGAGTGGACAACGGGCAAAGTGGGCTATGGATTTGCAGCTGTGGGGTGGTTGTCATTGCCGTTTTCAAATATAATTACAATAACAATGACAAACACGATAATGATGTCTATTTCTTTTTTTAAAACTTCATTGCATCTTATAGATAAGATGTGCAGAAAATAAAACAAAAACTACTCACGAGAGTTTGCACAATGGCGTGGTTGGTGGCGTTCATGTGAGCATTGAGCGGAAAAGAACATTCTCCATCACAGTAGTTTGCTGCATAGCCCTTTGGTGCAATTATCCAGTCCTTAATAAGAATGTCACACGTATTATATATGCACTTATCATCATTTATAACAATTTAGGTTTCTTCATTCACAAAAGAAAGTGTACTGAACATAGCATGAGCCTCTGTGAAGCTACAAAAATACTAGAAGTAGGGGAAAGAACTTTTTCTTAACTCGAATATGTATTAAAGGTTCTGGACTGTATATTGTCTCGTTATTGTAAGCCACCTTGGGTCCTTTTCCAAGGAGAAAGGTGGGGTAAAAATATTCAAAATTTCAAAAAAAAAATTAATTCCCTTATATTTGGAAGGAGTAAATGCTAGTTTTACTATTCCATTGGCCCTGAAGCAGCACAGTTGGGAAACATAAGATGGGTTATTCAGTTCTTTTAAATTCTATAACCGGTGAAACTGGAAGAGAGGCACTGATTTTCAGTTCATAATCAATACAAAACAGTATTTTAGAGCATAATAGGCTTCTAAATTTTCCAAGCCCTTCCTCTGTGCGTTTGTGCAGTTCCCATCTGCCAGTCTTTCCTTTGCCATGTAGAAGGAAGTGTGAATGCCTGACAGTACCTTTCATACTAGATCAGGCATGTCCAAACTTCGGCTCCCCAGATGTTTTGGACCACAACTCCCACAGTCCTTTGTCATTGGCAATACAGGCTTGGAATTCTGGAAGCTGTGGTCCAAAACATCAGGAGGGCCAAAGTTTGGACATGCCTGTACTAGATCCTTCTCCCAAAGGCAGTTTAAAATGTATGGTTCTGGTAGATCACATAATGAACCATGGTTGAATTGAGGTCTCCCTATGATCATGATGCAAACAAGTTATAGTTTGACCCATATTTCAAATCTATTTCACAACAGAATTTGGAGTTGTGATCTGTACGTGTTAGCAGATCATTCAGATGGTGCACAAAGCTATGGAAACCTTCCTGAATTTTTCCCCAAGTATAATAAATTGGGATCAATTAAAATGAAAATCTATTCAATGTCATTATGTGAAAAATGGAAACATCTTTGGCCAAAACCATATAAGGGTTTTAAATTATGAATACAATTGAAGTGCAAAGAGTTCTAATACTGGATTTTCCAACGCACATCTCATGGAACATGACTACATAATGAATATTGGGGGGGGGGGAGTGGATAATGTAGAGTTAAAGGGTTCAAAAGGTCAGATCCCTCCTTTTCTATGGGTCACGATGGGGAATTTGGCACTGGATCAACAAAACATCTTATTCTTTAATTTACAAATTAAACCAGCATAATATGCCTCTGAATGAACAACATTGCAAAGTAATTTAAAACAGAGGAAGCCATCTATGGAGGTGAGTATGATACAAAGTTTAAATATTATGAGCAGAAGCCAAATTCAATGAACTTTAAAAGTGAACTGGCCAGCCCACAACAGAACCATGAAAAAATGTAAAGTTAAAGTGGCGGGTACTGGGCATATCCTAGCAAGAAACAAACACATACCTGTGGTAAGCATACCGAAGAGCTACCCAGGTTTAGCCATGCTAACTACAAGAAGTGGTTTGTCTGACTTTTTAAATCTGTTTTATGTTTTAATTTTATCTGTTTCATTTGAGTTCATAATTAGTTGTTTTGAGTCAGATCTTTGGGTGAAAAGGTCAGAGGTGAATGAAAAAATAAGTTGTGAGAAATGGTGGAGTCAGCAGTGTAGGAGTTGGCATCACCCAGTGTAAGGCAGTAAGAAGACTGATATACCTTTAGAACTTAGTGTTTTAAGAACTCTATTTCAGCACTTTCAAGTATTGTTTGAGGAGTCTATATATTGGTGTAGATATATACCACCTACCTGCCATCCTAAGTCTTGGAAGCTGACATACAGTTCATGCTTTCTGCATGCTGTTTTTAGGTCACTGCTGTTGTAATCTGTTAAGAAATATTTAAAAGGGGAAATAATATTGGAAATGATACCTTCAGAATTATATTGCTATAATGCAGCATAAGACATTTAGTGGATTTAAAGAGTTACGGTGAACCAGCAAAAACAATCTTCCTCAAAATTTTCTTTTAAATTAATTGAAAGCTCTTCCCGTGAGGCGTGAATCAGCTGCATACTGAGCACAAATAGTCTTCCTTGGTTCCTTATTCTTGCTCTCTTGAGTAACACAAAATGTCTTACTATCCATGTTGCTTCTCCTACTTCAACAGCTCCTCAAGATACGCAGTCAATGTGAATTGCTCTCTACCCTAAAACATGAGGCTTCTTCTCTGACCAAAATTGGCAGCATGTTAGAATTTGTTTGTTTGTTTGTTTGTTTGTTTATCTAATGAATTGATTTAATAGAATTAAATTAGACTAAAATTCCCCTCTTCCTTGGAGTTTTTTATAAAACTACACTGAAAACATGGCCTTCTGTAAACTGATAAGAACTGAATAATTTCCTGGAGATACAGTACATGGGTAAATTTCTCCCTTTCTGGTTGTCTCTTATTCTGTTACATTTGTTAGAGGTCTTACTATTGCTTGGTCCAATTACACCCCACAGAGCAAATAATGGGTCACATTCAAGTCAAAAAAGTTTTTTTAGATTTTAAATAGAAAACAAATATTCCACATTACACAGTCTGTATTGAAGAATGCCCCTATACTTGTTTATACCATCCCCTAAAGCTGGATGGAATGCATGAAAGTCAGACTCTCCATTTCAACAGCCAGGAGAAGAGATTAAAACTTATTTTCCTGTCTGTTTAGCCGACGAAACTTTTCAGAAGTGAGGGACATAAAAGAATGTTAGTATAGACAGACTATACTAGCAAGTCAGATCAGGGTGACTGACATACTGCATTCTGAGACTATTGATCTGCATACTCTAACAAGATTATTTACATCAAGTCTGTTTTTTTTAACTGTTCAAATATAATTATTTGACTTTCTGTGACTTTCCATTGCCCTTCAAAAATCCTCCTTCCTGGGCCACAATGTATCTACAGTGGACCCTTGTATAACAAACAGCTTGTATAACAAAATTTGTACAACATAAAAAATTCTGGAGATAGGGGAAATTTGCTTAACATAATTGCCTATGGGGAAAATCAGTACAACATAAAAATGGGATCACTCCGTTTTCAATGCATTCCTATGGGAATTTGTGTAAAGGAAAATTTGCTTAACATAATTTCATTTGGAATGAATTAATTCCTTTATACAAGGTACCACTGTACTTTGGTACATGTTTGATGGTAAGCTTGTTCCATGCATGCTCAGTTTATAAGAAAGTCGCTTTCCCATTTTGAAAGTTCTTTGTTTTTAGAAACAATATTTCAGCCCCTACAGCCTGGATTCTTTCCAAATAAAAACAAGTACATGGGACCAACCATTCTCTTTCAAGATAATCAGGATTAGTCTTTTTGATTCATTTGATGTGTTTAAAATCTGGGACCAGTCACCTACTTTTGCATGGGGGAGTTTGATTTTTTTAAAAAAAAATCATAACATGAAAACCAATTGTTGAAACCTCCTCAACTTTGGCATGGTGCAAAAGCAATCTATCAATTGCATATGTGCTAAATTTTGTGCTGATCCAAAGTACAGTTTCATATTTTGTTTGGACGGTTCCCATTTTTTTAAAACTGCCTTGTAGAATGTTGATTTGCTCTACTGCACTGTGTGCCTCTAATTTATTCCTATTCTCTCTCTCTTTCATCGCCCATTTCTGCTTACTAGCCAACTCTGCAGAAAGAAGGCTGTTATAAAAAAGGCCCAGTGTCACTGCAGAAAAGATAAAGTGCCACTAATGCTCTATATCTCTCTTGAGCAGCAACTGAATATATAATTTTTGCAGAGCTCAATGACAGATCACATGCTTTGCATGCAGGAGAACCCGAGTTGAATCCTTGCCGTTTGGAAGCTTGAAAAAAGGCCTGCCAGGAAGGGGCAAAGATTTATGTCCACGATGCACTGCCAATCACAGTATATAGTACCAGATTAAAAGGACAATACTGTTTCACGCAAAGTAGTTTTTGTGTTCCTGTAACATCACAGGAAGTACATTATTTGATTTGTTTTTAAGCTCCACATGGCATTTTGGCTAACTTCTTGAAAGAACACAAATTGGCTTCATTCCAATGATGTCATTATTCACTAAAGGCCAATAATTAAAAGGAAAAGAAATGTCATTTAAAATTAAAAATTCAGGCTGGAATTAAAATAACCTTTCGTTTTAGTCCTTGAACCCTCAAAACTGCAAATTGTTTATCCCTTTTCTGTTAATGTTCTAGAAAAATAATGATCTGGTGGTAGCCAGAAAAACAACAATCTAAAAAAAAGGCAACTCTTGTGCTCTTTGAGTTAGTCGTGCCTATTTTCATACTAGTTTTTTTTTTATAGCTAACTCAAAGGAATCTATCTTGCTTTAGACGTCCCCAACACAAGATGTCAGCCAAGTTACAATTCTGTAATGAAACTTAGACTGGTACTCATATTAAGTGAGCATCTTCTGTCTTACCAGTGCTTTGGAAGACTGGCAGGTTTCCATGCTGGGGATGTGTACTGGCATGATAAGCAACATCACTTAGTACTTGCCAATAAAAGATTACTCAGGCAGACTACATTTAGCTTCATGTGAATAGTGTTATGTCAAGACAGTTACTTTAAAATAGCTGCTAGAGCAAAAGGACCATTTACCATATTTTTTGCTCCATAAGATGTACCGGGCCATAAGATGCACCTAATTTTTAGAGGTATGCATGTGTGTGTGGGGGGGGGGGTGGAATTCACACATACATACTGTGTCGGTCCGGAGGTCTCTGTAGCAGCTGCGGGGAATTTCCACAGCTGAGGTCGGAACAGCAAGGATTATTTTAAAACACCCGCCTTTGAATGGCACAGGCGGGTGTTCTCAAGCAGATTGGGTGCTATAATTCGGCAAAGCAAGGATCCAAGAACAGGCGTTTGAAAATCCTCAAAAGCCTGCTCTTGGATCCTGGCTTTGCCAAAAGTCTAGCACCTGATTTGCTAGAAAACATCTGCCTGTGCCATTCAAAGGATCCATGCTATCCAAAAGGATCTTTGATGTTCCAACCCCAGGATCGTTTTAAAACACCCACCTTTGAAGGGCGCCGGTGGGTGTTTTTAAGCAAATTGGGTGTGAAGGGTGACGAGTGAGACTGAAATTAGGTCTAACAGTTTTCTGTGCATGGTCATTAATTTGTTTTATGCCCATTGATTATTTTGTGCTGAGTCTGAACTCTTTGCCCTATGTAGAGGGCTTAGAGGCATTGTTGGAAACAGATGGCGTAGATCACATTGACAGAGGAACATGTAACAGTGCCCTTTTTGCGTGTGAACTTGTTGGGTCCTGTAAAACTTTTGCCAAAGCAAATATGGAGGCAGACCAAGCATCTGGTTTTTCACTGGGTTTAGTTCCCATCTCTCTATCAGTGTTATGTGTCAATAGTTACCTCTGATCATGGCGTTGTCCGCAAGCAATAAAGGCCTGCAACCAAGGGCTTGGGAGAGTGAAGTGTTTTTGTCAAGGATGGATTGGAGATTGCTTATGAAGTATGCGAGTGGTCTGAGTTGTGGGCTGAAAGGAACAACTTGTGGTGTTCAGTCATTTTCTCTTCTGGGTCTGTCTTTTAGTGGATTGTCTCTGGGTATTTATCTTGCACGGTTCATTTCTTCTTTAACCACACTTGATAGGTATAGTCTGAGAAATGCGGTTTGCAGATCCTTGAGTTTGAAGTCTCTATCATGTGGGTCCGAGCAGATGTATTTGTAACTGAGGGCTGGACTGTAATTGATCATAGTAGTTTTTAATCAGTGTGTTTTTGATACAGATTGGGACTAAGATGCCCATGTTGTAGCTCTGAAATTGGTCCAGGTTGAGGTTGATGTTCAGATGAAAGTTATTGAAATCCCAGCAGAATTTCAATAACTTTCATTAAAACATGAGGCTCTTTGTATTGTATATTCTTCTATTTCATAGATGTATCAGATTCAGAGTGAGTTTAGTCTAGTGCAGTGGTTCTCAGCCTGTGGGTCCCCAGATGTTCCTGGACTGCAACTCCCAGAAGCCTTCACCTCTCGCTATGCTGGAAGGTGTTTCTGGGAGTTGCAGTCCAGGAACATCTGGGGACCTGCAGGTTGAGAACCACTGGTCTAGTGGGTAGTATATTAGACTGGGTCTCAGAAGTCCTGGGTACAATGTCATAATTGGCCATGGAAACTCAGGGTGGTGGTATAAACTAATGGTGGCATAAGGAATCAAATAATCTCACATAACTTGTAAACCCTACGATGGCTGCTCTAAATTGGAATAGACTTGACATAGCACATTAGATTCATATGGGAGATGATGTTACTTCTTAATTCACTTAGAGGTTTCTGGGTATTTATCTTGCACGGTTCATTTGTGGTATTTCAGCACAGAAAGGTTTAATATACACTATACTGTTTATTCTTAGTAGGATAAATTCTCCACAAGTCCTATGGTGCAGACCTATCCACGCATTCAAGAGAATAAGCCCTCTCAATCGCATTTTCTCTGTGTAATCAAATTTTCACCATCTTTTAAGGCATGAAAGTGACTACCTGGGACAAAAGAGACTTGCGTGTTTTGAGAGCAGCATAGAAGCACTGTGCTGCTGAAGATTAGAAAAGTTACTTTTGAATTACCACCACTGTTCATACTGGCTAGGGGACCCTAAACAGAAGAGTAACTTTACCAAGCTCGTTATTTTGTAGAATCTGTTATGCCCTATAGATCTCTTACTCCACACACTTTTGAAAGGTCCAAGGGCTGTGCTCCTTTGCCTTGAATCAGTCAGCACAATGTATCACATCACTGTGCATAGCAGCAGAATTAATGCACACGGGCAGACATGAGAAATGCTTAGTTCTTGGACTACAACTGATAGAATCCCCTAGCCAGCAAGTGGGCATGTAGGAGCTGCGGCAATAAATAAATAAATACATAAACATTTACCATCTCTTCATATGGAACACAAGAAGTTCTGGTGAAGACCAACAAAACTTAGGGGACTAATATTCTACTTTATATTGGTGAAAGAAAGGTGTGGGGAAGGGGGAAGAAATGTAATTCCACCCTCCAGGGTAAAACAAGACATGAATTAAAAGCAACCCACATGTAAAGTGTGAGGGAAATGACAGCTAATAAGCGAACAAAAAACAACAACAATTTTATTTTCATGTGGTGTAGCAGGCATTTAAAAGGTTACCTGTGATACTGTTTGCCCTGGAAACATCCTGAGGCTGGGTGGATCGGTTTCGACTCTGGTCCCTGCGCCTGCTAGAGGCTGACCTAGCAGTTCGAACATGAACCTCACTCACTTTGAAAAAAGCCACCATGAAAGGCTGTTTGTCATGAGGGCCATCCCGACCTATTAGTCCTGCTTCTCTAGGGTTTATACTGAGACCTATAAATTAAACAAAAAAAGTGGCATGTCATATAAAGACTTCAGTGTTTCTGAATAGCTCTTTTGAGCCACACAGCTGCTTTCATACAAGTAACATTCTGCTGCCTCTGTTTCATTCCCCACCCCACCCCCTCTCCCCTCCTCTAGAGGATCTAAAGCACATTCTAATTCAGTGCAAGTTCAAAAGTTTTGCTTTGTTCAAGTTTCAAGCACCATGTATACAAATGTTCCTAAGAGGACTACTGATAGGCAAATTAGAAGGAACAGAATGGATACTAAGATGGAGAAAATCTGGCCATCGGCACATAGAACACACAATTCAGAGAGCCATATAAATACTATTGATTCATTAAATAGGTATAAGTCTTTTTATTTCACACACACTTTCTCATCTTACATGGTTTATCTCGCAATGTTCAGTGCTTTGCATATTTTCTTTTGATTTTTCTAGCACTTTTCAACCACTGGAATTAGAAAATACACTAACTGAGTAGATGATATTGGAGTAGATGGGGCATTGTTTGGTTGTGTGTGGTTGTTGTTTTTTTTTTTTTTTTTTGTACAAGGCTAATTGACATGTTTTGCTCCTATCGGGCAAAACTGCCATAGGTTCTAGTCCATGGAGAGAGTTGTCACTTTGGCAATTGCTGCTAAGTCTTGCATCTCCAGTGTGTGTGTGTTCCCTCCCACCTGAAAACACTATGATAATTCCTAGCCCTGCACAAGTTCTTTTAACACAGCTGTGTCAGGAATAGAGATTGAAGCACTGATGCAACCCTGAGCTGGAGCAGCCCTGGCACCCCAAGGAGATGACAGAGTTCTATATGCCTCCTAACAGTCAAGAGATAAACAAAGACTAAGCTGAGACTGCAACACACACTGGGAAGGGGCTAGCATATTTCCTAAAAGAAAAGTTCACAGCCCCACACATGCAAATATTTCATTAAAAAAAAAACACCACTTGCATTTCACTGCCTAAAATAAAGGATAAGCTGCAAAGAGGCAGCAGCTTTCAATCTGCGGTACACTTGGACCTAGAGTTCAACTATCACATCACAGCTGTGTGTTTGGCTACATTAGCCAGATCATCACATCACAGCTGAATGCTGTAAACAGAGCTTCCCATTAAATGACTAGGTCATTGGCCAGATGTTTAAAGTATGTTGGCCTGTTACCTACCATCTCTGGTCACCACGCTCATCTGGAGTCCTAAGTTATGCTGGGGGTTTATCACCCACATGTTACTGGTGGCAGTGATATCGAACTCCAGCCAGCCTTCCTCTGAGGCCCATACGGCTCTAGTATCCAGCATAAACAGGTCTGAATCTCTGGAAGAGGAAAAACAGATTTAATCTTTTTTTAAAAGCAACTCCACTATTATTGAGGTCCATATTTTCTGTTTGGTTTCATAGCTTTAGTCCTGTCAGGAGCCAATGCTAAAAACGCTTCTTGCCTGTCCCTGAAATTTCATAATGGCCTTACATTCTAATATAACAAGGGTGGAAACCAGGCTCTATCCTTATAGCACGCAAAGTTTTTTTTATGTTTGCATAAAAAACATTTGAGTTAATTGCATGCTAATGTGAGGGCAAGCTGGACTTCAGTTGTTTAACTGTGCGAGACAGAGCTCTGAATAGCAGAGAGGTGCAAACAATCCCAAAGTGCAGCATTCATCATGACCGCCCCTTAGTCATTAGTCACCCAAAGTCTGAAAATGCAGCAGCTCTACCAATCTATACCAGGAAACTAGTTTTCGCAGTTTTTGCCTCCACCTTGAGAGCACCTTTTGGAAAGCCAACAGCTCTTCACTGCCCATTCAATCAAGTCCAAGATATCTCAGAAGAAATGGCATTACAGTGGACCCTCATATAACAAACAGTTTGTATAACATTAAATCTGTACAACATAAAACATACCGGAGATAGGGGAAATTTGCTTAACAGAATCCCCTATGGGGCGAATCCGTACAGTACAATATAAAAATGGTCATGATTAGGGATTACTCTGTTTTCAATGCATTCCTATGGGAAATTTGTATAAAGGAAAATTTGCTTAACATAATTTCATTTGGAACAAATTAATTCCTTTATACAAGGTACCACTGCAGATCTAGATAGGTATGCAACAAAGGGTGTCATTTGATGGCAAAAAGTTATGTGTTTGATCACACTGGAAAATGTTAATTAGCCATCTCCCTTCTCCTGTCCTGCTAACCATAGGGAGATAGTTCGAAGATAGCCTTCAAAATTAGTAGATCTATCACTGGACCAAAAATGTCCAGCTCAGGCAAATAAGAGGGTCAGGCTAAAGCACAATTCCCTCTTATATCATATGATCACTGGGAAATACCTCACACCAGACCAGACCACTCGCGGTGCAAAATGCAAGCCCATGCGATCACCCCCAAAAGTTTTGCCAGATCGACCTAAGCCAGTGGCCATGGCTGTTCAGATTTAAGCTCCAAAAGCATTATCTTCTTAAGAACAGATATCTGTATTTAACACACTAAAAGGAAAAACTAAAGCCCAGGGCCTATTCTGAAAGAGATGTTTATACTGGAAATTAATTATGTTGGGGGAGGCAGTGCTGATGTTCCCTGCCTGCAACATCTGTGCTTCAATGGACCAGGGACCAAGCCACTGATGTTACCGTGTGACTTGAAAGGGTTTTTTTTTAGAGAAAGCCTACTGCTGGACTGGGACTTAGGAGAGCTACATCCAAGTCCTCACCAAACCAAGATATTAACTGAGACACTTTGGAATAGTCATTCTCTGTCATCCAAACCATTCACAGGATAGTTGTGAGGACGAAGCAAGGAAAAAGAAAAGCCATGTGCACTATTTCATGGAAAGGCAAGATATATATGTAAGAAATTGATCAATAAATTTGAAATGTGGAAGGGGGCCAAGAAACTGATACAGGATGCAACCTGAAGCATGGGAGAGGTAACTCTGCTCACAAAGGCCAGAATCTGGTTGGGTTTTTACATGTGTGTAAGATAAGCAGCAAAAGCTGTCATGGCTTATCACTGAATGCCTGGTTGCATCTCTGGTACAAACATACCATCTTGTCAGAAAGCCACAAGCAAGCATCACAACTTCTGTATTCTGTGCTATGTTTGTATAAACAACCCAGGAAGATCCATGCCATATATCTCCTTCTAATACTGTTTTTACTTAATGAAAATTACAATGGTATCTTTGCTACATGCATTGTTGCTATTTTATAATACGCAAATAAGGTCTGGATGAAATCTGTGAAGATTCACAGCCATCCAGGTAAGTGTATCTGGAAGCTGAGTCATGGCAACTAACTAGGGTCTGGATGAGATATTGAAACCAGTTAAAAATTCACTCTGCAAAATGAAGAAATGTTTATACAAGGAATAGCAGGGAAGAGTACAACTTGGAATTCAGCTAAGGACTCCTCCCATGGGAAAATACACAATCTGATAACTGCCTTTTAACCCCAAGTCACAAATGCTATGTTTATTTATACAAACATGTTGCTTATCCAGAGAAATGGGTTGGTGACTAGAAGATAAGCCTCTTGTTTGAACCAGTTGTTCACATCCAGTGATCTCATAAGCAGGAAAACTGGTGCATCATGTGTGTGTGTGAGAGAGGGGGGGTTGTCTCCCAGTCTTCAGAGAACCCATTACCAGTGGCACTGAAACAGCTAACAGCATGTGAGTATGTCAGTGTAAGGTTCTTGGACAGGAGAACAAGCAATTTAACGTGACATCCGAGTGCATATTATCATGCACCATAAACAACAGACTAGACATGGGCACGGAGCGGCGAAATTTTCATTTCCGTTACAGTTTGTCATTTCCGTTACGTAACAAAACGACAAACGAAAATTGTGCTGAAAATGCAACAAAACAAACAGAGCCATGAAAATTGTGGTTGTTACGTTTCGTTTCCGTTAATGGCGACGCACAATGAAATGAGCTGTTTTAAATGTTAAAAAACGCCCTGGAAATCCATAAAAACGCAGCGATAATTATTTATATTGTCTGATAATACCTACCAGGGGGATTGGGATCCTTAAAACGTTTGTTTTCTCCCATCGCGATGTATTTTTCTTTTCCCTTTAAAATGAATGTCGCCACCAGCCACAAAATGGAGGCAAGCCATGTGATGGGATCATGTTCAACCAATAGCATGCCGAGGTTGCAGACTGGGTGGGCAGGTCTGGCAGCCACAGAGGGCATAAAAAGCTCTGGCAGCCCCCGTTCTCCTTGCAGTCTCTGGTGGGAGTTAGGGTGGGATTGCTGTCTCTGCTGCGACTCTAGCTTCAGTCCTGCAGCCTCCCTGTGTGCATGCGTGCTGC
Source organism: Phrynocephalus versicolor (assembly GCA_023846285.1). NCBI lineage: Eukaryota > Metazoa > Chordata > Lepidosauria > Squamata > Agamidae > Phrynocephalus > Phrynocephalus versicolor. The sequence goes on from JAHTLZ010000204.1 coordinate 72,313,195, forward strand.
GTACCTCTCGGTGAGTACCCTCCCTTGCCCCGCAGTACAGTCACTCTGCAGCTGCCTTGCACCCTGGGCAACGCCCACCACTGCCTTTGCAGCCTCCCTGCATACCTAGTCTATACTGTGTCTCTGCCAGCATCCTTTTTTTTTTAGTGTTTTTCCTCTGGTCTGGGGCGTTGGGGGATGCCTGCGCACAGAAATGCTTTAAAAATCGCGCAAAAAGCAGGTAGAAACGACAAACGAAAAAACAAAAAACGGTAACGAAAATTTTCAAAAAATCCCCGACAAATGGAAATGAACCGAAACAGACCTCTCAACGACAAACGAAAAACCGAAACACCATTTTTCTGTTTCGTGCCCACCTCTACAACAGACTTTTAAACAGAAGCAGCTCACTGATGTGAGGTCATATTTTGAGTGGTTCCCCATAGTAACACAATAAAAAGAACAAGCCTCCCTGGATGTAAATGGGCACAATGGGCCAAATTTGCACACACACACACACACATGACTGGTGTACTATAAGCAGGGAACAATTTTTGGGAACAATTCTGCAAATTTCCATATAGGAATCCCACACTTGTTATTTGAACAGTATGTGGGTTGGTTCTACACAAAAACCATAGAAAATAACGAAATGAAGCCCAAGTGATAAAAGGCTGTTACATGATTCAATGGATTACATCATGGGGCAGGGGGTGGGGTGGGAAGGAATGCGGAACATCAGCACACCAGAAGACGGAAAGGGTCTGATGCAGTCGTTCTTTTCTTCCAGATCTTTCCCTTTTTTAAAGCCCCGAAAAGCAGTCTTAAATTGCATATCTTACCTTCAGACTGTGATCATTTCTTGTCCACCACAAAAGGGATTTCTTGCTACATTGAGATATTATGTTTGAAAAAAAAATGCCACCACTGCAGGGTTTTTGGTTTTTATACAAGAGCAAAAAGTCAGGCGCCTCAGTAGCAGCAAAAGCGTTTGCAAACTGCAACGTGTGAAACTGCAACGTTGCATTTAAAACCTTGCATTTTGTGCAAAATACATAGTTTTCTACACAAAATACTTCTTTCCCCACAAAAGCTGCCACAAGATAAAACATTTTTAAGGACTTCTGAAATCATGCCCAGCAGGGTAAAATTTTTGAAACAGATGAAAATTTATATCCTCCCCCCACACACACTATTGATATAGCTCACTGTATCACCTCAGCATTTTACCATTTCCCTTCACTGTATACATGGACCACACCTTGATAACACTCAGATCATAGCAACTCCATAGGGACTTCCAGGTAACAAGCAGAAGCACAATATTTAAGTTCCTTGACTATCACTGGTTGGGAACTAGTGGAGATTGGTCTGCTGATGCAACTGATTCCATCATTGGAACTAGGAGTAAGGCACTCCTCTTTCCCTCTGGAGTCCCTCCCTCAGAGCCTGATGCAGAATGTCAGGAATTCCTATCAAGATTTCCTAGCCATTGCAGAGAGCCGCTGGGAGGGGAGGGGAGTCTGGTCACATTCTTGAGTGAGCTGACACTTATATATTGAGATATTCAATGCTCTCAATCCAAGCTCTCCATACGAAGACCCATCCCATCAGGTTGTTGGAGGGACGACAATGGGAGATTGTTGAGAGGAGAAGCATCACGAGAGGATGCATGGGTCCTACAAAACTGGGTGAAGGCTGCCTCCTCGCCTGTTCTGCCGGAAGAAATTGCCAACTCAACCCAAGGCATTGGGTTTAAACATCAGACACTTCTGTGTATACTTCATTCAAAAAGGGAGAACAGTTGAACCAAAACCAGTGAACTGTAGTGGTTGAAGTGTGGGCTTGTGACTCAGGGGATGATGATTTCACTCCCTACAAAGCCATGAAACTCACAGGGCAATTATGAGCCAGTTTATTTCTTTCACTTTTTCAGCATAAACAACCTTCCATTCTTGTCCATTGTGTAGTACAGTGCACCCTTGTATAACAGTTTGTATAACATAAAATCTGTACAACATAAAAAATTCCAGAGATAGGGGAAATTTGCTTAACAGAATCACCTACGGGGGAAATCCGTACAACATCAAAATGGGATCACTCCATTTTCAATGCATTCCTATGGGAAATTTGTATAAAGGAAAATTTACTTAACATAATTTCATTTGGAACGAATTAATTCCTTTATACAAGGTACCACTGTACTGAAGAAGAGACAGATCAAGATTGACTTTCTAAATATTGATGGGAGATCCCTTATTACCTCATCGTCACATAGCAACTTCAAACAACCTTTCTCTTGTGCATTTTTAACACTCCGCCACTGAAACCACAAGTGCACCTGCTGTTTGTTTATGAAAAGAAAAGCTCTGACTTCTCAACTCACACCCAGAGATACACAATCTCTCCACTGGCTCCAAACAGGGAATAAGGTCCCGGAGAGTCTCTCAGTAAATGCAATTTTCTAAGAATAACAGCTGGAAGTCCACATCCCCAATTCAAATGATAGACCTATTCTCTAAGCTATTCGCAAAGCAACAACCACAGTTGCACAGGGAATAACACCTGTTTGTCCACAATAGAATAAGACCAACTGCACAAACATGGAGTTACACAGTTGTTTCTAAAAAAAATTGATAGCATATACTAGAGATGGGCAAAAATCAGAAAAAATGTGATTTTTTTTATTGATGATTAGCAATGCCAGTGAACCACAATCAAGAAATTTATGACTTATTTCTGATGAATTTATGAATCAATTTGTAAATTTGTTGATTTACTTTAAAACTCTATAAAATGCACACACACACACACACACACCAGAACCTAAAAGACACCACAACTGGAAGAAAGCTCCCCCTGACTCTCTTCTACATGTACCACAGGTTTGGTGAAGTTTGGGTTCCAGGTGTCTGAATTGTATAGCCACAAAATGGACTCCTCAGAAAAGTGCCCTGTAGCTACTGGCCTCAAGAAACCCAATCTTCACCAAACTGGGTGGGATTGTAAACAAGAGTCAGTGGATGTTTCTCTGCAAGTTTGGTGTCACTGCTAAGGGGAACTTTTCTGGGAGGAGTACTTTTGGGGTGTATAACCCAGACATCAGAAATCGAATCTTAATCAATCTTGGAGAGACTAGAGGACAATCAAGGGAAGCTTCCTTGTAATTTTGATGTCTCTAGATTCCTTGGGTGCCATTTTATAGCCCAACGAATCAACAAATCCTCAATCACTAAAAACTCATTGATTCATATCAGGGTATTGATTTGTACAAATACAAACTGATGAATTAGAAATTTTTGAATGAATTTTGCAAATTGTTTTTAACTTGTGCCCATCTTGAGGACATACTCTTCTTTTTATGCGTGACTTCCATTTCTTATTATAACTTTCTTAACTTTTCTGGATAACTTTCAACAAAGAATAGCCCTCCGACTGAGAATATGACAACACCTTCCCTCACATCTGTGTTTCATTGGGTTGTATGGAATTGTTTCAAAGTCCAAGTGCTCCTTTGCTTCTAAGGAATTCTATATTTAGGGGGAAAGGACACAGGAACAGTGAAGCACATCAGTGGTGGTGAACCTTCGGCAGTCCAGATGTTTTGGACCACAACTCCCACAGTCCTTTGTCCTTGGCAATCTAGGCTCAGAATTCTGGGGATTGTGGTCCTGGACTATATGAACACAGAATCATAGAATCATGAAGTTGGGAGGGGCCTACAAGTTCACTGAGCCCAGCCCCCTGCCCCAAGGCAAGAATACAAATCATAGGATTGCCCCAGAGCTTCCTCAACATATTTGATGGCTAAAGCAACGTACAACATGGTACCTTCCCTTTTTACATGTAAAAAAGATAACTGGAATGGTAGTTGAATCTTACTTCAACAGCAATGATGCAAAATTATCTCCCATGGTACCGGAGAGCAGCAGCTTAGTTTAAGGGAACCAGATCTGGCTCAAGATATACACGTCTGTCTTTTCACTGATCATTGCCCATTAGCATTCATCGCATTGACAGCTAGCTGCCTTACTCTGTCCAGTTGTAGGGCTGGCCCTGCCTCCCTTTGATGCTTATCTCAGTAGAGACCCAAGATACTTTCACTACTGGGAAGAAAAGCTTCTGAATTAAAGAGCACCAAAATACAGGAATGCAGAATAGAGTTCTTCAATGTTACTCTAAAAATTTTAACCACAACGGCACATTTGCACTAATTAAAAAAAGAGAGACTTGGAGAGCAGCCCCTGCTTGGAATAGGCTATATGGATCTACACAGACTAATGGTTTTGACTCAGTACTAGGCTACTGTTGTGTCATTTGTGTGTACACAGTTTTTGCTCCTCACTGAACCTCTGGAAGAGGAAATAAGGTCAGCAAACAAATGATGTCGAAAGTATTGCCCAGTTTAGCTAAGCAATATAGACTCTGCTTACACAGAAATAATTTATTTCTGGAATTTCTACCCCACATTTCGTGCCCACAAGGCTCTCGAGAAAGGAAAAATTAGCTCAGTTTTTTCAAAGAAAAGTGTTCATTTTCTACTTTATAAATATCAACTCTAGCTACTATTCTTAACCAATACATCCTGACCATGTATTTAGAGTGTTTGTGGGATAAGTACTTTGCAACAGATTACAACATCTGCTATGTAATCAAACACTTTTAAAACTAAAACCTCTGCCAACCCCTTCTAGTGGTGGGAGGGGGAGAGAAAGAGCCCACGGTTTTTCATTTATTCTCATTATTTATTTAATCACAAATTGTATTATAGAAATTTATGTTATGTTAGGGAAATGGGTCTTCTGTTCTGCTAGAACAGTTAGTGTAAGTACCAGATTAAAATAATACTACTGTACTTCCTATATTTTCTGGCCACACATAACACTTTGGAGAGCTGCCCTGGAAAAACAACAGAGTTATAAAAAGCTATATTTTGAAGTCTACCTATTAAAAATTATCTACTTCTACATCTTCAGTTTTTTAAAAATATTCTATATAATCCGAAATTTCACAGTCTGAAATGCACATTGAACCATAAAGCTGTCACGAGATTAGACATTTATACCCCAGTTTGGATTGGTCTGCTGTTGAGAAACAAGGAGGGATGGGGGAAGAGTAGGAACAGTTAATTAATTCTGCAAAAAACTGATAGAAGTGCAGATTTCCTTATAATTGTTATAAATATATGGTGGCCCAGTAGAGCAAAAGAACATTAATTGGGAATGTGGTGGATTCCCATCCTTTCCCCATACTATTATTCACAAAGAAATCCACAAATAGCCTCTAGACCACATTTATTAAAACGGTTTCAGTGCAAGGAGAGGAAAATAAACATCCAACATAAAGATACAATGCTTCTCTTTGATCATCTTCTCCAGCCACTGCCTTGTGGTTTTTAATAGATTAGTTGTTTGGATAGAGTAGGAGGGTTGGTGGGTGGTGGTGGTGGTGGGGTGAGGTTGAGGTCTGAACTAACAGGATATTTATATTCTAAAAAATAATCAGCCCTGGAGCAAAAACTTAGTATCTTTGATCAGCCATTGCATTTAAACCCTGCACTCCTGACCCAACACCTCAATCAGCTAAAGAAGGACAGTTTCTGTATAATAATCAGTTTCTAAAAATAGAACCCATTTATTTTTCTCAATTTAAAGGTCTCCTTCAAAATGAAGAACTGTTTCCAATGAAGGGTAGAATTTAGCAGGGCAAAAATACCCATACTTTAAAACTCAGTTGACAAATACTGTAGGTATCAGGAAAGAAATTATGTGCAGAAGGAACACCCCTTCTACAGAAGGGGTGTTTGAGAGTCTCACAATATTATGTGACTGCAATGCACACTGTTGCAACACACCTGTGCAGTTTCCTTGTGCATACATACATGCTTTCTCACTTAACATCACACAGTCACTCCATGACATTTAAAGCCTAAAATGTTACCTAAAATTCTCCCCAAACTGGGATTTGACAGCACTATTGTAGAAAGTAATGTTCCATTATTATTGCCTCCCACAGGTTTTTTATTCCGTCAGGCCCATTTAAAAAAAAAGAAAACAAGATAAGAGATGGAGGGACACCCAAATTTACAAAGACAATGAAGGAATCCTAAGAATGTATTTGACATTTTCTAAAATCATTTCTCTTGACTGAACATCAATAATTTCATATGACTTAGAAAAGGGAAGCATAAACCCCAGTGCTAGGTCAGCCTTGATAAATACTCTGTACAGAGTACTAAAGGGATGAGTATTCTCAACTGGAGGATGTGTGTGTAATTGATAAAAGGTTGAGTTTATAGAGGACTCTGGGTTATTCCTTTGACTTTTCATACTATTATTCTTCCCACTGTTTTAGAACTTCGCATTTAATGTTTATGAGTTTTGAAAATTAGTCTTACAGGATGGGTATACCAAGTCAGGTGGATTTGACAGTTAGGCTTACTCGTGTGTTATTAGTTAGTAGTTTGAGGAAATCTTAAGGCAATGTATTTCCATCTGGGAATAAAACCTGAGGACATTTGTGGCCTGCTTTTTTCATCCCTGCTATAGGCCTTTGGCAATGTCCAAGCAGCATCCAAAACTCAGGTTCATTCATGATAAGAAGCAAAGACTTTTCTAAGTGTCACTTAGAACTGTGCCCATCTTTAACCAAAAATACTCATGCTCTTTGTAAGGTGGAAAGCAAAACTAGAGAGATAAGGGACCAGGGTAGGTCCTTTATCTCTCCAGTTTTGTTATGGTCTTCCAAATGTTTTAATCTAATGAGGTTCGACTTCAACTCCATCTAGCCAACACAGCCAGTGGACAGAAATACTGAAAGTTGCCATCAATATCTGGAGGTCCCCTGATGTCCCTAACCTAATTAGGTGATATATTGATATATTGGACAAAAAAGGAGGGGGGGAAGAAACTTGATTGGATAAGCAGGTATTATATTATGAACTCCAAGATGTATACCACTTACTTACCCAGAAGCATAAGAAAGGTTGGCTCTAATATGCTCAAAATCATAAAAATAAGCCACAGAAATTTTGGGTTCTGTTCAATGGAACGATGAAACAAAATGGGAACTGATGGTAGTTGTGGGGGTTTGGGATTGTTTGGCCACGTTCTGGAGATTTTTCTTCTTCCTAACATTTTGCCAATCTCTGTGGCTGGCATCTTCATTCTGGCTCCCTGCACTCCTGCCTTCTGAAGATGCTGACGACAGAGACTGGTGAAACGTTAAGAAGAAGGAAAACCTACAAAACATGGCCAAACAGCCTGAAAACCGAACAACCACCATCAGATTCTGGCCATGAAAGAATTTGAGAATTCATGAAAACTGGAACTTTTGGGCCTGATGAATCAGAGGCAAGTCTGGACAAAGAAGAATGAAGCACACAATACTCTGCCTCCAGTTAAACATGGTGAAAAACTCAGTGATCCTCTGGAGCTGCTTTGCATCCTCTGGCACTGGAAACCTGCAGTGCGTGGAATGCAAGAGGGGTTCATTGAAGTATCAGGAAAGTCCTAGGAGAAACTGTCAAGCCATCTGTGAGGAAGCTAAAGGCTTCCAACAGGACAATGATCCCAAGGCTCAAATTCCACCAAGGCTCTGTTACAGAAGTCGTGGAAGATTCTACAGTTGCTATCACAGTCACCTAAGGTGAACCCCATATAGAAAGTGGTGGGATTTGAAGAAGGTAGTTGCAGTACACAAACCCAAAAATATTACTTGACTGGAGGCCATTGCTCTTGGGAAATAGGCTAAGATCCCTCAGGAAGGCTGCCAGAAGCTGGTGTCTGGCTATGCAGGTCACAACAGCAGACTGGCGCTCTAGTAAGTACTAACGTTTTTGCCGCAAAGTGGTTGAATACTTTTGAGGCTTTGAAGTTCATCAAAAGTTGCATGTCCAGTTTAATTTGAGGAAACCACTTGAAGCATTCATTGTGCTGAGATATTTCAAATGCTTTTGTTTGATTTGTTCATTGCCAACAGCTAAACGTCTCTAAATGTTGACAATAAACCTGATTTGCAATGAGAGTCCAATAATTCTGATTACAACTGTATAATTACAGTCTGTATTTTAATAATTATGAGGTGTTTATATCCTTTTAAAGTATATATTGGATTTATTTACTTTTGCCTGTTTTTGCCATACTCCCATCATAATCTATAATGTAAAGATTGTTCTGTTATTTTCTATGGCAAGAATATATGGGAATGAATCCTTTGGGTGGATGGTCACATTGGTACTTAGAATGTGTGACATCCAAGCAGGGCTACAACTATAGTCTGTGTCACCAGGAGCAGGGGCCCCCACCCCACACAGAAGAGAGACTGTGGAATTGTACCGAATGAAAATACTATTTTGTTATTTCGGCACACCCACACACACACACACCAGCTTGGGACCCAAGGCACATGCCTCCACGGCTCCCCCTTAGTTGTGGCCCTGCATCCAAGCTCCAAGGGAAGAATGTGATTGTTGTGACTGTCCTTCCTGACTCTGTTTCTTTTTTCCAAGTGGCTTCCCTCCATTTCCAAGGGTATATACACAGCAAGGGCAGTGAACTTTCTGAAACCAATTTGGAGCTGAAATCTTTCACAAGCCCCACTGAGATCAATAGGATGGCACAGTTTTATCTCCTGGTTCCCCTACTATCATTAACTGTGACCAAATCAAAACAGAAGAGCGTGCTGTGGATTAGCCATAACAAGTTGAGATAGAGAGTAGTCTTGAACAGAGTCCATTACACAGCTGGAGGAAAAACATTTAATTTATAGGAAAAGCATAACAGATGTGAGGCAAGTTCATTCTCTGTGGTTATGCGGTATTAGATTCACAAGAACAATCCCCATATCTCCCAGCCCTCAAATCATTCCGGTATGGTTGTGTGAAGAGTATTTGGTCAACAAATGCCTGTGCTCTGACATGGGGAATAAATAACATCCAAGGAAAGAGGCAGCAGAATGTTATGGTTTCAGCTTAAATGATTCCATTTGAAATAAGGTCAAATGTTACCATAATTTTATTTCACTAAGTTGTTGCCTCAAAAACAATGGGAGAAAAGCAATATAATTTTCTCAAAGGGACTGCTAAGGTTGGCCAGAAACCTGACCTACCTTATAAGAATATCATTAATCTTCTCATTTTGTTTTGCTAAAAACATTGGTGGTTTTTGTGATGATAAAATGTGGTCTGCAATGAGGATGTGATTTAAAACTAACATCACCACAACTCCCCCTCCCGGGGCATTTTTTTGGGGGCAGAAAGCCCCACTGGAGCTATTCACCGAGTCCTTTAACTCTCTCTCTCTCTCTCTCTCTTTTGAAAAGAGAAGGACTGTGCATAAATCATATTAGTTTGAAAAACATTTACAATATTTCCACAAGCATTACCGTCAATTCTATGCTGCCTTAAGGAGTGGCTTCATGAGACTATTCCCTTCAGACATCTTGCTAAATTAAGAAGTACTTCTGGTGTGTATCTGAATGATGACCATGTTGAAAAACTCTAGTTCAGTAGAGATTTAGCCAACATGGTTTCAAGTGGTGGTTTATTTTTCTGAAGTTGCCACTTTCTTACTAGGTGATCCTGTATTTGGAATGTATCACATCATGTCCAGGATCTGACACGCAACTTCCAATCTATTTGTAAATTTTCTTTAGAAAATTCCTCAGTTCCTCTATAGCCTGCAAAAGTTCCCTTGTGTGTCCAAGCCACAACAATGACATAATTCTGCACAAAGAAGAAATGCATTGGGGTTGAGGGGGTAGCACATGAAGCTGCACAGACTAGTCCTGCCAAACACTGTTACCATCACACACTGCTCCCCTGCTCCCCAGGAACAGCTCTGTTCATATCAGTCAAAAAAGCATTTCTCCATTCCTATCACATGCTTTCAATGCACAGTCATTAGCGGAAACATCTGTGGTGATGACAATAGAGCAGGGGTCCTCAACCTTTTTAAGCAGGGGGCCGGGTCACTGTCCCTCAGACACTGTTGGGGGCCGGACTAGATTTTGAAAAAAATCTCTGTTAAAGACAGAGAGTCTCACTCACATAAAGCCCCTGAAGAAGGCTTCCCAAGCTGCTGGCGGGGGCTGGAGGGGGAGGGATGCCGCCGGGGGGGCCTCCGCTCGGGGCCTGGGAGCGCCAGGAGGAGGAGGAGGAGGAGGGGAAAGGGGGGTGGGCTGCAACCGAATTTGATGGTGGCTGCAGGGGCCGAGCCGGGCGTGGGTGCGGGACTCCCCCCTTCCCGCTCACAGGAGGAATAGGAGGAGGAGGAGGAGGAGGGCGGCGGCGGCGGCGTGAGAAGGCCTGCCTCAATCCCCGGGCTTTCCTAGCGGAGCCCCCCCCCGGCGATGGCGACGGCTGGCGGGAAGAGGGACCCCCCTCCCCCCTTACCTGGGCTTGAGGCTGCTAGCGCCCCGCTCGTAGGCCCAGGGCGGCGGTGGCCGGCGGGGAGGAAGAGGAGGAGGAGGAGGAGGAGGAGGAGGAGGCTGCCGGCGGCCGCGGGACGTCGCCGGGGGGCCTCCGCTCGGGGCAGAGTCGAGTCCGGCGGCTGAACAGGCTGCTGCTGCTGCCGCCGCCTCGCCTCACCCTGACAAGCAGGCAGGAGTGCCTCGATGCCCGGCGCGGCGGCGGCAGAGGACAGATTGCCGCCCCACCAGCCCGACCGGTTCTCGCCCGCTTGCTGCCGCCGCGCCGGAGCGCTGGGCGCGAAAGAGGAGGATGGGTGTGCGGGCGGCCCTTTTAAGGGCTTTGATCCCAGCACACACCGGGATGCAAGGGAGGCTGCAGGGGAGGGAGGGCAGCGGGCGGGCGGGCGGTTCGGCGCGGCCTGGGCGACCAGCGCCTTCTTCTGGCACTTTGGCAGCGACGGTGGCGGCGGCAGCTCCCGAGGCAACCGATCGACCGGCCGGCCCCGCGCCTGCTCTGCCTCGCCTCCGCCGCCAAAGTGCCAGAAGAAGGCGCTGGTCGCCCAGGCCACGCCAAACCGCCCGTCCGCCCGCCGCCCTCCCTCACTTGCAGCCTTGGACCCCACCGGCAGGAGGGGAAGGCGCCCCACCAGGAGGAGGAGGAGGAGGAGGCGCTGCCCAGGCTCCTGGGCGCCCCTTTCCACGGCGAGGCGAGGCGAGGCGCACAGTCGAGTCCGGCGGCTGGACGGGCTGCTGCTGCTGCTGCCGCCCCGCCAGAGCGCTCGGCGTGAAAGAGGACTGGTGTGCGAGCAGCCTCTGCCCTCAGCGTCTGCCCACCTCTGCCTTTGCCTCTGCCGCCCGCGTACCAGCAGCGCCCTGCCCACGACATGTTGGCCGCCGCGGGGAGGCGGGAAAGACACCTCCCTCCCTCCTAATAGGCGCCTCCTTCACAAATCTTGCTCTCGAGTTGCCTCCTCTCCCCGCCCCTCCCCTCCCCGGGCGTTGGGGAAAACTACAAGATGGTTTCCCCCAGGAGGCTTTACTGATGGAAGGGCTCGAGCGGCCCCCACGGGGGGTGGCGTGGGGGGGTCTGCTGAGGCTACTCGGGGCCGGATTGAGGGTCACTGGGGGCCGTATCCGGCCCGCGGGCCGTAGGTTGAGGACCCCTGCAATAGAGGGTGGCAACCCACACAATCCCCTCCAGAAGTTTAAATGTCAGAACTAGTTTAGCACAGCAACTCCAGGCATAAAACTTTATGCAAATTTTAATAACTGTCTTTGTGTACATAGAACAGAACAAATACCGTAGCCCAAACAACAGTGAAAAAAGAGACTCCCTGAGACTTCAATTACAGTAGGACCCCCGTATCCACTGATTCATCATCCACTGTTTCAGTTATCCTCAGCTGGTAGAGGATAAATAAATAAATAATTCAGCAGCAGCAAAGCAAGCTACTGTCAGAGAGAGCAACTGTAAAGCAAGCTATTGTCATAAAACAGCAGCTGTAAAGCAAGCTACTGTCACAAACAACAGCTGTAAAGCAAGCTACTGTTGCAAAACAGCAGCTGTAGAGCAAGTTAGTATCACAAAACAACAGTTTTGAGGAACATTTTGGCATTCTCTCTTATCCACGGGAAGGCTTGGAACCAATCCCCAGTGGTTACTGGGGTCCTACTGTATAATTAGCATAGCAATCTCACAGAATCCCCTGCTTTGCTCCCTCTTCTAATACTAGATTCAGATCCAGAAATAGGTGAATATGTACATGCTCGTAATTGGGTTCCTGATTACATAACCACAGCTTTTCATGTCTCTTCCCACTGTCTCTGTTTGTCTGTCTCTCTGTTTCTCTCTGTGTGTACCCTTGCTTCCCTCAACAGATATAAGAGGAGGAAAAAGAGGAGAGTCTAGTCTTTATCTACATTCTCAGGCAGAATCCTTTTTACTCTTAGAAAAGTCCATCTTCTATGGGCGCTTTTACATGACCCCTAAAATCCAAGGCATAGGGCTCCCAGATGCGGAGCTTAAAATTGTTTCCCATCAGCTGCGCACTTTAAAAAAAAATAAGTACGACCACGCCCACCTAAGCGCGCCCCAGCGCACTTTAGAAGTACCTGGTCTCCGGAGGTAAAAAAAATTCTGATGCGGATTGTAAAGCAGTGAGTGCCGGGCTGTCCTCGCCTTCTGTTTGGTTTTTTTGCCCCCCACCCCTTTAAGAGACTGGAATGCTTCCGGGGCTGCTCCCCACGGCAGAGCGGAGGTGAGCCTGCATTCTTTTTTCCCTCCCCTCACGCAGACAGGAGCAAGGAAGTGCGGAGGGGTAGGAACACAGCAAGAGGAGCAAACCCCCAAGATCTCTGGTCCGAATTTAAGTTGCCAGCGGATCTTAGGGGTAGTGTAAAAGTGCCCTATGTTCCCTGTGTCTTCCACTGGTATAGCTCTAGCATCACCAAGCTGGTAGATAACCAGCACTGAATAACAGAAATCCATATAGCTCAGGGTAAGAGTGCAGGTAATATGTCACATTTCAATATCTTCTCCAGCCTGGAAGTTCTCTGTGTACAACAAACTAGCACCATCAGGGAAAGGGGCATACTAAACATATTTTCTGATGTTCTACTTTGTCTCATCTGGACTCTCTTTACATGGGGGTGCATTCAAAAATCTACAGTCCAGAATTCTTCTACTAACCATTAATCTTTAACAACTGTAAACTGTTTTAGGTTCAGCTTAAGTTCATGATCACGAATTTTTAAAACTATGTTGGGTCTGGACACATTACAGGCCAGTTTCACTAAGTCAATCCTGGACCAACAGAACTTATCAACTTAAATAATTTATCAAGTGTTGATGATACACAGAGATTGACTACAATCTGGTTCAACGTCAGGATCCCTACAGATTCATCATCATGTAAAACCATTTCATCAGGAAAATTTAGAAACACGACATCTTTATTCAGACCATTAGTCTCAAAGCAAAGGATGACAAGGTGGTATTTGAAGTAAAAGACAGCTGTTCAAATTTGGCATATTGTGGAACAGTTGCTGGAACTCTGTGTCTTAGAAATTTTGTTGGCTTGCTCTTTTTTTATATAAAAAAGTTGTATGCTGTTCTACTATTGAGTCTGAGAAGTCTGTTCCCAATAGAAAAAGAAAATAATATATTCCAAATGAATCATCAACACAAAAGAAGCAAAAATTAAAAAAAAAATACTTTAGTCATAGCTCAGACCAAGGTTTTTATTTTAAATTGAGGGAAGGAAGGAATTGGAAAATAGACAGAGAAAAAGAGAAAGAGCAGAATGTTTTTAAAGTAAACTTCTCTTTCTTCTTTGAATTATTCAAATAATTTACAGAGAAATTAAGTTATTTTGTTTTTGTTTTAAAAAAGCACTATTCTTGTGATTTCATATGAGTTTGTATGATGACTTTCCTGGATACAGTTACTGGTGCATGGCTGAAGAGCATGTCTGTGGGGTAACATTGTGCCACCATGGAAATGAATGGCAAGCCTCCCCCTGGTATGAAAAGAGCCAATTCCCCCTCCCCTGCTACTGTTCGCTCACTAGAATATTTCTGTTGAATATAAATGCACCCATGAGAACACCCATGAGTACATTTGAAATGGTACCATTTGACTGTATGGATCTGATCTCAACCTTATTTTGTTTAAGTTTCATTACTGTGGTTTATGGAGTTTAAATGTAATGGATGCATTGTTTTTAAATGTCAACATCTGCTTAATCCTAGAGAATTAAGAAAAGAAACAGTATTTAATGATAAAGTAGGAAACCATGAAAACACATAGGAAATCCTGTCTAAATCCATATCTAGAAAGTTACCATATTTTTCGCTCTGTAATACGCACCTAGTTTTCAGAGGAGGAAAACAAGGAAAAATGTTTAAAGTAAGGTTTCATGGCAGGGAATCCTGGCCGCAAAAGGCGAGGGAAGAGGCTCCGTGGAGGAAGCCTCTTTGCAAAGTAGGTGATTGGGGCTGGGGAATCCAAGCTACGAAAGGGGAGGGTTGCAAACAAGATAAATGGAACTGTGGAATTTAAGCTGCAAAAGGGAAGGGTTGCAAATGAGGTGACTGGAATGGTAGAATCCCGGCTGCAGCAGAGGACGGGAGAGGCTCCGTGCAAACAAGGTGATTTTTGACTGGGGAATCCTGGCTGCAGAAGGGGAGGGGTAGGGAGAGGCTCCCTGGAGGAAGCCTCTTTGCAAATGAGGTGATTGGAACTGTGGAATCCTGGCTGCAGCAAGGGACTGGAGAGGCTCTGTACAGGTAACCTCTCTAAATGAAAATGTGTGATAGATATGTACTACTGTGTTCGCTCTATAAGACGCACAGATATTTCCCCTTGGCCCCCTGTACCCCAAACCTCTACAAATTGGGGGTGCTTCAAGGGAAGAGTTTGAGGAAGCTCCACTGTAATTTCCATGCTGCTAATTGCCTGGGATCACTATTTTCAAGCACATAACATTGCAATTAGAAATGTTTTTTCTGGGGGCACCACCTTTGAATAACTCAGCCCCCTGAAGCCCACATATCTCCAAATTTGGAGGGCTTAAAAGGGAGACTCCACTGACGGTTCACACCAAATTTGGCGCCTCTAGGACCCAGGGGAGCAGTTTTACAGAGAAATGAATCAGTTCATTTTAAAACAAAAACTGCCATTTCGTTTCATTACTAACAAAACACTGCTTCCCCATTTTGTTTTGTTTTGTTTCGTTATCTAATGAAATGATGAAGCAGTGTTTCATTTTTCATTTGGTGCCCAACCCTAATTCTGGCCATAACATAATAAAATGACATGCCAGTTAAGCAAAAATAACACTGATAAAATGACAAGACAAGTAAATTGGCAAATCCACCTTTCTTGAAAATCCTTGTTTCGGCATATGTAATGTAATTTTTCTGATTTGATGAACTGGTAATTTTTGATGAGGCAGATATATTTTTTGACAAATAAAAAGATTTGCACACACATCTCTTAATTTCAAATCAAGGTTACATGGCGTACTCGTTTCAGATGCTAGATAGCAATTATCTGAGGAACATTCTAGATGAAGCTGTGTTTCTGTAGCTTTCTCCCAATTAATCATTATCAAAGAAATATGCATAGACATTGGTGATTGAGGAGTCTCTCCCTAGAGATTCATCACAACCCAAACTAGACATCTTTAAGAAGCACTGTAAGACTTTCTTATTTGAAATGGTGTCTGGTAACCGTGGGCTTTGGATTTTAGCACGGGGCCTATCCTCATGGCAGGTGAAGGTACCTATCTTAAAATGGCCAGAACAAAGTTACCACAAAAGAGCTTATAAACAGCTGAATGCTAATTCTATAGCAAGACCAGTCTATAGGTGATACCTTTATGACCCACTAATAAAGTAACAAATAAAAAATACTATAAAACTATATATCTACATCTCCTATATATTTATGTACCTCTCCTCAGAAGTTAGCCCTATTGAATGACTTGGTGTGAGGTAAATATGCATCAGATCACTACCTTGAAAATCAAAATAGCTCTACTAAATATGCATCAGATCACTACCTTGAAAATCAAAATAGCTCTACTAAATGCCAGGAAACAAAAACATACATACATATAAGGAACCTTCTAACCACAGGTTCCTTTATTACCATTCTTGATTACAACATATCTGTTTCTCATAGAGGCTTGGACTTCCATTCTCAGAATTTCTTAACCATAGTAGTGAAAGACACAAACCTGTTCTGATGTTCTTGCAAGACCTGATAAATGCTAATCAGAAATGTCTGATTTTTAAATCCTCCAAAAACACAGTCTTTGTAGATTCGGAATTCAGCAGCTGTAACAGTCTCTCCATCAGGAATCTGAGACAAATTAAACTTGAACTCCTTGTGGTGTCTCTGATATGGTGTGAATTCCTTGTCATATTCAACTGCGAAAGAAAGAAAGAAAGAAAGAAAGAAAGAAAGAAAGAAAGAAAGAA